>CM038679.1:62338363-62938363 GCA_021605205.1 Aegilops longissima
ATATATAATCACAAATTTCCTTACCCGTATGTCCTTCACATACCGCTCGTGGCTCGCTAGACCATCTTGAGCGGCACGGAGGTGTGCATCTCTCGAATCGAAGGCATTCAAGGCCTCTCGGGAGAAACATGCGTCACGAAGAACTGTCCGGTGGCGCTTTGTGATTCAAGGCGCTCTCCACCTCGGAGTTGGTGGCGGACAACCTGTCGGCATCCTCGTCGGAGGAGCATCCAACACACGCCTCGTGCTCGCCTCGCCTCCGGACCCGGCTTTGAAGCCTGGCGGTGAAGGTTCGATTAGCAACCTCTCCGGACTCAGTCCGGAAAGCTCTTTTCTGAAAAGAGCACCAGCGTTAGTCGCCTTCCAGAATCAATCACAGGAGTATGGTGACACGCCATACCGCTTGGCGGAGTTTCGATCCGACCGCACTTCTTTTTTAGCTTGCGGGGCGCACTTCCCTTTGTTGGCCAGCCGCCCGCTGAGCTCGGCTTCCCTCGAAGGTACCCCCAAGCACCATTGGTATCGGTGATAAAAATAAGCATGGATGGGTCATTATCAGGGTTTTGGGATCTCGGTCTCAGTTACCTGTGAGGCTGGAAGTACTCCGGGGTAATCAGCCGTAATGGAAACCAAAGCATTGTCGATGCTAAGTTGGTGGAATACCCCGTCGATCAACTCCACCTTTATATCCGGATCCTCTTTGGAGGTCGGATCGAGGGACCATTCCGGATCCTCGGGTTGTGGGGGCGGGCTGTGTATCTTCTCCATAGTCCGGCGCAGTTCCTGCGCAGAAACCATGAAATGAGATATTTAACCATGGGAACATGGATCGGACAGGTCACACAGATGTTTGCTTACCCAGCTTCGAGGATTATTCGAAGAAAACTCCTTCAGTGGATTGACACGGAGGAAATCCTCCTCCTCCCCTTTATACAAGATGTTCACCAGTTCGGTGACCGATCATGGCCCTTTGCGGCCATGGCGGGTGGCATCATCCTCCCCGTTGATGTCCCACATGGGGTGGCCCCTGTATTGGAGCGGCTGCACTCCCCTCATAATGCAGATTGCCATGACTCCTATCATGGTCAATTCGGCATGAGCCAGTAACCTTATTCGGCTCATCAAATAAAGGACATCCCAGTCATCTTCTCTCCGGGGGCTCCGAGGGCGCCAGCTTAGGCGCTTCTTCAGAGGAGCATTGCTGAACTCCGGAAGGCCGATCCGAACAGGATCCGGCAGCGGGACGTCCTCCATGTAAAACCATTCAAGGGCGGTCTTGGATGCCTTCTTTGGGGTTCCGGATAGGTATCCGGTCCCGGCGATGCGCCATAGCTCGGCTCCGCCCACTTGATATATTGACCCCTCATGAGAACGGGGTACTAGGCAGAATATTCTCTTCCACAGCCCGAAATGAGCCTCGCGGCTCATTTGTGCGGCTAGGGGGGTAACTGTAAAAATACCCTGGCTTTTCGCATTCATTCAAACACGTGGAAGATGGCCATTGTTGGGCGTAGAAGCCGAGGAGCGCAGCATTTATCAGAAGTCGGACACTATTCGACGAGTATATGGAATTTGAAGAACCCGCCTCGCAATGCCGAAGACAATCAACGCGCCGGACTCATCGTCATTGAAGCCTGGTTCGGGGGCTACTGAGGGAGTCCCGGACTAGTGGGTGTCCGGATAGCCGAACTCTCACCGTTGGCCGGACTCCTGGACTATGAAGATACAAGATTGAAGACTTCGTCCCGTGTCCGGATGGGACTTTCCTTGGCGTGGAAGGCAAGCTTGGCGATACGGATATGTAGATCTCCTACCATTGTAACCGACTCTGTGTAACCCTAACCTATCCGGTGTCTATATAAACCGGAGGGTTTTAGTCCGTAGGACGAACAACAATCATACCATAGGCTAGCTTCTAGGGTTTAGCCTCCTTGATCTCATGGTAGATCTACTCTTGTACTACCCATATCATCAATATTAATCAAGCAGGAGTAGGGTATTACCTCCATCAAGAGGGCCCGAACCTGGGTAAAAACATTGTGTCCCTTGTCTCCTGTTACCATCCGCCTAGACGCACAGTTCGGGACCCCCTACCCGAGATCAGCCGGTTTCGACACCGACGGCAAGCCTTATTAAGGTCTTTGAAATCAACACATAGGCCCCAGGATTTATCCTTCTTTGGTACCATCACCAGATTTGCTAGCCAGTCCAGATGTTTTATATCTCTGATGAATACGGCTTCCAGAAGTTTGGCTAGCTCCTCTCCCATGGCCTGTCTCTTGGGTTCGGAAAAGCGCCGAAGAGCCTGTTTGACTGGCTTGAATCCTTTTAGGATATTTAGGCTGTGCTCGGCCAGCCGACGTGGGATTCCTGGCATGTCTGAAGGGTGCTAGGCAAAAATGTCCCAGTTTTCTCGTAGAAATTCTCGTAGTGCGGCGTCTACATCAGGGTTTAATCGTGCCCCAATGGAAGCCGTCTTTGCTGGGTCCGTTGGGTGGACTTGGAATTTGACTATTTCATCCGCTGGTTTAAAAGAGGTGGACTTGGATCTTTTATCAAGTATCACATCGTCCCTGTTCACCGTGGAGCGCATCGCAGTGAGTTCCTCGGTCGTTAGGGCTTCGGATAGTGCCTCGAGGGCTAGTGCGACTGTCTTGTTTTCGGCGTGGAGTGCTATGTTTGGATCACTAGCGAGAGTGATGATTCCGTTAGGTCCGGGCATTTTAAGCTTCATGTACCCATAATGGGGTATAGCTTGAAAAATTGTGAATGCCTCTCGCCCTAATAAAGCGTGATATCCGCTGCTGAATGGGGCCACTTGAAATGTGACCTCCTCGGACCTGTAGTTGTCCGCGAGCGAACACTACGCCCAGGTGATTTTTCCTGTGCAGCATGCTTCCCGGCTAGGGATTATTCCTCTAAAGATTGTGCTGCTTCGCTCAATGCGGTTCCATCTATTTCCATTTTAGGAGGGTTTCCTCAGAGATGAGGTTTAGTCCGCTGCCGCCATCCATGAGTACCTTAGTAAGGCGTAAAGCCGCCCACTATTGGACTGAGTACCAATGCGGCTGGTGCTCGGGCTGTTCAGAATTTGGGTTCGCCACGGCATTAAAGGTAATAGCCGATTACCCATGGATTTATTGTTGCTACTTGGTAGACTTCGCAAGGTTATGGAGTGTTCGCTTTCGCATGTTATTTGATGCGAAAGTCTCAAGACCTATTAATACTGTCTTGGTGTTCTTTGGGCTGGGATTCGAGGCTAGAAGCTCTTCGCCACTTTTGGCCACCGTCAGAGTATCCAACATGCTCAAGGCTATGAATTGGAGTGGCGCCTGCTATGAATTTTGCAGGTCCGCTTAGCCAACCCTCCAAGACGGTTCCGTGCGTCTTTAGGGGTTTTTGTTTTTGGTGTATAACCTGTGTGCTTGGTGATGATGCACCCTTTTATTTCAGACTAGGTATGTATTCAAATAATTATCCCAAAATTTACTTTCGGTTTTCCAAGCACTCTCCATCGCATACAAGATTTTTGTACTATGGTCACCAAGTCAGCAAAGCGTGTAATTTTATGATGACTTATGGCGCTTAGGATTCCTTGTCCGTGCAATTATTGCAAAAAGTGAGATTGCGTCCTTCTCACGGCAGTCCTTTATCCTGTCCATAACCAGGAGGAATCTGGCCCAGTAATGATGTACTGTTTCAGCGGGCTCTTGCCGAATTCGGGATAGATCGCTAATGTTTGGGTGGGCGGGTGGAACTACATCCAGAACCCTGTCCAATTTAAGACTCAGGGGCCGAGAAGTTTCCGAACTTAGAAGTTTGGATTTTTGAATGTTATCCAATGAATCCAACCCGCCGCCTGACTTTAAGTTCAGGGCTTGATCGACATCCGTCCCACTGCGGGAATCCGGCATGGAGGGATCGGGAATCCAGACGTAGCTAGTCCTTAAGATAGAAGAAGAGTCGTCGTATTGCTCCTCTATCACGGCAACATGATGGGTAGCCTGGGGAGAGTTGATCTCTCTCAGATCGGTTTTAGGCCCGATCTGGTCGTAGTCTTGGCGACTCCCAGGGCGGCGATGCGATCCAAGAGCTCGTTTACGGAGGAGAGCTCGATCGGATCTAACTGCTCGGCAAGTTCTGAGTTAACGTGAAGATTGGTTTCGATGACCCGAGAAGTCATCGTCGGCGCGATGGTTTAACTGGCGGTCGTAAGAAAACCACCTAACCAAGAGTCGACCCGGTGGCCAAGGCTCCTTTGGCGATAGTATCGCCTTTAAAGACGGATGAGGTATCCTTCCCGACGGCGACGACACGAGGAACTCTCAATGAAAGCACCAATGTCGGTGTCAAACCGCGGATCTCGGTAGGGGGTCCCAATGTGCGTCTAGGCGGATGGTAACAGGAGACAAGGGACACGATGTTTTTACCTGTGTTCGGGCCCTCTCGATGGAGGTAATACCCTACTCCTGCTTGATTAATATTGATGATATGGGTAGTACAAGAGTAGATCTACCACGAGATCGAGAGGCTAAACCCTAGAAGCTAGCCTATGGTATGATTGTTGTTCGTCCTACGGACTAAAACCCTCCGGTTTATATAGACACCGGATAGGGTTAGGGTTACACAGAGTCGGTTACAATGGTAGGAGATCTACATATCGTATCGCCAAGCTTGCCTTCAACGCCAAGGAAAGTCCCATCCGGACACGGGACGAAGTCTTCAATCTTGTATCTTCATAGTCCAGGAGTCCGGCCAACAGTGATAGTTCGGCTATACGGACACCCCCAAATCCAGGACTCCCTCACTCCCACTCACTTCTTTCGAGAGAAACTCCTTCTCTAGAAATGATCCATTCTTAGCAACAAATGTCTTGCCTTAGGATCTGTGATAGAAGGTGTACCCAACTGTCTCCTTTGGGTATCCTATGAAGACACATTTTTCCAATTTGGGTTCGAGCTTATCAGGTTGAAGTTTTTTCACATAAGCATCGCAGCCCCAAACTTTCAGAAATGACAATTTTGGTTTCTTGCCAAACCATAGTTCATAAGGAGTCGTCTCAACAGATTTTGATGGTGCCCTATTTAATGTGAATGCGGCCGTCTCTAAAGCATAACCCCAAAACGATAGCGGTAAATCGGTAAGAGACATCATAGATCGCACCATATCTAGTAAAGCACGATTCGACGTTCGGACACACCATTACGTTGTGGTGTTCCCGGTATGTAAGTTGTAAACTATTCCGCATTGTTTCAAATGTAGACCAAACTCGTAACTCAAATATTCTCCTCCACGATCAGATCGTAGAAACTTTATTTTCTTGTTACGATGATTTTCAACTTCACTCTGAAATTCTTTGAACATTTCAAATGTTTCAGATTTATGCTTCATTAAGTAGATATACCCGTATCTGCTTAAATCATCTGTGAAGGTGAGAAAATAACGATATCTGCCACGAGCCTCAATATTCATCGGACCACATACATCTGTATGTATGATTTCCAACAAATCTGTTGCTCTCTCCATAGTACCGGAGAACGGTGTTTGAGTCATCTTGCCCATGAGGCACGGTTCGCAAGTACCAAGTGATTCATAATCAAGTGATTCCAAAAGTCCATCAGTATGGAGTTTCTTCATGCGTTTTACACCAATATGACCTAAACGGCAGTGCCACAAATAAGTTGCACTATCATTATCAACTCTGCATCTTTTGGCTTCAATATTATGAATATGTGTATTACTACTATCGAGATTAATAAAAAATAGACCACTCTTTAAGGGTGCATGACCATAAAAGATATTACTCATATAAATAGAACAACCATTATTCTCTGATTTAAATGAATGACCGTCTCGCATCAAACAAGATCCAGATATAATGTTCATGCTCAACGTTGGAACCAAATAACAATTATTCAGGTCTAAAACTAATCCCGAAGGTAGATGTAGAGGTAGCGTGCCGACCGCGATCACATCGACTTTGGAACCATTTCCCACGCCATCGTCACCTCGCCCTTGGCGGTGTTCGCTTATTCCGTAGTCCCTGCTTTGAGTTGCAAATATTAGCAACAGTAACCAAGTATCAAATACCCAGTGCTACTTGAGCTCTAGTAAGGTACACATCAATAACATGTATATCACATATACCTTTGTTCACCTTGCCATCCTTCTTATCCGCCAAATACTTGGGGCAGTTCCGCTTCCAGTGACCAGCTTGCTTGCAGTAGAAGCACTCAGTTTCAGGCTTAGGTCCAGACTTGGGTTTCTTCTCTTGAGCAGCAACTTGTTTGCTGTTCTTTTAGAAGTTCCCCTTCTTCTTCCCTTTGCCCTTTTTCTTGAAACTAGTGGTCTTGTTGACCATCAACACTTGATGCTCCTTCTTGATTTCTACCTCCGCAGCTTTTAGCATTGCGAAGAGCTCGGGAATTGTCTTGTTCATCCCTTGCATATTATAGTTCATCATGAAGCTCTTGTAGCTTGGTGGCAGCGATTGGAGAATTCTGTCAATGACGCTATCATCCGGAAGATTAACTCCCAGTTGAATCAAGTGATTATTATAACCAGACATTTTGAGTATATGCTCACTGACAGAACTATTCTACTCCATCTTGCAGCTATAGAACTTATTGGAGACTACATATCTCTCAATCCGGGCATTTGCTTGAAATATTAACTTCAACTCCTGGAACATCTCATATGCTCCATAACGTTCAAAACGTCGTTGAAGACCCGGTTCTACGACGTAAAGCATGGCACACTGAACTATTGAGTAGTCATCAGCTTTGCTCTGCTAGACGTTCATAACATCTGGCGTTGCTCCTGCAGCAGGCCTGGCACCCAGCGGTGCTTCCACGACATAATTCTTCTGTGGAGCAATGAGGATAATCCTCAAGTTACAGGCCCAGTCCGCGTAATTGCTACCATCATCTTTCAACTTTGCTTTCTCAAGGAACGCATTAAAATTCAACGGAACAACAAAGACGAGCCATCTATCTACAACAAACATAGATAAGCAAAATACTATCGGTACTAAGTTCATGATAAATTTAAGTTCAATTAATCATATTACTTAAGAACTCCCATTGCATGGACATCTCTCTAGTCATCTAAGTGATCACGTGATCCAAATCAACTAAACCATAATCGATCATCACGTGAGATGGAGTAGTTTTCAATGGTGAACATCACTATGTTGATCATATCTACTATATGATTCACGCCGACCTTTCGGTCTCCGTGTTCGAGTCCATATCTGCATATGCTAGGCTCGTCAAGTTTAACTCGAGTATTCAGCGTGTGCAAAACAGGCTTGCACCCGTTGTAGATGGACGTTGAGCTTATCACACCCGATCATCACGTGGTGTCCGGGCACGCATTTAACTTTGGCAACGGTGCATACTCAGGGAGAACACTTCTTGATAATTTAGTGAGAGATCATCTTAAAATGCTACCGTCAATCAAAGCAAGATAAGATGCATAAAGGATAAACATCACATGCAATCAATATAAGTGATATGATATGGCCACCATCATCTTGTGCTTGTGATCTCCATCTCCGAAGCACCGTCATGATCACCATCGTCATCGGCGCGACACCTTGATCTCCATCGTAGCATCGTTGTCGTCTCGCCAACTATTGCTTCTACGACTATCGCTACCGCTTAGTGATAAAGTAAAGCAATTACAGGGCGTTTGCATTTCATACAATAAAGCGACAACCATATGGCTCCTGCCAGTTGCCGATAACTTGATTACAAAACATGATCATCTCATACAACAAAATATAACATCACGTCTTGACCATATGTAGCGACCAGACCTCAAAAAGTCTGATCTCTGTGCTCAAGTGTCATCCCTGGATCAGTAATGCTGACACCACACAGTACTCGAAGGATTTATAAGAGAGTAGCAATCACACACTTTTTACATCGAATGTCTCAAGAGAGAACTTAACAAAATAAATATGGCTTAAGGCCATCTAATAACGATAACAGCAGAAGGCTTGGAAGAATAAGCGAGTCCATCAACTCCAACGGCATCATCGAGTATAGAACCACGACCTAAGCACCTTACTGTCGTTCGAAAAGTCTCGCAACATGAAACGTTGCAGCCGAAAATGGGTCAAGACATGGAATATGCTGGCAAAGTAACACATAGAGAATAATGAAAGAGTAAGCCTATACTACGTGCATATATGGCTGGTGGAAAGCTCTATGGTTACAGTTTTGTATAAAGCCAATTTTTCCCTACTACAAAGGAATAAATTTATTTAACTATCATGGTGGTTGTTGAACATTGAGAATGGTTGACAGCATCCTCAATCCCAATTAAAAGTACTCATTAACAACCCAACAATATTATTTAGAGTAACATGATGAGATTCACATGATATCCAGATACTAGATACTCAAGATGTCCATAACCGGGGACACGGCTAACCATGATTAGTTTATACACTCTGTAGAGGTTTGTGCACTTTTCCCCACAAGACTCGATCTCCTCCGTTTGATTTCTCGCACTACATGATGTTTGAGAAACGGATGACCGAGACATAGTCTTTCAGAAGCGCTAGCACCTTACATGTGGGTAGACCGTACCAACCTACAACCCCTACATCAGCTAGTCTACCCGTAAAGTTCGCACAACTTAGTCAACTATGCTAGAGCCCATAGTAGCATGTGGCTGCACACGGAAGTTTCTAGCATGAATAATCTCATGATCCCTTTGAGCACTGGGTGGCGGTTCAAGAAAAACAGCAAGTCTGATGAAAACCAGGTGCCTCAATCCACCCAGATGTGTGTTTAAGTTGCCACCTTAAATAAACCATTAATTTAACAATCTCACATCTGTCATGGAATACACTCACCCAATCCACGTCTACTAGCATAGCATGGCATAATAAGCAAACGAGAAGTAACTCCCAAGGGTTTGAAAATAAACAGGTAATAGGTACTACCTCAAACTACTTCCCAAAACCCACAATTTAATTAGATCCTAATCATGCAATGTTTGAGGATAGATCTAATGCATAAAAACTGGGTAGTAGAAAAGTATATGATCAAAGTGTTACTTGCCTTGTCGATGATCCATGAAACCTAGAGACTCGAAGTAGCAGGCGGCGCACTCCGGGTATTCTATCGCAGACAAACAAACAAGCATACAATAAGTACTCATCTAATGCACAGGTAAAACTCTGACAAAAGATCTAACCAGAAAGTTCAACTTAAGAACTCCGGTTTGCAAAAAGAATCAAATCAAATGAAGCAACGAAAGTCAAACAACGAAAGAAAACAGCTCCGTTTTACTGATCTGGATCTAAGTCAAATTTTACAGAGGCAAAAGCTTGTTAAGTTGGTTATTCGGGAAGAAGGTTTCAAGACGAAACTCCAGGCGCTTGAATCGCCTGATTCCGATAAATGAGCGAAAAGTTATACTAAAACAAAAATCGGATCAGGAATCACGATCAGAAAAATCGCGGATTAAATCCGAGAAAAAGAAAAACGACGAACAGGTTAACGAACGGACGTTCGTTAACTAAAACTAATCTGACGAACACGTTCGTTAAAACGAACGAACGAGCGAACGCTCGCTATTTAACCGAACCGAAAAAAATAAACCGATCTAAATAAAAAAAACAGAAACAAAAAAGCCGACGAAAACTAAAAAAACCGATCGGTTATAATAAAAAAACCGGCGCGGAAAACAAGGCGGCGGCGAACCTCGGCGGCGGGGTCGGCGGCTCCGTGAAGTCAGCGGCGTCCGTGGCGTGGCGGATCGGGCTAGGGTTTGGGCGCGGTGACGGCGGTGGGCTGGCCGCGGCTCGGGCGGCGAGGTTGGGCTGGGGGCTGAGGCGGCTCGGGCGGCGGTATATAAAGGCTGCCCAAGGAGTCCCGCTGGCAGTGCCCGGTAAATGGTTCGTTTTTAAATAATTTCGGGCAGAAAAACAAACGAAAGAAATACTAAACTGACTCCAAAAATCCCGAAATAAATTTTCCCCGGCTTCTAAAATCAAGCCGGACTAGAGAACATTTATTTGGGGCCTAAATGCAATTTAGAAAAACGCACATTTTTCCTAAATTCAAATAAAATGGCGAAAAACTCCAAAATAAAAACTTATTTGATTTTATTATTAAATCCTCATTATTTCTTTATTTTGGGAAAGTCATTTTATTCCTTCTCTCTTATTTTTGTAATAGAAATAATTGAAGATAAAATAATTAAAATCAAATGATCCTATTTTCAAAATTTGAGAAAACTTAAATATGATTATAATGAAATCCCCAACTCTCTCTGTGGGTCCTTGAGTTGTGTAGAATTTCTAGGATCGAGCCAAAATGCAACAAAAATATGATATGCAATGATGCTCTATGTATAACATTCCAAATTGAAAATTTGGGATGTTACAAACCTACCCCTTAAGATGAATCTCGCCTCGAGATTCGGGTTGGCTAGAAAATAGGTGAGGTGGTCCTAAGCAGATCTTCCTCTCGCTCCCTGTGTGGCTTCATCCTCGGTGTGGTGGCTCCTTGAACTTTGCAAAACTTAATGACCTTGTGCGGGTGACGGCGGTGGCAAACTCGAGAATCTGACTGGTTTCTCCTCATAGGTCAAATCGTTATTCAACTGAATCGCCTCTAGTGGCACAGTATCTCTCAGTGGTATATCCGCCATCTCTGCGTGACACTTCTTCAACTGAGAAACATGAAACACATTGTGAACACCTGACAATCCTTCGGGTAGTTCCAACTTGTACGCAACTTCTCCCATGCTCCAAAACTTTGTATGGTCCCACAAAACGTGGCGCTAATTTTCCTTTAACACCAAAACGCTTAACTCCTCAAGTGGAGATACTCAAGATAAACTCGTCTCCGGCTTCATATTCTGTCTCCTTGCTTTTGAATCTGCATAGCTCTTCCGTCTTGGTGGGCTACCTTGAGCCTATCGCGAATCAACTTTACTTTCCGCTCAGACTCCTTAATCAGATCCGTCCAAACAATGGCGGTCTCCAACTTCATCCCACAATAGCGGGTTCTCGCACCTCCTTCCGCATAAGGCTTCGAAGGTGCCATCTTCAACTAATTTGGTAGCTGTTGTTATAAGAAAACTCCGATATGGCAAGTTGTCATCCCAACTTGATCCATAATCCAAAGCACATGCTCAAAGATATCCTCTAAGATCTGGTTGACTCTCTCGGTTTGTCCATCCGTCTGTGGATGAAAAGCTGTGCTAAACTCGGTCTGGTTCCCAAAGTTTACGTAACCGCTGCTTCCGAACTTTGAGGTGAATTGGGTTCCTCTATCCGACACGATACTCCTCGGAACTCCATGCAAGCATACAATCCTTGTCATGTATATCTTAGCCAATTTGGCACTCGCTGTAGGTAGTCTTTACTGGAATGAAATGAGCTACCTTCGTCAAACGATCGACTACAACCCAAATCGAGTCATAGCCTGAACGGGTCCTGGGCAATCCCGTGATGAAATCCATGTGTCGGTGTCAAAACAGGCGGATCTCGGGTAGGGGGTCCCGAACTGTGCGTCTAGGCGGATGGTAACAGGAGACAAGGGACACGATGTTTTAATCCAGGTTCAGGCCCTCTCGATGGAGGTAATACCCTACTCCTGCTTGATTAATATTGATGATATGGGTAGTACAAGAGTAGATCTACCACGAGATCAGAGAGGCTAAACCCTAGAAGCTAGCCTATGGTATGATTGTTGTTCGTTGTATATATCTATCGACTAGCCTGGCCTCGGTTTATATAATGCACCAGAGGCCTAGGATAACAAGAGTCCTAGTCGAATACGCCGGTGGGGAGGAGTCCTTGTCTTGATCTCCAAGTCTTGTGGAATCTTCCTTGTATGCGGCAACTGTCCGGACTGGCCCATAAGTATACGGCCATGGGGGTTCTCGGCCCAATCCAACGGATCGGGAGACGACGTGGTGAGTACCCCCTAGTCCAGGACACAGTCAGTAGCCCCCGAACCGGTCTTCAAGTTAGGGACGCTCCTCGATTCTTACGAACTGTTCTTCATCTTCGGTCGTCGGTCTTGAAAACTGGTTCAACGAATCTTCTCATCTTCGATCTTGAGGATTGCCGAAATGCATTCGACGAGTTTACACGTCGGGTATCCGAGGAGCCCCTTTAAGTTTCTAGCCTTTATCAATGCCTTGTTATCTTTATGCCACACCTCGGGTTTGAAGTTGTTCCCGGGCGGCAGCGTCCTCTTGCGCCCGAGCTTCAACGCCGGACTGCATTCGAGGTATCTTTTGCAGCCGAGCACCAACGCCGGACCGCTTCCCAGCTCTAACGCCGGAATGTATCCGAGCTCCAACGCTGGACTATGCATCCGAGCTCCAACGCCGGACTGTATCCGAGCTCCAACGCCGGACTATGTATCCGAGCTCCTACGCTGGACTGTATCCGAGGTGTCATAAATCACATTGGTTCAAAGAAGTTTGAAGGAGTTTAGCCGAGCTTAATGTCGGAAATGCCCTCTATGGAGCCAGCCACTAGCGCCCGAGCTTTATGTCGACTTCTTCCGAGGTGGTGCACCACCCGAATGTGGGCGATTTTGTCAATATTTTGATTGGTGCAATTTATTCTCTGCCGAGATACATAGCCAAGAGCCCTCAAGGTGGGTATCGGTCTAAAACCCGAGATGCACATGAAGGATGACATAAGACCGCTGATCCCGTGAGTCACCGAGACTCAAAGTTGATTTGCAAAATTGGTCCGAGGATCAAGTCCTAGCTCGGCAGAATACTTTGGGACACAAAAGCGGCGTGTTTCAGTCCTCAAGACTCGGGTTGGGTGCGGCCGACCAACCCGAGGATCAAAATCTCCTCGAGACTGTATTACACTTAAAATTTTCTGCATTGGACAGCAATGCAAGAGCCCCCAGACACTAGTCGGGTGGAAACACAAGATCGGGGATCGATGTGCCCTTTAATATTTGTAAATAATAAGCCCAAGCCCAAGAGTAGCCTCGAGCCTTAATGCGGCACGGGTGGTCAATTAAGGATTGATATCCATAGTAAAATCACAAATTATGTGTAATGAATCTATGTATCCAAGTACTTTACGTCATTAATGCTCGGATCCGCATTGTACAAAACTTTGTTGACCGACCATCGGCTTCACCTCCTCGGCCAATAGCCGAGGAGTGTTTGTCCTACTTTATAAAGCCTTTATGAGGGCAAAGATTTACGACAAACAAGGCAATCTGGCCATACGGTTTTATAAACAAAGGTACGCAGAGAGATATGTTATATTACTGTTTAATGTAAGAAATGTCTTCCAAAGAAAATAGTCCCGCTTATCGGTTCCTTTCTTTGGGTTGTCATGCTAAGCATGATCATGAAACCTCAGCTCCAATGTAAGAGCAAAATATTGAGGATTTAGTTTGGGAGGCCAGTTACTAGCCCCCTGTAGTGTTCGGCGGCAGTCGAGGTCAAGCCGAAAACACTTCGGCCAATGTTATGAATGGCCCGTTATTTAATATAGTCATCGGATCGCTGACCAGTTTACACCTATTGTGACAGTTAATTTTCGGCTTTCTCCACTGAGGTGCTTGACCATGCGAGCTGGAAGCACAATCGCAGTGGTTCTCCCTTTGCACACCTAGCCGAACAAAGCGAAACGTAGGAGGCAAGCGCAGGAGCCGGGCAACCCAACTATTGACCAAAGACATAATTCAAAACTGATGCATATATAGCAATATCCGAGAATGTTTTTGCCGAATCTCTAAAGGTGTCCGGCGTTGCACTGCGAGACTTATGCTGAAAACACACAAATAGTTTAAAAGTGCCAAAAGCTTGAAAACCAAAAACGCCGGTAAAAACATGACGTCCGAACAAGATCAAGTGTTCGGTGCCAATCCAAAATTGACTTTAGAAAAAATTGCTTCTGCCGTGCTTTAACATGACACATCCTATCTCAAGACTTCAAGCGGGTCAGCCTACGGCTTCAGTCTCCCATCCCGAAGGCGGAGTACTTCTCATTAGGCCAGTTTAGAAAACTAAACTCTAGCGGTTTTGAGAGAGAAATTAGGCTCCCTGCTAGTGACCGCACACTCGTGTCGAGAAAAGGAGTGATAAATAATAATAAAAACTCTGCAACGACTAAGAAGAAAAACACTTATTATAAAACGGCTCAAATAAACATAAGAGCCCCCTAGTGACTTGGGTAAAAGAATGATTCTATGTATGGAAGTACTTATATCATATCTATGTTCAACCGAACTTTAAACGCTGCGTCTTAACCGACGTCGGCTTCTCCCTCTTGGTCAAGGACCGAAAAGTGTTATGTACTCCATCCATCGAGAATATCGATGGTGTTTCCAATAACCGAGCAATCAGGCCATAAAGTCTGTAATGCATAAAGCGCCAGGGGAACTTATGCTATATTATCGATAAAGTGTAAGAAGCATCTTTGAAGAAAATAGTACCCCACCGATACCTTTCTTCGGTGCTCATTGTTAATATGAGACTTATGCAATAGATTTTTGTACTCATGAGTTCCGCTGTGTGCCGCCATTATTGAAAACAGTAAGAGCGCTTAGCTTTCGGCTTCACCTAGTCGAGGTCGGCTCGGGTGACCCGATCGTGACAATCGCAGAGGTGCTCCCTTTACTCCCTAGCCGAACAATCGGGAACGTAGGGGTAAACACAGGAGCGAGGCAACCCAGCTTGCAAATTGCTTACGTCAATATGGTGCATATTGTGGCATAATACACGAACAAGGAACGAAGCCGTACAAGTATAATCATATGCAAGAGGAAAAGCTTCATGAAGGAAGCCCCAAATGAATTGGGTATTTGAATTTATGCGTCACAAACAAAGTTTGGGCAAGGAAATCTTTTACAAGCAAAAATTTTCCAAAAAAGTATAATGCTTGGTCGAACCGAACACAAGTTAGAAATTAAAGCTTTGAGCATGAAAGCGACTTAGCTGGTTAATGTGTTCGGTATTGATGACGCGTCCGAGCTTGATCTGGGACAAGGTTCCATCCCCAAGCCGGTCCCGAGGTGGCGGAGCGGAGAGCTCGACACGCCTTGAAGTGGTGACATAGCACGGTCAATCTGAGACCGCAGAGTGACGCCAAGTCCCCGGATCATTTTCCTGTGCACAAAAAATGGTGCAAACCGGAGATAATAGTAATAATGATAATTAAAAAAAATCGTTGCATAATAAATAATTTATGCAAGGTGAGTAATAAAAGAAATATGGCCTGGCGCCAAAGTCAATATCGATGCAGGGCGGCGGTGTGATGCGGTAGAGGCATGGCAAGGCCTGAATTCATAGGTCGGTTCGAGTTCCGGATGCGGCGTTCGCCGGACTATGTACGGAAACTGATCGAACCATCATGCGACCGTCGATAATGCGGCCACCACTTGATAGACCCGCGTACAAATGATGGACAAACCAGAGTAATAATTCCTTGGGAAAAATGAACCCAAACAAGCAAAAAAATACTAGGATTAATAGCACCTGTTTTATTTGTTGTAGTAATCCGAAGGAAGGTGATTCCCAAAATTGGGACTCGATCCGTGCACCCATTGCCTAATGGGCGATAAAACGACGGCATGGCAATGCTGGCAAAGGTTGGCTTGTCGAGGCAAAGCCCTCGGTCCAGCTAACGTGACGGAGCTGGTCGGGTAGTGACGCCGAAGTGTCCAGAGTAGGTTGATGAAGAGATGACGAAGCCCCCGGTCCAGCCGAGATGTCAAAGTAGGTCGGCGTGATGGACACCAGCTTGAGGAAGCAATAGTGCGGCCCTGCCGATGCAGGTCGTGACGTGGTCGATGCCGGCTTGATGAAGCGACCGAGCGGCGATGCCGGTATGCCCGCTCCGTGTAATCCATGGGGCGGCGATGTTGGTGATGATTTATCCTTCGCGATGCCGGACTCTTGTTCGGCTTGCCGAGATGATGATCCGAAGAAGTTGAGCTCGGCTCAACAAAGTGACGACGTGTCTAGCGCAGGTCGGCAGCCGTGGAGCAATATTGCCGGACTGGTTTGACACCAGCATGATATTGAAGATAGTGGGATGTGTTCGGAAACAAAACACAACACCCCATACAAAACTTCCTTCAAAAGGATGTCCGAGATCCCGCTCATAAAAAGACGAACTCGGGTCGGATTCGTTTCGCGCGCAAAAAAACAGATCACAAAAGTGATGCACTAATCGGAAGGTTCCCGGAGTTTGGACGGTCGGATCGAGTTGAAATTTTGAGGGGTGGTAGATATAGGAATTCCGCAGCCGATCAACGGTTGGATCTTCCAAAGGAAGTCCGAGCTAGAAGCTGGACACCATGCCCTAAACTCGTCCAGATTCAATGCGGCTCCGGTATATCGGAGATTGCCAGAGATTCCTCCATCGAAACTCGACGAAATTTTCTAGGGTTTTTGTAGACTCAATTCCGCACAATTCCACCGAAGCAATAGTTAAAACGATGCTTGAGGAGGCAGTGGCGGCGGACACAAGTCCGCTGTCCAGAAAAACAGTACGGTCGCCCGAGGGCAATGTTGACGTTGAGTCCCCGGGCTCCCTGGATGATTCCTCCATGATCTTGATAGAGATCGGAGTTGATGTTGATGAAGGCCCTCATCCGAACATGACGATCGGAGGTAGGGCGCAGTCCTTGGTCGAACCCAGGTGACCAGTCGAGCTGGTGACGAAGATGCCAAAGTCGCAGTTGATCTGCAGGTGAGCCATCGACCTTTTGCCGAACACACAACAGAACTCTCAATGGAAGCACCAATGTCGGTGTCAAAACCGGCGGATCTCGGGTAGGGGGTCCCGAACTGTGCGTCTAGGCGGATGGTAACAGGAGACAAGGGACACGATGTTTTTACGCAGGTTCGGGCCCTCTCGATGGAGGTAATACCCTACTCCTGCTTGATTAATATTGATGATATGGGTAGTACAAGAGTAGATCTACCACGAGATCAGAGAGGCTAAACCCTAGAAGCTAGCCTATGGTATGATTGTTGTTCGTTGTATATATATATCGACTAGCCTGGCCTCGGTTTATATAATGCACCAGAAGCCTAGGATAACAAGAGTCCTAGTCGAATACGCCGGTGGGGAGGAGTCCTTGTCTTGATCGCCAAGTCTTGTGGAATCTTCCTTGTATGCGGCAACTGTCTGGACTGGCCCATGAGTATACGGCCATGGGGGTTCTCGGCCCAATCCAACGGATCGGGAGACGACGCGGTGAGTACCCCCTAGTCCAGGACACCGTCACCATGCCTAGTTTATCCCACTTCCATTCGGGTATAGGCAATGGTTGTAACAATCCTGCTGGCTTCTGATGTTCTGCTTTCACTTTCTGACACACATCACAAACTGCTACATACTCTGCGATATGTTTCTTCATTCCGGTCCACCAGAAAGTATCCTTCAAATCCAAATACATCTTGGTATTTCCGGGGTGGATCGAATACGGCGAATCATGTGCCTCTTGCAAAATCAACTTCCGAATCTCCGGATCACTTGGTACGTAAATGCGGTCCTCAAACCATAAGGTATCGTGCTCGTCCTCACGAAATCCCTTTGCTTTTTCCTTGCTCATCTTCTCCTTAAAAGAAGCAACTTCCTTATCTGTCCTTTGAGCTTCTCTGATTTTGTCCATCAAAGTAGATTGAATCTCCAACGGTGCTATATACCCTCGCGGAACTATTTCCAAACATAGCTCCCGAAATTCCTCGGCTAATTCTTTTGGTAATCCTCCGGTCATTAGGATGTTAACATGACTCTTACGGCTCAACGCGTCTGCTAACACATTAGCCTTTCCGGGGTGGTAATGCAATCTCATATCATAATCCTTGATGAGCTCTAACCATCTTCTCTGCCTGAGATTTAACTCCTTCTGCGTGAAGATGTACTTCAAACTCTTGTGATCCGTATACACCTCACAATGATTTCCAATGAGGAAATGTCTCCATGTTTTCAATGCATGCACTACGGCTGCTAACTCCAAATCATGTGTGGCATAGTTTAATTCGTGAGGTTTCAGCTGTCGTGAAGCATACGAAACAACTCTTCCCTCCTGCATAAGCACTGCTCCAAGTCCTCGACGTGAAGCGTCGCAATAAACTTCGTAATCCTTGCTTTGGTCTGGCAGGATTAATACTGGTGAGGTAAACAAATGCTTCTTCAACTCTTGGAAGCTAGCCTCACACTCCTCAGTCCAAATAAACTTGGTATCCTTCTTGAATAATTCTGTCATGGGCTTCGCAATCCTCGAGAAATTGTCAATGAATCTCCGGTAGTATCCTGCGAGTCCAAGGAAACTCCGGATCTCTCCAACTGTTGTTGGCGCTTCCCAGTTTGTCACCGTGGCAACTTTAGTGGGGTCTACTGCTATACCTTCTCCGGATATAACATGTCCGAGAAATCCAACTTCCTTCAACCAAAACTCACACTTGCTGAACTTGGCATACAACCGATGTTCTCACGAGCTTCTCGGTACCAAACATAAATGCTCCTTATGTTCTTCTTCATTCTTTGAGTAGACCAAGATATCGTCAATGAATACCACGGCGAACTTATCCAAAAATTCCATACAAACCTTGTTCATCATGTTCATAAAATAGGCTGGGGCGTTAGTCAGACCAAATGACATAACGGTATACTCATACAGCCCGTACCTGGTGGTAAAAGCCGTCCACGGTATATCCTACTCCCGAATCTTCAACTGATGGTATCCTGATCGCAAATCGATCTTGGAAAATACTTTAGCTCCTTGCAATTGGTCAAACAAGTCGTTGATCATCGGCAACGGGTATTTGTTCTTAATGGTCACTTCATTCAATCCTCGATAATCAACAACCATTCTTAAAGATCCATCCTTCTTCTCCACTAGAAGTACTGGTGATCCCCAAGGCGAAGAACTTGGGCGAATAAAACCTTTATCCAGTAACTCCTTAATCTGCTTCTTGATTTCCTCCAAATCTTGGGCTGGCATCCTATACGGTCTCTTAGATATCAGCCCAGTGCCTGGCAGTAGTTCAATCAGAAATTCAAGGTCTCTGTTCGGCGGCATGCCTGGCAACTCTTCCGGAAACACGTCCGGGTAATCCCTTACCACTGGTACTTCCTCCTGCACAACTCCTGATAAGGAATTTACATGTGCTCTCCTCGGCTCATGCCATGATACATACTTGATTCTCCTTCCTTCTGGGGTGGTAAGCAAAATCGACTTACTGGCGCAATCAATATTCCCTCCGTACTTTGATAACCAATACATTCCTAATATCACATCCAATCCTTGGGATTCCAAAACTATTAGGTCCGAGGGAAATACATAGTTTCCAATCCTTAATGGCAGTCGATCGCACCATATAATTTCCATATATTCTGCTCCGGGTGAGGTTACTAGCATGGGTGACCTAAGGGCTTGGGTTGGTAATTTATACTTATCCACAAATCACCTTGATATGTATGAATGCGATGCACCAGTATCAAAAAGAACAACTGCAGTAAATGTCTTAACCGAAAACTTACCTATTACTGCATCTGGCTGAGCTTCAACCTCCTCCACGGTAACGTCGTTCACTTGTCCCCTGTTGAAAGGGTTCGGCTTCTTTCCTAAGCTTCCATTTCCGTTACCATTTTGGCCTTCTGGACAATCATTTGCATAATGCCCAGTCTTACGGCACTTAAAACAAGTGATATGGCTCAGGTCTACCTTGGATGGTGTTGACGGGTTGGTGCGGTTTTGTCCATTGCTTCCTCCATTCCCGTTTCCATTCTTGGTGCCATTATGGTTGTGCGAGCTACCTCCTCCGTGAGTATGCTGAAATTGTCCTCCTGGCTTCGGGGTAAAGCGAAGTTTCTGCTGAGCTCCTGAGTTATACTTCCCCTGTCCATACTTTCTCTTGTGATTGTCAATCTGCTGCTGCTTCCCTTCAATCATAAGAGCATGGTCTACTAACTCCTGGTAGTTATTGAAGGTGGCTACCATCAACTGCATGCTCAGCTCATCATTCAGTCCTTCTAGAAACTTCTCCTGCTTAGCTGCGTCCGTAGCAACGTCATTTGGGGCATAACGTGCTAGCTTACTAAAGTCATCCACATCTTCGCCAACCGTCAGTCCTCCTTGGCGAAGTTGCTGAAACTCATGCTTCTTCATGGCCATAGCTCCTGCTGAAACATGGGCAGACGGAAAGCTTGTCAAACCGATCCCATGTGACGGTGTCTCTGTGGTAAGTGGCTGTAAAATTCTCCCACCATGCTGCTGCGGGTCCTTCAAGCTGATGTGCGGTAAATTTCACCTTTTCCCCATCTGTACATCCTGTAGTGGTCAACTCCCTCCCTACTTTGCGGAGCCAATCATCCGCAACAATCGGCTCGGTGCTACTGGAAAACACCGGCGGATTCAGCCTTAGGAAACGGGTCAAATGGTCAACAGGTGGTGGTGGCGGTGGGTTGTTGTTGTTGTTGCCTTGGTTTTGTACCAATGTTTGAATCAAGGCATTCTGCTGCTGAATCAACTGAGTGATCTCCGGCGGGAAAACAAATCTGGGGTTGCGTCTCGGAGGCATCTGAGGGTTTATAGAAAAGACGAGAGTTAAGAACAGAATGAGGTCTAGGGAGAAAACACTACCCATATGCACATGAGACAAAACACACAATATCACTCCAATCAATTCAAACAAGGGCATACAACGGTCTATTTACCGTTACAAAATGCTGAGACTAAAACTAATTTTTAATGGGGGAATCTACTACTGTTATGGTGGTCAACTAGAAAAACTGCTCCGATGAAGACTCCATGATATCTGCTCCAGCTTCATCTTCGAAGTCATCATCACTAGGATCGGAATCGGTGTCGTCGATGATGATGTAGTTCTCTGGACAGGTGCAATCTTCATCTCCTTCTCCGGGTGCTGAATTTCCCATGAGTTATTCAATCTTCTCCTTAAGTTCGCCATTTTGTCTCACTAGAGCTACAATATCCTCCATGTAGTCCTTGCGAGTGGCCTTCAGTTCTCCTTCTAGTTTGATAATCTTGGTTTTTGCTTTCTTCAACTCCATCATGTCTGCGCACATCTGGTTCTCCTGGCGTCGAATGTGCTGATTTAACTCCTGGATGAAAGCTGCAATGGATTGATCCTTCTTAGTGCCAACTATCTCCCATTGTTCATCTCGGCGCCCGCAAATCTGGTAGATAGTATCCTTGAGGTCTTCTTTGTACACTTCCCCAATACGTCCCATGGTTATGTGAGCTGCCATGCTCTTTCCCAGACTCCAAGTTGGTGCATTAAAACACACTCTATGGGCTCCAGAATCGGCGCAAACGTCCTTCGGGAACTTGAGCTTGAATCTTCCAGCGCTCTTCTTGGGTAAAGTGGAATTGTAGGTCCCAGTGAAGCTTGGTATTCCGATGTTCAGTACTTAGTGACTTCCTTCGTGTCGCCCAAAGGGTGTATCTTCATCCGTTGGGTGAACTTGATCCTCGCTTCCATCATCCGAAAAGAGTAGAAAAGATGAGGAGTTAGAAATGAGAAGAGAGTAGTGATCTAGGGCTTTAGCTTAATGGTCGTGTCCTCACGATCGGCGTGGTGCTCGATACCATCTTTGTAGCGACCGGACCTCAAACGATCGATCTCGTGCTCAAGTGTCATCCACGGATCAAGAGTCTTGACACCACATAGTACTCGAAGGATTTATAACAGAGTAGCAATCACACACTTATTACATCGAATGTCTCAAGAGAGAACTTAACAAAATAAATATGCCTTAAGGCCATCTAATAACGATAACAGCGGAAGGCTTGGAAGAATAAGCGAGTCCATCAACTCCAACGGCATCACTGAGTATAGAACCACGACCTAAGCACCTTACTCGTCGTCTGAAAAGTCTGCAACATGAAACGTTGCAGCCCGAAAACGGGTCAGCACATGGAATATGCTGGCAAAGTAACACATAGAGAATAATGAAAGAGTAAGCCTATACTACATGCATATATGGCTGGTGGAAAGCTCTATGGTTCTGGGTTTTGCGTAAAGCCAATTTTTCCCTACTACAAAGGAATAAATTTATTTAACTATCATGGTGGTTGTTGAACATTGAGAATGGTTGACAGCATCCTCAATCCCAATTAAAAGTACTCATTAACAACCCAACAATATTATTTAGAGTAACATGATGAGATTCACATGATATCCAGATACTAGATACTCAAGATGTCCATAACCGGGGACACGGCTAACCATGATTAGTTTATACACTCTGCAGAGGTTTGTGCACTTTTCCCCACAAGACTCGATCTCCTCCGTTTGATTTCTCGCACTACATGATGTTTGAGAAACGGATGACCGAGACATAGTCTTTCAGAAGCGCTAGCACCTTACATGTCGGTAGACCGTACCAACCTACAACCCCTACATCAGCTAGTCTACCCGTAAGAGTTCGCACAACTTAGTCAACTATGCTAGAGCCCATAGTAGCATGTGGCTGCACACGGAAGTTTCTAGCATGAATAATCTCATGATCCCTTTGAGCCTGGGTGGCGGTCCGAAGAAAAACAGGCAAGTCCTGATGAAAACCAGGTGCCTCAATCCACCCAGATGTGTGTTTAAGTAGCCACCTTAAATAAACCATTAATTTAACAATCTCACATCTGTCATGGAATACACTCACCCAATCCACGTCTACTAGCATAGCATGACATAATAAGCAAACGTAGAAGTAACTCCCAAGGGTTTGAAAATAAACAGGTAATAGGTACTACCTCAAACTACTTCCCAAAACCCACAATTTAATTAGATCCTAATCATGCAATGTTTGAGGATAGATCTAATGCATAAAAACTGGGTAGTAGAAAAGTATATGATCAAAGTGTTACTTGCCTTGCTGATGATCCGCGAAACCTAGAGACTCGAAGTAGCAAGCGGCGCACTCCGGGTATTCTATCGCAGACAAACAAACAAGCATACAATAAGTACTCATCTAATGCACAGGTAAAACTCTGACAAAAGATCTAACCCGAATGTTCAACTTAAGAACTCCGGTTTGCAAAAAGAATCAAATCAAACGAAGCAACGAAAGTCAAACAACGAAAGAAAACAGCTCCGTTTTACTGATCTGGATCTAAGTCAAATTTTACAGAGGCAAAAGCTTGTTGAAGTTGGTTATTCAGGAAGAAGGTTTCAAGACGAAACTCCAGGCGCTTGAATCGCCTGATTCCGATAAACGAGCGAAAAGTTATACTAAAACAAAAATCGGATCAGGAATCACGATGAGAAAAATCGCGGATTAAATCCGAGAAAAAGAAAAACGACGAACAGGTCAACGAACGGACGTTCGTTAACTAAAACTAATCTGACGAACACGTTCGTTAAAACGAACGAACGAATAACGCCGCTATTTAAACGAACGAAAAAATAAACCGATCTAAATAAAAGCGAAACAAAAAACCGAGCGAAAACTAAAAAACCGATCGGTTTTATAAAAAACGACACGGAAAAGCGTGGCGGCGGCGAACTCGGCGGGGTCGGCGGTGACTCGGTAAGTCGGCGGCGTCCGTGGTGGCGGCGGTGGATCGAGGCTAGGGTTTGGGCGCGTGGTGGCGGTGGGGTCGGGCCGGCTCGGCGGCGGGAGGTTGGGCTGAAATTTGAGGCGGCTCGGCGGCGGTATATAAAGGCTGCCCGGTGAGTCTCGCTTCAGCACGGCCCGTAAGGCGGTTCGTTTTTTTTAAATAATTTCACGCAGAAAAACAAACGAAAGAAATACTAAACGGACTCCAAAAATCCCGAAATAAATTTTCCCCGGCTTCTAAAATCAATTCGGACTAGATGAACATTTATTTGGGGCCTAAATGCAATTTTGAAAAATGCACATTTTTCCTAAATTCAAATAAAATGGCGAAAAACTCCAAAATAAAAACTTATTTGATTTTACTATTAAATCCTCATTATTTCTTTATTTTAGGAAAGTCATTTTATTCCCTCTCTCTTATTTTTGTAATAGAAATAATTGAAGATAAAATAATTAAAATCAAATGATCCTATTTTCAAAATTTGAGAAAACTCAAATATGAAAATAACGAAATCCCCAACTCTCTCCGTGGGTCCTTGAGTTGTGTAGAATTTCTAGGATCGAGCCAAAATGCAACAAAAATATGATATGCAACGATGCTCTATGTATAACATTCCAAATTGAAAATTTGGGATGTTACACCATATCACATCACAACATGCCCTGCAAAAACAAGTTAGACGTCCTCTACTTTGTTGTTGCAAGTTTTACGTGGCTGCTACGGGCTGAGCAAGAACCGTTCTTACCTACGCGTCAAAACCACAACGATAGTTCGTCAAGTTAGTGTTGTTTTAACCTTCGCAAGGACCGGGCGTAGCCATACTCGGTTCAACTAAAGTTGGAGAAACCGACACCCTTGACCCATTGTGTGCAAAGCACGTCGGTAGAACCAGTCTCGCGTAAGCGTACGCTTAATGTCGGTCCGGGCCGCTTCATCCAAGAATACCGCTGAACCAAAGTATGACATGCTGGTAAGCAATATGACTTGTATCGCCCACAACTCACTTGTGTTCTACTCGTGCATATAACATCAACACATAAAACCTGGCTCTAATACCACTGTTGGGGAACGTAGTAATTTCAAAAAATTTCCTACGCACACGCAAGATCATGGTGATGCATGGCAGCGAGAGGAGAGTGTGTCCACGCCCTCGTGAGACCGAAAGCGAGGCGTTATGAGAGCGTGGTTGATGTAGTCGTGCGTCTTCACGATCCGACCGATCCAAGCACCGAGCGTATGGCACCTCCGTGTTACGCACATCGTTCAGCTCGATGGCGATCCCCGGTTCCGATCCAGCAGGTGTCGGGATGAGTTCCGTCAACCTGACGGCGTGGTGGCGATGATGATGTTCTACCGACGCAGGCTTCACCTAAACTCATGACGATATGACCGAGGTGGAATATGGTGGAGGGGGCACCGCACACGGCTAAGGAGCGATCACGAAGATCAACTTGTGTGTCCTAGGGTGCCTCCCCGCCCCGTATATAAAGGAGCAAGGGGGAGGCCGGCCGGCCCTGTGGGTCCCCAAGGAGGAGGTCCTCCTCCTAGTAGAGATAGGACTCCTCTTTCCTACTCCTACTAGGAGGGAAAGGAAGGGGGAGGGAGAGGGAAGAGGCGCCCCCCTCTCCTAGTCAATTCGGACCAGAGGGGGAGGGGGCGCGCGGCCCATCCTGGCTGCCCTCTCTCTCTCCACTAAAGCCCATAAGGCCCAATACTCCTCCGGGGGTTCGGTAACCCTCCGGCACTCCGGTTTTCTCCGAAATCACCCGGAACACTTCCGGTGTCCGAATATAGTCGTACAATATATCGATCTTTATGTCTCGACCATTTCGAGACTCCTCGTCATGTCCGTGATCACATCCGGGACTCCGAACAACCTTCGGTACATCAAAACTTATAAACTCATAATAAAACTGTCATCGTAACGTTAAGCGTGCGGACCCTACGGGTTCGAGAACTATGTAGACATGACCTAGAATTGTTTCTGGTCAATAAGCAATAGTGGAACCTGGATGTTCATATTGGCTCCTACATATTCTACGAAGATCTTTATCGGTCAAACCGCATAACAACATACGTTGTTCCCTTTGTCATCGGTATGTTACTTGCCCGAGATTCGATCGTCGGTATCCAATACCTAGTTCAATCTCGTTACCGGAAAGTCTCTTTACTCATTCTGTAATACATCATCCTGTAACTAACTCATTAGTTACAATGCTTGCAAGGCTTAAGTGATGTGTATTATCGAGAGGGCCCAGAGATACCTCTCCGACAATCGAAGTGACAAAACCTAATCTCGAAATACGCCAACTCAACATGTACCTTCGGAGACACCTGAGAGCACCTTTATAATCACCCGATTCGTTGTGACGTTTGGTAGCACACAAAGTGTTCCTCCGGTAAACGGGAGTTGCATAATCTCATAGTTGTAGGAACTTTGTATAAGTTATGAAGAAAGCAATAGCAATATACTAAACGATCAACTGCTAGGCTAACGGAATGGGTCAAGTCAATCACACCATTCTCCTAATGACGTGATCCCGTTAATCAAATGACAACACATGTCTATGGTTAGGAAACATAACCATCTTTGATTAGTGAGCTAGTCAAGTAGAGGCATACTAGTGACATTATGTTTGTCTATGTATTCACACATGTATCATGTTTCCGGGTAATACAATTCTAGCATGAATAATAAACATTTATCATGATATGAGGAAATAAATAATAACTTTATTATTGCCTCTAGGGCATATTTCCTTCATATATACCCCTCCACCTCCTCTTCATTCGTGGAGAGAGTCATCAGAACGAACCTACACTTCCAACTTGCATTTTCTGAGAGAGAACCACCTACACTTGTGTTGAGGCCAAGATATTCCATTCCTACCATATGAATCTTGATCTCTAGCCTTCCCCAAGTTGCTTTCCACTCAAATCTTCTTTCCACCAAATCCAAATCCAGTGAGAGAGAGTTGAGTGTTGGGGAGACTATCATTTGAAGCACAAGAGTAAGGAGTTCATCATCAACACACCATTTGTTACTTCTTGGAGAAGTGGTGTCTCCTAGATTGGCTAGGTGTCACTTGGGATCCTCCGACAAGATTGTGGAGTTGAACCAAGGAGTTTGTAAGGGCAAGGAGATCGCCTACTTCATGAAGATCTACCACTAGTGAGGCAAGTCCTTCGTGGGCGACGGCCATGGTGGGATAGACAAAGTTGCTTCTTCATGGACCCTTCGTGGGTGGAGCCCTCCGCGGACTCGCGCAACGGTTACCCTTCATGGGTTGAAGTCTCCATCAACGTGGATGTACGATAGAACCACCTATCGGAACCACGACAAAAACATCCGTGTCTCCAATTGTGTTTGAATCCTCCAAACCCTTCCCTTTACATTCTTGCAAGTTGCATGCTTTACTTTCCGCTGCTCATATACTCTTTGCATGCTTGCTTGAATTGTGTTAAGATTGCTTGACTTGTTCTAAAGTTGCTAAAATCTGCCAAGAACTAAAATTGGGAAAAGGCTAGATTTTTATTTGGTCAAGTAGTCTAATCACCCCCCCCCCCTCTAGACATACTTTCAATCCTAAATCTTCCTTTTCTCATTGTCCCACTGTGGACACTCAGAGATGTAGTGACCAGGTTTCTTGCACTTGTGACATGTTCTCTTCTTGTGGTCATGGGTAGAGCTTCACCATTTCTTGAGCTGGATCATGAAGACTTTCTCAAGCCTTTCTTCTTAGTGAATTTCTTGAACTTCTTCACAAGCATAGCAAGCTCCTTTCCAATGTCTTCAGGATCACCAGAACTGCAGTCAGATTCTTCTTCAAATGAGGAAACAACCTTTGCCTTCAAAGCGCGAGTTCGGCCATAGTTGGGACCGTAGATATCTCGTTTCTTAGATAGCTGAAACTCATGTGTGTTGAGCCTCTCAAGTATGTCAGACTGATCGAGAGTCTTGAAGTCGGGGCGTTCTTCAATCATCAGGGCTAGGGTGTCAAACGAGCTGTCAAGTGATCTCAGGAGTGTCTTGACGATTTCATATTTGGTGATCTCAGTGGCGCCAAGTGCCTGAAGCTCATTTGTGATGTCAGTGAGGCGATCGAATGTGAGCTGGACGTTCTCATAGTCGTGTCTCTTGAAGCGGTTGAAGAGGTTGCGAAGGACAATGATCCTTTGATCTCTCTTGGTTGAGACGCCTTCGTTGACCTTGGACAGCCAGTCCCAGACTAGCTTCAATGTTTCCAGAGCACTCACACGGCCATACTGTCCTTTGGTCAGATGACCACAGATGATGTTCTTGGCAGTGGAATCCAGTTGAACGAACTTCTTGACATCAGCAGGGGTGACACCTTCACCGGTCTTGGAAACGCCGTTCTTGACGACATACAAGAGGTCAACATCAATGGCTTCAAGGTGCAGGCGCATCTTGTTCTTCCAGTAGGGGTATTCAGTGCCATCGAAGACGGGGCACGCAGCGGAGACTTTGATTATCCCTGCAGTCGACATAGCTAAAACTCCAGGTGGTTAAACCGAATCACACAGAACAAGGGAGTACCTAGCTCTGATACCAATTGAAAGAGCTGGATATCGACTAGAGGGGGGTGAATATGCAATTTTTATGAAAGTCTTTAAAACATGGAAGTTTTGAAGACAAATAATAGAAATGATCCTATTGATATGCAGCAGAAGGTAGACTACACTAGACAAGCCATAGTCAAGTATTCAATGAAGTGAAAGCACGAAGACTAATAGCAGCTAGGCAGTATGGATCAGGATGGAAGATAGTATGAAGCCAATCAGAACAAGTAGTCACACAGTGAAGTCAAACAGATAATGCAAGTAGGCAATGACTTCACGAAGACAAACAGTAAGTAAAGAGAAGGAAGAGATAGAACCAGTAGCTTGGAGAAGACAGTGATTTGTTCGACCAGTTCAAGTTGCTGTGAAAACTGTACGTCTGGTTAGGGAGGCTGAGATTTAACTCAGAAGTCCGCGTCTTCACCTTATTCCCCTTGAGCTAAGGACACCCAGTCTTCGCTCAATCACTCTAGTAAGTCTTCAAGGTAGACTTCCAAACCTTCACAGACTTCATTCACCGGCAATCCACAATGACTCTTGGATGCTCAGAACGCGACGCCTAAACGGCTGGAGGATTCACAGTCCTCAAGTGTAACAAGTCTTCAGATCACGCGGACAAAAAGACTTCAGTGATGCCTAACACTCTTTGGCTCTGGGTGTTTTGGGCTTTGTCCTTGCAAGGATCTCTCTCTCTCTCAAATGCTTCGGAGGTGGGTTGCTCTCAAACGACAAAAGCCGTGCACTAACTCTGAGCAGCCACCAATTTATGGTGTAGGGGGTGGGCTATTTATAGCCAGAAGGCAACCCGACCTGATTTGTCCGAAATGACCCTGGGTCACTAAGGAACTGACACGTGTTACAACGGTCAGATTTTAAACACACGCGGCAGCTTGACTTGGGCTACAAGTAAAGCTGACTTATCCGATTCTGGATAATATTTGCTCTCATTGTCTTCGCTCGAAGACATAGGATTTGTTTGAGCATCACTTCAGTCACTCTGACTTTGTTCACTTGGACCCCACTTAATAGTGCGGTGGTTCCTATGACTCAACAAAAAAGAAAAGGAAACAACGAAATAACTAAGTCTTCGCGCTCCATAGTCTTCATGCGATGTCTTCTCATGTCATAGTCTTCAATGTGAATATCTTCACAGACCACCATTGTCTTCAATGTCTTCACACATTTTTAGGAGTCATCTCCGGTAGGTAAACCGAATCAATGAGGGACTACTACCTGTGTTATCCTGCAATTCTCACAAGCACATTAGTCCCTCAACCAGGTTTGTCGTTAATACTCCAAAACCAACTAGGGGTGGCACTAGATGCACTTACAAGCTATGGCTCCATGGAAAGAGACATTGATGCCTATTGGAAGCTGAAGATCATCAATGTTAAGGTTCAGGTTGTCAAACCATTCATCAATGAAGTTATTCAAGTTATCCACGTCAAAGAGGGGCAGATCGTTGAAGATCTCCGCCTCTTGCTTGCTCTTTATCAGCAGCTCAAGAGCATCATCACCTAGATCATCATCACTGGATAGATCAATGGCTTCATCCTCATTCCTCAGAACGGCAGCTGGGGTCAGTGCTTTCCCAGAACTCTGGATGGGCTTCTTCTTGGGCTTCTCTGTCTTCTTGGAGACACGAGAAAAATCTTCAGATTGCATACTAGATGCAGGAGGAGCAGTTGCCAATGGCTTCGCACGTGAAGCACTTGGTGCAGCAGCGGGCCTTGAAGGCTTAGTTTTCTTCTGCTTTTGTGGCTTGGGTGGGGTTGGTGCTTGATCAGAATCAACATCGTCCACAGACTGATCCACGGCTTCCCCCTGAACAACAATATGAGTGAGAAGACCTTCGAGGTTGTAGAAGGGCCCGACGATATTGGGTTTAGCATCACGGGTGCCATCGGCCCGAGGAGCAGATGGACCGAGGTTGAAGTCGAGTCCAAACGCTTTCTTGTTTTTCAGGGCTGAGTCCTTGGCAAACTTGAAGTTGCTCTTGACCAGATTATCGTCATGACACCATAGCAGAGAAGATGGGTCAGCATGCTCTGGCTGTGGTCCGTGAACCATGCAAGGATAGAAACCTTGAGCAATGGCTTCAGATCTGGACCTGGGTGGAAGATTTTTGAAGAGAATATCTCCCCATGGTCGCTTGATGGCATTCTTCTCTGCATACTCTGCAGTCACAAATATGTACAGAAACCATGGTTCAGCCCAGTATCTATGAATCCATTGGATTCGAGTCTTGCATTCGCCATAGGTTTCTTCAGGGTCTGTTTTGTATAAATCATAGAGATCCGGTGGCAAATCTTTGGATGTGTTCCCACGGTGCTGTCTGCCGCCCTTTCTTGCTGACTTTTCTGTGGCCATGAAGTTCAAACTAAATGGCTTCAGAACTTGCAAAAACTTTAAATCTGCTGGTCGACAGAACCGCTTCAGGAGAATTGATGTGACGTTGTAAGAATTACGCAAATGAATGCAGACTATGAGAACCAAAGGATTCTCCACGGACATGTACCGTGTGACATTAGAGGTGCGAGGAAGGGAAGAGGTCATATGCATTCTCAGAAGATTTTGAAGATAAATCAGTTTGAAGACATTGACCTCATAGAGCGAAGACATTCACTTATTTGTTGAGAGTTGGTTCCAGATTTGTACGAATCCAAAAATAGGTACAAGTGAGGAATCTAACTTATTGCGAAGCATAAGTGAATATACTAGGCATGATATGAGATGCAGAACAGGATAGATTCAATCTTATAGGCATAGAAACCACTTTTGGTGGAGAAGGATGAATCTATCGGATCAAAAAGCAGTAGAAAGTAAATTTTAATTACCACACAAAGAACTGCTAGACGAAGCGGAGTGGGAGGCCAAGCAGTTCAATCTCCCGTGCCCTAACTTGGCGACGGAAGACACCTACGGCGGCGGGAGAGGAGACGAGGTCCGCGGCCGACATGAGGACGGCGTCGGTGAGGTCGCGGTAGCTAAGCGCTTCGTCGCCGACGCTGTCGAGAGCTAGCGGTGGCTCTAGGTTTTGTGCGAGGTGGCGAGGTGGGAGAAGGATTTTGACTGCGATGTGATGTGTATTTATAAGGAAAGGGACAGCACATCGCAATTACGCAGGTGCCCCTGGCGGTTCACATCTGAAGGACACGTGGCAAACATGCAACATATTAGAAGTTGTTCCATGTTCCCACGCACGCCTGGACTGTCGGGTGGTCGTTCCGGCTTCTCCGGGTTTCAGGCAATAAGGGTATAGCATTTAAAACAGATTCAATGTTTGTCTCTGTATCTTCTGCTGACAAGGACGCAGCGAAGACATTCGACAATTTCAATAGAATGCATATAATTTGGATAGATAGAATTTGAGGTAGAAGCATAGAAGAGGTTGGGGTCCGATCGAATTCACTTAGATCAAAAGATTCAAGCAAGAAGACATAGCTATAAGTGAATGCTGTAGAGGACAGAACACAATATATGTATAAATCTGAGTAAGACAAAATCAACATTGTGAAGATAAACATGAACTCAAATCAAGGTTGAAGACAAACCAAATGTGAAGACTTTGCAAATGTAACGCCAAGTGAAACACTTCAAAATAAAAGTTTGGTGGTGGCGTTACCCACCGTATAGGAAGTATTAGACCCAGACACGGCGCACAATTATTGTGGCGCTCCAAAGTCAAATTCCGCATTAATGTATTCACACTTAGAGTGTATGTCTTCATTGGTTGAAGATATACGTTACTTCGTGTGTTGCACATCTAAGTCATCAATATGCATAAGTGTTAGGATGTGTGTCCAATCACAGGACATTTGAGGATTCCAAGATGTTTAGCTCACACCGCAACTTGCAAACCCTTTTCTCATCCAAGGGCTTTGTGAAGATATCTGCCAATTGCTCTTGATGTTAGCGTGAATGATATCAATATCTTCCTTCATGACATGATCTACGAGAAAGCGATGGCGAATTTCAATGTGCTTTGTCTTCGAGTGCTGAACTGGGTTGTTGGCAATCTTGATGGCGCTTTCATTGTCGCAGTAGAGTGGCACATGCTTCAGATGGACACCATAGTCCTTGAAAGTTTGCTTCATCCAGAGAAGCTGAGCACAGCAAGATCCGGCAGCAATGTATTCAAATTCAGTAGTGGAGAGAGATACACAGTTCTGCTTCTTTGAAGACCAATAGACAAGTGATCGTCCCAGAAAGTGACACGTGCATGATGTGGACTTGCGAGCAACCTTGTCACCAGCATAATCAGCATCTGAGAATCCAACTAGATCAAACTCTGAGCCCTTTGGATACCATAATCCTAGTGTTGGGGTGTAAGCCAAATATCAAAGAATTCGCTTCACAGCTAAGTGATGCGATTCCTTTGGTGCCGCTTGGAGTCGGGCACACATGCAAACACTAAGCATTATATCTGGCCGAGATGCACATAAATAAAGTAAAGAACCAATCATGGAGCGGTATACCTTTTGATCGAACTCTTTACCGTTGGCGTCGGGACTCAGATGACTCTTGGTTGGCATTGGCGTCGTGTATCCCTTGCAGTCTTACATTCCAAACTTATTTAGGCAATCTTTGAGGTATGTCTCTTTAGATATGAAGATGTCGTTGCTCTGCTGACGGATTTGAAGACCAAGGAAGAACTTCAGCTCACCCATCATGGACATCTGATATTGCTCTTGCATCATGTGTCCAAACTCATCACTGTATTTCTTGTCAATGCAGCCGAAGATAATGTCATCCACATAGATTTTGCACACAAATAGTTCTCCATCATATGTCTTCGTGAAGAGTGTAGGATCTAGAGAACCAGGTTTGAAGCCTTTGCTCCTCAGGAAGTCTTTGAGTGTGTCATACCAAGCACGAGGGGCTTGTTTGAGGCCATACAGTGCCTTGTTGAGCTTGTATACCATATCAGGATGTTTTGGATCTTCAAAGCCAGGAGGTTGTGCAACATACACTTCTTCTTCAATCTTGCCGTTGAGAAAGGCACTCTTCACATCCATTTGGTACAGAAGGATGTTGTGATGGTTGGCATAGGCTAGCAGTATGCGAATGGCTTCAAGCCTAGCCACAGGAGCAAATGTTTCATCGAAGTCAGTTCCTTCAACTTGAGTGTATCCTTGAGCAAGGAGACGAGCCTTGTTTCTGACAACTTGACCATGCTCATCTTGCTTGTTGCGATATATCCATTTGGTGCATATGATGTTGTGCTTGCGAGGATCAGGACGCTTGACCAATTCCCACATGTTGTTCAACTTGAATTGTTGAAGCTCTTCTTGCATAGCTTGAATCCATTCAGGTTCCAAAAAAGCTTCAACAACTTTCTTGTGTTCAGATATTGAAACAAATGCAAAGTGCCCACAGAAATTTGCTAGCTGTGTTGCTCTTGAACGAGTAACTGGACCGGGTGCATTGATGCTGTCAATTATCTTCTCAATCTGAACTTCATTTGGAACACGAGGATGAACTGGACGAAGATTTTGCTCTTGCTGATCGTTGTCTTCATTTTGAGCATTGGCTTCAGGCTGAGCATCGACTTTAGGTTGATTAGACGTAGAAATAATGAGTTCCTCTTCAGCCTGTGCCTCAGAAGGTATGATTTCTCCAGTTCCCATAAGCTTGATGGATTCACCAGGTGGAACTTCATCTAGCACATATGACATGTGCTCTCTTTGCGAGCCGTTAGTCTCATCGAACCGCACATCCACAGTTTCAACCACTTTATAGTGAAAGAGGTTGAAGACTCTGTAGGAGTGCGAATCCTTTCCGTAACCAAGCATAAAACCTTCATGTGCTTTCGGTGCAAATTTTGAAGTGTGATGTGGGTCCTTGATCCAGCACCTAGCACCAAATACTCTGAAGTAACTTACATTTGGCTTCTTACCAGTCAGGATCTCATAGGATGTTTTCTTTAGAAGCTTGTGAAGATAAACGCGGTTGATGACGTGGCATGCAGTATCAATGGCTTCGGGCCAGAACTTCCTTGGAGTCTTGTATTCATCGGGCACCATCCGAGCCATCTCAATGAGTGTTCTATTCTTGCGCTCCACGATGCCATTCTGCTGAGGTCTGTATGGAGCAGGGAACTCGTGAGTGATGCCTAATGTATCCAGGTAAAGGTCGAGGCCGGTGTTCTTGAATTCTGTGCCGCTGTCACTTCTGATGTGCTTGATCTTGATACCATAGTTCATCATGGCACGGTTGGCGAAGCGTCTGAAGACATCCCGCAATTCATTCTTGTAGAGGATTATATGCACCCACATATATCTTGAATAATCATCAACAATAACGAAGCCATAGAGGCAAGCAGTGGCAGTAAGAGTAGAGTAGTGAGTAGGGCCAAAGAGATCCATGTGAAGCAGCTCGAAGGGTTGAGACGTAGTCATGATTGTCTTCGAGGGATGCTTGGCCCTTGTCATCTTTCCAGCTTCGCAGGCACCGCACAGATGATCCTTCTTAAACTTGATGCCCTCGATGCCAGTGACGTGTTTCTTCTTCGCGAGTGTGCACAAGTTCCTCATGCCCACATGTCCTAGCCTCCGATGCCAAAGCCAGCACTCTGAAGCTTTTGCTAGAAGACATACGACCAACTGTGGTCCTGCTGAGAAATCTACCATATACAGATCATCTTTCTGATACCCTTCAAAGACTAGAGACTTGTCAGATTCCATTAGAACAAGGCAACGATATTTTCCAAATATCACAATCATGTTTAAGTCACAAAGCATTGAGACAGACATTAAGTCGAAACCAAGGGATTCAACAAGCATCACTTTATCCATGTACTGATCCTTTGAGATTGCAACTCTATCTAGACCCAATACCTTGCTTTTACCAGTATCAGCAAATGTGATGTCACTCTTGTCAGATGGACGTAGTGTTGAATCCATCAGAAGACTTCGATCACCAGTCGTGTGGTTAGTGCATCCACTGTCCATCCATTCTGAAGACTTTGGTGTCATACCCTACAATGCAGTTAGGGGTTAGGCTTCACCAAGGGTATTGTGAAGCATAAACATTTGCTTGGTGAGGACAGTGATTTGTTGGGACAGATAAGGCAAACAGGCAATGACTTCACAAGGACAAACAGTAAGTAAAGAGAAGTAAGAGATAGAACCAGTTGCTTGGTGAGGACAGTGATTTGTTGGGCGGTTCGATTCTTTGTGACAAGCTGTGACGTGCAGTTAGGGAGGCTGAGATTTAACTCAGAAGACCGTGTCTTCACCATATTCCCCTTGAGCTAAGGACACTTAGTCCTCGCCCAATCACTCTGGTAAGTCTTCAAGGTAGACTTTCAAACCTTCACAGACTTCGTTCACCGGCAATCCACAATGACTCTTGGATGCTCAGAACACGACGCCTAACCGGCTGGAGGATTCACAGTACTCAAGTGTAACAAGTCTTCAGATCACGCGGACAGAAAGACTTCAGTGATGCCAAACACTTTTGGGCTCTGGGTGGTTTGGCTTTGTCCTCGCAAGGATCTCTCTCTCAAATGCTTCGGAGGTGGGTTGCTCTCAAACGACAAACTAACTCTGAGCAGCCACCAATTTATGGTGTAGGGGGTGGGCTATTTATAGCCAGAAGGCAACCCGACCTGATTTGTTCGAAATGACCCTGGGTCACTAAGGAACTGACACGTGTTACAACGGTCAGATTTTAAACACACGCGGCAGCTTGACTTGGGCTACAAGTAAAGCTGACTTATCCGATTCTGGATAAGATTTGCTCTCATTGTCTTCGCTCGAAGACATAGGATTTGTTTGAGCATCACTTCAGTCACTCTGACTTTGTTCACTTGGATCCCACTTAACAGTATGATGGTTTCTATGACTCAACAAAGAAGAAGAGGAAACTACGAACAACTAAGTCTTCGCGCTACATAATATTCATGCGATGTCTTCTCATGTCATAGTCTTCAATGTGAAAATCTTCACATACCACCATTAGCTTCAGTGTCTTCACACATTTTTAGGGGTCATCTCCTGTAGGTAAACCGAATCAATGAGGGACTACTGCCTGTGTTATCCTGCAATTCTCACAAACACATTAGTCCCTCAACCAGGTTTGTCGTCAATACTCCAAAACCAACTAGGGGTGGCACTAGATGCACTTACACCACCTTTAGGAGCGATCGACACATCCACCTTGTCATGCCATACTGCCGTCGACACCAAACATCACCACCACCTGCGTGCGTCTGTCATCGAGGCTCCGCTGCACCACGCCGCCGAGACCCGCCATCGTCGCTGATGTAGATGCAACACCACTCCTCCTCATCGCTCACCATCGCAGCCGCGTCGCGAACCGCGTCCACTGCCATGCACGCATGTAACGCCGATCCAACACACGCAAGAACGCGCCTTTCTGAGGCGAGGGAGGGGAATAGCTACTGGCTAGTGTGTGATGGAGCAGTGGCGACTGGGTGGAGAGGGCGGGGCAACCAGTGGTGGTTTTATACAGGGAAGAGAGAGAGAGAGGTGAGCGAGGAGTGGTAGGGAAGTAGTTGGTGGTGATGCAGTGGTTTGTTTGTTTGTGTGTGTGTGTGTGTGTGTGTGTGTGTGTGTGTGTGTGTGTGTGTGTGTGTTTGTGTGTGTGTGTGTGTGTTAGAGAGAGACCGAGTGAGGAAGTGGTGGTTGGTTCTTTGGGAGTAAGCAATGGGAGGAAGAGTTGGTTGTGGGAGCATTTGGTCAACTAGAAAGCAGGGACAGGAGGCTTCCAAGTGGTGGAAAAAGAATAAAGAAAGATGACTTTGATTTCTTTGGGGGTCCAGAACTTGATAAGATTCACGGTCAATGAAGAAGAGTAAGTGAGAGAGGACTTGCTCTCTACCCAATCATGGAAAGGAAAACTTGATAAGATTCACGGTCAGTCAAGAAGAAGTGTAAGAGGATAATTTTCTTTTCTTGGGAAAAATGGAACTTGGATCAATTATTAACTAGTTACGGTAATGGAAGCAGGGTTGTGTGCCAAATGGCTGATTGATTACGCTGTGACGTCACGGGGTGAGAGAAGGAAGCATCTGGTGCGTTGGGCCACGAGGTGCCTCCGCTTTAAACAAATGTAGCGCTGTGTTCGATCACGATCACTCTGAAAATGGATTGGTTTATTACGCTTTTCTGAGATGAGAATCCTCTCAGCAGCACTAGATCGAACGACCTTTTCGGTCCACCGGTGACGCTAGGTACGCTGTCAAGCTACTTCACCGCGGTGAAGGAACATCTTCTCGCCGCAACACAGCTGTAGGAGCTGGCACATTTCCCATTTCTGAATGTAAGAATACACTACGGAGAACATGAGCCCTCGGCTTTTATTGAGCTGAAGAGGACGTGACTAATGGAGAAATTGCTAATTAAGGTCGGCCACTTGGGGAGTGACAAGCTAGCGAGTGGAGTACGTCGTCGTGTGCTCGTTCGTGGTCGACGGCCTTGTGTTGTGCGTGCGCGGGAGCCGCCGCGTGGAACGGAGAGCTCGAGCTCGGGCCGGATATCACTTGGGAGGCGGTGGGCACTCACATGGCGACCGTGTCCGGTGCGACGTTTCTCCATCTGGGAGCTGCAGCGGAAAGGCAGCCAGCCACAGAGATCCCAAGACTTTCTGGAAAGAGCACACGAGCAGAGCAGCTCACGCTTCTCCTGAAACGCCGCGGCAAGCTGGGATTGGCTGGCGACACGTGTATTCTCACCGTTTCCCGGCGGCGTACGTCAGTCGCACATGTCATCGCTTACATCTGTCAACGTTTTACAAGAAATTGATAAAAAGAAAAAAAAACACGGCAAATGAGTTGTATCTGTTCAGACCGGGTCTCCCACTGCAGCCGTTGCGGCTAGCTTATTCATCATAGCTTAGATAAGGCCGTTTCTCTCCTCTTCAGGGGATCGGACGTGTGCTCCCTTCTTGTACCTTCTGAGCTCTGACCACGTAGAAGTCGTGTGACGTTGGCAAAAAAAAGCTTCACTAGTCTTCCCACATTTTAAAAGGCTATCCTTGACGCACGCTGAGCGCACGGCAGCTCCTCGCTGTAGGCCGGAGGCAGCGTGTTGAAATATCAGATGGGCCTAGAGCCCATATGACAATTTCAGATTTAATCTCTAAGGGCCCATGTAGGTGGCATGATAAGATGGTGGGAAGTTTAGTCCCACCTTGGAAGTGGAAGGAGAGTTTGATGCTTTCTGTGCGGAACACGGTATTATTCACGAGAGGACGCCTCCCTACTCACCCCAGTCAAACGGGGTTGCCAAGCGGAAAAATCGTACTCTAACTGATTTGGTTAACGCCATGTTAGATATGTCGGGTTTATCCAAGGCATGGTGGGGGGAGGCTATAATGACATCATGTCATGTCCTGAATAAAGTTCCGACAAAGGATAACGAGATCACTCCTTATGAGAAGTGGACCAAGAGAAGGACAACACTCTCGTACTTACGTACTTGGGGCTGCTTGGCGAAAGTTAATGTGCGATCCCCAAAAGCGTAAGCTTGGACCAAAGACTGTGGACTGTGTTAACTTGGGCTACGCTGTGAATAGTATTGGCTATAGATTTCTAGTAGTGAAATCTGAGGTACCTGACATGAAGGTCGGTACAATTATGGAGTCTAAAGACGCTACATTCTTTGAGGACATTTTTCCCGTGAGAGATGTACAAAGCACTTCTAGACAGGAATCTGAGGAGACTCCTGAACCTGCCATTCTGATGGAATATTATAATCAATCACATGATGAAAAACCTGAGGAGGATAATGAGGAATCCCTTGGTAGGGGCAAGAGACAAAGGACTGTAAAGACCTTTGGTGATGATTTCTTCATATACCTCGTGGAGGATAATCCACTTCTATTTAGAAGCATATGCATCTCCGAAGCTGACTCTTTGGAAGGATGCGGTCCGTGCGAGATGGATTCCATCATGGCTAACGGGACTTGGGAGCTTCTTGAGCGTCCTTATGGTTGCAAACCATTGGGATGCAAGTGGGTGTTCAAGAAGAAGCTTAGGCCTAACGGTACAATAGAAAAGTACAAGGCTAGACTTGTGGCCAAGGGCTACGCCCAGAAAGAAGAAGAAGATTTCTTCGACACTTATTTACCTATGACCAGACTGACCACCATTCGAGTATTACTCTCGTTGACGGCCTCACATGGTGTTCTCATTCATCAGATGGATGTTAAGACGGCTTTCTGAGCGGAGAGCTAAAGGAGAAATCTATATGCAACAGACTGATGGCTTTGTGATGGATGGTCGGGAAGGAAAGGTGTGTAAGTTGGTGAAATCTTTGTATGGCTGAGACAAGCGCCTAAGAAATGGCATGACAAGTTTAATGAAGCGTTGACATCTGTTGGCTTTGTTGTTAATGAGGCCGACAAATGTGTATACTATCGCTATGGTGGGGGCGAAGGAGTTATCTTGTGTTTGTATGTTGATGACATCGATATTTGGGACTAATCTCAAGTTGATCGAGGAGGTTAAGTCTTTCTGTCTCGAACTTTGAGATGAAGGATCTTGGAGTGGCTGATGTTATCTTGAACATCAAGCTTTTGAGAGATGATGAGGGTGGGATTACATACGCAATCCCATTATGTTGAGAAGGTGTTGAGTCGTTTTGGATATTGGACTGCAAACCATCTCAAACACCATATGATTCTAGTGTCTGATTCGAAAGTCAAAAGGCACAGCTATAGATCAATTGAGATACTCTCAGTTGTTGGTTCACTCCGATATCTAGCGGCTTAGCGAGGCGACATCGCATTTGCTATTAGCAAACTGAGCCGATTTGTTTCCAAACCGGGTGATGTACATTGGCGTGCTCTTGAGAGAGTTATCGTTATCTGAAAGGTACTATGAACTATGGACTACACTATACGGATACCCGTCGGTACTTGAAGGGTATAGTGATGCGAATTGGATCTCGATCTTGATGAGATGAAGGCCTGGCGGGTATATGTTTACTCTTGGAGGTGGTGCTGTTTCTGGAAGTCTTGCAAGCAAGCGATCTTAACAAGATCGACAATGGAAGCAGAATTAACAGCATTAGACACATCGGGTGGCGAAGCAGAATGGCCGAGATCTATTGATGGACTTGCCGGTGGTTGAAAAGCGGTTCGGCCATCCTTATGAACTGTGACAATCAAGCAGTTATTGTCAAGTGAAGAGTTCAAGGACAACATGAAGTCCAACAAACACATAAGAATGAGATTGAAAGCTGTCGGAAAATTGAGAAACTCCGGAGTGATAGCGTTGGATTATATCAAGCGGCTAAGAATCTGGCGAGATCCCTTCACTAAAGGGCTATCACGTGTTGTGATAGATAGCGCATCAAGGAGATGGGTATGAGACCCACATGAGTTGCCATGGTAGTAACCCAACCTATGTGATCGGAGATCCCGTGAAGTAGGACACAGGAAAACAAGCGGTGGTGAGCCGAGGAGAGTAATTTTACTAACCCACTCCGTTGGAGATGCAATACTTTCGGAAGCTGTATGGAAGGATGACTCTGTCTTAATGTGTTCCAAGGCTTATATGCATAAGCAAGATGCTATCCTCTGAGCGATCTTTGGAGGAACACACCTATATGAGCCCATTGCTGGTCACAGTCTATGAGATTGGGGTGATCTCTAGCAAGCTCATGAACAGGCCGAGTGTGACTAATATGCTCCATCCGAGGGGTTGGCCTTCAACAGCCTCGTGTCGGTGAGACTTGTGGTGAAACTTCTTGGCGTAAACCGACAATTCAAGGCATAGTCCATTGTTCAGTTGTGAAGGAGTGTAACTACTTGGTCTAGGTGGAGCTCAACCTTAATCGGTCTCCACGGAGATCTGTGGTATATCAAAGCAGTGTTTGGAACAAAGGACAAAGCTGGGCCCTGAGATCTGGTGGGGATTGTTGAAATATGAGATGGGCCTAGAGCCCATATGTCAATTCAGATTTAATCTCTAAGGGCCCTTGTAGGTGGAATGACAAGGTGGTGGGAAGTTTAGTCCCACCTTGGAAGTGGAAGGAGAGTTGGAGTGGTTTATAAGGGACTCTCTCCTCATGCTATTGGAGCTTGAGAAGAGATGAGGCCTCGCGCCTCCTCCTCCTCCGCTCGCTGCCACGCCACGCCTCGTCACGACGCGCCGAGGGTTGCGGGATTGAGCCGAGCCGAGCTCACTCCTATGCGCTGCTGCCGTCGGCGACTCCGTCCCGTTCACCGCGTACACGGTTGACGGGAGAGCAGGCCTCCGAAACCACGCCTCTCCGGATCCTGTACGGGGAGAGGGGAGATTAGGTTTTTGGGTAGCGACTACGCTGATTGCCGCTTCGTTCATCTACGTCCGCACCACCATGTCGACCGACGCCGACCGTGCCGCCGCTGAGAAGGCCGAGGCCGACAAGAAGGCCGCCGAGGATGCCGCGGCTGCTGTCACCGCCACCGCCATCGCATGGCCGATTGGAGGGTATACATCGCTTGTCCCTCTCGTGTTTCTTTCTGTTGTAGCAGTACTAGCGGTATGCGTAGATGTTTTTACTATATGCGTAGTACATGCTTTGTTAGATCGTAATCAGTATGTTATCAATGTTGTTCATGTCATGCTCATGATTTATTCATGGATTAATTTAATCGAAAAACTGCCTATTTTCTTATCAATCCAAAACCTAATGTGTGTAGGAGTTTTTGAATTCTGGTTTTGTTTTTGCTGAAACCGTCACCGTTTACGAGGGCGTACTTTAGCGTTGGCAGACTAAAACCACCTTATGGCTCACGGCCATGAGCGTGTTACAGGTCGCGGTGTGACTCCAGGACGATCGCTCTGAACAGGAGAAGGCGTTTAAGGAGGCCACCGTGGTGTTCCTCGGGGCAGTTCGGCGTGATTGGAGATAAGCTGGTTGATGCATATTTACATGTGCGGTCTGCCAAGGACTTGTGGGGCGCTTGAATCTAAGTTCGGGGCTGCGACGCTGGAGCGAGATGTATATTATAGAGCAGTTCCACGATTACAAGATGGTTGAAAACCGTCTGTATTGGAGCAGGCTCATGAGATAATATGCATTGTTAAGGAGCTTGAGCTTCTTAAGTGCGAGTTACGGGCAAGTTTGTCGCGGGCTGCATAATCACTAAGCTTCCCAATTCTGGAGGAACTTTGCCACCACTCTGAAACATCGAGGCGTGAATTCTCTGTGGAGGATGTCATTGGCCATCGAGTGTCGAGCAGAATTCAAGGGCAAAGGACTACATACGGAAAAGGGGTCGAAGGAACTTCATGGCCAATATGGTGCATCGGAAGAACTCCAATTCCCACAAGCCCAAGGGAAAGAGCGGTGTCCAACAGTGCCGACCTTAAGAAGAAGGGTAAGAAGACCTTCAAGAAGAACAAGAAGGATGAGGGCTGCTTTACTTGTGGTTCATTGGAACATTGGGCCAACAAGTGCCCAAACAAGTATAAGAAGCAAGGCAGGACTCCAAGTCTGTCAATATGATTGTGAGCAACAATGAGAGTGGTGCATCTGAGTGCAGTAATTTATTTGTTGTATTTTCAGTTTGGCCGTCCACCGATTGGTGGGTCGACCACAGTGCAGTGTTCATGTGTGTCTTGACATTTCATTGTTTTCTTCTTACCAGGCCACAGTCACGGGTCCGTCTTGATGGGGAATGGCGCGAGTGCTTCTGTTCTTGGTGTTGGCATGGTCGATCTGAAGTTTACTTGGGAAGGATCGTGCAGGTGAAGAACGTGCAGCATGTCCCGCCATCAAGAAGAACCTAGTTAGTGGCTCCCTTCTATGTAGAGAAGGGTTTAAGTTGGTATTCGAGTCTAATAAATTAGTTATTCTGAAATATGGACTATTTGTTGGAAAGGGTTATGAATGCGGAGGCATGTTCCGCCTTTCTCTTGCAGATCTATGTAATAAAGTCGTGAACAATATTCATTTGAGTGTTAATGAATCTGAAGTATGGCATTCACGTCTTTGTCACATTAGTTTGGTGTTATGACGCGGCTAGCAAAATCGAATTTAATCGAGTTTCACTTTAGCCAAAGGTTCTAAGTGCCATTCGTGTGTACAATCTAAGCAACCTCGCAAGCCTCACAAGGCAGCAGAGGAGAGACACTTAGCGCCTTGGAACTCATACATTCGATCTTTGTGAGATGAATGGTGTGTTGACTAAAGGTGGAAAGAAATATTTCATGACTTTGATAGATGATTCCACTAGATATTGCTATGTGTATCTGTTAAATACTAAAGATGAGGCTCTACACTACTTCAAAATCTATAAGGCGAAGTTGAGAATCAACTTGAAAATAAAATTAAGCGAGTCCGGTCGGATCGTGGTGGAAGTACTTCTCGAAAGAGTTTGATGCCTTACATGCGGAACACGGTATTATTCACGAGGGCGCCTCCTACTCACCCAGTCAAGCGGGGTTGCCGAGCGAAAAACCGTACTCTAACTGATTTGGTTAGCGCCATGTTAGATCGTCGGGTTTATCAAGGCATGGTGGGGAGGCTATAATGACATCATGTCATGTCTGAATAAAGTTCCGACAAAGGATAACGAGATCACTCCTTATGAGAAGTGGACCAAGAGAAGGACAACACTCTCGTGCTTACGTGCTTGGGGCTGCTTGGCGAAAGTTAATGTGCGATCCCCAAAAGCGTAAGCTTGGACCAAAGAGCGTGGATTTGTGTTAATTTGGGCTCTGTTGTGAATAGTATTGGCTATAGATTTCTAGTAGTGAAATCTGAGGTACGACATGAAGGTCGGTACAATTATGGAGTCTAAAGAAGCTACATTATTTGAGGACATTTTCCCCATGAGAGATGTACAAAGCACTTCTAGACAGGAATCTGAGGAGACTCTGAACCTGCCATTCGATGGAATATTATAATCAATCACATGATGAAAATCTGAGGAGGATAATGAGGAATCCCTTGGTAGGGGCAAGAGACAAAGGACTGTAAAGACCTTTGGTGATGATTTCTTCATATACCTCGTGGAGGATAATCCCACTTCTATTTGAAGCATATGCATCTCCGAGTGACTCTTTGGAAGGATGCGGTCCGTGGCAGATGGATTCCATCATGGCTAACGGGACTTGGGAGCTTCTTGAGCGTCCTTATGGTTGCAAACCATTGGGATGCAAGTGGGTGTTCAAGAAGAAGCTTAGGCTGACGGTACAATAGAAAAGTACAAGGCTAGGCTTGTGGCCAAGGGCTACGCCGAGAAGAAGAAGAAGAAGATTTCTTGACACTTATTCACCGTGGCGGACCGACCACCATTGAGTATTACTCTCGTTGGCGGCCTCACATGGTCTTCTCATTCATCGGATGGATGTTAAGGCGGCTTTCTGAGCGGAGAGCTAAAGGAGAAATCTATATGCAACAGACTGATGGCTTTGTGATGGATGGTCGGGAAGGAAAGGTGTGTAAGTTGGTGAAATCTTTGTATGGCCTCGAGACAAGCGCCTAAGCAATGGCATGATAAGTTTAATGAAGCGTTGACATCTGTTGGCTTTGTTGTTAATGAGGCCGACAAATGTGTATACTATCGCTATGGTGGGGGCGAAGGAGTTATCTTGTGTTTGTATGTTGATGACATACGATATTTGGGACTAATCTCAAGTTGATCGAGGAGGTTAAGTCTTTCTGTCTCGAACTTTGAGATGAAGGATCTTGGAGTGGCTGATGTTATCTTGAACATCAAGCTTTTGAGAGATGATGAGGTGGGATTACATACGCAATCCCATTATGTTGAGAAGGTGTTGAGTCGTTTTGGATATTGGACTGCAAACCATCTCAAACACCATATGATTCTAGTGTCTGATTCGAAAGTCAAAAGGCACAGCTATAGATCAATTGAGATACTCTCAGTTGTTGGTTCACTCCGGTATCTAGCGAGCTTAACGAGGCTGACATCGCATTTGCTATTAGCAAACTGAGCGATTGTTTCAAACGGGTGATGTACATTGGCGTGCTCTTGAGAGAGTTATCGTTATCTGAAAGGTACTATGGACTATGGACTACACTATACCGTATACCCGTCGGTACTTGAAGGGTATAGTGATGCGAATTGGATCTCGATCTTGATGAGATGAAGGCCTGGCGGGTATATGTTTACTCTTGGAGGTGGTGCTGTTTCTGGAAGTCTTGCAAGCAAATGATCTTAACAAGATCGACAATGGAAGCGAATTAACAGCATTAGACACATCGGGTGGCGAAGCGTAAGAATGGCCGAGATCTATTGATGGACTTGCCGGTGGTTGAAAAGCGGTTCGGCCATCCTTATGAACTGTGACAATCAAACAGTTATTGTCAAGTGAAGAGTTCAAAGGACAACATGAAGTCCAACAAACACATAAGAATGAGATTGAAAGCTGTCGGAAAATTGAGAAACTCCGGAGTGATAGCGTTGGATTATATCAAGCGGCTAAGAATCTGGCGAGATCCCTTCACTAAAGGGCTATCACGTGTTGTGATAGATAGCGCATCAAGGAGATGGGTATGAGACCCACATGAGTTGCCATGGTAGTAACCCAACCTATGTGATCGGAGATCCGTGAAGTAGGACACAGGAAAACAAGCCGGTGGTGAGCGAGGAGAGTAATTTTACTAACCCACTCCGTTGGAGATGCAATACTTCGGAAGCTGTATGGAAGGATGACTCTGTCTTAATGTGTTCCAAGGCTTATATGCATAAGCAAGATGCTATCCTACAGAGCGATCTTTGGAGGAACACACCTATATGAGCCCATTGCTGGTCACGATCTATGAGATTGGGGTGATCTCTAGCAAGCTCATGAACATGCCAGAGTGTGACTAATATGCTCCACCGAGGGGTCGGCCTTGGCAGCCTCGTGTCAGTGAGACTTGTGGTGAAACTTCTTGGCGTAAGCCCGACAATTCAAGGCATAGTCCATTGTTGGGTTGTGAAGGAGTGTAACTACTTGGTCTAGGTGGAGCTCAACCTTAATCGGTGTCCTTTGAGATCTTTGGTATATCAAAGCAGTGTTTGGAACAAAGGACAAAGCTGGGCCCCGAGATCTGGTGGGGATTGTTGAAATATGAGATGGGCCTAGAGCCCATATGACAATTCAGATTTAATCTCTAAGGGCCCATGTAGGTGGCATGACAAGGTGGTGGGAAGTTTAGTCCCACCTTGGAAGGGAAGGAGAGTTGGAGTGGTTTATAAGGGACTCTCTCCTCATGCTATTGGAGCTTGAGAAGAGATGAGGCCCTCGCGCCTCCTCCTCCTCCCTTCGCCGCCACGCCACGCCTCGTCACGACGCGCCGCTGGTTGCGGGATTGAGCCGAGCCGAGCTCACTCCTATCGCTTCTTTTGCGGTCGAGAGCGGAGAGTCTTTGACAGGTGGGGCCATGATCTGAGGCGTCGGATCATGGGCTACCGACTTGGGCGTGGGTTCAGCCCACGTCTCTCCAAGCGGCCACATATATATGTGGGCGCTGCCAACCCTAGCCGCCACGAAAACATAACGCATCTCCGCCTCACGCCCACGTCGTTTCTCTGCTGCTGCTGCCGCGGCGCTCCGTCCGTTCACGCGTACACGGTTGGCGGGAGAGCAGGCCTCGAAACCCGCCTCTCCGGATCACATGCGGGAGAGGCGATGGGTTTTAGGTAGCGACTACTGCGATTGCTCGCTTCTGTTCATCTCGTCCGCACCACCATGTCGATCGGCGCCGACCGTGCCGCTTGCCGAGAAGGCGAGGCCGACAAGAAGGCCGCCAGGATGCGCGGCTGCTGTCACCGCCACCGCCACCGCATGGCCGATTGGAGGGTATACATCGCTTGTCCCTCTCGTGTTTCTTTCTGTTGTAGCAGTACTAGCGATATGCATAGATGTTTGTACTATATGCGTAGTACATGCTTTGTTAGATCGTAATCAGTATGTTATCAATGCTGTTCATGTCATGCTCATGATTTATTCATGGATTAATTTAATCAAAAAACTGCCTATTTTCTTATCAATCCAAAACCTAATGTGTGTAGGAGTTTTTGAATTCTGTTTTTTTTGCTTTGAAACCGTCACCGTTTACGGGGCGTACTTTAGCGTTAGCAGACTAAAACAACCTTATGGCTCACGGCCATGAGCGTGTTCAGGTCGCGGTGTGACTCCCACAGAGCGATCGCTCTGAGCAGGAGAAGGCGTTTAAGGAGGCCTTGTGGTGTTCCTCGGGGCAGTTCTCGGCGTGATTGGAGATAAGCTGGTTGATGCATATTTACATGTGCGGTCTGCCAGGACTTGTGGGGCGCTCGAATCTAAGTTCGGGGCTGCCGACGCTGGGGCGAGATGTATATTATAGAGCAGTTCCACGATTACAAGATGGTTGAAAACCGTCTGTATTGGAGCAGGCTCATGAGATAATATGCATTGTTAAGGAGCTTGAGCTTCTTAAGTGCGAGTTACGGGCAAGTTTGTCGCGGGCTGCATAATCGCTATGCTTCCCAATTCTGGAGGAACTTTGCCACCACTCTGAAACATCGAGGCGTGAATTCTCTGTGGAGGATGTCATTGGCCATCGAGTGTCGAGCAGAATTCAAGGGCAAAGGACTACGACGGAAAGGGGTCGAAGGAACTTGTGGCCAATATGGTGCATCGGAAGAACTCCAATTCCCACAAGCCCAAGGGAAAGAAGCGGTGCCCAGCAGTGCCGACTTTAAGAAGAAGGGTAAGAAGACCTTCAAGAAGAACAAGAAGGATGAGGGCTGCTTTACTTGTGGTTATTTGGAACATTGGGCCAACAAGTGCCCAAACAAGTATAAGAAGCAAGGCAGGACTCCAAGTCTGTCAATATGATTGTGAGAAACAATGAGAGTGGTGCATCCGAGTGCGGTAATTTATTTGATGTATTTTCAGTTTGGCCGTCCACCGATTGGTGGGTCGACACAGTGCAGTGTTCATGTGTGTCTTGACATTTCATTGTTTTCTTCTTACCAGGCCACAGTCACGGGTCCGTCTTGATGGGGAATGGCGCGAGTGCTTCTGTTCTTGGTGTTGGCACGGTCGATCTGAAGTTTACTTGGGAAGGATCGTGCTGGTGAAGAATGTGCAGCATGTCCCGCCATCAAGAAGAACCTAGTTAGTGGCTCCCTTCTATGTAGAGAAGGGTTTAAGTTGGTATTCGAGTCTAATAAATTAGTTATTCTGAAATATGGACTATTTGTTGGAAAGGGTTATGAATGCGGAGGCATGTTCCGCCTTTCTCTTGCAGATCTATGTAATAAAGTCGTGAACAATATTCATTTGAGTGTTAATGAATCTGAAGTATGGCATTCACGTCTTTGTCACATTAGTTTGGTGTTATGGCGGCTAGCAAAATCGAATTTAATCCGAGTTTCACTTTAGCCAAAGGTTCTAAGTGCCATTCGTGTGTACAATCTAAGCAACCTCGCAAGCCTCACAAGGCAGCGAGAGGAGACACTTAGCGCCTTGGAACTCATACATTCGATCTTTGTGAGATGAATGGTGTGTTGACTAAAGGTGGAAAGAAATATTTCATGACTTTGATAGATGATTCCACTAGATATTGCTATGTGTATCTGTTAAATACTAAAGATGAGGCTCTACACTACTTCAAAATCTATAAGGCAGAAGTTGAGAATCAACTTGAAAAGAAAATTAAGCGAGTCCGGTCAGATCGTGGTGGAAGTACTTCTCGAAAGAGTTTGATGCCTTCTATGCGGAACACGGTATTATTCACAAGAGGGCGCCTCCTACTCACCCCAGTCAAGCGGGGTTGCCGAGCGGAAAGACCGTACTCTAACTGATTTGGTTAACGCCATGTTAGATCGTCGGGTTTATCCAAGGCATGGTGGGGAGGCTATAATGACATCATGTCATGTCTGAATAAAGTTACGACAAAGGATAACGAGATCACTCCTTATGAGAAGTGGACCAAGAGAAGGACAACACTCTCGTACTTACGTACTTGGGGCTGCTTGGCGAAAGTTAATGTGCCGATCCCCAAAAAGCGTAAGCTTGGACCAAAGACTGTGGACTGTGTTAATTTGGGCTATGCTGTGAATAGTATTGGCTATAGATTTCTAGTAGTGAAATCTGAGGTACCGACATGAAGGTCGGTACAATTATGGAGTCTAAAGGCGCTACATTCTTTGAGGACATTTTCCCCATGAGAGATGTACAATGCACTTCTAGACAGGAATCGAGGAGACTCTGAACCTGCCATTCGATGGAATATTATAATCAATCACATGATGAAAATCCTGAGGAGGATAATGAGAAATCCCTTGGTAGGGGCAAGAGACAAAGGACTGTAAAGACCTTTGGTGATGATTTCTTCATATACCTCGTGGAGGATAATCCCACTTCTATTTGAAGCATATGCATCTCCGAAGCTGACTCTTTGGAAGGATGCGGTCCGAAGCGAGATGGATTCCATCATGGCTAACGGGACTTGGGAGCTTCTTGAGCGTCCTTATGGTTGCAAACCATTGGGATGCAAGTGGGTGTTCAAGAAGAAGCTTAGGCTGACGGTACAATAGAAAAGTACAAGGCTAGGCTTGTGGCCAAGGGCTACTCGAAAGAAGAAGAAGATTTCTTGACACTTATTCACCCGTGGCGATGACCACCATTCGAGTATTACTCTCGTTGGCGGCCTCACATGGTCTTCTCATACATCAGATGGATGTTAAGGCGGCTTTCTGAGCGGAGAGCTAAAGGAGAAATCTATATGCAACAACCTGATGGCTTTGTGATGGATGGTCAGGAAGGAAAGGTGTGTAAGTTGGTGAAATCTTTGTATGGCTGAGACAAGCGCCTAAGCAATGGCATGACAAGTTTAATGAAGCGTTGACATCTGTTGGCTTTGTTGTTAATGAGGCCGACAAATGTGTATACTATCGCTATGGTGGGGGCGAAGGAGTTATCTGTGTTTGTATGTTGATGACATACTGATATTTGGGACTAATCTCAAGTTGATCGAGGAGGTTAAGTCTTTCTGTCTCGAACTTTGAGATGAAGGATCTTGGAGTGGCTGATGTTATCTTGAACATCAAGCTTTTGAGAGATGATGAGGTGGGATTACACTTCTGCAATCCCATTATGTTGAGAAGGTGTTGAGTCGTTTTGGATATTGGACTGCAAACCATCTCAAACACCATATGATTCTAGTGTGCTGATTCGAAAGTCAAAAGGCACAGCTATAGATCAATTGAGATACTCTCAGATTGTTGGTTCCTCCGGTATCTAGCGGCTTAGCGAGGCTGACATCGCATTTGCTATTAGCAAACTGAGCCGATTTGTTTCCAAACCGGGTGATGTACATTGGCGTGCTCTTGAGAGAGTTATGCGTTATCTGAAAGGTACTATGAACTATATATGTGGGGCGCTGCCAACCCTAGCCGCCACGAAAACATAACGCATCTCCGCCTCCACGCCCACGTCGTTCCTCTGCTGCTGCTGCCGCCGGCGCTCCGTCCGTTCACGCGTACACGGTTGGCGGGAGAGCAGGCCTCCGGAACCACGCCTCTTCGGATCTGTCACGGGAGAGGCGATTAGGTTTTGGGTAGCGACTACGCGATTGCCGCTTCGTTCATCTCGTCCGCACCACCATGTCGACCGACGCCGACCGTGCCGCCGCTGAGAAGGCGAGGCCGACAAGAAGGCCGCCGAGGATGCCGCGGCTGCTGTCACCGCCACCGCCACCGCATGGCCGATTGGAGGGTATACATCGCTTGTCCCTCTCGTGTTTCTTTCTGTTGTAGTAGTACTAGCGATATGCGTAGATGTTTGTACTATATGCGTAGTACATGCTTTGTTAGATCGTAATCAGTATGTTATCAATATTGTTCATGTCATGCTCATGATTTATTCATGGATTAATTTAATCGAAAAACTGCCTATTTTCTTATCACAGCGTGTGCCGCCACCCCAACCAGACCCGCACACGCGGCTTCCCGCCGTTCGTTCCATCGCCGTCCAGCCATCAACTCACGAGTACGCCTTCGCCTCTAAATTCACCGACCGCTCTCAGCGGTCTAACCAACCAAAGAAGACCATCGCCACAGCGCCACCCCGCAATGGCAGCCACCGACGTTCGCCTCTCCGTCGCCCACCAGACGCGCTTTGCACTCCGCCTCGCCTCCGCCGTCTCCTCGCCCTCCAACGCCGACGGTGCTCCCGGCAACGCAGCCTTCTCGCCGCTCTCCCTCCACGTCGCGCTCAGCCTCATCGCCGCCGGCGCGGGCGGTGCCACCCGCGATCAGCTGGCGGCTACACTCGGCGCTGAAGGGACAGGCGAGGCGGAGAGCCTCCACGCGCTCGCCCGGCAGGTGGTGCAGCTGGTGCTCGCCGACGCGTCGGTCGAGGGCGGTCCGCGCGTCGCGTTCGCTAATGGCGTCTTTGTCGACACGTCGACACCGCTCAAGTCGTCCTTCAAGGAGGTCGCCGTTGGGAAGTACAAGGCCGAAACCCACTCCGTCGACTTCCAAACTAAGGTGATGTGTCTGATACTGTCAAGTAGTCGCTCTGTTCGGCATCAGTTGTACAGTATCTTTTCTTATGTACTCAGTAGTAGGTTCCAAAATCATAAATATGTGAGTACATAATTCAGTTCACAACTGCACAAACCATTTAACGACGCCTTTGGTCTTTGGTTATTTGATTGGTCCAGGCTGGTGAAGTTGCATGTCAAGTGAACACATGGGTAGAGAAAATCACATCAGGTCTCATCAAAGAGATCCTACCGGAAGGATCTGTCGACAACACCACTAGACTTGTTCTTGGAAATGCCCTTTATTTCAAAGGAGCCTGGACCGAGGAGTTTGATGCATCCAAGACCAAAGACGGCGAGTTCCACCTTCTTGACGGGAGCTCGGTACAAGCACCATTCATGTATAGCACAAATAAGCAGTATCTTTCGTCTTATGACAACTTGAAAGTACTTAAGCTTCCTTACCGGCAAGGCGGGGACATGAGGCAATTTTCCATGTACATACTTCTTCCAGAAGCAAACGACGGTCTTTGGAACTTGGCCGAAAAGGTGAGCTCGGAACCAGAGTTCCTAGAGAAGCATACCCCCAACCGAGAAGGTCTCGATCAGACATTTCAAGCTTCCCAAGTTCAAGATTTCGTTCGGATTCGAAGCTTCCAGTTTGCTCAAAGGTTTGGGACTGCATCTTCCATTTAGCGGAGAAGCCGATCTTTCGGGGATGGTGGATTCAGCAGCGGAGCAGAATTTGTATGTCTCGTCAGTTTTCCACAAGTCCTTTGTTGAAGTGAATGAAGAAGGAACAGAGGCTGCAGCCGCAACGGCTGCAGTGGTTATGCTAATGTCACTACCATTAGACCAGCCAATGCAGATGGATTTTGTCGCAGATTACCCATTCCTTTTCGTGATCCGAGAAGATTTGACTGGTGTGGTGTTGTTTGTTGGTCATGTGGTCAATCCTTTACTTGCAGCATAGTGCATCTGCTATGAACCGGCGAAAGGGCTTATGTCGCATGCAAGTAAAGAGTTTTACCTTGCAATCTTACCATCCCTGAAATAAACGTATGCAGTGTCTGGTTTGACTTCCTTTACGTATTTCTGTTTTGGAATTGTGGCTTGGTTTATGTACATAACTAGACCATAATGGCGCACGTTGTCGCGCCCGACAAGTTTTACCTTTTTTTTAGGGGTCACAAGTTTTACAGTTAAATGGTAGGTACTGCTGAAAATATATATTTACAGCCACAAAATATAATTTTTCCATAGCAAGACTATATGTTGCTTATTTTTAAGTTGGTTTGTTTTTCATTGCTGATGTCATCAGGCACATTTTGATGGTAATAACAAGAAAGGTTAAATAGAAGGATCGGGCAAGAATGCATTTGATCAGCCGAGTGGGACACATCCATCAGTCAGGAAACCATACATGGTGCCTCAACACCTCTCCAAGAGAAAAACGAATTTCATTTTTGAAAGAGCGCACACATTTTCTACAAAGTAGATTAATGCAAACTTTTAACAACTCATGAAAGGAACAACTGAGAAAGTCCGGAATTAGAGACAAATTATCCATAGAAATAACACGAGAAAATGTTCGGAGTTTATTACATTTTGCGCCCACTTCGCGATGCTAACGATGCTGCCCTCTGGTACTCGTCTTTACTACAGTCCTTCCTTCTGGCCCTCATCTCGGTCTTCTTGACTTGCCCTGGGAAAAGAGGGTGGGGGTGGCTACATGAGGAGCTGAATAAAATAGAGCTTACGGTGGAGCAGCAACTGAAGATGATGCACTACCTACATAGGTAACCACAATACCATTGAAGACCAAAAATGTGTAATATGTACTTCCAAATCAATTAGAATCCATCAAAAGTTAGATGCAAAGCTGATACTTCAGGCTTGGAAACTGGGAATGAATTTTGTTGGATATAACAAAACATGCAGACAGCTTTGAAAATTATCCAGATGCAGCCGTAACTGCCGAAGGTTTTAAAAAACAAGACATAGAAAACAGAAAAGGGACTGTTGGTTGAGGAGCTGATGTAAGAAGTCACCTCGATTGCATATGTACTGGTCTTTTCCTCCCAAACCTGCATGAGTAGTTTAGTTAATCTGAATGATTTTTTGTATGCGGAGGGTAAGAACCTGGAACAGGGAATGGAACACATACAGAGACACCAGTCAAGACTTCATACAACATCGTCCCTGTCCGCCCCCGCTCGTCGCGCACCGTCTCTTGGGCCGCTGCTTCGTGTATGGGGGCTTCGGTTACGGGAGGCGGAGGGGCGTGCCGTAGAGCTGCAACGCATGGAGGACGATGTAGCAGGAAGGGGCTACGGAGGAAGAGTGCGGGGTTGGGGGGGGAGAGGGGGGGGGGGGGGGTGGCGTACCGGCGCGAAGGCAGTCGTGCAGCATAATCTCGCCCATGGCGGATCGCCGGCGCATCGAGGATGAAGGAACGGCGGCACGGAGGAACTCTTCGTTTGGGAGTGGTATAACGTTGAAACCTGGGCAAGATGGGTTGTTAGCGTCTAAGTCGGAATAAGTGGGCCGTCATGGCCTGATTACTGGCAGGAACCGGAGGTAGTTCCGCGGAGCAGCGGCCCAAGAGACGGTGCGCAATGTGCGCCGGCGACCAGGGACGCCAGACTTTGATCTACGTCGTTAGTTCGAGGATCCGACGGATGAGACAGTCAAATTGCCGTGGAGGCTCCTAACTAGCTATGTTATACTGTTTTTTAATGTGTTTTGGAAAAAAGTGTACTGTATGTTTCTGTCCCCTCAAAAAGTTGTCCGCAGTTTATACTTTTTTCTTTTGAAAAGAAGGATACACGAGGACACGCATCATTTTTATTATGTTATTCAACATAACTCGACAAAACAAGTACATCGATCAATCCGAAGCCACCTTCCTGGCAACCATAGTCGCTAGTCGCTACTTCTACAAATTTGATGATGTGCCCTAACCTTGCATCAACACACAACATCTAATCTGATGGCCTCACAAAGCCGCTTGCCGGCCAGCCGAGATCACCAACCAGTCTAGCAGACGATATGCGCGCACCGCATGCACACGCTATAGAATCAAACGCTGCCATCTTCCGCTCTCCCACCTTCAGGAGCGATCGGCACATTCACCTTGCCAGGCCATACCGCCGTCGATGCCAAACATCACCACCACCGGCACACGTCCGTCGCCGAGGCTCCGCTGCACCACGCAGCCAAGACCTGCCATCGTCGCTGCGGTAGATGCAACACCGCTCCTCCTCTTGTCCCCTCTGGTCAGCACCTGCTCCATGATGATGCCCCCAAGAGAAAGGATGGCCCGAAATCCCCGTCATTGTCTAGTCCGAGAGTCCCAGATCTGGGGTTTCCCCTAGAGCAGTCGGAACGAGGTGGCTACGAATACAAGCGACAATGCCTTTGACAAGGAGACGACGCCCAAGATGTCGTCATCGTCTGCCATGACTGAGGTCAACACGGTTTTAACCAGCATTCGTGCCACTCTGAACCTGCAACTGCCCGGATCCGCGGTGAGCCGCGCCGTGATGGGGCGCACAGCCATCGGAACGCCAACAGGGAACTACCATCCCTCGCCAACCCCTCACCACGCCGCCGGCCGTCCTCGTGTAGAACCGGCGATGGATCTGGGTAGGATCAAGATCCATGGTCGCCGCCGCGCCCGCCGTCGCCGGAGAACCCACGGGTTCCCACCGGCCATTGGGGCAAGATATACGCCGTCCTGGCCACTGCGCGTGTGCTCCCCAAGGGCCCCGCCCCAGCGGCTCCATGGGGATCGTAGCCGCGTCCATCACCTCGGCCCTTTGACGCAGGGCCTGCGCCACTGCGGCCTACGTCGGCGGCAACAACGGCAGGGAGGGCTATGATGTGGACTTGTTGCTGGCGGTGCTAGGGATCTCCCCCTGGCGGCGCCCTGGGGAGGCGTCGCGAGGGGGTCATGAGGGGTATGTTTCCTTCGTCTTGAGATCGCGCCAAAGCTGTCTATAGTTTATATTTGATCCCTCAACTTTTTCTATATATATACATCCATCACGTTTGTAAACTAGACATGGTCGGTCTAAAATGAGAACGAAGCGATGTCAAGGACTCAAGGCTAACGTGTTTTTGGACTCTGGCAGTCTGGCTTTCCTCAAGGTGGTCAGTCATCTCTCTCTCGGTTGTACACATCCAACCGCCCTATGCCTTCTGATCCGGCAAGTGCATGGTACGGCGACGCGGCTAGGTAACCTAATAGGTGCAATGAGGTGGCAGGTGGCAAGGGAAGCACGTGGGTATAATGAGATCTCATTCCAAATAGTAACTTCCTTGTGACAACACCAACGAGAGCATCAATTCGTCCTTAAATGTTCGGACAACACAGTTCAGATGTTTTTTCCCCTCTAACCATGATCAACTAAATTGTTCGGACTGATTCGGACGTCCGAAACACACAAACATAACCAAACTAGCTAATGTGGGGAGGCGGTTTGCGGGCGTTTAGATGTCCGCAATATACGCATCCGACAACATGGACCCACCCAAACCCTCCGCCAACATGTTCGTTCGCGAGCCCTCCGCTCGGATTCATGCTGCTCAGAGCTTACCATGCAATCTTACCATCGCTGAAATAAAACTATGTAGTTTCCGCTTTCGAACGCATACCATGCAATGTTACCATCCCTGAAATAAAACTATGTAGCTTACCATGGTCATTTGATGGATGTCGAGAAAGAACATGCTCTCCAACAGAGCCTTCTAGCCTACCCGGACATCCAACGTTGAATATGTTATTCTTTGGACATTTTTAAATAAACTATAACTTTTGCCAGCAGGTGGGCGTGCCCATGATAAGCATCCATGCCAGGTTTGAAGAAAAGAAAAAAGAATTAAAAATAATAATTTAAACAGGTAATAAAAGTGTAATTTTAAGTTTTTAACATAATTCATAAATATAAAGAGATGAAATCGAAAACAGTAAATGTTTTTAAGGCATTTAATAAATACTTGATGGGAAAAGAATTTGAAATCATAATTTAAAACAATTACTTAAAACTACAATTTTGGTATTCAGACAATATTTCAAATATTTTAACAGGCTTCAAAATAAATAATAATGTTCAAAAAGCAGAAATATTAATTAATGAAAAAGAAGAAAACAAAAAAGAAAAGAAAAACAATTTGTTTTCAAATTTTCAATCTTTTCTGATTTTCTTTTCAAAATTCCAAATTTGTAGTGCTTTCCAAAATCCTCAAAAATTAAAACAATCGTGTTCAATTTTTTTGCTATATTAAAAAAAATCATGTTTTGACATTCTGAGAAATTTTGATAGACAAAACAATTTTTTGCAATTTCTGTACGATTTTCTTAAATGCGAATGTTTGTATTTTATAAACAGTAATTGTAAATGTGATAAGTTTTTGAAAATTTGATTTTCTTTAAAAGTGGAGCATTTTTTGAAAATTAAAAAAGAAACGAAACAGGAGAAATAAAAAATGACGTATTCTGCTACATACACGGTCGGAGAAACGCACACACGAGCGACCCCAGCGAGCAATTTTTGACTGGCCCATCTAAAGTTTTCACCCCAGACGGTTTTTTAATGGATTAAGATTCCTGTACCAGGGTTTTAATTTCATTTTTTCATGTGTGTTATTTTTTCTTTTCTTTTATTTTTAAATATTTTTAGTTTCTTTTGGCTTTTAGGGTCTTTTTGAGATATGTTCGCATTTTTGAAAAATGTTTAGAATTTTTCATGTTTTCAAATTTTGTTTATAAATTAAAAAACTGTTTGCATTTTAAAAAAATTGTTACCGAATTTCAGAAAATGTTCTTGTTTTTCAAAATTTGTTCGGAATGTCTTTGTTCAAATTATTCGCGACATTTAAATAAATGTTCAGGATTTTGAAAAAAATTCATGTCTTCAAATTTTGTTTGGCCGTTTCAAACAATGTTTCCTTTTTCAGAAATTTCAAAAAATGTTCATCTTATGTTCCTTTTTCAAAAGTTGTCTGCAAAATTTCAAAAATGTTAGTGTTTTCAAAATTTGTTCCGGAGTTTCAAAAAATTATCGCTTTCCAAAAAATATTGGAATTATGAAAGATGTTCCTTAGAAAAAAATGTTCCCTTTTTAAAAGTTTGTTCACAAATCTGAAAGTGTTCGCGATTCATAAATCATTCACGTGTTTTTTGAGGGAAAGTCATTTACGTTTTTTTAACAAATGTTTTGCGTTCAAAGTTTAAAAATATATTGTGAGTTGGTATTATCCTTAATGCTTTGGGCTGCTATGAAAGCAAGAAAGCTTACTAGTTATAAACTGGGTGTACCTCGTTCCTCCATATCAAGAGACCCCATGTTTGATCTTCATATGCGTGCTTTTTTTTATCGCTATAGGGCGCGGATGCTAGCTTCATAGGCCGGCCCAGTTGGAAACCCGCCTGTGCGTGAACATATGGCGTATACATACGTTGGATGACGCATGATACATTAAAAGTGGATATGATTTGCCAAAGGTATATATTGCCCTTTATACGTTTATTAGTAGGGGGTGGGGGTATACTAAAGTGGTGCTCTGCATGCAAACATCTAAAAGGACACGAAATGTGTAGTCACCTTTGTATAGATTAGACCTAATGACGTGACAGGGACCAAGCTGGAGGGCATCAACACTACCCAAGAGTGGACGCTTGTGTTGGGGAACGTAGTAATTTCAAAAAAATTCCTACGCACACGCAAGATCATGGTGATGGCATAGCAACGAGAGGGGAGAGTGTGTCCACGTACCCTCGTAGACCGAAAGCGGAAGCGTTATGACAACGCGGTTGATGTAGTCGTACGTCTTCACGATCCGACCGATCCAAGTACCGAACGTCTGGCACCTCCGTGTTCAGACACGTTCAGCTCGATGGCGATCCCGGACTCCGATCCAGCAGGGTGTCGGGGATGAGTTCCGTCGACCTGACGGCGTGGTAGCGATGATGATGTTCTCTTGGCGCGAGGCTTCGCCTAAACTCGCGACGATATGACCGAGGTGGAATATGGTGGAGGGGCACCGCACACGGCTAATGAGCGATCCGTAGATCAACTTGTGTATTCTAGGGTGCCCCCTGCCCCGTATATAAAGGAGCAAGGGGTGCGGCTGGCCCTAGGAGGAGGCGCGGAGGAGTCCTACTCCCACCGGGAGTAGGACTCCCCCCCTTTTCCTAGTTGGATTAGGACTTGGGGGGAGAGGAAAGAGGAAGGGGGGCGCCGCCCCCCCTCTCCTTGTCCTATTCGGACTAGGGGAGGGCTGTGCCTGCCCTGGCCGGCCCTCCTCTTCTCCCTCATGGCCCACTAAGGCCCATTAACCCCGGGAGGTTCCGGTAACCCGGTGTTCGGTAAAATCCGATTTCACCGGAACTATTCGAAGTCAAACATAGGCTTCCAATATATCAATCTTTATGTCTCGACCATTTGAGACTCCTCGTCATGTCCGTGATCACATCCGGGACTCGAACAAACTTCGTACATCAATACTCATAAAATTGTCATCGTAGCGTTAAGCGTGCGGACCCTACGGGTTCGAGAACTATGTAAACATGACCTAGAACTATTCTCGGTCAATAACCAATAGTGGAACCTGGATGTTCATATTGGTTCCTACATTTTCTCGAAGATCTTTATCGGTCAAACCGCATAACAACATCGTTGTTCCCTTTGTCATCGGTATGTTACTTGCCCGAGATTCGATCGTCGGTATCAATACCTAGTTCAATCTAAATTCTTGACAAGTCTCTTTACTCGTTCTGTAATACATCATTTCATAACTAACTCATTAGTTACAATGCTTGCAAGGCTTAGGTGATGAGTATTACCGAGAAGGCCCAAAGATACCTCTCCGACAATCGGAGTGACAAAACCTAATCTCAATTATGCCAACTCAACATATACTTTTGGAGACACCTGAGAGTACCTTTATAATCACCCGATTCGTTGTGACGTTTGGTAGCACACAAAGTGTTCCTCCGTAAGCGGAGTTGCATAATCTCATAGTTGCAGGAACTTTGTATAAGTCATGAAGAAAGCAATAGCAACATACTAAGCGATCAAGTGCTAAGCTAACGGAATGGGTCAAGTCAATCACATCATTCTCCTAATGATGTGATCCCGCTAATCAAATGACAACTCATGTCTATGGTTTGGAAACATAACCATCTTGATTAACGAGCTAGTCAAGTAGAGGCATACTAGTGACATTACATTTGTTTATGTATTCACACATGTATTATGTTTTCGGTTAATACAATTCTAGCATGAATAATAAACATTTATCATGATATAAGAAATAAATAATAACTTTTATTATTGCCTCTAGGGCATATTTCCTTGATCTCCCACTTGCACTAGAGTCAATAATCTAGATTACACCGTAATGATTCTCACACCCATGGAGTCTTGGTGCTGATCATGTTTTGCTCGTGAGAGAGGCTTAGTCAATGGGTCTGCAACATTCAGATCCGTATGTATCTTGCAAATCTCTATGTCTCCCACTTGGACTTGGTCCCGAATGGAATTGAGGCGTCTCTTGATGTGCTTGGTCCTCTTGTGAAATCTGGATTCCTTTGCCAAGGCAATTGCACGATATTGTCACGAAGATCTTCATTGGTCCCGATGCACTAGGTATAACACCTAGATCGGAAATGAACTCCTTCATCCAGACTCCTTCATTTGCTGCTTCGAAGCAGCTATGTACTCCGCTTCACATGTAGATCCCGCCACGGCGCTTTGTTTAGAACTGCACCAACTTACAGCTCCACCGTTTAATAAAAATCGTATCCGGTTTGCAATTTAGAATCGTCCGGATCGGTGTCAAAACTTGCATCGGCGTAACCCTTTACGACAAGCTCTTTGTCACCTCCATAAGCGAGAAACATATCCTTAGTCCTTTTCGGTATTTCAGGATATTCTTGACCGCTGTCGATGATCCACTCTGGATTACTTTGGTACCTCCACGCTAAGCTAATAGCAAGGCACACATCAGGTCTGGTACACGACATTGCATACATGATAGAGCCTATGGCTGAAGCATAGGAACTCCTTTCATTTTTCCTCTATCTTCTGCAGTGGTCGGGCATTGAGTCTGACTCAATCTTACACCTTGTAATACAGGCAAGAACCCTTTCTTTGCCTAATCCATATTGAATTTTTTCAAGACTTTATCAAGGTATGTGCATTGTGAAAGTCCAATCAAGCGTCTTGATCTATCTCTATAGATCTTGATGCCCAATATGTAAGCAGCTTCACCGAGGTCCTTCATTGATTTTTTTTTATTCAAGTATCCTTTTATGCTATCCAGAAATTCTATATCATTTTCAATTAACAATATGTCGTCCACATATAATATTAGAAATGCTCTGAGCTCCCACTCACTTTCTTGTAAATACTGAGGCTTCTCCAAAAGTGCATATAAAACCATATCTTTGATCACACTATCAAAGCGTTTATTCCAACTCCGAGAGGCTTGCACGGACCATAGATTGATCGTTGGAGCTTGCACACTTTGTTAGCTCCCTTAGGATCGACAAAACCTTCGGTTGCATCATATACAACTCTTCTTCCGAAATCCATTCAGAAATGCAGTTTTGACATCCATTTGCCATATTTCATAATCATAAAATCGGCGATTGCTAACATGATTCGGACAGACTTAAGCATCGCTTCTGGTGAGAAGGTCTCATCGTGGTCAACTCCTTGAACTTGTCGAAAACCTTTTGCAACAAGTCGAGCTTTATGTGATAACATTACCGTCGCGTCGGTCTTCTTCTTGAAAATCCATTTATTCTCTATTGCTTGCCGACCATCGTGCAAGTCAACCAAAGTCCACACTTTGTTCTCATACATGGATCCCATCTCAGATTTCATGGCTTTAAGCCATTTTGCGAATCTGGGCTCACCATCGCTTCTTCATAGTTCGTAGGTTCACCATGATCTAGTAGCATGACTTCGAATAGGATTACCGTACCACTCAGTGCGGATTTTATTCAGGTTGATCTCTGAGTTCAAGTAACAACTTGATCTGAAGTTTCATGATCATCATCATTAACTTCCTCACTAAGCTGGTGTAGGTGTCACAGAACCGATTTCTGTGATGAACTACTTTCCAATAAGGGAGCTGGTATTGTTACCTCATCAAGTTCTACTTTCCTCCCACTCACTTCTTTCGAGAGAAACTCCTTTTCTAGAAAGGATCCATTCTTAGCAACGAATGTCTTGCCTTCGGATCTGTGATAGAAGGTATACCCAATTGTCTCCTTTGGGTATCGTATGAAGACACATTTTCCGATTTGGGTTCAAGCTTATCAGGTTGAAGCTTTTTCACATAAGCATCGCAACCCCAAACTTTCGAAGCGACAACTTTGGTTTCTTGCTAAACCATAGTTCATAAGGTGTCGTCTCAGCGGATTTTGATGGTGTCCTATTTAACGTGAATGCGGCCGTCTCTAAAGCATAACCCCAAAGCGATAGCGGTAAATCGGAAATAGACATCATAGATCGCACCATATCTAGTAAAATACGATTCGACGTTCGGACACACCATTCTGTTGTGGTGTTCCGGTGGCGTGAGTTGCGAAACTATTCCGCATTGCTTCAAATGTAGACCAAACTCGTAATTCAAATATTCTCCTCCACGATCAGATCGTAGAAACTTTATTTTCTTGTTACGATGATTTTCAACTTCACTCTGAAATTCTTTGAACTTTTCAAATGTTTCAGATTTATGCTTCATCAAGTAGATATACCCGTATCTGCTTAAATCATCTGTGAAGGTGAGAAAATAACGATATCCGCCACGAGCTTCAACATTCATCGGACCACATACATCTGTATGTATGATTTCCAACAAATCTGTTGCTCTCTCCATACAACCGGAGAAGCGGTGTTTTAGTCATCTTGCCCATGAGGCACGGTTCGCAAGTACCAAGTGATTCATAATCAAGTTGTTCCAAAAGTCCATCGTATGGAGTTTCTTCATGCGCTTTACACGATATGAACTAAGCGGCGGTGCCACAAATAAGTTGCACTATCATTATCAACTCTGCATCTTTTGGCTTCGACATTATGAATATGTGTATCACTACTGTCGAGATTCAATAAGAATAGACCACTCTTCAAGTGTGCATGACCATAAAAGATATTACTCATATAAATAGAACAACCATTATTCTCTGATTTAAATGAATAACCGTCTCGCATTAAACAAGATCCAGATATAATGTTCATGCTCAACGCGGCACTAAATAACAATTATTTAGGTCTAAAACTAATCCGAAGGTAGATGTAGAGGTAGCATGCCGACCGCGATCACATTGACTTTGGAACCGTTTCCCGTGCATCGTCACCTCGTACTTTGCGGTGCTCGCTTATTCCGTAGTCCCCTGCTTTGAGTTGCAAATATTAGCAATGAACCAAGTATCAAATACCAGTGCTACTACGAGCTCTAGTAAGGTACACATCAATAACATGTATATCACATATACCTTTGTTCACTTTGCCATCCTTTTATCCGCCAAATACTTGGGGCAATTCCGCTTCCAGTGACCAGCTTGCTTGCAGTAGAAGCACTCAGTTTCAGGCTTAGGTCCAGATTTGGGTTTCTTTTCTTGAGCAGCAACTTGCTTGTTGTTCTTCTTAAAGTTCCCCTTCTTCTTTCCTTTGCCCTTTTCTTGAAACTAGTGGTCTTGTTGACCATCAACACTTGATGCTCCTTCTTGATTTCTACCTCCGCAGCTTTTAGCATTGCGAAGAGCTCGGAAGTGTCTTGTTCATCCCTTGCATATTATAGTTCATCGAAGCTCTTGTAGCTTGGTGGCGATGATTGGAGAATTCATCAATGACACTATCATCCGGAAGATTAACCCCAGTTGAATCAAGTGATTATTATACCGGACATTTTGAGTATGTGCTCACCGATGAACTATTCTCCTTCATCTTGCAGCTATAGAACTTATTGGAGACTTCATATCTCTCAATCCGGGCATTTGCTTGAAATATTAACTTCAACTCCTGGAACATCTCATATGCCCCATGACGTTCAAAACGTCGTTGAAGACCAGTTCTAAGCCGTAAAGCATGGCACTGCTTGAACTATGGAGTAGTCATCGCTTTGCTCGCCAGACGTTCACAACTTCGGCGTTGCTCTGCAGAAGGCACGGCACCCAGCGGTGCTTCGGGACGTAATTCTTACATGCAGCAATGAGGATAATCCTCAAATTCGGACCCAGTCCGTGTAATTGCTACCATCATCTTTCAACTTTGCTTTCTCAAGGAACGCATTAAAATTCAACGGAACAACAACACGAGCCATCTATCTACAACAAACATAGATAAGGAAAATACTATCGGTGCTAAGTTCATGATAATTTTAAGTTCAATTAATCATATTACTTAAGAACTCCCACTTAGGCAGACATCTCTCTAGTCATCTAAGTGATCACGTGATCCAAATCAACTAAACCATAACCGATCATCACGTGAGATGGAGTAGTTTTCAATGGTGAACATCACTATGTTGATCATATCTACTATATGATTCACGCTCGACCTTCGGTCTCCGTGTTCGAGGCCATATCTGCATATGCTAGGCTCGTCAAGTTTAACCTGAGTATTCTGCGTGTGCAAAACTGGCTTGCACCCGTTGTAGATGGACGAGAGCTTATCACACCCGATCATCACGTGGTGTCCGGGCACTCTGAACTTTTAGCAACGGTGCATACTCGGGAGAACACTTCTTGATAATTTTAGTGAGAGATCATCTTAAAATGCTACCGTCAATCAAAGCAAGATAAGATGCATAAAGGATAAACATCACATGCAATCAATATAAGTGATATGATATGGCCATCATCATCTTGTGCTTGTGATCTCCATCTCGAAGCACCATCATGATCACCATCGTCACCGGCGCGACACCTTGATCTCCATCGTAGCATCGTTGTCGTCTCGCCAACTATTGCTTCTCGACTATCGCTACCGCTTAGTGACAAAGTAAAGCAATTACATGGCGTTGCATATCATACAATAAGCGACAACCATATGGCTCCTGCCGATTGCCGATAACTTGGTTACAAAACATGATCATCTCATACAATAAAATACAGCATCACGTCTTGACCATATCACATCACAACATGCCCTGCAAAAACAAGTTAGGCGTCCTCTACTTTGTTGTTGCAAGTTTTACGTGGCTGCTACGGGCTGAGCAAGAACCGTTCTTACCTACGCATCAAAACCACAGCGATAGTTTGTCAAGTTGGTGCTGTTTTAACCTTCGCAAGGACCGGCCGTAGCCACACTCGGTTCAACTAAAGTGAGAAAGCAGACACCGCCGGTCACCTTTAAGCAACGAGTGCTCGAAGCGGTGAAACCAGTCTCGCGTAAGCATACGCGTAATGTCGGTCCGGGCGCTTCATCTCACAATACCGCTGAACCAAAGTATGACATGCTGGTAAGCAGTATGACTTATATCGCCCACAACTCACTTGTGTTCTACTCGTGCATATGACATCAACGCATAAAACCAGGCTCGGATGCCACTATTGGGGAACGTAGTAATTTCAAAAAATTTCCTACGCACACGCAAGATCATGGTGATGGCATAGCAACGAGAGGGGAGAGTGTGTCCACGTACCCTCATAGACCGAAAGCGGAAGCGTTATGACAACGCGGTTGATGTAGTCGTACGTCTTCACGATCCGACCGATCCAAGTACCAAACGTACGGCACCTCCGTGTTCAGCACACGTTCAGCTCGATGGCGATCCCGGACTCCGATCCAGCAGGGTGTCGGGATGAGTTCCGTCGACGACGACGGCGTGGTGGCGATGATGATGTTCTCTTGGCGCAGGCTTCGCCTAAACTCATGACGATATGACCGAGGTGGAATATGGTGGAGGGGGCACCGCTGCACGGCTAAGGAACGATCCGTAGATCAACTTGTGTATTCTAGGGTGCCCCTGCCCCGTATATAAAGGAGCAAGGGGTGCGGCCGGCCTAGGAGGAGGCGGCGCGGAGGAGTCCTACTCCCACGGGAGTAGGACTCCCCCTTCCTAGTTGGATTAGGACTTGGGGAGGGGAAGAGGAAGGCGCCGCCCCCCTCTCCTTGTCCTATTCGGACTAGGGGGGAGGCTGCCTGCCTGGCCGGCCCTCCTCTTCTCCCTCATGGCCCACTAAGGCCCATTAACCCCGGGAGGTTCCAGTAACCCCGGTGTTCGGTAAATCCGATTTCACGGAACTATTCGAGAAGTCAAACATAGGCTTCCAATATATCAATCTTTATGTCTCGACCATTTGAGACTCCTCGTCATGTCCGTGATCACATCCGGGACTCCGAACAAACTTCGGTACATCAATACTCATAAAATTGTCATCGTAACGTTAAGCGTGCGGACCCTACGGGTTCGAGAACTATGTAGACATGACCTAGAACTATTCTCGGTCAATAACCAATAGTGGAACCTGGATGTTCATATTGGTTCCTACATTTTCTATGAAGATCTTTATCGGTCAAACCGCATAACAACATACGTTGTTCCCTTTGTCATCGGTATGTTACTTGCCCGAGATTCGATCGTCGGTATCCAATACCTAGTTCAATCTCGTTACCGACAAGTCTCTTTACTCGTTCTGTAATACATCATTTCATAACTAACTCATTAGTTACAAAGCTTGCAAGGCTTAGGTGATGAGTATTACCGAGAAGGCCCAGAGATACCTCTCCGACAATCGGAGTGACAAAACCTAATCTCGAATTATGCCAACTCAACATATACTTTTGGAGACACCTGTAGAGTACCTTTATAATCACCTAGTTACGTTGTGACGTTTGGTAGCACACAAAGTGTTCCTCCGGTAAACGGGAGTTGCATAATCTCATAGTTGCAGGAACTTTGTATAAGTCATGAAGAAAGCAATAGCAACATACTAAACGATCAAGTGCTAAGCTAACGGAATGGGTCAAGTCAATCACATCATTCTCCTAATGATGTGATCCCGTTAATCAAATGACAACTCATGTCTATGGTTAGGAAACATAACCATCTTCGATTAACAAGCTAGTCAAGTAGAGGCATACTAGTGACATTCTGTTTGTTTATGTATTCACACATGTATTATGTTTCCGGTTAATACAATTCTAGCATGAATAATAAACATTTATCATGATATAAGGAAATAAATAATAACTTTTATTATTGCCTCTAGGGCATATTTCCTTCAGCTTGTTACTTATTCAGTCGGTGTTGTGTGCAATGTACCTACATGCAATGATGGTGTTGGAACTTTCGATGAAGACTGTCGAAGCTATCAACAAGATAATATGAGGTTTCCTTTTGTGCGGCAAGGCAGAGGCTAATGTTGGTAATTGTGTTGTAGTTTGAGTCTTCGTTTGTGTTCCTAAGTGGGCTGGTGGTCTTGGGCCCAAATATACGTTGGCCAACACGTATTCAAAATGGGCTATTCGAAAGAGGAGATCAACATCGCAATGCAGGCTAGATGGGCATGGCTGCAAAGGATGGAGACTCTTGACCTTGGAAGGAATTCGATATCTCAATACCGGATGAATCGGCTCAGCTATTCAAAGTGGTGACGCGAGTCATAGTTGGTGACAAAAGGCAAGCGCTATTTTGGGAAGACCCATGGGTGGGTGGATACCGTATCAAGAAACTAGCCTCACGAGTTTATGCCTGTATCCAGAAATGGCTACGAGTTTCAAGGCGAGTTTGCATGGAAATGGAGAATGCGGCTTGGGCAATGGACATTAACCTGGACATGGATATTTCCACCCTACTTGTATACGTGTCTCCTATGGATAAGGCACGAAGGAGTGCAACTGGAAGAGGGGAAGGAGAATATAGTGTGGTGGTCCTGGTAGAACAAAGGTAACTTCTCCGTAAGCTTGGCGTAGCAACCAAGTTTGCGGGTCACGAAATAATGCCCATTGCCGACTTCACGTGGAGATTGCGGGCACCATTATAGTGTCATTTTTAAGGTGGCTGGCCGCAAGAAATAGGTGTTTGACGTTCGATCCTCTAGCAAGAAGGGACTTGCCACACCAAGATCTTTGCCCACTTCGCGACCAAGAGGATGAAACAATCAACCACATCATGTTAGGTTGTGTGTTCGCGAGAACTATATGGCTGCAAGTGTGCATTGCGTTGAGCTATCCAGAGTGGATGCCCTCAGCTGCGGATGTGATGTCGACGTGGGTATTGGACAAGACCGTGCAAGGGAATCACCTGGGACACAACTTTTCTAATTCCCTCATCGTAGACATTATAATAGAATGCCGCTAAGGCCTCCTAGTCCGTACAATCCGGAATTTTATTTTTCGGAAATGAAAAGTGTGTCGAAAATTTCCGGACCGTTTCGTTTGTCTTTTGTATGACGAGGGCTAGGTCCCAGATGTCGGCCAACCCTGAGCGATCGGGGCGATACTCTACATGGGCGGTGGGTGGGAGTGAAAATTGTATTCCGATCCGATCTGACATCGGAACACCAGATAGGTTATTCTGAGATCGATCTAACGTCGGTCCTAGTCCTATGTGTTGGGACTGAGTTATCGGGCTGCCGTACTGCTTCACCGGACCCGACCTCCAGGCTTGGTCCGGCGAGGCATGATTTCCATCCCTTGGCCGATATAAAAACGACCATTGGGTGGACGCAATATGTGACTTCTCAACCATATATAACATAATGGGAGAGGGGACACCATCAGAGTTTAAGCCATTGATTTTGATGTCTCGGCGGGGGTTTGGAGCTTCAGTTTTCTTTGATGACTCGGTTAAGCTGAAGTGAGGGGATTTCAACGCAGTAACTGCGCCGGCGCCGATCTGATCGTCGGACAGTGACGCCATCGAGCCACTTTGACCGCACAGAGGAACCTACATGGGCCACCAATGATGGAGTCGAATCCGGCAGATCTCGAGTAGGGAGTCCCGTGTTGGTACTCTTGGCACGATGATAACATGACACAAGGGAGAGATGATGTTTACCCGGGTTCAGGCCCTCTCAAAGAGGAACGCTATGTCCTGTTTTGTTTGTATTGATTGTGGATGGGGTACTGAGTATAGATTGATCTACCTCGAGATCGTGTATGAATGTGTTTGTCTCTACAGCCTAAACACCTCGGCTTATATAGACACCGTTGGTACCTAGGGTTACACATAGGTCGGTTACATCCGAGGATAAACATGACGAAGATTATATTCGTGTCTTGGAGTGCGCTCGAAATCTTTGGATTCCATCATGATTCCTTCAGTGGTATTACAAACACGGCCGCTAGTTGGTCATCTCGGGGTCCTCGGCCTAGCCCATGTCTTTTGGGAGCCGACGTGGTTGTTACCCCCCTAATCCAGGACACCACCAGGGAGGTGAATTTATAGGTTCATTGGTGAAGCCTGGGGAGGAGAGTTTACCCTAACCGTCTAGGATTAGGGGAGGAAAACAAAAGGATGTCACATTTTCTTAATATATGATGAACATTTTCTTGAATATACAATGAATATTTTTGTAATATGCGGTGAACTCTTTGTATATAATACACAAAAAGACTAAAAAAGGAAAAACAAAAAAAAGAAAAGAAAAACCATAAGAAAAAATAAATATGAAAAAGAGAAAAGGAAAAAAGCCGAAACAAAAAATTGGAAATTAAGAAAAGAAAAAAAATACCGAGCAGCATCCAGCGACCGAAAAGAAAGCGAATGCGCATACATGGGCCAGCCCAACCTCCTCACTCCGCCCAGGAGGAGCCTGCAGTGAAGCCATCGCTATTGTAACAAAATGGGCGTTCCGCAATAAACAATATGAGGATGGACAAGTGGTTCACAACAAGGCTCGCCTACCTACTGGCACATCGTTTGCCACATCATGGGTTAATATATGAACATGGTGAGCTCGGTTTCCTTCACAGTTTTGTTTAATGGAGTTAAATCAGAGGAGTTTAGTCCTACACGAGGTATTCGACAGGGAGATCCTATCTCTCCATATCTCTTCGTGTTGGCAGCGGAGGGCCTTTCGTGCCTTTTAAAATCCCAAAATCAGTCATCCCAGCTCGGCGGCATTAAGGTGGCCCCAACGGCTCCGCCGGTGAACCACCTTCTTTTCGCGGATGATAGCCTGCTATTTTTCAGGGCGAGTATTGATGGAGCGGAATGAGTATCAAACCTATTGGATGCATATTGTTTGGCGTCGGGGCAGAGAGTTAACAGGGACAAGTCATCTATTTTCTTCAGCAGAGGGACACCGGAGATAGTACGCAATGCTGTCAAGGGTTTCTTGCATGTTCCTAATGAATCATTGAGTGATAAGTATTTGGGATTGCCGTCGGATGTTGGTCACTCTAAGAAGGGCACTTTTAAATATTTGAGTGACCGAGTTTGGGATAAAGTGAAGGGGTGGATGAGTAAATGTTTATCATGAGGTGCTCATCAAATCTGTCGCCCAAGCAATCCCGGTCTTTTCGATGTCTTGCTTTAAACTACCTAGAGGATTGTGTGACCACTTAAAGTCCATCATTCGCAAATTTTGGTGGGGGTGCAAGCAGGGACAGCGCAAGCCAGATTGTGTCTCATGGGATGTGATGACTAGACCAAAACACTTGGGAGGTCTTGGATTCAGAGATCTAGAGTTGTTCAATTTGGCGCTGTTAGCAAGGCAAGCATGGCGCATCTTGCAGGAACCTGAGACTTTAAGTGCTCGAATATTGAAAGCCTCTTATTTCCCAGACAAGTCACTTCTTGAGGCGGAGTTGGGGTCTCGACCATCGCAGATTTGGCGCGCTATTCTGGATGGCCGAGATGCGCTTAAGCAAGGGCTTATTCGGCGAATTGGCAATGGTCGAACGACAGATATTTGGGAAGACAACTGGATACCAAAGGAAACAGTGCCGAGGCCTATAACGTCGTTGGTAGCCTCACCACCTAGAAAAGTTGCGGATCTGCTCCTTCCAGCGGCAGCTACATGGAACGAACCATTGATTCGATTGGTCTTCCTTCGGTTTGATGCCGACGCAATCCTCAAGATACCCATGTGCACAAGGAACTTGGGAAGATTTCTGGGCTTGGTACCCGGATAGCAAGGGTAAATTCTCTGTGAGTTAAAATTTTTTTTTTGGTCAAAACTAAACTACAGCGAGAAGATTGGCTCGAGGGCTGGTCCGGGGCCTCCAATACTGCAACGGAGGAGAAGTCCTGGGCAAAACTATAGAAGCTCCACGTCCCTTCTAAGGTGAGGGTGTTTGTTTGGAGGTTGGCTCGTCATTCTCTGCCTACAATTGATGTTTTGCACAAGAGGAACATGGCAGACCGCGACTCTTGTCCGCTATCCAGGGCCGAGGATTCTTGGTGACATGCACTACTCTCTTGCACGATGTCTAGGTGCATTTGGACATTATCAGACGAGTCCCTTGTGGCTACAATGAGTGCCAATGAAAATCCGAGTGCCAAGTGCTGGATCTTTGAACTGTATGAGACTCTTGATCAGGCGAGTTTCACTCGGTTGATTGTGACGTTATGGTCGATATGGTATGCTCGCCGCAAGGCTGTCTACGAGTCTATCTTCCAGAGTCCTCATCAAACGGCTTCTTTTATGAATAACTACATCTCTGAGCTGGATCAGCTGGCAAAGTTAGAGGCCCGACCACCGGTTACTTTGACACCCCAGGCCGAAGTTAAAAGGTGGTTGGCTCCGGCAGCGGGTTTCTCCAAGATCAATGCTGATGGTGTAGTGGCAAAGTCCAGATTTGGGGGAGCTGTTGCAGCAGTGTGCAGGGACTCCAATGGCCCTTTTCTGGGTTCTTCGGCGGTTGTGTACCGGGGAATCACTGACCCGCTCATTTTGGAAACTTATGCATGCAGAGAAGCGCTGTCACTTGCCGAGGATCTTGCTCTACAACACATTATGGTGGCATCAGACTGTCAAGGCGTGGTGAAGGACATTTCAAGCGGGACAGGAGGGCCTCATGGAGCTATCATACATGAAATAATGGAGCGTAGTGCTAGCTTTACTTCTTATAGTTTTACACATGAGCGTAGAAACTTTAATTTTGAGGCGCATAATCTCGCCAAATTTGCCTGTAAATTAGGCCTGGGTAGACATGTTTGGTTGGGTAATCCCCACGACCCAAACCGTGTACCTATGAACATTCTCTTGAATCAATAAAGTGGCGAGTTTTTCTAAAAAAAAGTACTATCACCTACCCCTAAAAAGAAAATACTATCAGCTTCATCATAAATAAACGTTTGGTAATTAAAAAAACTTTTGAAAGATTGGAGATGGTAACTGCACGCAATTCTTCAGAAAGGAGGACCCTGCATGTAACTGAAGAGAATTTGCCTCATGGCCGATCGATTCCTCCAACCGGTGCAGCCGCTGCGGTGTGCAGAGATAACGCCGATGGAGGTCTATCCAGGGACGTACGTCGAGGTGCTGCCGCTGCGGTGTGCAGACTGTAGAGATAGGCTTGGAAATTTCCAGGGAGCACCATCGGTCGTCTTTGAGGGACTGGAAGCACATGCTTGTGATGAGGCTATCTCGTTAGCTCTCGACTTGAATGTGCCGACAATCCAGGTGGCTTTCTAACTGTTCTGAGGTGGTGACATACTGTATATCAATACTGACGCTCCATGCAGGTATGCAGCCATGCTTCCCGAGATTAAACATCGCGGGGCCACTTTTTCCGGGATCGATTTCGAGCATGAAAACAGGCGGCATAATTCTGAGGCTCATCAGTTAGCTATAAAGGCTTCTTCGACCCTGGCTGTAGGGCGTCATTTGTGGCTACATTCTGTACCTGAAATTACTTTTTTTTAAACAGAGGCAAAAGCTTTGCCTTTTTCATCAATAGAGAAGAAGATAGTTGCCCAGTTAATTACAAAAAAACCGTGCGAAAACCGGTACATCAAGGGTCAAACCCACACACAGACCCGACAAGCCAACAAGGACCCTGCAGATGAAGCGCTTCAAAAGCCATCCCGCGAAACAACATGCGGACTACTCCCAGAATAATAAGCATAGGAGAGGAAGGCACATATTAATGGCTAACATCATGCCATGCGGTCCCATGCCCGAGGCGACGCCTGCCAGTTGGTTGACATTCTTGATCTTCTCTGCATTGACAAGGTGAATCAACCCTTGGGTGATCGCAGGTATGGTAGAAAGGCTTTTGATCAGCTTGATGAAGACATGTAAAGTGTTTTGGCCCTCAAATGCCGATGCGCATCCCTTTGCAACGCCCTACACCTCATTGGAGGCAGAAGTAGGAAGGCTAAGCTCGGTGGCCACCTTGTCAAACAAGGCCATAGACTTGACCGACGCATGCTGCCCTGCAGACTCCACGACAGCAACATACCCTGAGGGCGCCAACCCAACCTTGTCGCCAATGTCATCAACACCTTTGCTCCCATCTTTTGGTAGCGTCAAACCATGAACGGCAGTGCCTAAGGAGCAAGGTCCCTGCAAGGAAGCTGGGCTCAACCCACGCTCACCATCAGACACCTCCGCCTGCTCCAAGAGGTCGGTCGCACGTGTCAACCACAGGCACAAAGAGTCCTCCAGCTTGCGCAGCGGGCGAGCGCAACCTCAACCAAGCTTTGCAGCTCCGCACGAAATGAGACAAGCATAGCATCATCAGATGTCGCAACACCCCGATCAACAGAACCTTCGCTTGGAGCTTCAACAATCCTTGCAAACTCAGGAGCTTGCACACACACTGCGGGAGCAACAACCGAAGCCCAAGAGCGCCCATCTGAGGAAGGGCGAGGCGGAGCTGGGGGGTCATGCACACAGTGGCGAACAGCTTCGACGGAGGAGTGACGCAGAGAACAGTCCCTCTCACGGTGTCCAGAGCGAAGACAAGTGTGGCATCGAAAAGGGTCGCGGCAGGACGCAACCTTGTGGTCCGGAGCCAAGCAACGGAAGCATCGACCACGGATTCTCCTCTTGAATGTGTCGGCTTGCACAGACCTCACATCATGAAAGGTCGGGGATGTGGAAGACTTGCTGCAAGGCACATGACAACGGGGACGACGCCTTCGTCCGACGTAAATCCAGGGACCACCCCCGGGTTGTGCGTCCACAGCTTCCGCCTGATCGCAAGGATAGCAGCAAGCAGACGACACACCGTCCGCACCAGAGCAGGAGCCTTCGACAACAGACGTTGCCGTCTTCGGTGGCGCCAGGTCCCCTTTGCCAGAATCGCCGTTGTCACGATCCTCGCCAGAACCCTGGCCATCTGCATTGACCAGAGATGCCCACGGCCCCGCATGAGCAACATTGGCCTCAACAGAGCACATGGAATACTGGGAGGCAGCCGGTGGCGACCGTGGAGCAAGCTCCTCCTCTCCGTCGTTGTCGTCGTCCTCCTCCTCCTCGCCAACGGAGCTCCAGAGGGGCGGCGGTGGCACTACCGACATCACCAGATCGGGAGGATGTTTGCCCACATCCTTGAGAACAGAGCAACAAGGCAAGCGCTTCATGGTGTAGGGAAGGATGGCCGGCGGCAGAGGGGCCAGCTCCACACACCCCTCGCCATCGACGGCGGAGCACCGGGAGCCAGGCCTGGCCCCGAGCAGCACCCCCGTCACATCGCCAGGAGCATCGCTCCGGACAGCCGGAGGCGACCGAGAGACGGGATCCAGATCCGCCTGATCTGGATCGAGCGGGGGAGGGGCGATGGGGGTCGACGCCGGTGGCTCCGACAGCTGGTTGGAGGAGGCGTCGGCCAAGGTGGCGGGTGACGGAGCTGGGAAGCTCGTCGCTGCAGCCAGTATGGTCGCCGCTGCAGCCTTCGGGAAGCGCGAGCGGGAGACCCGCGCACTCCGCCGACCACCGTTCTCCTGCCGCATCCTACAGGTTGGGGGTAGCGGCCGCGAGCGCGGGAGCACGCGAGGCGCCGGTAGGGTGGCCGGCGGGGCCGGGGTGGCCGCCGCCGGTGGGGGCTGGAACAAAAATGAAATTACTTGTATCCCACAAACCATTGGGGAATGAATAAAGCCTATTTCTCTGGAACAAAAATGGAGAGAGCTTTTCCTTTGACGAACAAATGGATCGATTTTCACCCGCAAAAAGAAATGAATTGATTTTTATGGCATTGTAGAAAAATTACTGCAACATTTACTGGTTCAATCATTTGTTAATACCAAACGGGACAATGATATCTTTATTAAGAGTTTAAGAGACACACACAGAGTTTTAGTATGAGAAAACAAAAACAATGACACTCGCTAGACGAAGTTACATCTCCTCCATCGATCGGGCGATCCTCCCATGGAGCCAGCCAACCACCACGCATTACTTACTAGCCAACGCTAGTTGTTGACTCTCGAGCATACCTTCCTGATCTCTGCGCCCTGGTCGGCTTTGGTCTTGACCCCGATTTTCCCCATGTTCTCCATGGCTCTCTCGAACTTCCTCTCCCACGCCCCTGCCCTGTTTGCGTTTTCTCTCACCTGCCTCATCGTTTCCGTCGAGTTGAGCACGGCGTCCGAGGTGAACAACACTTTCCTGTCGATCACATTCCGGTAGTATTGCTTGTCCAGGACATCGGGGGTCACGTCGTCTTGGTTCACGTTGGTGTTGTCGTTGCTGTTGCACTGGGCCTTGAGCTTGGCGGCCAATGCTGGGTCCATCTCTGAGAAGCGGCTAGAGAAGAACATGCACCGGGCGCGGCCGATGGTGTGCGCGCCGGAGAGCGTGACCATCTCGTCAGAGGTGAGTCCCTTGGCTGCAAAACTCGCCTGGAGCTCCGTGACGTTGGAGAAGGGCCCGGGCAGCTGGTCGGTCTCGTTGGCGAAGGACTCGCGCCCGTCGTAGCGACCGCCTGGCATCCGGATGTTGATCCTGCGGTTGCTGAGGAAGTAGGACGCGTCGCGGGCGGCGAAGGCGACGATGTCGGCGCATGAGACTGTTGTTCCCCGCTGTTGGGGCACCCCTCACGATCCTCGCTCACGGCACCCCTCACGATCCGTTCCGCTCTGGGGCAATACGACGTCGACCTCCTGTTGTTGTAGTAGCCGTAGCCGAGTCCTAACCCAGAGGGAGAAGCTCCCCGCTGCCGGCGGTGCATCCTGGAGCCGCGAGGGCGGAACCGCGGGGTCCTCAACCAGCCGTTGAAGCAAATGCTGGCGCCCTCGCACGCCGTGGGCCCGGCGAGGAACGCGGCCAAGACGACGAACGCTGCGAGCTTAGTCGCCATCTTCTTCTCGCACTAGCTAGATAGAGTAGATATATCGATGGCCGGACTCGTGTCGTGTGTTGTTTGCTCCGGCTGGGTTACGGGTGGCATACTTATAGGCCGTTCCGGACACCGACGACGAAGGCAATGGCTAGGCAACAGCGTATGTGCGGGCAAGCCGCGCTTCGTGGGCGGCGCAGGCGCACGTTGCGATGGACCCCAATTTCCAACGGACAGCTCAAGCGGCTGACCGGCGACGTTCGCTGGATCAACTTGCGCTGTGCCTCAGGCTGGTCATAGCGGGGAGTAACTTAGACTAATGTTATGCATAAGACACTAGTTTAAATTACTATCTTCATAATACAAAATAACATAATAGTGAACATAATAATAATATCATAGATGACTTTATTTATTAATTTGTAGATTTATCTTGTTTTAGAAAGCGCTATGTTACAGTGATATATTATGTTACCATCTCTCATTAACTATTTGTCATATAAATAAAATTTTTTTAAAATACATTATGTTACTAACTAAGTTACTCCTATTATGACCCCTCAGTGATTGTGCGCGCGTCGGCAGTCTGATCGGCCTCGCGGTGCCGGTGCGCGTGGGGACAAAACGCTGCATGGGAACAGTGGCTCCGCCTTGCTGTCCTCGCCAGACTTGTTCATTGAGTGGAGTGGAAACGTCCACAACGTCAACAACCACTCCATGCTGATTGCATTTTACAGCTGCAGCAGCTGCTAACCGGTTGCATTAACTCAAGCAGGTTTCGTTCACGTTCACATGGATCACGGGCGAGCATGCGCTTGCAGAGCACTAGTGTAGGAAAAAAATTATATGAGATCAGGTCTCATATAAACCAGGTGAGACATGTGACATTCATAAATCACAAAGCATCTAATCTCTCTTCTCCCTGATTTCAGGTGAAGGTGGGGTAGATGCTTTGTGATTTGTGAATGTCATGTGTCATCCATCGGGATGGGTCTCGCCTGCTAACCCGTGAGACCTGGTCTCATAGAATTTTTTCCCCTAGTGTACTCCTTCCAACTTGAGTTAGCATGGTTAATAGTACAGCTAACTGCTGGCTAATATATATGATATTGTTATTTATAGTCAAATTTATAGCTGGCAAATACAATAGTTAGATGTAGATGAATAGTACTTTGGGTATGTCTATGTTGCATCTAGTTGTAAGTCCACTTCTCGACTCGTAATTAGGTTTTTTTTCTTCGTTTCATGGTAGTTGCATTTACCGCTCGACCTGCAATTATGGGTTTTTGTCGACCCAGTTGCAAGTCCAGCCTTAACTCGCAACTTGAGGGGATGTAGTTTGTAATCGCCCCGATTGCAAGTCAACCATGTACTAACAACCCGGGGATGTAGTTTTGTAGCCGCACTAGTTGCAAGTCCACTTTCGACTCGCAACTCGTGGGGGAGGGGGGACGGGGGTGTTTTTGTTTTTCACCCGAGTTGCAAGTCCACGCCCAACTCGAATGCACAAATAGGAGCACAATCAAAGTTTTTTTTAAGTCGCACCCGCAAATTTTGGTCTAGGGAACTTGGTCACACATCCATGCAAAGCAAAGTTTTTTGTGTATGAGTTTTGACTTCTTTTTTAGGTGCACTTTGCATGCACAAAAGAAGCTGATCCACACAATTACTCCCATTGAACAAGAACCACAAAAAGAGACCACATCTCCCGCACACTCTGCCCAATAAATTGAGAACTCACCAACATAATCTGTCCAAGCTTATCTTAGTAGATCGGAGACGACGGAGGAGACATCCATCTCTTTTTTATCTTTGTAAGTTTGTTCATCCATTTCTTAAAAATGCAAAATCAGGAAGAGTAGGGAGTATATGTATAAATTCAGTCATCTCTTTGTGGTGGTCAGGAAAGTGTCAAAATAATTGCATTTTTAGTTTTTTTTGTGGTGGTCAGAAATAATATACCACGTAGGAGTATATTATATTTTCTTTGTGTGTCAAGTATGAATTGTGGTGATGAGAAACAAGGGGCATAGTAATTGCATTTTAAGTTATTTTTCTTTTAAGTTTTAAAAATGCACAAATAAGAGCACAATTGAAGGTGTTTCTTATAAAGTCGCACCCGCAACTTTTGGTCCGGGGAACTTGGTCACACATCCATGCAAATCAAATATTTTTTGTATGAGTTTTGACTTCTTTTTTTAGGTGCACTTTGCATGCACAAAAGAATCTGGTCTACACAATTACTCCCATTGAACGAGAACCACAAAAAAAGACCACATCTTTCGCACAGTCTGCCCTATAAATTGAGCAACTTGCCAGCAGAGTATGTCCAAGTTTATCTTAGTAGACCGGGGACGAAGGAGGAGGCACCATATTTTGTCTCTTTGTATTTTTGTTCATGCCATTTCTCTTATCTCTCCTCATATTAGTATGATCATGCCATTTTTTAATGTCACTTCATGTTGTTTTTATTTACTAATCATGTTTTATTTTTATTTTTAGTTGTGTTGCAAGTTTCAAAACCATCCGCAAAAGAATGGCCAATGAATGCTTGGTTTGTAATCAGCCAAAGGGATTCTGCCATAGATCTGACAGAAGAACTACGAATTTTAAAGCAAATATGGTCCAAGGTTTTCAACATTCAATTGTAATTTTTTATTTTAGTTTAGTTTCTTGATATACTTTTTTCAAAGTTTTTTATATCAAAAGAAAATAATCAGGTGGCGCCTCAAGGTTTGTTTAAAGTAGCAAGGCACCACCTGATTATTTTCTTTTGATATAAAAAACTTCGAAAAAGGTATATAAAAAAACAATTACCATTGAATGTTGAAAACCTTGGACCATCTTTGCTTTGAAATTCCTAGTTCTTCTGTCAGATCTATGGCAGAATCCCTTTGGCTGATTACAAACCAATCATTCATTGGGCATTCTTTTGCGGGTGTTTTTGAAACTTGCAACACAACTAAAAAATAAAATAAATCATGATTAGTAAATAAAAACAACATGAAGTGACATAAAAAATGGCATGATCATACTAATATGAGGAGAGACAAGAGAAATGGCATGAACAAACATTACAAAGAGATAAAAGATGGTGCCTCCTCCTTCGTCTCTGATCTACTAAGACAAACTTGGACAACTTCTGCTGGTGGGTTCCTCAATTTATAGGGCAGAGTGTGCGGGAGATGTGGTCTCTTTTTGTGGTTTTAGTTCAATGGGAGTAATTGTCTAGATCTGCTTATTTTGTACATGCAAAGGGCACCTAAAAAAGAAGTCAAAACTCATACAAAAAATCTTTGCTTTGCATGGATGTGTGACCAAGTTCCCTGGACCAAAAGTTGCGGGTGCAATTTTTTTTTAAAAAACTTCGATTGTGCTCTTATTTGTGCATTTTAAAAACTTACCAAAAACAACTTAAAATGCAATTGTTTTTCCCCTTGTTTCTCAGCACCACAATACATATCTGACACAGACAAAAAATTCAATATACTCATATGTGGTATATAAGTTCTGACCTTGTTCTCACCACCACAAGAAAATTCTAAAAATGCAATTGTTTTGACGTTGTTCTGACCATCACAAACACATGGATGAATTTATACATATACTCCCTACTTTTCCTGACATTGCATTTTTAAGAAATGGATGAACAAACTTACAAAGATAAAAAAGAGATGGACGCCTCCTCCTTTGTCTCCGATCTACTAAGATAAGATTGGACAGATTGTGTTGGTGAGTTCCTCAATTTATAGGGCAGAGTGTGCGGGAGATGTGGTCTATTTTTGTGGTTCTTGTTCAACGGGACTAATTGTGTGGATCAGCTTCTTTTGTGCATGCAAAGTGCACCTAAAAAAAGAAGTCAAAACTCATACAAAAAATCTTTGCTTTGCATGGATGTGTGACCAAGTTCCCCGACCAAAATTTGCGGGTGCGACTTTCAAAGAAAAAACCTTCGATTGTGCTCTTATTTGTGCATTCGAGTCAGGTGTGGACTTGAAACTGGGGTGAAAAACAAAAACAACACCCCCTCCCCTCGAGTTGCGAGTTGAAGGTGGACTTGCAACTAGGCGACTAGAAAAATACATCCCCGAGTTGTGAGTACATGGTTGACTTACAATTGGGGCGATTACAAACTACATCTCTCGAGGTGCGAGTCGGGGGTGGACTTGCAACTGGGGTGGATACAAACTACATACCCTCGAGTTGCGAGTCAAGGCTGGACTTGCAACTGGGTCAACAAAAACCCCTGGTTGCAGGTTGAGCGGTAAATGCAACTACCATGAAACAAAGAAACAGAAAAATAACCCCTAATTGCAGTCGATAGGTGGAGTTGCAACTAGGGCGATTACAGAAACTACATCCCTCGAGTTGCAAGTCAGGAGTGGACTTGCAAGTATGGTGAAAACAACAAACAACACCCCCGAGTTGCGAGTCGAGGATGGACTTGCAACTGGGGTGAAAACAAAAACAACACCCCCCCTGAGTTGCGAGTCAATGGTTGATTTGCAACTAGGGCGGGTACCCGAGTTGCGAGTCAATGGTTGACTCACAACTAGGGCGGGTACCCTGAGTTGCAAGTCGATGGTGGAATTGCAAAGTAGGGCTATTACAAACTAGGAAAAATGACCATAGTTACAAAGTGAAAAATAGGAACTACGACTTGAGTTGCGAGTCGAGGGTGGACTTGCAACTGGGATGAAAACAAAAACAACACCCCCCGAGTTGCGAATCAATGGTTGACATGCAACTAGGGTGGGTACCCGAGTTGCGAGTCGATGGTTGACTCACAACTAGGGCGGGTACCCTGAGTTGCAAGTCGATGGTGGACTTGCAAAGTAGGGCGATTACAAACTAGGAAAAATGACCATAGTTACAAAGTGAAAAAAAGAACTACGACTACAGTTGCGAGTCAACAGTGGACTTACAAACTATGCATGGAATTCGATTATGGACTAGCAACTGGACACGACTACAAACTACATCCTCCGTGTTGCGAGTGCATGGTTGAGTTGCAACTCAGGCGATTACAAACTACACCCTCCCCCCTCCCTCGAGTTGCGATACGGGGGTGGACTTGCAACTAGGCAGACAAAGGGGCCTTGTTGCAGGTCGAGGGTCTGACTACGAGTGACAGAGGGCCGAGTTGCGAGTTGATTTTGAAAACTAGGGGTCTCTGTGTGATTGGTGTCATTACAAACTACACAAACACCATAGTTGTTGAGTCGGAGGCTGTGTAATTGAACCAATCCACGAGCATTGATATGTGAGCCGACCATATAACCGTAGTCGCATACTCCCGCAACCATTTTTTTAAGTTTCGTACACTCAAAATAATAGCTACATATCGAGTTTCAATTAGCTGAAAAAAAGTTCAAATCCAACAACAATTATTTACTTTAAAAAATGACAAGTCCAAAATAAAGTAGTCAAATTACAGTAGTTCAAGCTTGAGTTTAACTATCTCTCAGAAAATAAAGAGCTGCAACAACATCCCGACTCTCGTCCTAAAACAGATTATACAAAAATAGTGCAGAAACCATGGATGACATTGCATAGAAAAAGTAGCTACAAAAAAAAGACACATGGAAAGACCTGACTTAACATTAAATAGAGCTCGCCAAAGGATTATAGTAGGGGTAGCCATACCGACCCAACACAGAGTGCACATAAAACAACTTAAAAAATACTGTCTCAAACTTCATATAACTACATTAAAGCATGGGGCACGCAGGCCAGCGAAAATACGACATAAGTTCTACTACTTGGAAGTTTTTCTTTGAAAACTCATAAGGTGAGAATGTCAACTACACAGATAACTTCCAACCCGTTGACATTGCTCGCCTGAAATGTGAACAGCGCGTCACTGCCAACTTGCAGGTTGCATGCTATTCTGAAGTATCCCCACTCCTTGTTGAAGACCAAGCGTCCATCATTGTCAGTCTTGAAAGCAATCGTTAATACATGTCCTTCACCCAAACGAACACCGATGAAACCTCCATCTCCAATGTTGAGCATCTCATGGACTTTGTTCGGTATTTTCTGAGCAAAAAGGAAGAATAACAAAAAAAAGGAAAAAGGTCAAGTTAGAAAATAAAAATAAAGAAAAAAGCTGCACATGTACATAAAAAAAAGAAAGGAAAACAGAATATTGTGAAAATGCTCCTGGTAATAGTTCAATCAAACATGAAAAATGTTCCTGGTAATAGTTTAAATTCACATAATCTGATGCATGTATATAGTTCAGTGTTGCGTGTCCAATTAAGCATTGGTGTGATAAAAAATACTGATGATGATTCCATTTTTTAGACAGGGGAGGAGTGCCTTGAAAAAAGAAGAGCAACTACAAAAATAATACAAAAATAGCCATGTATCATTTGATACAACTATCAAAAATAGGGGAGACAAAAATAAAACATGTAATTTCTACTAATGTGCAAGAGAAAAAATGGAAAAAAGAACATACCATCAACTTATTTACAACATTTGTGAACGTCAAGTGATGGACAAAACGAGAACCGATGTAGCCCTCGGCAATGACAATAAGTGTAGTAAGCCTATCTGCTTCCTCTTCAGCCAAGTTGGCATCCCTGCTGTAGATAATGCATGGATGAGCTTGATCCACATTATGCACATTCACCCCCTCTGCATCCACTTGTGCACCACCCCCTTCCTCTCCATCAAGATTAGCGTCTTCAGTTACATCCTGAGCATCACCCCCATGCTCTTCTTCAACCTCTTCTGGTTCAGCTCCACCTTGAACAGAAAAGCCACTACCAAGATTGCACACGTATGGCTTGGCGATGCATCCAGATATGATGAAAACAACAAATTGTCCATGACCCAGATTTAAGTCCTTTATGAACTTCCTCAAGTCATTGTCGCCGATACGTGTGGTGTCGTACCCACTGTACACATCCACAACACATCGGTGACCGTGCACTCTGAACCTCGGGCGACCACCGGTGAAATGCTGCGGAAACTTGGTAACAACAGAGCATGGGAGTATCTGAAAAAAGAAAAAAAGATATGAACTTGTCAAAGAATGTTGATCAACACAAAAAGGACAATTGAAAAAACTAAAAATAAATGTGCGAGTAAAACTTTACCGGAAAGGTTTCGTCCACGTCCCTGAAATACATGCCAAAGCTTGTGCTACTCGGCATCTCACAATGTGCAAAGCAAACTGTGCACACCATCCTAGATCGAGGGGAAAAAAGACAAAATAAAAATAAATATAAGATGGAAAAAAGTAAATTTGACAAAAATAAATAAATGAAACATTTGCAACTACTCTAATGCTATTACTAAGCTAGCAACTTAACCTAGTAACCAAAAAGTGAACCAATCCAAACCACTATAGCAGTATTACTAGAAAAGCTATCACAGTCAGGGTACTGTTAGACAAACTAGTGCTCGACTATTCTAGTTTTTTCACTCTATGTGATTATCATTTCTCACACATTATATAAATTAAACAAATACATTTCAGTGATATATATGTAGAACACTACACAAAAACCAAGTTCATCGGGAAAAAACTTGCTGCACCTTGGTGCATCGAACCAAAAAAGGTAAAAAAAACTTAAAAAAATTAAGACAATAAAAGAATGACCATCTGATCAAAGACTCACAACTAACTAAAGATGACGGATATGCACGATCTTTCCATCAACAACCATTTGATGTTTTTGTTATGAACCAACAAAAAATATTTATAAAATACTAAAAACATAAGTGTTACACGTTGGAGAAGAAACTTACTCAACTACACATCAGCACAAAACATGCTACCAAAAAATGTAGGATCAAAGGGGATGAGTCATCCTAGCGGGAAGAGAAAAAATACCGCGTAAAAAGACACACACTTGACTGGCACTCTCCTCCCCTTCCCTTTTGGCTCCCCACAATCACCGCCACCTGACATGAAAAGAAATGTCAGAAACCATTAATATATCAATACAAATTGAAACTAGCTCTGACAAAAAAATTGGTTGGCCAACCGAAAAACCCTTCCATATAAAAAAACAAAAATAAATCAATATAGGAGATGAAAAAACCTACTTACAATTTAGTTGACAAAAAAATATATATAGCAGGAGATGGGCAACTAGATTTCAGTGCTGATTTTATGTTTTGTGGGGCACCATCTATACGATCTGCAGTAGGTGATATAATTCAGAAGCTCCTTGAACATTTGGGGCACCAATGATAGTGTAATCCAACTGAATGTAAGGACCTGAACGCCAATGATACTCGACCGCAACAAGAGATTTTGAAGAAAGTTTTCACTGTACTCCTCCATTTTCTCAAGACAACAACCACTCTGTATTAAGCAGACAACAGAACTACCACAGTTGTGCTAAGACAATAACCCCTTTTCCCTTTAAAACCGAGTTTCTAAAACTGAATCCATACAACCACCAACAGCATAACAAGTACACAACGACACTACCAGCAATGTTCATAGGGAAACAATAACAATGCCCCGTCAAAACTGCTACTATAGAGTATTATCTTACAGAGGATACCAATAGTCATATGCTTCAGGATTACATGCAGTTTTTTTGGGCTTAGTGCTTTGAATTGAACGAGAACACAAGATCCCAAGGTCCAAATACATGACACCCATACTTATATTCAGTTTTTTGCGAAAGTAGACATGAGTGCTAATAACCAGACAAAACGAAGTAACACCATCATCTAATAGTAGTGTTTTAAGGACCCACGCAACCTAGCATATATGATAGTAATAGTTCTGTAGGCATTACTTCCATATTGTCATGATAATATCCTTTGCTAATTTCAGTTCAGCCGGCAGGATTCCAGCTACGAGCTCCTTGAAAATAGATGGGCAACTAGATTTCAGATGTTGAAACCTACCTACGAGTGAAACCCTGAGACCAAAAATCAACTGAACTAAGAAAACAACAAAAAAAGATAACATCACACGAGAATATAATCTCCCTTCAGACATACATATCCAAAAAAAGACAAAGTTACATTGAGATTTCAACTCATCAGTACTCAAACTCACCCCGGATAGTCTAATTTAAACACACATCAACCATACAAAAAACATCAGAACTCAAGTCAAGCCTCTAGATGGACCGACATAAAAGAGACAAAACACATGGCCCGTGTTCTTATTCCCCTTCCTTTCAATTAACACCCCGCATCTTGCTCTCCCGGGCACCCTCCTCCTCTTCATCAAAGCAGGAATTTTTTATTCCTATGCACACTACCCCAGCATCTACTTCAAAACACCCCCTAACAAACATCACTGATGCACGAAAAAAAGGAGTGCTCAACAGTGAGGAACCCCTAGCCACATTTTGGAACATTGGGGGAACGAACCCTAGATCGATGAATACACAAAAACAAAACAAAAAAGGTGCTAATTTGGGGCATTGATGCACAAATCCTAGATAGGTAACACACAACAAGAAAACAAGAAACAATGTTCTAGATGTGTGAGCTAATCGCATAGACACACAACAAAAAAACAGGGGGAGGGAGGGGCGGGGGGGGGGGGGCGAAGAAGTACAACCATGGCGACTCACTCCAATGGCATCTCCCTTTCCTTCTCGCCCTCCAGAAATCGCCGCCACCTCGAGGACCAACAACCGAAGAGGAACGGAGGGGAACGGGGTGAAATGAATGTCATCGGGGAAGGAGAATGCTATAGAGAGGGGCAAAATGAATCGCCGCCCCTCGTCTTCAAAAAATTCTATCACAAAAGACAAAAACGGGTCGCCAGCCCAACAAAAAAAAACAGCACCGCTCGACAAAACGGGCCGCGAGATAGACAACAACACAATGCCACAACCCGCTACTAGCAACCACTGAAAAACGAGCCGCGAGACAAGCAACGAAAGCACCAGCGATGAGGCAAACCCAACGAAAAGAGACAGAAAACATACGTGTGAATCTTAAAGACAGGAGAACATCCAATGGCTATGGACTTAGATGTGAGATAGCTATTTCACATCTAGATGTGAAATAGTAAATCTGTTTATTAATATATGACACATGTTACTCTCTCATAAAGTCTCTAAGAGCACGTGTTGTAGACTGTTAGAGCATGGTTAAGAATGTAGCCGGCTGTTGGCTATAAGGAGACGCCACCTCACTTAAAGTCTTCATAAAAATACTCATATAATAGGTTGGCTCTTCGACTGGCTATTAGGTTGGCTCTAAGCATTTAATATTTGCATGAGCAATGTATATAATTGGAAGACAGTTGCATGCATATACTTTTCTTGATCCATGTGTTATGGCCGGATAGAATAAGAGCTCACTTCACTCCCTCTCCTCTCTTCTCACTCCTTCAAGTAAGATTTTAATGACATGACAAGTCCTATAGCCTACTGACTTGACATTATTATACTTGCTCTTAGGTTGTAGCTCATTTCTCTTCTCTCTCTTCCAACTCAGTAAAATAAATATTCTAGCCTGCTTACGTCACGTTGTTAAACAAGAATGAAAATCTCGGGTACCGTGTGATTAACGATGACCTTAGTGACCTAAAGAGACAAGTTTCTCGGCGCTGCTCTTGCCTGGTCCATGTTTCGTGCATTATTCAGGTCGAGTTTGCCCGGCGCCATGAGTGACTGTCATTTGGATTAAATCTGTGTACTCTTTGTTTTGAGAATGAAAAAAATCTGGGTACTCTTGAAAAAGGATTAAATCTGGTGCCTATAATAATTTTGGCACATTATGCATACGAGTGCTTTAATAGTTCTTTTTATCTATATGAATATGATGGGAGATGCTCTTGCATGGCTCAAGGGTATGTGACTGATGACCCACAAGTATAGTGGATCAATCATAGTCCTTTCGATAAGTAAGAGTGTCGAACCCAACGAGGAGCAGAAGGAAATGACAAGTGGTTTTCAGCAAGGTATTTTCTGCAAGCACTGAAATAGTCGGTAACAGGTAGTTTGATAGCAAGATAATTTGTAATGAGAAAGTAATAGTCAAGGTAAATAAAGTGCAGCAAGGTAGCCCAATCCTTTTGTGGCAAATGACAGGCCAAACGGTCTCTTATATTAAGCAAAGCGTTCTTGAGGAACACAATAATTTCATCATATCACTTTCATCATGTTGGTTTGATTCGTGTTCGCTACTTTGTTAATTTGATATCCGGGTGGACCGATGCTTAGATGATGTTCTTACTTGAACAAACCTCCTACTTATGATTAAACCCCTTGGAAGCATCCGCAACTACGAGCAAAGTATTAAGATAAAATCTAACCATAGCATTAAACTTTTGGATCCAAACCGGTCCCTTACGAAGTAGCGCATAAACTAGGGTTTAAACTTATGTCACTCTAGCAACCCATCATCTAATAACTACTCCACGATGCATTTCCCTTAGGCCCAAATATGGTGAAGTGCCATGTAGTCGACGTTCACAAGACACCACTAAGGAAATCACAACATACATATCATCAAAATATCAAACACATATCAAGTTCACATGATTACTTGCAACATGACTTCTCTCGTGACCTCAAGAACAAAAGTAACTATTCACAAATAATAATCATGCTCAAGATCAGAGGGGTATTAAATAGCATAATGGATCTGAACATATAATCTTCCACCAAATAAACCATATAGCAATCAACTACAAGATGTAATCAACACTACTAGTCACCCACGGGTACCAATCTGGGTTCCGGTACAAAGATTGAACACAAGAGATGAACTAGGGTTTGAGAGGAGATGGTGCTTGATACGTCCATTTTGCATCATGTTTACCTACTGTTATTTGTGATGTTTTCATGCATAATAATGCATTTTGGAGTAATTCTAATGCCTTTTCTCTCATAATATGCAAGGTACACACAAAGAGGGAGAATTCCGGCACCTGGAAATCTGGATCTGGAAAAGCTACGTCAGGCCACCTATTCTACACAACTTCAAATAACCTGAAACTTCATGAGGACTTTTTATGGAATAAATAATAAATACTGGAGCAAATAACCACTAGAGGGGGGCCATCTGGTGAGCACAAGACACCAGGGTGCGCCTGGCCCCCAGGCGCGCCCTGGTGGGTTTTGCTCAGCCCGGCCCACCTCCGGTGCCCATCTTCTGGTATATAAGTCATTTTGACCTAAAAAAATAAGGGGATGAATTTCGGGACGGTGCCCATCATTATCAAATTAGGGTTGAGAGGTTTCTCTGGTGTTAGTAGTGATGGTCTTAGTGGGGGACTGGCCCTCTTTTGGAGTGATGATCTTCAAGTAGAAATAAAATCTTCGAATGAAAGATATGTCGATGCTTTTGTGAGGGTGTCTGATAATGATCCTCTTTGGCGTTTGACATGTGTCTATGGTGAACCCCGAACGAAAAACCGACACCACATGTGGACATTGATGCAAAATTTGAAAGTGCAGTCAGATCTTCCTTGGTGCGTGATGGGAGACTTCAATGAAGTAATGTGGTCTTTTGAGCATTTTTCCATGACCCCTCGCAATGAAAATCAGATGCTTGCTTTCCGCGATGTACTAGATGAAGGAAATATGCCCTAGAGGCAATAATAAAGTTATTATTTATTTCCTTATATCATGATAAATGTTTATTATTCATGCTAGAGTTGTATTATCCGGAAACATAATACATGTGTGAATACATAGACAAACAGAGTGTCACTAGTATGCCTCTACTTGACTAGCTCGTTAATCAAAGATGGTTATGTTTCCTAACCATAGACATGGGTTGTCATTTGATTAACGGGATCACATCATTAGGAGAATGATGTGATTGACATGACCCGTTCCGTTAGCTTAGCACCCGATCGTTTATTATGTTGCTATTGCTTTCCTCATGACTTATACATGTTCCTATGACTATGAGATTATGCAACTCCCGTTTACCGGAGGAACACTTTGTATGCTACCAAACGTCACAACGCGTGGCTGGGTGATTATAAAGGTGCTCTCTGGTGTCTCCGAAGGTACATGTTGGGTTGGCGTATTTGAGATTAGGATTTGTCACTCCGATTATCGGAGGCGTATCTGGGCCCTCTCGGTAATGCACATCACTTAAAGCCTTGCAAGCATTGCAACTAATGAGTTAGTTGTGGGATGATGTATTAAGGAACGAGTAAAGAGACTTGCCGATGCGAGATTGAACTAGGTATTGAGATACCGACGATCGAATCTCGGCAAGTAACATACCGATGACAAAGGGAACAACGTATGTTGTTATGCGGTCTGACCGATAAAGATCTTCGTAGAATATGTGGGAGCCAATATGAGCATCCAGGTTCCGCTATTGGTTATTGACCGGAGACGTGTCTCGGTCATGTCTACATAGTTCCCGAACCCGTAGGGTCCGCACGCTTAAACGTTACGATGACAGTTTTATTATGAGTTTATGTGTTTTGATGTACTGAAGGTTGTTCGGAGTCCCGAATGTGATCACGGACATGACGAGGAGTCTCGAAACGGTCGAGACATGAAGATTGATATATTGGAAGCCTATGTTTGGACATCGGAAGTGTTCCGGGTGAAATCGGTATTTTACCGGAGTACCGGGAGGTTACCGGAACCCCCCGAGAACTTAATGGGCCTTAGTGGGCCTAGGTGGAAGAGAGGAGAGGCGGCTAGGGCTGGGCCGTGCGCCCCACCCCCCTCAGTCCGAATAGGACAAGGAGAGGCGGCGCCCCTTCCTTCTTCTCCTCCTCCTTCCCTCCCAAGTCCTAATCCAACTAGGAAGGGGGGGGGGAGTCCTACTCCCGGTGGGAGTAGGACTCCTCCCGGCGCGCCTCTCCCCTTGGCCGGCCACACCCCCCCTTGCTCCTTTATATACGGGGGCAGGGGGGCACCCCAAAGACACAACATTGATCGGTTGATCTTTTAGCCGTGTGCTGTGCCCCCTCCACCATAGTCCACCTCGATAATACTGTAGCGGTGCTTAGGCGAAGCCCAGCGTCGGTAGAACATCAACATCGTCACCACACCGTCGTGCTGATGAAACTCTCCCTCAACACTCGGCTGGATCGGAGTTCGAGGGACGTCATCGGGCTGAACGTGTGCTGAACTCGGAGGTGCCGTGCGTTCGGTACTTGATCGGTCTGATCGTGAAGACGTACGACTACATCAACCGCGTTGTGCTAACGCTTCCGCTTTCGGTCTACGGGGGTACGTGGACAACACTCTCCCATCTTGTTGCTATGCATCACCATGATCTTGCGTGTGCGTAGGAATTTTTTTGAAATTACTATGTTCCCCAACAGTGGCATCCGAGCCAGGTTTTATGCGTAGATGTCATATGCACGAGTAGAAAACAAGTGAGTTGTGGGCGATATAAGTCATACTGCTTACCAGCATGTCATACTTTGGTTCGGCGGTATTGTTGGACGAAGCGGCCCGGACCGATATTACGCGTACGCTTACGCGAGACCGGTTCTCCCGACGTGCTTTGCACAAAGGTGGCTAGCGGGTGTCAGTTTCTCCAACTTTAGTTGAACCGAGTGTGGCTACGCCCGATCCTTGCGAAGGTTAAAACAACACCAACTTGACAAACTATCGTTGTGGTTTTTGATGCGTAGGTAAGAACGGTTCTTGATAAGCCCGTAGCAGCCACGTAAAACTTGCAACAACAAAGTAGAGGACGTCTAACTTGTTTTTGCAGGGCATGTTGTGATGTGATATGGTCAAGACGTGATGCTATATTTTATTGTATGAGATGATCATGTTTTGTAACCGAGTTATCGGCAACTGGCAGGAGCCATATGGTTGTCGCTTTATTGTATGCAATGCAATGCATACTGTAATGCTTTACTTTATCACTAAGCGGTAGCGATAGTCGTAGAAGCATAAGATTGGCGAGACGACAACGATGCTACGATGGAGATCAAGGTGTCGCGCCGGTGACGATGGTGATCAAGGAGGTGCTTCGAAGATGGAGATCACAAGCACAAGATGATGATGGCCATATCATATCACTTATATTGATTGCACGTGATGTTTATCTTTTATGCATCTTATCTTGCTTTGATTGACGGTAGCATTATAAGATGATCTCTCACTAAATTTCAAGATAAAAAGTGTTCTCCCTGAGTATGCACCGTTGCCAAAGTTCGTCGTGCCCAGACACCACGTGATGATCGGGTGTGATAAGCTCTCGTCCATCTACAACGGGTGCAAGCCAGTTTTGCACACGCAGAATACTCAGTTATACTTGACGAGCCTAGCATATGCAGATATGGCCTCGAACACCGAGACCGAAAGGTCGGCGTGAATCATATAGTAGATATGATCAACATAGTGATGTTCACCATTGAAGGCTACTCCATTTCACGTGATGATCGGTTATGGTTTAGTTGATTTGGATCACATGATCACTTAGAGGATTAGAGGGATGTCTTTCTAAGGGGAGTTCTTAAGTAATATGATTAATTGAACTTAAATTTATCATGAACTTGGTACCTGATAGTATCTTGCTTGTCTATGTTTGATTGTAGATAGATGGCCCGTCTTTGTTGTTCCGTTGAATTTTAATGCGTTCCTTGAGAAAGCAAAGTTGAAAGATGATGGTAGCAATTACGGATTGGGTCCGTAATTTGAGGATTATCCTCATTGCTGCACGGAAGAATTACGCCTGGAAGCACCGCTGGGTGCCGAACCTGCTGCAGAGCAACACCAGATGTTATGAGCGTCTGGCGAGCAAAGCGATGACTACTCAATAGTTCGATGTGCCATGTTTTACGGCTTAGAACCGGACTTCAACGACGTTTTGAACATCATGGAGCATATGAGATGTTCCAGGAGTTGAAGTTAATATTTCAAGCAAATGCCCGGATAGAGAGATATGAAGTCTCCAATAAGTTCTATAGCTGCAAGATGGAGGAGAATAGTTACGTCGGTGAGCATATACTCAAGATGTGCGGGTATAATAATCACTTGATTCAACCGGGAGTTAATCTTCCGGATGATAGCGTCATTGATGAATTGTCCAATCACGCCACCAAGCTACAAGAGCTTCGTGATGAACTATAACATGCAAGGGATGGATAAGACTATTCCCGAGCTCTTCGCAATGCTAAAGGCTGCGGAGGTAGAAATAAAGAAGGAGCATCAAGTGTTGATGGTCAACAAGACCACTAGTTTCAAGAAAAGGGCAAAGGGAAGAAGAAGGGAACTTCAAGAAGAACAGCAAGCAAGTTGCTGCTCGGGAGAAGAAACCCAAGTCTGGACCTAAGCATGGCCGAGTGCTTCTACCGCAAGCGATAGTCCTTTGGAAGCGGAACTGCCCCAAGTATTTGGCGGATAAGAAGGATGGCAAGGTGAACAAAGGTATATGTGATATACATGTTATTGATGTGTACCTTACTAGAGCTCGCATAGCACCTAGGTATTTGATCTGGTTCATTGCTAATATTTGCAACTCAAAGCAGGACTACGGATTGCGAACACCGCCAAGGATGAGGTGACGATGCGCGTGGGAAATGGTTCCAAAGTCGATGTGATCGCGGTCGGCACGCTACCTCTACATCTACCTTCGGGATTAGTTTTAGACCTAAATAATTGTTATTTGGTGCCAGCGTTGAGCATGAACATTATATCTGGATCTTGTTTGATGCGAGACGGTTATTCATTTAAATCAGAGAATAATGGTTGTTCTATTTGTATGAGTAATATCTTTTATGGTCATGCACCCTTGAAGAGTGGTCTATTTTTTGATGAATCTCAATATTAGTGATACACATATTCATAATGTTGAAGCCAAAAGATGCAGAGTTGATAATGATAGTGCAACTTATTTGTGGCACTGCCGTTTAGGTCATATCAGTGTAAAGCGCATGAAGAAACTCCATACTGATGGACTTTTGGAACCACTTGATTATGAATCACTTGGTACTTGCGAACCGTGCCTCATGGGCAAGATGACTAAAACGCCGTTCTCCGGTACTATGAAGAGAGCACCAGATTTGTTGGAAATCATACATACAGATGTATGTGGTCCGATGAATGTTGAGGCTCGTGGAGGATATCATTATTTTCTCACCTTCACAGATGATTTAAGCAGATATGGGTATATCTACTTAATGAAGCATAAGTATGAAACATTTGAAAAGTTCAAAGAATTTCAGAGTGAAGTTGAAAATCATCATAACAAGAAAATAAAGTTTCTATGATCTGATCGTGGAGGAGAATATTTGAGTTACGAGTTTGGTCTACATTTGAAACAATGCGGAATAGTTTCGCAACTCACGCCACCCGGAACACCACAGCGTAATGGTGTGTCCGAACGTCGTAATCGTACTTTACTAGATATGGTGCGATCTATGATGTCTCTTACTGATTTACCGCTATCATTTTGGGGTTATGCTTTAGAGACGGCCGCATTCACATTAAATAGGGCACCATCGAAATCCGTTGAGAAGACGCCTTATGAACTATGGTTTGGCAAGAAACCAAAGTTGTCGTTTCTTAAAGTTTGGGGCTTCGATGCTTATGTGAAAAAGCTTCAACCTGATAAGCTCGAACCCAAATCGGAGAAATGTGTCTTCATAGGATACCCAAAGGAGACTGTTGGGTACACCTTCTATCACAGATCCGAAGGCAAGACATTTGTTGCTAAAAATGGATCCTTTCTAGAGAAGGAGTTTCTCTCGAAAGAAGTGAGTGGGAGGAAAGTAGAACTTGATGAGGTAACTGTACCTGCTCCCTTATTGGAAAGCAGTTCATCACAGAAACTGGTTTCTGTGACACCTACACCAATTAGTGAGGAAGTTAATGATGATGATCATGAAATTTCAGATCAAGTTGTTACTGAACCTTGTAGATCAACCAGAGTAAGATCCGCACCAGAGTGGTACGGTAATCCTGTTCTGGAAGTCATGCTACTAGATCATGATGAAACTACGAACTATGAAGAAGCGATGGTGAGCCCAGATTCCGCAAAATGGCTTGAAGCCATGAAATCTGAGATGGGATCCATGTATGAGAACAAAGTGTAGACTTTGGTTGACTTGCCCGATGATCGGCAAGGAATTGAGAATAAATGGATCTTCAATAAGAAGACTGACGCTGACGGTAATATTACTGTCTACAAAGCTTGACTTGTTGCGAAAGGTTTTCGACAAGTTCAAGGGGTTGACTACGATGAGACCTTCTCACCCGTAGCGATGCTTAAGTCTGTCCGAATCATGTTAGCGATTGCCGCATTTTATGATTATGAAATTTGGCGATGGATGTAAAACTGCATTCTGAATGGATTTTCGGAAGAAGAGTTGTATATGATGCAACCGGAAGGTTCTGTCGATCCAAAGGGAGCTAACAAAGTGTGCAAGCTCCGGCGATCCATTTATGGACTGGTGTAATCCTCTCGGAGTTGGAATAAACGCTTTGATAGTGTGATCAAAGCATTTGGTTTTGTACAGACTTTTGGAGAAGCCTGTATTTACAAGAAAGTGAGTGGGAGCTCTGTAGCATTTCTGATATTATATGTGGATGACATATTACTAATCGGAAATGATATAGAATTTCTGGATAGCATAAAGGGATACTTGAATAAGAGTTTTTCGATGAAAGACCTCGGTGAAGCTGCTTACATATTGGGCATTAAGATCTATAGAGATAGATCAAGACGCTTGATTGGACTTTCACAAAGCACATACCTTGACAAAGTTTTGAAGAAGTTCAAAATGGATCAAGCAAAGAAAGGGTTCTTGCCTATGTTACAAGGTGTGAAATTGAGTAAGACTCAATGCCCGACCACTTCAGAAGATAGAGTGAAAATGAAAGATGTTCCCTATGCTTCAGCCATAGGCTCTATCATGTATGCAATGCTGTGTACCAGACCTGATGTGTGCCTTGCTATAAGTCTGGGAGGGAGGTACCAAAGTAATCCAGGAGTGGATCACTGGACAGTGGTCAAGAACATCCCAAAATACCTGAAAAGGACTAAGGATATGTTTCTCGTTTATGGAGGTGACAAAGAGCTCATCGTAAATGGTTACGTTGATGCAAGCTTTGACACTGATCCGGACGATTCTAAATCGCAAACCGGATATGTGTTTACATTGGACGGTGGAGCTGTCAGTTGGTGCAGTTCTAAACAAAGCGTCGTGGCGGGATCTACGTGTGAAGCGGAGTACATAGCTGCTTCAGAAGCAGCAAATGAAGGAGTCTGGATGAAGGAGTTCATATCCGATCTAGGTGTCATACCTAGTGCATCGGGTCCAATGAAAATATTTTGTGACAATACTGGTGCAATTGCCTTGGCGAAGGAATCCAGATTTCACAAGAGAACCAAGCACATCAAGAGACGCTTCAATTCCATCCGGATCTAGTCCGGTGGGAGACATAGAAATTTGCAAGATACATACGGATCTGAATGTTGCAGACCCGTTGACTAAGCCTTTTCCACGAGCAAAACATGATCAGCACAAAGGCTCCATGGGTGTTAGAATCATTACTGTGTAATCTAGATTATTGACTCTAGTGCAAGTGGGAGATCAAGGAAATATGCCCTAGAGGCAATAATAAAGTAATTATTTATTTCCTTATATCATGATAAATGTTTATTATTCATGCTAGAATTGTATTAACCGGAAACATAATACATGTGTGAATACATAGACAAACAGAGTGTCACTAGTATGCCTCTACTTGACTAGCTCGTTAATCAAAGATGGTTATGTTTCCTAACCATAGACATGGGTTGTCATTTGATTAACGGGATCACATCATTAGGAGAATGATGTGATTGACATGACCCATTCCGTTAGCTTAGCACCCGATCGTTTAGTATGTTGCTATTGTTTTCTTCATGACTTATACATGTTCCTATGACTATGAGATTATGCAACTCCCGTTTACCGGAGGAACACTTTGTGTGCTACCAAATGTCACAACGAATCGGGTGATTATAAAGGTGCTCTACAGGTGTCTCCGAAGGTACATGTTGGGTTGGCATATTTCGAGATTAGGATTTGTCACTCCGATTGTCGGAGACGTATCTCTGGGCCCTCTCGGTAATGCACATCACTTAAAGCCTTGCAAGCATTGCAACTAATGAGTTAGTTGCGGGATGATGTATTATGGAACGAGTAAAGAGACTTGCCGGTAACGAGATTGAACTAGGTATTGAGATACCGACGATCGAATCTCGGGCAAGTAACATACTGATGTCTACTACACAACCTTCTTCTTGTAGACGTTGTTGGGCCTGCAAGTGCACAGGTTTGTAGGACAGTAGCAAATTTCCCTCAAGTGGATGACTTAAGGTTTATCAATCCGTAGGAGGCGTAGGATGAAGATGGTCTCTCTCAAAAAACCCTGCAACCAAATAACAAAGAGTCTCTTATGTCCCCAACACACCCAATACAATGGTAAATTGTATACGTGCACTAATTCGGCGAAGAGATGGTGATACAAGTGCAATGTGGATGGTAGAAAAAGGTATTTGTAATCTGAAATAATAAAAACAGCAAGGTAGCAAGTGATAAACGTGAGCGTAAACGGTATTTCAATGATAGGAAACAAGGCCTAGGGTTCATACTTTCACTAGTGCAAGTTCTCTCAACAATAATAACATAGATAGATCATATAACAATCCCTCAACATGCAACAAAGAGTCACTCCAAAGCCACTAATAGCGGAGAACAAACGTAGAGATTATGGTAGGGTACGAAACGACTTCAAAGTTATTCTTTCGGGTCGATCTATTAAAAAGTTTGTACTAGAATAACACCTTAAGATACAAATCAACCAAAACCCTAATGTCACCTAGATAATCCATTGTCACCTCAAGTATCCGTGGGCATGATTATACGATATGCATCACACAATCTCAGATTCATCCAACCAACACAAAGTTCTTCAAAGAGTGCCCCAAAGTTTCTACCGGAGAGTCAAGAACATGTGCCAACCCCTATGCATAGGTTCATGGGCGGAACCCGCAAGTTGGTCACCAAAACATACATCAAGTGGCACATGATATCCCATTGTCACCACAGATAAACACGGCAAGACATACATCAAGTGTTCTCATAAAAGACTCATCCGATAAGATAACTTCAATGGGGAAACTCAATTCATCACGAGAGAGTAGAGGGGGAGAATCATCATAAGATCCAACTATAATAGCAAAGCTCGGGATACATCAAGATCGTGCCATAGAGGGAACACGAGAGAGAGAGAGAGAGAGAGAGAGAGAGAGAGAGAGAGATCAAACACATAGCTACTGGTACATACCCTCAGCCCCGATGGTGAACTACTCCCTCCTCGTCATGGAGAGCGCCGGGATGATGAAGATGGCCACCGTGATGGGTTCCCCTCCGGCAGGGTGCCGGAACGGGCTCCCGAGAGGGTTTTGGTGGCTACAGAGGCTTGCCGTGGCGGAACTCCCGATCTATCTTCGTATTCGATGGTTTTAGGGTACGAGGGAATATATAGGTGAAAGAAGTCAGCCGGGGGGTGCTCGAGGGGCCCACAAGAGTGGGGCGCGCCAGAGGGGGCGCCCTATCTCTCTGGCCTCCTCGAGGATCTTCGACGTGAACTCCAAGTCTCCGTGATGATATTCTTCCCAAAAATAACGCTGCGAAGGTTTCATTCGTTTGGACTCGCTTGATATTCCTTTTCCTCGAAATATCAAACAGCAATAAAACACAATATGGGTTGGGCCTCCGGTTAGTAGGTTAGTCCCAAAAGTAATATAAAAGTGTATAATAAAGCCCATAATCATTCAAAACACATAGTAATATAGCATGAATGCTTCATAAATTATAGATACGTTGGAGACGTATCAGCATCCCCAAGCTTAGTTCCTACTCGTCCTCGAGTAGGTAAATGATAAAGAAAGAATTTATGAAGTGTGAATGCTAGAAGGTGCACAAATTTGATCAATGATAATTTCAATCACCCTTCCTAGCATGATAATATGTCATAACAGTAGTTCATCTCATAAAACTTCTCATGATAAAGTAACAAGCAATTCACATGTCAAAGCATAGACCATAAACTTTCTTGAAAACTAGCAAACTTCATTCTCAGTCATTCAAACAATTGCAATTCATCTTATTTTCAGGAATATCAAACTCTACATACTCAACTATCATATAGTCTTCTACAATTGCTAACACTCACGCAATACTAATGGTTATGGAGTTTCAATTGGACACTGAGAAAGATAGGGGCTTATAGTGTTGCCTCCCAACGTATTCACCTTTGGGTGATGTCAACAATAATAGTTCATGCTAACTTACATCCAATTGGATATATATATATATATATATATATATATATATATATATATATATATATATATATATATATATATATATATATATATATATATATATATATATATAGGATCTTCCCGACTTGAGGAGCTTGCCAAAGGATAAAATGAAAAGGAAAGGTGAAGATCACCTTGACTCTTGCATAAAAGTAAAAGACATAAAGTGAAAGATAGGCCCTTCGCAGAGGGAAGCAGAGGTTGTCATGCGCTTTAAGGGTTGGATACACAAAATCTTAATGCGAAAGAACATCACTTTATATTGCCCCTTGTATATGGACCTTTATTATGCAGTCCGTCGTTTTTATTGCTTCCATAACAAGTTCGTACAAAGCTTATTTTCTCCGCACTAATAAGTCATGCATATTTAGAGAGCAATTTTTATTGCTTGCACCGATGACAACTTACTTGAAGGATCTTACTCAATCCATAGGTAGGTATGGTGGACTCTCATGGCAAAAACTGGGTTTAAGGATATTTGGAAGCACAAGTAGTATCTCTACTTAATGCAAGGAATTTTGGCTAGCATGAGGCGGAAAGGCAAGCTCAACATGTTTGAATGATCCATGACAATATACTTTAACTGAGATGTCAGAAAACATAACCCATTACGTTGTCTTCCTTGTCCAACATCAACTCTTTAGCATGTCATACTTAATGAGTGATCCCAACTATAAAATATGTCTATGATAGTGTATTTATATATGAAATCTCTCTTCCTTCAATATTCTTTCATGAATTGTTCAAATGACCAATACAATGCTTGCTAACCTTCAATAAATTTACAACCTCTACTTCTTAGACGTGAAGTCATTACTCCCCAAGGGATAAGCAAATGAGACATATATAATTTCAGATTTATGACAATCAACTCATTCAACAATTTACTCACAGGATATAAGTGAAGCACACGAGTAAATGACAAACTACTCCAAAAACATATAAGTGAAGATCAATGAGTAGCTAAATAATTATGTAACTATGCGAAGACTCTCTCTCATTTAAGAATTTCAGATCTTGGTATTGTATTCAAACAGCAAGCAAAACAAAATAAAATGACATTGCAAGGATAGCACAACTCATGTGAAGAAGCAAAAATTTAGGTTCAACCGATACTAACCGATAGTTGTTGAAGAAGAAAGGTGGGATGCCTACCGGGGCATCCCCAAGCTTAGATGCTTGAGACTTCTTGAAATATTATCTTGGGGTGCCTTGGGCATCCCCAAGCTTAGGCTCTTGCCACTCCTTATTCCATATTCCATCGAATCTTTACCCAAAACTTGGAAACTTCACAACACAAAACTTAACAGAAAACTCGTGAGCTCCGTTAGCGAAAGAAAACAAAACACCACTTCAAGGTACTGTAATGAAATCATTATTTATTTATATCGGTGTTAAACCTACTGTATTCCAACTTCTCTATGGTTTATAAACTATTTTACTAGCCATAGATTCATCAAAATAAGCAAACAACACAATGAAAACAGAATCTGTCAAAAACAGAACAGTCTGTAGTAATCTGTAACTAACGCAAACTTATGGAACTCCAAAAATTCTAAAATAAATTGGTGGACCTGAGGAATTTTCCTAGTAACCATCTTCAAAAATAATCAACTAAATAGCACTTTCCACTAAAAAGTTCTAGCTAATCTCGTGAGCACTAAAGTTTCTGTTTTTTACAGCATGATCATAAAGACTTCAACCAAGTCTTCCCAAAGGTTCTACTTGGCACAAACACTAATTAAAACATGAAAACACATCTAACCAGAAGCTAGATGGATTATTTATTACTAAACAGAGCCAAAAATCAAGAAACTAAAATAAAATTATGTTGCCTCCCAACAAGCGCTATTGTTTAAAGCCCCTAGATAGGCATGATGATTTCAATGATGCTCACATAAAGGATAAGAATTGAAACATAAAGGGAGCATCATGAAGAATATGACTAGCACATTTAAGTCTAACCCACTTCCTATGCATAGGAATTTTGTGAGCAAACAACTTATGGGAACAATAATCAACAAGCATAGGAAGACAAAACAAGCATAACTTCAAAATTTTAAGCACATAGAGAGGAAACTTGATATTATTGCAATTCCTACAAGCATATGTTCCTCCCTCATAATAATTTTCAGTAGCATCATGAATGAATTCAACAATATAACCAGCACCTAAAGCATTTTTTTCATGATCTACAACATAGAAAATTTACTACTCTCCACATAAGCAAAATTCTTCTCATTCGGAATAGTGGGAGTTTCATAAGAGACTTGAATACTAAAAATTGTTTCCACATTAAAAGAGTAATGTTCAGAAAAAGGGTAATCATAATCATGACAAGATTTGTAAATATAATCATCACTACTTTTTATAGCATAAGTTTCATCACAATAATCATCATAAGTAGCAACTTCGTTCTCATCATAATCGATTGAAACCTCTCCCAAGATAGTGGAATCATCACTAAATAAAGTTGACACTCTTCCAAATCCACTTTCATATTCATCACAATAAGATTCAACATCCTCCAAAATAGTGGGATCACTAATTCCTAAAGTTGACACTCTTCCAAACCCACTTTCATCAATATAATCATCATAAGTAGGAGGCATGCTATCATCATAACAACTTTGCATATCAAAACTTGGGATGCTAAAAATATCATCTTCATTAAACATAGCATCCCCAAGCTTGGGACAAACATTAATTTCAGCAAATATATTCTCAAATATTTCGTCCTCATCAAACATAGCTTCCCCAAGCTTGGGCTCTTTCATATCATAAGCATAATCACTCTCATCATTAAAAATATGGATAGCACCAATAGTAAAGCAATTATCATCATCACAATGAGTAGTAGGGGCAACATCATTTGGGAGGGATACCTTTCTACCTTTGTTGCTCCTTCTTTCCTTTTTCTTCTTCACATTATGTGTAGGTTCAACCTTCCTCTTTGAGCTCCTTATTGATGAGATTGGTTGAATAGAAAGCTCCTCCTCGTTACCTGATTCATCATAAGAAATAATGAGGAGATTGGGAAGTCTCTTCCCTTTCATTAGTGTTCTCATCATCTTCTATTTACTTTCTTTTCTTTATGTAATTGGCAATATAAGGATTTTCAATGCAATTCTCCACACAAAACATATAAATATCCTCTAGATTAAAATCAAGAAATCTATCAAGATTAAATTTTTGAATACCCTCGGTTATACGTTTCATTTCTTCATACCCCAAAAGAAGACTAAGCTCTTTATGATGCCCAAGGGTAATCAAGCTATCACAATTTTTGGACACGATTCGATCATAAAACAATTTGCATTGGAGATTTAAATGACCACATTCATTGCAAAGTTCACAAGGAGCGCGAAAAATATTGAATCTTCTAGCACACTCATCAAGACTTTCTTGCAAACCTTTAGTTTTTAAATACTTATGGCTCTTGCAGTATCTATTTTCTCTATTTGGTGTGTCCATGCAAATCCAATCTACTCCACAAAAATCAACATGCTTATAGGAGACATTTTCATCATAACTAGTGCAATCATCATCATTAGTACTATGGATATTCAAAGAGTTCATACTAACAACATTCCAATCATGCTCATCATTCAAAGATTTAGTACCAAGCATTTTAATGCATTCTTCTTCTAGCACTTGAGCACAATTTTCCTTTCCATCAAACTCACGAAAGATATTAAAAAGACGAAGCGTATGAGACAAACTTCACTCCATTTTTTGTAGCTTTCTTTTATAAACTAAACTAGTGATAAAACAAGAAACAAAAAGATTCGATTGCAAGATCTAAAGATATACCTTCAAGCACTCACCTCCCCGGCAACGGCGCCAGAAACTGCTTGATGTCTACTACACAACCTTCTTCTTGTAGACGTTGTTGGGCCTGCAAGTGCACAGGTTTGTAGGACAGTAGCAAATTTCCCTCAAGTGGATGACCTAAGGTTTATCAATCCGTAGGAGGCGTAGGATGAAGATGGTCTCTCTCAAACAACCCTGCAACCAAATAACAAAGAGTCTCTTGTGTCCCCAACACAACCAATGCAATGGTAAATTGTATAGGTGCACTAGCACTACTAGGGAAAAGCCTATACACAGAATCTTACCAGCAGCGCTCCTCAAAATACGACGCTACTGCTATTTAGCAGTAGCGCGTGATAAAAAAACGCGCTGCTGAAAGGAAAATAGCAGTAGTGCGTCCACACCAAACCGTGCTACTGCTCTAATTTCCATGACCTCGCAACCCAACTAGTTATAGCAGTAGCGCCCTATACTGAACCGCGCTACTGCTATAGAAGTTAGCAGTAGGGCGCTTCTAAGAAAATCGCTACTGCTAAGATCAGCCCACAAGTTTAGTCCCACCTCGCTCCATGAACAGGGTGTTTACCACCTTAAATATGTTACTTCTGAAACTATCACAACCAGTTGGTCTTCACTGAACTCTATGTGTAGAATTTGTGGCCGCAATATGAGTCCTCTCCAGTTCCTACCGGAGAGGACTCATATTGACAATTCAGATTGTACACAAAAAGATCATTGATGGCCAATGTATTTTTTTGATGTGTGCTTAGACTTAGCAGTAGCGTTTTTCCATAAAACGCGCTATAGCTACTTTAGCTATAGCGCGTTTCCTAAAGTGAGCTACTGCTACTTCAACTTAACCACCAACCCGCTCAAAATTTCACTAAGTCGTCCTCCCCCCTGTTCCCCTACTCCTCTATCGCCGCCGCCCGAGCCTGAGCCTGCCCTCACCGCCGCTGCCCGAGGCCGCCCTCAACCTCACCGCTGTCGCCCGCCGCCGCTCTCGACCTCACCGTCGTCGCTGCCTCCCCCACCCCCTCCGCTCTCGACCTCAACGCGCCGCTCTCGACCTCACCATCGTCCGCCGCCGCCGCCGCCGCCGTCCTCCATCCGCCACCGAGGTACTCCTCCTTCCGTGCCTCGTCCTCCCACCGCGCCTCCTCCTCCTCCTCCCACCGTGCCTCCTCCTCCGCCATGGCCGCCCCTCCTCCCTCCTTCACCGACAGCCTCCTCCCACCGCCTCCCTCCTCCTCCTCCGCCGGCCCCTCCCCTCCTCTCTCCTCCTCCCTCCCTTGTCTCTGTTCTTGCAAATCATAGGTGTTTTGAATAAAATAGAAGTAAGAAAATTTAGGGTAGAACTAGGGTAGTAGAATTTTTAGCAAGTGTTTAATAGAAAATAGTTTATTTAGTAAGTGATTAATATAACTAGTTTATTTATATTAGGTACTTAATAGAACTAGTTTATTTAGTGTTAGGATTATATATAAGATATTTTCAAATGTTTTTTTTTCATATTTTGAACCATTGAAATGCAATGACCATCGCTAAATGGCCTATGTTTTGCCGGAGTGTTGATTAACTTCCGTTCCTGCAAATTTCAGGCGCTCGATATGTCTTTTTTAGCAAACGTCATGCCGGATTTTTTGGGTTTTGCCGTCGAGTTATAATCTTTGAATTTTGAACACAGGAGATGTCTGATGACGATGGGATCCCGGAGTGTGGGTACTGCTACGATGACCGTGGTGTGTGCGACCGGTTTCCTCACCTGCAAAATGATAGGTTTTTCACCGTGAAGCTGGAAGAGACCTTCGATGTTTGTAAATATCATCGCTTGTGCTTCTTTTGTTCAACGTGTAATTTATGGATTGTTTTCAATACGACCATATGTATTGGAGAAGCTTGGTTTTGGTTTAGATGACTTTGAGAATGTGGAGACGAGGAGGGCTCACTTAAGAACTAAACATGGTTATGAGTTTCTGGTTAAGTTCTACAATGCCGTCGATCGCTCCCATTTCGTTGCTCTAATTGGGAAGCTCTCGCAAGGCATATGGATTTGAGGAGGAATGCGAATAAGATTTGATATTCGTCCCAAGATTATGATGACGATGATAATATCGACATCTGGGTGGATGTGGATATGCCTCCAGTTTTACCTAGATGTGAGTTTGTCAAACTAATTTGTTAAGTTCAGTAATTTATGTTGTTAATTTAAAAATATTGGTGTTCGTCCGTACTAAACTTATTTATTTATAATTGTCAGCTTATTTCTTATCTTCAAGAAATACTCGGAAGGTAGTAGACAACACATACTACAGCTATGATTCCAAGCTTAATTGTGAGGAGAAAGGTTATCTTGTCTCATTCATAGAAGATGTTGAGGCCTTCAAAACCAGTCACTCTATCAGCCCAAATTATACTAGATACGTGCCACTAGTCCATAAATTGCTTGATGGTAACTTCATTGCCAAAAACTTGGTAAGATTTTGTTAATGATGGTAACTTCATTGCATACATTATTCTTAAGTAAACTACATTGCTAACTATATATGTTACTATTTCGGTTTTGAACAGAGGCTCCCGAAGCAGGTTGTGCCTGACATGCTATGTACCGAAGGTGATATGCATATGGTTAGCTTATGACCAACTCCTTCGGAGGCTTACCATACTGGATACTTGATTTCCTCAAATGATGGAAGGCTCAAAATCAAAGAATGGAGCAAAGTGATTAATGCGCACACACAAATAATTGGAGACAAAATGAATGTGCGCAAGCCACAAGTTGGAGATAGGTTTATGTCCATTCTCCATTATGGTGAAGGACCAGTTTATCTGTTTTATGGTATTTTAGCTAGGAGAGAGGAGTAGGTCCTAAGTATTAAGAACAATTAGTTAGTGTTGATTATATATGACTACAATGTCTTAGACTTGATGGTGATGCTGAGTAGTAGTGATTATGAGTACTATGATGATGATGATGAAGAGTTGTTATTATAACTAGTGACGAAGTTGTTATATGATGTCTCATCATGAACGAAAATGATGATTATGAGGAGTTATATGACAATGATATATTATGATGATAAGTTGTTAATGATATTGTGATGATGATGATAAGTTATTATGTCATTGGGTGAAATAACCGCGGATTAGTTTCAAATGGATGGATGCAAAGTGATCCGCACTTGAAACTAATCCAAAGTTCTTTCACCTAGTGATTTAATAACTCATTATGATGTTAAAACAATCTCTAACTTGCTACTATATGAAGAATTGTATACAGGTGTATGAATACGACCTAAAATAAAAAAGAAATGGAACTACGAATAATAGTAGTAGCGATTGTTCTCGAAAGCACTACTAGTAATTAGCAGTAGTGCCCGTTGGGGAAAGCGCTGCTACTAAGTAGATATAGCGAAGAAGGCGTGCGAAGAAAGCGCCATCGCTAAGCTTTAGCTAGTAGCGCCTTATCGAAGAGCGCTTCCCATACTCTTGATAGGCCAAAAACCAGCGCTACTGCTAGGCTTTTCCCTAGTAGTGTAGTTCGGCGAAGAGATGGTGATACAAGTGCAATGTGGATGGTAGAAAAAGGTATTTGTAATCTGAAATAATAAAAACAGCAAGGTAGCAAGTGATAAACGTGAGCGTAAATGGTATTGCAATGATATGAAACAAGGCCTAGGGTTCATACTTTCACTAGTGCAAGTTCTTTCAACAATAATAACATAGATAGATCATATAACAATCCCTCAACATGCAACGAAGAGTCACTCCAAAGCCACTAATAGCGGAGAACAAACGAAGAGATTATGGTAGGGTACGAAACCACCTCAAAGTTATTCTTTCGAATCGATCTATTAAAGAGTTCGTACTAGAATAACACATTAAGATACAAATCAACCAAAACCCTAATGTCACCTAGATACTCCATTGTCACCTCAAGTATCCATGGGCATGATTATACGATATGCATCACACAATCTCAGATTCATCCAACCAACACAAAGTACTTCAAAGAGTGCCCCAAAGTTTCTACCGGAGAGTCAAGAACGTGTGCCAACCCCTATGCATAGGTTCATGGGCGGAACCCGCAAGTTGGTCACCAAAACATACATCAAGTGGCACATGATATCCCATTGTCACCACAGATAAACACGACAAGACATACATCAAGTGTTCTCATAAAAGACTCAATCTGATAAGATAACTTCAAAGGGGAAACTCAATTCATCACAAGAGAGTAGAGGGGGAGAAACATCATAAGATCCAACTATAATAGCAAAGCTCGGGATACATCAAGATCATGCCATCGAGGGAACACGAGAGAGAACACGAGAGAGAGAGAGAGATCAAACACATAGCTACTGGTACATACCCTCAGCCCCGAGGGTGAACTACTCCCTCCTCGTCATGGAGAGCATCGGGATGATGAAGATGGCCACCGGTGATGGGTTCCCCCTCCGGCAGGGTGCCGGAACGGGCTCCCGAGAGGTTTTTGGTGGCTACAGAGGCTTGCGGCGGTGGAACTCCCGATCTATCTTCGTATTTGATGGTTTTAGGGTACGAGGGAATATATAGGAGAAAGAAGTCGGTCGGGGGGTGCTCGAGGGGCCCACGAGACAGGGGGGCGCGCCCAGTAGGGGGGGCCGCCTAGTAGGGGGGGGGCGCCCCCTATCTCCTGGCCTCCTCGAGGATCTTCTGACCTGAACTCCAAGTCTCCAGGATGATATTCTTCCCAAAAATAGCGCTGCCGAAGGTTTCATTCCGTTTGGACTCCGTTTGATATTCCTTTTCCTCGAAATACGGAAACAGGCAATAAAACAGCAATATGGGTTGGGCCTCCGGTTAGTAGGTTAGTCCCAAAAGTAATATAAAAGTGTATAATAAAGCCCATAATCATTCAAAACACATAGTAATATAGCATGAATGCTTCATAAATATAGATACGTTGGAGACGTATCACATACCGATGACAAAGGGAACAACGTATGTTGTTATGCGGTCTGACCGATAAAGATCTTCGTAGAATATGTGGGAGCCAATATGAGCATCCAGGTTCCGCTATTGGTTATTGACCGAAGACGTGTCTCGGTCTTGTCTACATAGTTCTCGAACCCGTAGGGTCCGCACACTTAAACGTTACGATGACGGTTTTATTATGAGTTTATGTGTTTTGATGTCCTGAAGGTTGTTCGGAGTCCCGGATGTGATCACGGACATGACGAGGAGTCTCGAAATGGTCGAGACATGAAGATTGATATATTGGAAGCCTATGTTTGGACATCGGAAGTGTTCCGGGTGAAATCGGGATTTTACCGCAGTACCGGGAGGTTACCGGAACCCCCTCGGGAACTTAATGGGCCTTAGTGGGCCTAGGTGGAAGAGAGGAGAGGCGGCTAGGGCTGGGCCGCGCGCCCCTCCCCCCTCAGTCCGAATAGGACAAGGAGAGGGGGGCGGCGCCCCTTCCTTCTTCTCCTCCTCCTTCCCCCTCCCAAGTCCTAATTCAACTAGGAAAGGGGGGAGTCCTACTCCCGGTGGGAGTAGGACTCCTCCCGGCGCGCGTCTCCCCTTGGCCGGCCGCACCCCCCTTGCTCCTTTATATACGGGGGCAGGGGGGCACCCCAAAGACACAACATTGATCTGTTGATCTTTTAGCCGCAGCGGTGCCCCCTCCACCATAGTCCACCTCGAGCACATCAGAGCGGTGCTTAGGCGAAGCCTGCGTCGATAGAACATCAACATCGCCACCACGCCGTCAGGTCGACAAAACTCTCCCTCAAAACTCGACTGGATCGGAGTTCGAGGGACGTCATCGGGCTGAACGTGTGCTGAACCTGGAGGTGCCGTGCGTTCGGTACTTGATCGGTCGGATCGTGAAGACGTACGACTACATCAACCGCGTTGTGATAACACTTCTGCTTTCGGTCTACGAGGGTACGTGGACAACACTCTCCCCTCTCGTTGCTATGCATCACCATGATCTTGCGTGTGCGCAGGATTTTTTTTGAAATTACTACATTCCCCAACACTAGAAGTATGTGAACTGGTGGACCTGGGCTTCACAGGGCTACCATTCACTTATGATAACAAGATACAGGGAAGACGCAACGTGCAAGTTAGGTTGGACAGGGTTGTAGCTGACAATAGATGGCGCAATATTTTTGCAGAGTCAAGGGTGGTCCATAAGGTGTCTTCCTGCTCCGACCATTGCCCCATTGTCCTAAAATGTTTGAAAGAGGAAGAGCGCAGAACACAACCGGGACGTAGGCGCTACGAGGCAATGTGGGAACTGGATGGAAGCTTACTGGAGAGAGTGGCAACAATATGGGAACAAGCAGGTCAGAAATTCAACTTGGGAGATATAAGTAGTGATCTGTCCAAACTAATGATTGAGCTTCATGCATGGAGTAGGAAAAAGTCCGGAAATATTATACAGGAGGTAGAGAAGTCACGCTCGCAGCTAGAGGAATTAATGAGAATGAATGCAGATCGCAGTGAAATACGGAAGGCATCGGATCATTTGGATGAACTTTTGTATAAGGAAGAAATGTTGCGGATGCAGAGGAGTCGTATTGATTGGCTTAAAGCAGGTGACCGTAACACCAAGTTTTTTCACAGCAAAGCAGTATGGAGTGCTCGGAAAAATAAGGTGAGGTCACTTCTGGATGAAACTGGACAGCCACAACATGCACAGACGATCATGGGACAGATTCTGAGTAATTATTTCCCGAAAATATTTGAGCAGGATGTGACACTTAACCCAAACTCTGTGGTGGATCTGTTTGAAGAGAAAGTTACCCATGATATGAATGACAACCTATGTGTAGATTTTACTGATAAATAAATATCAGACGCATTATTCCAAATAGGGCCTCTTAAAGCTCCGGGAAGAGATGGTTTTCCGGCTAGGTTTTTTCAGAGGAACTGGGGTGTTCTGAAGGAGGAGATCACTGCAACAGTAAGGGTGTTTTTTCAGACTGGGGTTATGCCACCTGGTGTAAATGATACAGTCGTCGTAATGATTCATAAGGTAAAAGATCCGGTACAAGTCACTGACTTCCGCCCCATCAGTTTGTGTAACATAATCTACAAGATTGTGTCTAAATGTCTGGTTAACCGTCTCCGACCTATTCTGGATGACATAATATCCCCGTTCCAAAGTGCGTTTGTTCCAGGTAGGATGATCACGGATAATGCTTTGTTGGCCTTTGAGTGCTTTCATTATATACAACATGAGAAAGATCCGGAGAAAAGTTTCTGCGCCTATAAGTTGGATTTGTCAAAAGCATATGACAGGGTGGATTGGAGATTCTTGGAGCGAGTGATGAAAAAGTTGGGCTTTGCTCATCGTTGGGTGCATTGGATAATAACTTGTGTCACCATGGTGAGGTACTCGGTAAAATTAAATGGAGCCCTCTTGGAATCATTCGCACCGTCCCACAGGCTACGGCAAGGTGATCCACTATCCCCCTTTCTATTTCTTTTGGTGGCTGATGGCCTCTCGGCTCTTCTTCGTCAGGGCGTTATTATGAACAGAATAACACCGATAAAAGTATGCCCTCGAGCACCCGGTATTTCACATCTCCTTTTTGCTGATGATACACTTTTGTTCTTCAAAGCCGAGACACAACAGGCAGAGAATGTGAAAGAAATCATTGGTGATTATGCAAATGCAATGGGCCAGTTGATTAATCTAGAAAAATGCTCTCTTCTGTTTGGACCTAATTGTACACCTCAAGCACAGAATGATATTCGGCAAGTGCTACAAGTTAGTGAGGCACCTTTGAAGCAAAAAATTTGCGGCTGCCCACCCCCGAAGGGAGAATGCACAAGGGAAGGTTCCAAAATCTGCAGGAAAGGCTCCTGAAGCGGATGATTGAATGGGGAGATGGAATTCTAGCTCAAGCAGGAAGGGAGGTCTTAATCAAAGCAATTGCTGAAGCACTTCCGACTTATGTGATGGGGTATTTAAATTACCTATGTCAGTGTGTGATGATCTAAACCAAATGGTACAGAACTATTTTTGGGGGTCATCAAAAGGAAAACGTAAAACACATTGGAAGGCATGGGAGACGCTTATCCTGCTGAAGCAAATGGGTGGTCGTGGGTTCAAAGACTTTCGCTTGTTCAATCAAGAACTCCTGGCAAGGCAAGCATGGCATCTCCTCTCCAAGCCTGAAAGTCTGTGTGCACAATTTCTCAAAGAGAAGTACTATGCAAACAGGCACCTCGAGGACAATGTCTTTACTGGTAATGCATCATCCACTTGGCAAGCTATAGTCTATGGTCTGACGCTGCTTAAAAGGGCTTAGTGTGGCGCATAGGACATGGAAGCAAGGTGCGCATATGGAGAGATCCATGGCCTCCACGGGGGCCCTCATATCAGCCTATCTCCCAGAGGCAAAATTGTAGGCTCCATGTGTGTCCGAGCTGCGTATGGAAAATGGTGCCTGGAATATGAACCTGCTCCGACAACACTTCATGCAAGCTGATATTGAGGAAATTATCAAGATCAAGACTTCTTCGCGTTGCCCTGATGATGTAATAGCTTGGGCAGTTGAGCCCAATGGAGCCTTCTCTGTGCGATCAGGGATAACCCACAAGTATAGGGGATCGCAACAGTTTTCGAGGGTAGAGTATTCAACCCAAATTTATTGATTCGACACAAGGGGAGCCAAAGAATATTCTCAAGTATTAGCAGTTGAGTTGGCAATTCAACTACACCTGGATAACTTAATATCTGCAGCAAAGTATTTAGTAGCAAAGTAGTATTATAGTAACGGTAACGGTAGCAAAAGTAATATTTTTGGGTTTTGTAGTGATTGTAACAGTAGCAACGGAAAAGTAAATAAGCGAAGAACAATATGTGAAAAGCTCAGAGGCATTGGATCGGTGATGGAGAATTATGCCGGATGCGGTTCATCATGTAACGATCATAACATAGGGTGACACGTAACTAGCTCCAATTCATCAATGTAATGTAGGCATGTATTCCGAATATAGTCATACGTGCTTATGGAAAAGAACTTGCATGACATCTTTTGTACTACCCTCCCGTGGCAGCGGGGTCCTATTGAAAACTAAGGGATATTAAGGCCTCCTTTTAATAGAGTACCAGACCAAAGCATTAACACATAGTGAATACATGAACTCCTCAAACTATGGTCATCACCGGGAGTGGTCCCGATTATTGTCACTTCGGGGTTGCCGGATCATAACACATAATAGGTGACTATAGACTTGCAAGATAGGATCAAGGACACACATATATTCATGAAAACATAATAGGTTCAGATCTGAAATCATGGCACTCGGGCCCTAGTGACAAGCATTAAGCATAGCAAAGTCATAGCAACATCAATCTTAGAACATAGTGGATACTAGGGATCAAAGCCTAACAAATCTAACTCGGTTACATGATAAATTTCATCCAACCCATCACCGTCCAGCAAGCCTACAATGGAATTACTCACGCACGACGGTGAGCACCATGAAATCGGTGATGGAGGATGGTTGATGATGACGATGGCGACAGATTCCCCTCTTCAGAGCCCCGAACGGACTCCAGATCAGCCCTCCCGAGAGAGTTTAGGGCTTGGCAGCGGCTCCGTATCGTAAAACGCGATGAATCTTTCTCTCTGATTTTTTTCTCCCCAAACACGAATATATAGAGTTGGAGTTGAGGTCGGTGGAGCTCCAGGGGGGCCACGAGGCAGGGGGCGCGCCTCCCACCCTCGTGGACAGGGTGTGGGCCCCCTGGCCATGATTCTTTCGCCAGTATTTTTAATTATTTCCAAAAATAATCTCCGTGAAGTTTCAGGTCATTCCGAGAACTTTTGTTTCTGCACAAAGATAACACCATGGCAATTTCGCTGAAAACAGCGTCATCCGGTTAGTTCCATTCAAATCATGCAAGTTAGAGTCCAAAACAAGGGCAAAAATGTTTGGAAAAGGAGATACGACGGAGACGTATCAACTCCCCCAAGCTTAAACCTTTGCTTGTCCTCAAGAAATTCAGTTGATAAACTGAAAGTGATAAAGAACAACTTTTACAAACTCTGTTTGCTCTTGTTGTTGTAAATATTTAAAGCCAACATTCAATTTTTCAGCAAAGATTATGACTAACCATACTCACAATAACACTTAGGTCTCATGTTTACTCATATCAATGGCATAATCAACTAGCGAGCAATAATAATAAATCTCGGATGACAACACTTTCTCAAAACAATCATAATATGATATAACAAGATGGTATCTCGCTAGCCCTTTCTGAGACCGCAAAACATAAATGCAGAGCACCCTTAAAGATCAAGGACTGACTAAACATTGTAATTCATGGTAAAAGAGATCCAATCATAGTCATACCCAATATAAATTAACAGTAATGAATGAAAATGACAGCGGTGCTCTCCAGCTGGTGCTTTTTAATAAGAGGGTGATGACTCAACATAAAAGTAAATAGATAGGCCCTTCGCAGAGGGAAGCAGGTATTTGTAGAGCTGCCAGAGCTCGGTTTTGAAATAGAGATAGATAATATTTTGAGCGGTATACTTTCATTGTCAACATAACAACCAAGGGATGGCGATATCTTCCATGCTACACACATTATAGGCGGTTCCCAAACATAATGGTAAAGTTTATACTCCCCCTCCACCAACAAGCATCAATCCATGGCTTGCTCGAAACAACGAGTGCCTCCAACTAACGAGAATCCCTGGGGAGTTTTGTTTGCAATTATTTTGATTTGAGTTGCATAAAGCATGGGACTGGGCATCCCGGTGACCAACCATTTTCTCGTGAATGAGGAGCGGAGTGCACTCCTCTTGAGAAAAACCCGCCTAATATGGAAGATACGGACATCCCTAGTTGATACATGAGCTATTCGAGCATACAAAACAGAATTTCATTTGAAGGTTTAGAGTTTGGCACATACAAATTTACTTGGAACGGCAGGTAGATACCGCATATAGGAAGGTATGGTGGACTCATATGGAATAACTTTGGGGATTATGATTGGATGCACAAGCAGTATTCCCGCTTAGTACAAATGAAGGCTAGCAAAAGACTGGAAGCGACCAACTAGAGAGAGCGATTTAGTCATGAACATGCATTAAAATTAATAAACATTGAGTGCAAGCATGAGTAGGATATAATCCACCATGAACATAAATATCATGAAGGCTATGTTGATTTGTTTCAACTACATGCGTGAACATGTGCCAAGTCAAGCCACTCGAATCATTCAAAGGAGGATACCACCCTATTATACCACATCACAACCATTTTAATAGTATGTTGGCACGCAAGGTAAACCACTATAAACTCCTAGCTAATTAAGCATGGCATGAGTAATGATACGTCCATTTTGCATCATGCTTTTATATCGATATTTATCGCATTATGGGCTGTTATTTCACATTATGTCACAATACTTATGGCTATTCTCTTTTATTTTACAAGGTTTACATGAAGAGGGAGAATGCCGGTACTGGAATTCAGGCTGCAAAAGGAGCAAATATTGGAGACCTATTCTCAAGAACTCCAAAAGTCCTCGAAACTCCACGAAATATCTTAAAATAAATAAAGAAAAATCGTCGCCAAAGATGAAGGCCAGGGGACCCACACCCAGCTCACGAGGGTGGGGGGCGCTCCTCGTGGGCCCCCGGTGGCTCTCCGACGCCCATCTTCTCCTATATGAAGTCTTTCGTCAAGAAAAAACATTAAGCAACCTTTCGACGAGACTCCGCCACGAGGCGGAACCTTGGCGGAACAATCTAGGGCTCCGCAGAGCTGCTATTCTGGGGACACTTCCCGGGGGGGAAATCATCGTCATCATCATCACCAACGCTCCTCTCATCGGGAGAGGGCAATCTCCATCAACATCTTCACTAGCACCATCTCCTCTCAAAACCCTAGTTCATCTCTTGTATCCAATTCTTGTCTCCAAGTCCGGATTGGTGCTAGTAGGTTGCTAGTAGTGTTGATTACTCCTTGTAGTTGATGCTAGTTGGTTTATTTGGTGGAAGATCATATGTTCAGATCCTTTATGCATATTATTACCCCTCTGATTATGAACATGAATATGCTTTGTGAGTAGTTACGTTTGTTCCTGAGGACAAGGGAGAAGTCTTGCTATTAGTAGTCATGTGAATTTGGTATTCGTCCGATATTTTGATGTGATGTACGTATGTTGTCTAGCCTCTAGTGGTGTTATGTGAACGTCGACTACATAACACTTCACCATTATTTTGGGCCTAGAGGAAGGCATTGGGAAGTAATAAGTAGATGATGGGTTGCTAGAGTGACAGAAGCTTAAACCCTAGTTTATGCGTTGCTTCGTAAGGGGCTGATTTGGATCTATATGTTTCATGCTATGGTTAGGTTTACCATAATACTTTTGTTGTAGTTGCAGATGCTTGCGATAGAGGTTAATCATAAGTGGGATGTTTGTTCAAGTAAGAACAGCACCCAAGCACCGGTCCACCCACATATCAAATTATCAAAGTACCGAACGCGAATCATATGAACATGATGAAAACTAGCTTGACGATAATTCCCATATGTCCTCGGGAGCGCTTTTCCTATTATAAGAGTTTGTCCAGGCTTGTCCTTTGGTACAAAAAGGATTGGACCACTGTAACGACCAGACCTCAAACAGTCTGATCTCTGTGCTCAGCTATCATCCCTGGATCAGTAATGCTGACACCACACAGTACTCGAAGGATTTATAACAGAGTAGCAATCACACACTTATTACATCGAATGTCTCAAGAGAGAACTTAACAAAATAAATATGGCTTAAGGCCATCTAATAACGATAACAGCGGAAGGCTTGGAAGAATAAGCGAGTCCATCAACTCCAACGGCATCACTGAGTATAGAACCACGACCTAAGCACCTTACTCGTTGTCCGAAATATCTGCAACATGAAATGTTGCAGCTCGAAAACGGGTCAGCACATGGAATATGCTGGCAAAGTAACACATAGAGAATAATGAAAGAGTAAGCCTATACTACATGCATATATGGATGGTGGAAAGCTCTATGGTTACATTTTTGCGTAAAGCCAATTTTTCCCTACTGCAACGGAATAAATTTTATTTAACTATCATGGTGGTTGTTGAACATTGAGAATGGTTGACAGCATCCTCAATCCCCATTAAAAGTACTCATTAACAACCCAACAATATTAATTAGAGTAACATGATGAGATTCACATGATATCCAAGTACTAGATACTCAAGATGTCCATAACCGGGGACACGACTAACCATGATTAGTTTATACACTCTGCAGAGGTTTGTGCACTTTTCCCCACAAGACTCGATCTCCTCCGTTTGATTTCTCGCACTACATGGTGTTTGAGAAACGGATGACCGAGACATAGTCTTTCAGAAGCGCTAGCACCTTACATATGGGTACACCGTACCAACCTACAACCCCTACATCAGCTAGTCTACCCGTAAGATTTCGCACAACTTAGTCAACTATGCTAGAGCCCATAGTAGCATGTGGCTGCACACGGAAGTATCTAGCATGAATAATCTCATGATCCCTTTGAGCCTGGGTGGCGGTCCGAAGAAAAACAGGCAAGTCCTGGAAACCAAGTGCCTCAATCCACCCAGATGTGTGTTTAAGTTGCCACCTTAGTTAAACCATTAATTAACAATCTCACATCTGCCATGGATACACTCACCCAATCCACGTCTACTAGCATAGCATGGCATAATAAGCAAACGTAGAAGTAACTCCCAAAGGTTTGATAATAAACAAGAAATAGGTACTACCTCATCTACTTCCCATCCCACAATTTAATTAGATCCTAATCATGCAATGCTTGAGGATTGATCTAATGCAATAAAACTGGGTAGTGGAAAAGGTATGATCAAAGTGTTACTTGCCTTGCTGATGATCCGCGAAACCTAGAGACTCAAGTAACAAAGCGCGACGGGTATTCTATCGCAGACAAACAAACAAGCATACAATAAGTACTCATCTAATGCATGAGTAAAACTCAAACAGAAGATCTAACCAGAAAGTTCAACTTAAGAACTCCGGTATGCAAAAAGAATCAAATCAAACGAAGCAACGGAAGTCAAACGGCAAAAGAAAACAGCTCCGTTTTACTAATCTAGATCTAAGTCAAATTTTACAGAGGCAAAAACTTGTTTAAGTTGGTTATTCGGAAAGAGGGTTTCGAGACGAAACTCCAGGCGCTTGAATCGCCTGATTCCGATAAACGATCGAAAAGTTATACTAAAACGAAAATCGGATCGGAAATCGCGATCAGAAAAATCGCGGATTAAATCCGAGAAAAAGAAAAACAACGAACAGGTTAACGAACGAACGTTCGTTAACTAGAACTAATCTGACGAACACGTTCGTTAAAACGAACGAAAGAGAGAACGCTCGCTATTTAACCGAACCGAAAATAAATAAACCGATCTAATAAAAAGGAAACTAAAAACCGGCGAAAACCAACGGAAAAGCGATCGGTTTTATAAAAAAACCGCGCGATTCCGAGGCGGCGGCTAACTCGGGCGGCGGGGTCGGCAACTCGGCGGTGGCGGCAATGGCGGTGTGGCGGGCGGCTAGGGTTAGGGTTCTGCGGGTGAAATTTGGCGGCAGGGGTGGTGGTGAAATTTGGGCGGCGCTATTTAAAAACTGCCCATGAGTCCCTTCGGTATGGCCCCAGTAGGTCGGTTCGTTTTTTTATATAAATAATTTCATGCAGAAAAACAAACGAAAGAAATACTAAACGGACTCCAAAAATCCCGAAATAAATTTTCCCCGGCTTCTAAAATCAAGCCGGACTAGATGAACATTTATTTGGGGCCTAAATGAAATTTTGAAAAACACACATTTTTCCTAAAATTCAAATAAAATGGCGAAAAACTCCAAAATAAAATCTTATTTGATTTTATTATTAAATCCTCATTATTTCTTTATTTTGGGAAAGTCATTTTATTCCCTCTCTCATATTTTTGTAATAGAAATAATTGAAGATAAAATAATTAAAATCAAATGATCCTATTTTCAAAATTTGAGAAAACTCAAATATGAAAATAACGAAATCCCCAACTCTCTCCGTGGGTCCTTGAGTTGCGTAGAATTTCTAGGATCGTGCCAAAATGCAACAAAAATATGATATGCAATGATGATCTATGTATAACATTCCAAATTGAAAATTTGGGATGTTACAAACCTACCCCCTTAAGATGAATCTCGCCCTCGAGATTCGGGTTGGCTAGAAAATAGGTGAGGGTGGTCCTTAAGCAGATCTTACTCTCGCTCCCAGGTGGCTTCATCCTCGGTGTGGTGGCTCCAATCGAACTTTTCAAAACTTAATGACTTTCTTTGTGGGTGACTCGGTGGCATACCCGTAATCTTAACGGTTTCTCCTCATAGGTCAAATCGTTATTCAACTGAATCGCCTCTAGTGGCACAAGATTCTCAAAGGGTGGTATATCGCCATCTCTGCGTGACACTTCTTCAACTGAGAAACATGGAACACATCGTGAACACCTGACAAACCCTCGGGTAATTCCAACTTGTATGCAACTTCTCCTATGCGCTCCAAAACTTTGTATGGTCCCACAAAACGTGGCGCTAATTTTCCTTTAACACCAAAACACTTAACTCCTCGAAGCAGAGATACCCGAAGATAAACTCTGTCTCCGGCTTCATATTCCGCCTCCTTGCGTTTTGAATCTGCATAGCTCTTCTGCCTTGACTGGGCTACCTTGAGCCTATCGCGAATCAACTTTACTTTCCGTTCAGACTCTTTAATCAAATCCGGTCCGAACAACTGGCGGTCCCCAACTTCATCCCACAATAGCGGGGTTCTGCACCTCCTCCCGTACAAGGCTTCGAAGGGTGCCATCTTCAAACTGGTTTGGTAGCTGTTGTTATAGGAAAACTCCGCATATGGTAAGTTGTCATCCCAACTTGATCCATAATCCAAAGCACATGCTCTCAAAGATATCCTCCAAAATCTGGTTGACTCTCTCGGTTTGTCCATCACATCTGTGGATGAAAAGCTGTACTAAACTCGGTCTGGTTCCCAAAGTTTCGCGCAACCGCTTCGAACTTTGAGGTGAATTGGGTTCCTATATCGTCACGACACTCCTCGGAACTCCATGCAAGCATACAATCCTTGTCTGGTATATCTTAGCCAATTTGGCACTGCTGTAGGTAGTCTTTACTGGAATGAAATGAGCTACCTTCGTCAAATGATCTACTACAACCCAAATCGAGTCATAGCCTAAACGGGTCATGGGCAATCCCGTGATGAAATCCATGCCTAGTTTATCCCACTTCCATTCAGGTATATGCAATGGCTGTAACAATCCTGCTGGCTTCTGATGTTCGCTTTCACTTTCGACACACATCACAAATCGCTACATACTCGCGATATCTTTCTTCATTTCGGTCCACCAGAAAGTATCCTTCAAATCAAAATACATCTTGGTATTTTCGGGGTGGATCGAATACGGCGAATCATGTGCCTCTTGCAAAATCAACTTCCGAATCTCCGGATCACTTGGTACGTAAACGCGGTCCTCAAACCATAAGGTATCGTGCTCATCTTCACGAAATCCCTTTGCTTTTCCCTTGCTCATCTTCCCCTTAATAGAAGCAACTTCCTTATCTGTCCTTTGAGCTTCTCTGATTTTATCCATCAAAGTAGACTGAATCTCCAACGCTGCTACATAGCCTCGCGGAACTATTTCCAAACATAGCTCCCGGAATTCCTCGGCTAATTCTTTTGGTAAACCTCCGGTCATTAGGATGTTGACATGACTCTTACGGCTCAACGCGTCTGCTACCACGTTAGCCTTTCCGGGGTGGTAATGCAATCTCATATCATAATCCTTGATGAGCTCCAACCATCTCCTTTGCCTGAGATTTAACTCCTTCTGCGTGAAGATGTACTTCAAACTCTTGTGATCCGTATACACCTCACAATGATTTCCAATGAGGAAATGTCTCCACGTTTTCAAGGCATGCACTACGGCTGCTAACTCCAAATCGTGCGTGGCATAGTTTATTTCGTGAGGTTTCAGTTGTCGTGAAGCATACGAAACAACTCTTCCCTCCTGCATAAGCACTGCTCCAAGTCCTCGACGTGAAGCGTCGAATAAACTTCGTAATCCTTGCTTTGATCTAGCAGGATTAATACCGTGAGGTAACCAAACGCTTCTTCAACTCTTGGAAACTAGCCTCGCACTCCTCGGTCAAATGAACTTGGTATCCTTCTTCAATAATTCTGTCATAGGCTTCAATCCTCGAGAAATTCTCAATGAATCTCGGTAGTATCCTGCGAGTCCAAGGAAACTCCGGATCTCTCCAACTATTGTTGGCGCTTCCCGATTTGTCACCGTGGCAACTTTAGTGGGGTCATCGCTATACCTTCTCCGGATATAACATGTCCGAGAAATCCAACTTCCTTCAACCAAAACTCACACTTGCTAAACTTGGCATACAACCGATGTTCTCTGAGCTTCTCGAGTACCAAACGCAAGTGCTCCTTATGTTCTTCTTCACTCTTTGAGTAGACCAAAATATCGTCAATGAATACCACGACGAACTTATCCAAAAACTCCATAAACACCTTGTTCATCATGTTCATAAAATAGGCTGGGCGTTAGTCGGACTAAATGACATAACGGTATACTCATACAGCCCGTACACAGTGGTAAAAGCCGCCTTAGGTATATCCTGCTCCCGAATCTTCAACTGATGGTATCCTGATCGCAAATCGATCTTGGAAAATACCTTAGCTCCTTGCAATTGGTCAAACAAGTCGTTGATCATCGGCAACGGGTATTTGTTCTTAGTGGTCACTTCATTCAATCCTCGATAATCAACAACCATTCTTAATGATCCATCCTTGTTCTCCACTAGAAGTACTGGTGATCCCCAAGGCGAAGAACTTGGGTGAATAAAACCTTTATCCAGTAACTCCTTAATCTGCTTCTTAATTTCCTCCAAATCTTGGGCCGGTACCCTATACGGTCTCTTAGATATCGGCCCAGTGCCTGGCAGTAGTTCAATCAGAAACTCGATGTCTCTGTCCGGCGGCATGCCTGGCAACTCTTCCGGAAACACGTCCGGATAATCCCTTACCGCTGGTACTTCCTCTTGCACAACTCCTGATAAGGAATTTACATGTGCTCTCCTCGGCTCATGCCGTGATACATACTTGATTCTCGTACCTTCTGGGGTGGTAAGCAAAATCGACTTACTGGTGCAATCAATATTCCCTCTGTACTTTGATAACCAATCCATACCTAATATCACATCCAATCCTTGGGATTCCAAAACTATTAGGTCCGAGGGAAATACATAGTTTCCAATCCTTAATGGCAGTCGATCGCACCATATACTTGCCATATATTCCGCTCCGGGTGAGGTTACTAGTATGGGTGACCTAAGGGCTTGGGTTGGTAATTTATACTGATCCACAAATCCCCTTGATATGTATGAATGCGATGCACCAGTATCAAAAAGAACAACTGCAGTAAATGTCTTAACCAAAAACTTACCTATTACTGCGTCTGGCTGAGCTTCAACCTCCTCCACGGTAACGTGGTTCACCTGTCCCCTGTTGAAAGGGTTCGGCTTCTTTCCTGAGCTTCCATTGCCGTTACCATTTTGGGCTTCTGGACATTCATTTGCATAATGCCCAGTCTTACGGCACTTATAAGAGGTGATATGGCTCAGGTCTACCTTGGATGGTGTTGATGGGTTGGTGCGGTTTTGTCCATTGCTTCCTCCATTCCCGTTTCCATTCTTTGTGCCATTATGATTGTGCGAGCTACCTCCTCCGTGAGTATGCTGAAATTGCCCTCCTGGCTTCGGGGTAAAGCGTAGTTTCGCTGAGCCCGAGTTATACTTCCCTGTCCGTACGTTCTCTTGCGATTGTCAATCTGCTGCTGCTTCCCTTCAATCATAAGAGCACGGTCTACTAACTCCTGGTAGTTATTGAAGGTGGCTACCATCAACTGCATGCTCAGTTCATCATTCAGTCCTTCTAGAAACTTCTCCTGCTTAGCTGCGTCCGTAGCAACGTCATCTGGGGCATAACATGCTAGTTTACTAAATTCATCCACATACTGGCCAAATGTCCGTCCTCCTTGGCGCAAGTTGCGAAACTCACGCTTCTTCATGGCCATAGCTCCTGCTGAAACATGGGCAGACGGAAAGCTTGTCTTTGGCCGATCCCATGTGGAAAGTGTCTCACAGGTAAGTGGCTGTAAAATTCTCCCACCATGCTGCTGCGGGTCCTTCAAGCTGATGTGCGGCAAATTTCACCTTTTCCCCATCTGTACATCCTGCAGTGGTCAACTCCCTCCCTACTTTACGGAGCCAATCATCTGCAACAATCGGCTCGGTGCTACTGGAAAACACCGGCGGATTCAGCCTTAAGAAACGGGTCAAATGGTCAACAGGTGGTGGTGGTGGGTTGTTGTTGTTGTTGTTGTTGTTGTTGTTGTTGTTGTTGTTGTTGTTGTTGTTGTTGTTGTTGCCTTGGTTCTGTACCAATGTTTGAATCAAGGCATTCTGCTGCTAAATCAACTGAGTGATCTCCGGCGGGAAAACAAATCCGGGGTCGCGTCTCGGAGGCATCTGTGGGTTTATAGAAAAGACGAGAGTTAAGAATAGAATGAGGTCTAGGGAGAAAACACTACCCATATGCACATGAGACAAAAACACACAATATCACTCCAATCAAAATCAAACAAGGGCATACAATGGTCTAAAAATCGTTACAAAGTGCTGGGACTAAAACTAATTTTTAATGGGGGAATTCTAGTACTGTTATGGTGGTCAACTAGAAAAACTGCTCCGATGAAGACTCCATGATATCTGCTCCAGCTTCGTCTTCGAAATCATCATCACTAGGATCGGAATCGGTGTCGTCGATGATGATGTAGTTCTCTGGACAGGTGCAATCTTCATCTTCTCCTCCGGGTGCTGAATTCCCCATGAGTTCTTCAATCTTCTCCTTAAGATCACCGTTTTGTCTCACTAGAGCTACAATCTCCTCCATGTAGTCCTTGCGAGTGGCCTTCAGTTCTCCTTCTAGTTCGATAATCTTGGCTTTTGCTTTCTTCAACTCCATTATGTCTGCGCACATCTGGTTCTCCTGGCGTCGAATGTGCTGATTTAACTCTTGGATGAAAGCTGCAATGGATCGATCCTTCTTAGTGCTAACTATCTCCCATTGTTCATCTCGGCGTCCGCAAATCTGGTACATAGTATCCTTGAGGTCATCTTGGTAAACTTCTCCAATGCATCCCATGGTTATGTGAGCTGCCATGCTCTTTCCCAGACTCCAGGTTGGTGCATTAAAAACACACTCTATGGGCTCCGTGACTGATGTGAACGTCCTTCCGGGAACTTGAGCTTGAATCTTCCAGCGCTCCTCTTCGGGTAAAGTGGAATTGTAGGTACCGGTGAAGCTTGGTATTCCGATGTTCAGGTACTTAGTGACTTCCTTCAGGTGTTGTCCAAAAGGTGTATCTTCATCCGGCTGGGTGAACTTGATCCTCGCTTCCGTCATCCTAAAAGAGTAGAAAAGATGAGGAGTTAGAAATGAGAAGAGAGTAGTGCTCTAGGGCTTTAGCTTAGTGGTCGTGTCCTACAGCCAGCGTGTGCTCTGATACCATCTTTGTAGCGACTAGACCTCAAACAGTCTGATCTCTGTGCTTAGGTGTCATCCCTGGATCAGTAATGCTGACACCACACAGTACTCGAAGGATTTATAACAGAGTAGCAATCACACACTTATTACATCGAATGTCTCAAGAGAGAACTTAACAAAATAAATATGGCTTAAGGCCATCTAATAACGATAATAGCGGAAGGCTTGGAAGAATAAGCGAGTCCATCAACTCCAACGGCATCACTAAGTATAGAACCACGACCTAAGCACCTTACTGTCGTTCAAAAATCTGCAACATGAAACGTTGCAGCCGAAAACAATCAAGACATGGAATATGCTGGCAAAGTAACACATAGAGAATAATGAAAGAGTAAGCCTATACTACATGCATATATGGCTGGTGGAAAGCTCTATGGTTACAGTTTTGCGTAAAGCCAATTTTTCCCTACTGCAAAGGAATAAATTTTATTTAACTATCATGGTGGTTGTTGAACATTGAGAATGGTTGACAACATCCTCAATGCCAATTAAAAGTACTCATTAACAACCCAACAATATTAATTAGAGTAACATGATGAGATTCACATGATATCCAAGTACTAGATACTCAAGATGTCCATAACCGGGGACATGGCTAACCATGATTAGTTTATACACTCTGCAGAGGTTTGTGCACTTTTCCCCACAAGACTCGATCTCCTCCGTTTGATTTCTCGCACTACATGGTGTTTGAGAAACGGATGACCGAGACATAGTATTTCAGAAGCGCTAGCACCTTACATATGGGTAGACCTTACCAACCTACAACCCCTACATCAGCTAGTCTACCCGTAAGAGTTCGCACAACATAGTCAACTATGCTAGTGTTGGGGAACGTAGCAGAAATTCAAAATTTTCCTACGTGTCACCAAGATCTATATATGGAGAAACTAGCAACGAGGGAAGGAGAGTGCATCTACATACCCTTGTAGATCGTTAAGCGGAAGCGTTCATGTGAACGGGGTTGAAGGAGTCGTACTCGTCGTGATTCAAATCACCGGAGATCCTAGTGCCGAACGGACGGCACCTCCGCGCTCAACACACACGACAGCCCGGTGACGTCTCCGTGCCTTGATCCAGCAAGGAGAGAGGGAGAGGTTGAGGAAGACTCCATCCAGCAGCAGCACAACGGCATGGTGGTGATGGAGGAGCGTGGCATCCCAGCAGGCTTCGCCAAGCACCGTGGGGAGAGGAGGAGGAGAGAGGCAGGGCTGCACCAAGAGGGAGAGGATCTCATGTGTCATGGGCAGCCCCCAGGGCCTCATATATATAGGGGAAGGGGAGGGCTGCGCCCCCTCTAGGGTTTCCACCCCCTAGGGGTGGCGGCCAGCCCTAGATGGGTTTGGGGAGGCGGCCAAGAGGGGAGGGAGAGGGAGGCGCCCACTAGATGGGCCCTAGGGCCCATCTGCCCTAGGGTTTGCCCCCTCCCACTCTCCCTTGCGCCTTGGGCCTCTTGTGGGGGGCGCACCAGCCCCCTTGGGGCTGGTTCCCTCCCACACTTGGCCCACGCAACCTTCTGGGGTTGGTGGCCCCACTTGGTGGACCCCAGGACCCTCCCGTGGTCCCAGACATTACCGATATCGCCCAAACTTTTCCGGTGACCAAAACAGGACTTCCCATATATAAATCTTTACCTCCGGACCATTCCGGAACTCCTCGTGACGTCCGGGATCTCATCCGGACTCAACAACATTCGTAACCACATACAAACTTCCTTTATAACCCTAGCGCCATCGAACCTTAGTGTGTAGACCCTACGGGTTCGGGAACTATCTTGAACATGACCGAGACGTTCTCGGTCAATAACCAATAGCGGATCTGGATACCCATATTGGCTCCTACATGTTCCACGATGATCTCATCGATGAACCACGATGTCAAGGACTCAATCAATCCCGTATTCAATTCCCTTTGTCTAGCGGTATTGTACTTGCCCGAGATTCGATCGTCGGTATCCCGATACCTTGTTCAATCTCGTTACGGCAAGTCTCTTTACTCGTTCCGTAACACATCATCCCGTGATCAACCCCTTGGTCACATTGTGCACATTATGATGATGTCCTACCGAGTGGGCCCAGAGATACCTCTCCGTTACACGGAGTGACAAATCCAGCCTCGATTCGTGCCAACCCAATGACACTTTCGGAGATACCTGTAATGCACCTTTATAGCCACCCGATTCGTTGTGACGTTTGGTACACCCAAAGCATTCCTACGGTATCCGGAGTTGCACAATCTCATGGTCTAAGGAAATGATACTTGACATTAGAAAAGCTTTAGCATACGAACTACGATCTTTGTGCTAGGCTTAGGATTGTCTTGTCCATCACATCATTCTCCTAATGATGTGATCCCGTTATCAATGACATCCAATGTCCATGGTCAGGAAACCGTAACCATCTATTGATCAACGAGCTAGCCAATAGAGGCTTACTAGGGACATGGTGTTGTCTATGTATCCACACATGTATTGCTGTTTCCGGTCAATACAATTATAGCATGAATAATAAACGATTATCATGAACAAGGAAATATAATAATAACTAATTTATTATTGCCTCTAGGGCATATTTCCAACAGTCTCCCACTTGCACTAGAGTCAATAATCTAGTTCACATCGCCATGTGATTAACACTGATAGGTCACATCGCCATGTGACCAACATCCAAAGAGTTTACTAGTGTCTTAAACTAGTTCACATCACCATGTGATTAAGTCTCAATGAGTTCGGGGTTTGATCATGTTTTGCTTGTGAGAGAGGTTTTAGTCAACGGTGCGAACCTTTCAGATCCGTGTGTACTCGCAATTCTCTATGTCATATTGTAAATGCTGCTTTCACGCTCCACTTGGAGCTATTCCAAATGGTTGCTCCACTATACGTATCCGGTTTGCTTCTCAGAGTCACTCGGATAGGTGTTAAAGCTTGCATCGACGTAACCCTTTACGCCGAACTCATTATCACCTCCATAATCGAGAAACATGTCCTTATTTACTCCAAGGACAATTTTGACCGCTGTCCAATGATCCCCATTCTGGATCATTCTTGTACCCCTTGAGTGACTCATGGCATGGCACACTTCGGTGCGGTACACAACATAGCATACTATAGAGCCTACGTCTGAAGCATAGGGGACGACCTTCGTCCTTTCTCTCTTTTCTGCCGTGGTCGAGCTTTAACTCTTAACTTCATACCTTACATCTTAGGCAAGAACTCCTTCTTTGACTGATCCATCTTGAACACCTTCAAGATCATGTCAAGGTATGTGCTCATTTGAAAGTATTATTAAGCATTTTTTTGATCTATCCTTATAGATCTCGATGCTCAATGTTCAAATAGCTTAATCCAGGTTTTCTATTGAAAAACATCTTTCAAATAACCCTATATGCTTTCCAGAAATTCTACATCATTTCGATCATCCATATGTCAACAACATATACTCATCGAAATTCTATAGTGCTCCCACTCACTTCTTTGGAAATACAAGTTTCTCATAAACTTTGTATAAACCCAAAATCTTTGATCATCTCATCAAAGTGCACATTCCAACTCCGAGATGCTTACTCCGGTCCTTAGAAGGATCATTGGAGCTAGCATACCTTTTAGCATCCTTAGGATCGACAAAACTTTTACGATTGTATCACATACAACCTTTCCTTACGTAAAGGTAAGGAAACTCGTCTTGACATCCATCGCCAGATTTCATAAATGCAGCTTGTGCTAACATGATTCCGACGGACTTAAGCATCGCTACGGATGAGAAAATCTCATCGTAGTCAACTCCTTGAACTTGTGAAAACTCTTTGCCACAAGTCGAGCTTCATAGAAGGTGACATTACCGTCCATGTCCGTCTTCTTCTTAAAGACCCATTTATTTCAATGGCTTGCCGATCATCGGGCAAGTCCACCAAAGTCCATGCTTTGTTATGATACATGGATCCTACCTCGGATTTCATGGTTTCTAACCATTTGTCGGAATTTGGGCCCACCATCGCTTCTCCATAGCTCGAGGTTCATTGTTGTCTAGCAACATGACCTTCAAGACAGATTGCTGTACCACCGTAAGTAGTAACGCATCCTTGTCACCCCACGAGGTACGGTAGTGACTTGATCCAAACTTCATGATCACTATCATAAGCTTCTACTTCAATTGGTGTAGGTGCCACGGAACAACTTCCGTGCCTGCTACACACTAGTTGAAGTGATGGTTCAATAACCTCATCAAATCTCCACCATCCTCCCACTCAACTTTTCGAGACGAACTTTTCCTCGAGAAAGGACCCGATTCAAGAAACAATCCCTATTGCTTCCGGATCTGAATTAGGAGGTATACCCAACCGTTTTGGGTGTCCTATGAAGATGCATTTTATCCGCTTTGGGTTCGAGCTTATCAACCTGAAACTTTTTCACATAAGCGTCGTAGCCCCAAACCTTTAAGAAATGACAGCTTAGGTTTCTCTAAACCATAGTTCATACGGTGTCATCTCAACGAAATTACGTGGTGCCCTATTAAAGTGAGTGCGGTTGTCTCTAATGCCTAACCCATGAACGATAGTGGTAATTCGATAAGAGACATCATGGTACGCACCATATCCAATAGGTTGCAACTATGATGTTCGGACACACCATCACACTATGGTGTTCAGCGGTATTAATTGTGAAACAATTTGCACAATGTCTTAATTGTGTGCCAAAACTCGTAACTCAGATACTTATCTCTATGATCATATCATAGACATTTTATCCTCTTGTCACAATGATCTTAAACTTCACTCTGAAATTACTTGAACCATTCAACAATTCAGACTTGTGTTTCATCAAGTAAATATACTCAACATATACTCGAATCATCGTGAAGTCAGAACATAATGATATTCATTGCATGCCTCAAAGACTCATTGGACTGCACACATCAAAATGTGTTACTTCCAACAAGTTGCTACCTTGTTCCATCTTACTGAAACCGAGGCTTTTCAGTCATCTTGCTCATGTGGTATGATTTGCATATCTCAAGTGATTCAAAATCAAGTGAGTCCAAACGATCCATCTGCATGGAGTTTCTTCATGCGTATGTACCAATAGACATGGTTCGCATGTCTCAAACTTTTCAAAACGAGTGAGTCCAAAGATCCAACAACATGGAGCTTCTTCATGCTTTTACACCAATATGACTTACATGGCATTGCCACAAGTAAGTGGTACTATCATTACTATCTTATACTTTTGGCATGAAAATGTGTATCACTACGATCGAGATTCAATAAACCATTCTTTTAGGTGCAAGACCATGAAGGTATTATTCAAATAGAGTAACCATTATTCTCCATAAATGAATAACCATATTGCGATAGACATAATCCAATCATGTCTATGCTCAACGCAAACACCAAATGACAATAATTCTGGTTTAATACTAATCTTGATGGTAGAAGGAGCGTGCGATGTTTTGATCACATCAAATTGGAAACACTTCCAACACATATCGTCAGCTCTCCTTTAGCTAGTCTCCGTTTATTCCGTAGCCTTTTATTTCGAGTTACTAACACTTAGCAACCGAACCGGTATCTAATACCCTGGTGCTACTAGGAGTACTAGTAAAGTACACATTAACATAATGTATATCCAATATACTTCTATTGACCTTGCCAGCCTTCTTATCTACCAAGTATCTAGGGTAATTCTGCTCCAGTGGCTGTTCCCCTTATCTCAGAAACACTTAGTCTCGGGTTTGGGTTCAACCTCGGGTTTCTTTCTTTGGAGCAGCAGCTGATTTGCCATTTCGTGAAGTATCCCTTATTGCCCTTGCCCTTCTTGAAACTAGTGGTTTCACCAACCATCAACAATTGATGCTCCTTCTTGATTTCTACTTTCGCGATGTCAAACAACGCGAATACCTCAAGGATCATCATATCTATCCACGATATGTTATAGTTCATCACGAAGCTCTAGCAGCTTGGTGGCAATGACTTTGGAGAAACATCACTATCTCATCCGGAAGATTAACTCCCACTCGATTCAAGTGATTGTTGTACCAGACAATCTGAGTACAAGCTCAACGATTGAGCTTTTCTCCCTTAGTTTGTAGGCTAAGAAAATCGTCGGAGGTCTCATACCTCTTGACGTGAGCACGAGCCTGAAATCCTAATTTCAGCCCTCAAACATCTCATATGTTCGCGACATTTGAAAAACATCTTTCATGCCTCAACTCTAAACCGCTTAACCGAACTATCACGTAGTTATCAAGACGTATGTCCGATGTTCGCAACATCCACAAACGACGCTTGGGGTTTAGCACACCGAGCGGTGCATTAAGGACATAAGCTTTCACTGTCCGCATAATCGCTACTTTCAACTTTCAACTATATTTTCTCTAGGAACATATCTAAACAGTGGAACTAAAGCGCGAGCCGACATAATTTGCAAAAGGTCTTTTGACTATGTTCAGGATAATTAAGTTCATCTTATGAACTCCCACTCAGATAGACATCCCTCGGTCATCTAAGTGATTACATGATCCGAATCAACTCAGGCCGTGTCCGATCAACACGTGAGACGGACTAGTCATCATCGGTGAATATCTTCATGTTGATCGTATCTACTATACGACTCATGCTCGACCTTCGGTCTCCGTGTTCGAGGCCATGTCTTTACATGCTAGGCTCGTCAAGTTAACCCTAAGTGTATTGCGTGTGTAAATCTTTCTTACACCGTTGTATGTGAACGTAAGAATCCATCACACCCGATCAACACGTGGTGCTTAGAAGCTTACTTAACTGTAGCAACGGTGCACATTAGGGAGAACACTTCTTGAAATTTTGTAAGGGATCATCTTATTTACTACCGTCGTTCTAAGTAAACAAGATGCATAAACATAATAAACATCACATGCAATTATATAGTAGTGACATGATATGGCCAATATCATATTGCTCCTTTGATCTCCATCTTCGGGCTCCATGATCATCATTGTCACCGCATGACACCATGATCTCCATCATCATGATCTCCATCATCGTGTCTCCATGAAGTTGTCTCGCCAACTATTACTTCTACTACTATGGCTACCGGTTAGCAATAAAGTAAAGTAATTACATGGCATCGTTTAATGACACGCAGGTCATACAATAAATAAAGACAACTCCTATGGCTCCTGCCGTTGTCATATTCATCGACATGCAAGTCGTGAATCCTATTACAAGAACATGATCAATCTCATACATCACATATCATTCATCACATTCTTCTTGGCCATATCACATCACATAGCATACCCTGCAAAAACAAGTTAGACGTCCTCTAATTGTTGTTTGCATGTTTTACGTGGCTGCTATGGGTTCTAGCAAGAACGTTCTTACCTACGCAAAACCACAACGTGATATGCCAATTGCTATTTACCCTTCATAAGGACCCTTTTCATCGAATCCGTTCCGACTAAAGTGGAGAGGCGGCACCGCTAGCCACCTTATGCACCAAGTGCATGTCATCGGTGGAACCTGCCTCACGAAGAGTACGTGTAAGGTCGGTCCGGGCCGCTTCATCCCACAATACCGTCGAAACAAGATTGGACTAGTAACGGTAAGCATATTGAACATCATCAACGCCCACAACTACTTTGTGTTCTACTCGTGCAAAGAATCTACATAATAGACCTAGCTCATGATGCCTTTGGGGAACGAGCAGAAATTCAAAATTTTCCCACGTGTCACCAAGATCTATCTATGGAGAAACTAGCAACGAGGGAAGGAGAGTGCATCTACATACCCTTGTAGATCGTTAAGCGGAAGCGTTCATGTGAACGGGGTTGAAGGAGTCGTGCTCGCCGTGATTCAAATCACCGGAGATCCTAGTGCCGAACGGACGGCACCTCCGCGCTCAACACACGTACAGCCCCGGTGACGTCTCCCATGCCTTGATCCAGCAAGGAGAGAGGGAGAGGTTGAGGAAGACTCCATCCAGCAGCAGCACAACGGCATGGTGGTGATGGAGGAGCGTGGCAATCCCAGCAGGGCTTCGCCAAGCACCTAGGGAGAGGAGGAGGAGGAGAGGCAGGGCTGCACCAAGAGGGAGAGGATCTCATGTGTCATGGGCAGCCCCCAGGGCCTCATATATATAGGGGAAGGGGAGGGCTGCGCCCCTTCTAGGGTTTCCACCCCCTAGGGGTGGCGGCCAGCCCTAGATGGGTTTGGGGAGGCGGCCAAGAGGGGAGGGAGAGGGAGGCGCCCACTAGATGGGCCCTAGGGCCCATCTGCCCTAGGGTTTGCCCCCTCCCACTCTCCCTTGCGCCTTGGGCCTCTTGTGGGGGGCGCACCAGCCCCCTTGGGGCTGGTTCCCTCCCACACTTGGCCCACGCAACCTTCTGGGGTTGGTGGCCCCCACTTGGTGGACCCAGGACCCTCCGGTGGTCCCAGACATTACCGATATCGCCCAAACTTTTCCGGTGACCAAAACAGGACTTCCCATATATAAATCTTTACCTCCGGACCATTCCGAACTCCTCGTGACGTCCGGGATCTCATCCGGACTCAACAACATTCGTAACCACATACAAACTTCCTTTATAACCCTAGCGCCATCGAACCTTAAGTGTGTAGACCCTACGGGTTCGGGAACATATGCACATGACCGAGATGTTCTCGGTCAATAACCAATAGCGGATCTGGATACCCATATTGGCTCCACATGTTCCATGATGATCTCATCCGATGAACCACGATGTCAAGGACTCAATCAATCCGTATTCAATTCCCTTTGTCTAGCGGTATTGTACTTGCCCGAGATTCGATCGTCGGTATCCCGATACCTTGTTCAATCTCGTTATCGGCAAGTCTCTTTACTCGTTCCGAACACATCATCCGTGATCAACCCCTTGGTCACATTGTGCACATTATGATGATGTCCTACCGAGTGGGCCCAGAGATACCTCTCCGTTTACACGGAGTGACAAATCGATCTCGATTCGTGCCAACCCAATGACACTTTCGGAGATACCTGTAATGCACCTTTATAGCCACCCGATTCGTTGTGACGTTTGGTACACCCAAAGCATTCCTACGGTATCCGGGAGTTGCACAATCTCATGGTCTAAGGAAATGATACTTGACATTAGAAAAGCTTTAGCATACGAACTACGATCTTTGTGCTAGGCTTAGGATTGGGTCTTGTCCATCACATCATTCTCCTAATGATGTGATCCCGTTATCAATGACATCCAATGTCCATGGTCAGGAAACCGTAACCATCTATTGATCAACGAGCTAGCCAATAGAGGCTTACTAGGGACATGGTGTTGTCTATGTATCCACACATGTATTGCTGTTTCCGGTCAATACAATTATAGCATGAATAATAAACGATTATCATGAACAAGGAAATATAATAATAACTAATTTATTATTGCCTCTAGGGCATATTTCCAACAGCTAGAGCCCATAGTAGCATGTGGCTGCACACGGAAGTTTCTAGCATGAATAATCTCATGATCCCTTTGAGCCTGGGTGGCGGTCTGAAGAAAAACAGGCAAGTCCTGGAAACCAGGTGCCTCAATCCACCCAGATGTGTGTTTAAGTTGCCACCTTAAATAAACCATTAATTAACAATCTCACATATGTCATGGATACACTCACCCAATCCACGTCTACTAGCATAGCATGGCATAAAAAGCAAACGTAGAAGTAACTCCCAAAGGTTTGATAATAAACAAGAAATAGGTACTACCTCATCTACTTCCCATCCCACAATTTAATTAGATCCTAATCATGCAATGTTTGAGGATTGATCTAATGCAATAAAACTGGGTAGTGGAAAAGGTATGATCAAAGTGTTACTTGCCTTTGGTCGATGATCAGTGAAACCTAGAGACTCAAGTAACAAAGCGCGACTCCGGGTATTCTATCGCAGACAAACAAAAAAGCATACAATAAGTACTCATCTAATGCACGGTTAAAACTCAAACAAAAGATCTAACCAGAAAGTTCAACTTAAGAACTCCGGTTTGCAAAAAGAATCAAATCAAACGAAGCAACGGAAGTCAAACGGCAAAAGAAAACAGCTCCGTTTTACTAATCTGGATCTAAGTCAAATTTTACAAAGCCAAAAACTTGTTTAAGTTGGTTATTTGGAAAGAGGGTTTCGAGACGAAACTCCAGGCGCTTGAATCGCCTGATTCTGATAAACGAGCAAAAAGTTATACTAAAACGAAAATCGGATCGAAATCGCGATCGAAAAATCGCGGATTAAATCCGAGAAAAGAAAATGATGAACAGGTTAACGAGCGAACGCTCGTTAACTAGAACTAATCGACGAACACGCTCGTTAAAACGAACGAACGGCGAACACCGCTATTTAACCGAACCAAAATAAAAACCGATGTAATAAAAAACGGAAACTAAAAACCGACGAAAACCAACGGAAAACCGATCGGTTTTTATAAAAACGGCATGGATTCCGAGGCGCGGCGAACCTCGGGCGTGGGTCGGCAGCTCGGCTATTATGGCGGTGGCGGTGTGCGGCGGCGGTGGCTTAGGTTAGGGTTGGTAGCGGGTGAAATTTGGGCAACAAGGCGGAAGGGTTTGGCTGGGCGGCGCTATTTAAAGGTTGCCTCATGAGTCGCTTGGCACGCGTCCGGTAGGTCGGTTCGTTTTTATAAATAATTTCATGTGAGAAAAACAAACGAAAGAAATACTAAACGGACTCCAAAAATCCCGAATAAATTTTCCGACTTCTAAAATCAAGCGGACTAGATGAACATTTATTTGGGGCCTAAATGAAATCTTGAAAACGCACATTTTCCTAAATTCAAATAAAATGGCGAAAAACTCCAAAATAAAATCTTATTTGATTTTATTATTAAATCCTCATTATTTCTTTATTTTGGGAAAGTCATTTTATTCCCTCTCTCATATTTTTGTAATAGAAATAATTGAAGATAAAATAATTAAAATCAAATGATCCTATTTTCAAAATTTGAGAAAGCTCAAATATGAAAATAACAAAATTCCTAACTCTCTCCGTGGGTCCTTGAGTTGCGGAGAATTTCTAGGATCGAGCCAAAATGCAACAAAAATATGATATGCAATGATGATCTATGTATAACATTCCAAATTGAAAATTTGGGATGTTACAGCCACCTTGCTGCACTTTATATACTCTTGCTACTTGTTGCTCGTTACAATTTATCTTATCACAAAACTATCTGTTACCACTTATTTCAGCACTTGCAGAGAATACCTTACTGAAAACCGCTTATCATTTCCTTCTCCTCTTCGTTGGGTTCGACACTCTTACTTATCGAAAGGACTACGATAGTGTCGGGGAGGCTGATCGTGACCCACGAACACCTATGGGACTTGGCGGACCGAGTCCCTTTTGGTTCGGAGGGGGGCGGAGATTGCACGAAGAGCAGATCGAGGCGATGCACATGAGCAGTTTACCCAGCTTCGGAGCTCTCCAGGAGAGATAATACTCCCATCGCTGCTGGTTGATTGTATTGTGTTCTTGCTAGGGAAGCGATGAGAGCTACAAAACCTAGCTTGAGTGTCTACGGTCTCGAATGAGTCGAATCCTAATTGAGTCAACCAGAACCCCCCACGCTGCACATGGGCCTCCTTTTATAGGCTCAAGGGGTCTCCGGCAGTGGCAACGTAGATGAGGGTACAAATGGAAAAAGCGATGAGTGGTACACCGACTTGTACAAATTGTACTCTACCTAACTCGACGGCAAGGGACAAGAGCAATAAATGCCCGTCCATGTCGCCTGAACAGTGGAGAAAGGGACCGTTAGGGTGCCACCGCCGCCACGATGGCTCCCTGTCAGCCGCCGCTTATCGCTGCTCCCGGCGGCTGACAGACCTCTTGACACGCACGCTGGAATGGCCCCATGGCGACACGTTGGTGGATGAGCTGGAGCGGAGATGAAGAGAGTTGCTTGCCGCGGCAAGCACCTTGCCTTGCTGAATCCTTGTCGCTCGGAGCTTGTCACCAAGCCTTCCCGACAAGCTCCTCTTGCCGGGTCTTGTTTCCTTCGTGCCTTGAGTGGCCTTCCCGGCAAGCTCCTCTTGCCGGGGCCTTGAACATTCTGCTCTTGAATGGCTCCGAAGGAGCCGCTGAGGACCTTGGCGGTCACTAGGCAAGTCCCGCCGCGAAGTGCTTCCTGCTTCGCCCGTGCACGAGTTCGGGATACTAGGGTACCCCTCTTGTAGTATAATCGGCAGAGAGCCCGGCCTGGGCCACACACGGCGCCGAAGCTGTTGGGCCAGGCCCAAAATAGTGCGCTGGGCACGCTGCCTAGATCACGCCGTTACTCGCTCCGGACCTACCACGCCTCCCACGAACAAGACGCGTCGATTGCGGCGCCGTGGGAGAGATCGTGGGGTTTTTAATCGGAAAGCGGAACGCCCGCCCCTCTCCCTCCTTATAAGCGGGGAAACAGGGGCAAGATGCCCACCTTGCCATTGCTGTCACATCAAAACCACCGCCGCCCCCCTTCTTCTCAAGTCCAAGAGAGCGGCGCCCGCCCCCATTGCCACCGGTGCCATCAACGCCGCCGGACTCCTCCACCACCTCCGCCATGGCTCCAAAGCCGACAAGGGAAAGGCGTGAAGTCGGCGAGGCGCAGCGCTTTCATGGCGCTGCGGAAGGTGGGCCACCTTGACCCCGCCGACGCAAAGGAGCTGCGGAGGGGTACTACCTCTTCAGGTCGACGGAGACGCTGGCGCACTCCAAGACGAGGGTGATCTCCGCGCCCAGATCCGAGAAGGTTTCGTCGGGTATCCTTATTCAAGCTCTTTTCTCTGCGGGCTCTGCCCGCCTTTTCAATTCTTTGCGACATCATGAACACCTACGGTCTCCGCCTCCTTGATTTCACCCCCAACGCTGTCTCGACCATGGCAGTTTTCAGACACCTTTGCAAAAACTTTGTCGGAGTCCACCCAAATGTAGCCCTCTTCCGACACTTCTTCATGCCCAGCGCTGAGAGAGGAGAGCCGCTTGCGGAGGGATTGCTTGGATCTCGGGATCGGCAAGAAAGAAGCATATCTGGAAGGAGAGCTCCGTAGCAAGTGGGAGGAGTGGAGAGCCGATTGGTGTTGGATCATTGAGGAAAACCCGCAGCCTTTTTCGCCCAGCGCCAAAATCCCATAGTGCGCGGCAACGATTGGAGCAACTTGGCGCGGAGGATGCTAGGTTGAAGATAGCTGTGACCGGATCTTGCGCCTCGTGCATGCCGGATTCACTTGTAGGCGCTGTTGGCGCTGATTTTCTTCCTTCGCCGCCGACGCTTCCCTTGCAGGAGAGGAGGAGACCTGCTTGGGAGTTCCAAAATGCGGCGGACATCATGCGAGGCTGCGCCGGGCCTCAGCGGAATTTCACCGTCTTGGAGCTGGATGCGATGTCTGCCGGAGCTGTTCAAGCACGCACCGAGATCACCCGAGTGGTTCATGTTGCCGAGGGGGTCGCCCCTTTGTGCAACAACTCTTCGCTGACCGCATCCGATGCGATGATGCCGCCAGCGATTCCTATGGGATCGTTCCAACTTGGCAAGAGCCCGCCCGACGACATCGCAGCAGTTCTTCGGCAGCTTGGAAGAAGTGCCGATCCACGCCGACGAGCGTAAGTGGCTCACCCGCGACACCACCGACGCCGAAGCTGCAGCGACGCCACCAGGCTGGAAGAGGCGGCGAAGATGCTGCCGCCAGGAATTCGGGTTCACCGTGGAGGAGGCGGAGGCAGCCGAGGCGGCAAGCCTTGCCGACCGAGAGGAGCTTGCCGGGCGCGGAGGAGCAGGCCGAGCTCGATCGAGCCGAATGAGCCTGCCGAGGGCGCCTCCCCTCCACCTTCAGATAGCTTGTCGCGGGAGGAGCCCGCAGCTCCACCAAGAAGGCGCCTCCGCAAGACCGGGGAAGTGGCGGGGCGGCAGACGGGCCAACAGCCGTCGCGCCGCGCGACGCGCTCCACCGCGGCAAGCTCTGTTGCCGCGGGAGCGCCTCACGCCGCCACAGCAACTGGAGCGGGGCCTTCTGGGACCACGGCTCCCGCACCCGCCAAGCGTCCGAGGGAGCCTACTCTTCCAGCTCGTCGCACCGGAGGCGGAGCGGAATTCGACTTCTCCGCTCTCAGCTCCGAGGAAGAAGAAGAAGAGTAAGATCTTGTCGCTGTACTTGTAATCCTTCAATTTGCTGCTTTGTCTTGTATCTGATTTGCTTCATTCTGAACTCTTTCCTTTTTCAGGACGCTGGCTCAGAGGGCGTCGAAGAGAGCCAAGACCCCGGTGGTTGTCATCAAAGACGCACCCCGTGGCTGTGGAGGCGTCTGAGACCCCCTTGCCGGACCCGGCAACCCTTCCACAGAGCAGCCCCCAGCACAGCCCCCAGCGTAAGTAATTGGTTTATTTCTTACGGTTAGGTGTGCATGGGTGCTCCTCCTTTGCTGATATCTGATTTGTTGATTTGTGTAGGAGCAGAGCAGCTTCATCAGGAGGGCCCAGAAGCCTCTCCTGAAACTCTGTCTGCTTCAACTACGCCGCCAAGGGAGAATTCTCTGGCAAGGGAGCGCTCTCCGGCAAGGGAGGCTTCTCCGATAAGGGAAGTTTCTCCGACAAGGGGCAGCGCCGGCGATCCTCCGGTGGTGGAGACCGCGGCCACAGATCCCATCGCAGGTAATCTTCTTGCGTGGCAATTTCCCTTGGGTTCTTTTTCTTCGTTTTCCTTTTCAACATTTGCTTGATCGTTTTTCTTTTTTTCTCGATCGCCGATCCATCTCGCCAGAGAGCCGATGGAGACCGAGGTTGCGGGCGAGGAGGATGTGCGGCAACAATGACGACGCCGCCAACATGGAGGAGGAGGCCGCGCAGATGAGTCCGCCGCGAGGAGGCTGCCAAGGCTGCCGCCGCAAAGGCTGGCGAGGGTCCGCGATCGATCGACGACCCGAGGCTGCAGGAGCACCAGCGCCACAACCGATCACCGATCCCTCCGCCACTAATGCAGCACCAGTTCAAGAGCCCCAGCCCGGGCGCCTACTGAAGGCTACGACGGCGTCTTCATCAAGCTCCCATGGGCGCCGAGCCTGTGGCCCGGTCGAGGAGAGACCTTCGATGAAGAGCTGCTCGCCTCCGCTGGGCTGTCGTTATTGACGCGCCAAGCAGCAGCAGTGGCGAAGTTCGAGGAGGAGCAGCTGCCGAAGAAGCTGCTTGTCGCTCTACCGCACCCGGCTGCTGCCGAGTCCCGGAAGCACTTGTCGCGAGGGTGGAGCTGACATGGAGAAAGCTGCAGAAGAGCTCCGCGCGCCAACCAAGAAACCCTCCGGACGTGGCGAGTAAGCTGGAGCAACTCTCCAAGAGTGCACGCCTTCATCCTTGAGAAGGCTGAGGTCGAGGAGCAGCAAAGGCTTGCCGCAGAAGCTATTCAAGAAGAGGGCGAAGCCATGGCAGCGGAAGATCAACCTTGACAGCTATGAGGAAGAGCTTGCTCAAGCATGAGCAATCACTTCACGGAGCTCTCAAGGAAGCAAAGGACGCCGCCGCAGTTGCCGAGGCCGCCAAGAAGGAGTTGGAGACAAAAGTGACGCAGCTGGAGGCCAGTCTGCAGAAGAGCAGCGAAGAGCTCACCGCGCTGAAGCACGAAAGCGAGAAGGACGCCTACACTCTTGGCGAAGTTGCAGGCCGCCTCGCCGAGAGGATCAGAGCTCGACGCCGCTAAGGACTCCAAGGCAGGTCTTGAGCTGAAGCTGACCACCTTGATGGAGACGCCGGACGGCGCCAAGGAGCGGGAAGCGGGCCTGGAGAAGATCAAGGCCAATGAGGAGCTGTCAAGCATCGCCACGACTGCCCATAACATCTTCAAAGAGAACGTGATGCATCGGACGGAGGGTCTTGTGGATACTACCGCCGCCATTGACAAGGAGCTGATGGAGATGGGGATGGTGGATCTCGGTACTCCACCGACGCAGCATCTCCAACCCAGCGCCAAGCTCAGCTGTTCTCATGGGCGCAGGACAGCTTCCAGCCGCTCCGGAAGAGATCCCAAAGCAGCTGGTCGACGAGTCACGCCAAATCTGTGCAGGGCCTTTAGAAGGTGCTGATGAAGGTGGCCTTCGCAATCCAGCGCCGCCGCCAACGCCCTCAAGTCCTTGCCGCCGATCACGACGTTGAAGCGCCAAGGCCCTTGTCGCACCCATTGTGGACAGGGTGAGCGGAGTCAAGAGAGTTGATGGCGCACCGCGGAATAGGCCGCCAAATTTATCTTTCCTTGTCGCTGTTGATCATGTTTAGGAGAAAAATTCATTAGATCTGCGACAAGTTATTTTGTAACATACCTTATCTTAGGCAAACGATTGCAATGTTATTTCCTTTACTCGAATCCTTCCTTTGTATGTTTGTGCCTCACGCGCTTAGGGAACTTGTCGGCGCTGGCACCTTTGTCATGAAGCGCTAAGTGCGGAACGTCAAGAGTCTTCGTTTGGCGGTGCCGCCTCCGACAAGCAACCTTGTCGCAACTAGTTGCAGCTCACTTAAATTGTTGAGCGGACTCGAAACAAAGTAAGGGCGCGACCAGCCACGAGTTGGTTCCTCCGCGCACAGGTTTTCCATACAAAGTACTATCGTTCGAGGAAGATAACTCTAAAAAATTTAAAAACTGATTGCTCAAACTTTGGCAACTTAGCTTTTCTGTCGTTTGCTTCCCGGCAAGGCGATATTTCCTCGAGCGACGCTAGGCGGCCCACACCATTATCTTCTCCTCCCCCCTGGTTAACTTGTGCGCAAGGGAACCTTCCTTTCTTTGAGAAGAAAGAAGAGAAAATAAAGACATGGATCCTTGCGGCTCGTTATTGCTTACCGGGGTAGGTGCTACACAAAGTGTCAGATAACGCATGCAAAATTAAAGTAGAAAGCATGAAATTGACAAGGTGTGCGGAGCACATGAGCTTTACTTATGCACGGGGTCTGCGCCCGACTTTGTACAAAGGATTACATGCAACATCGGCAAGACTTGTACAAAAGGTGGTTGCCGGAACAGGTTCCGGCAACCGCGCCCTATGGGTAAAACTTACGAAGATGCTCGATGTTCCAGGAGTTGCTCACCGAAATGCCATCTTCGGTCTCAAAGCGGACAGCGCCAGCCTAGTGACTCGCTTCACCCGATAGAGGGCCTTCCCACCTCAAGGCCAACTTGTTGGAATTCTTGGCGGATTGAACGCGCCAAGAACAAGGTCGCCTTCCTCGAAACTTCCGCACTAACTTTGCGGTTATGGTAGCGGCGCAAAGCTTGTCGGTAACGAGCAACTCTGACATGCCGCTGAAGACGATCCTCCTCAAGGAGCAGCGCCATCTTGTCGCAGCTGCTCTTGCTCAAGCTCATCATAAGCGAGTACTCGAGGTGACCCAGATACGAAGTTCCGTGGGGAGAACTGCTCTGCTCCATAGACTAGAGCGAAGGTGTCCGCCGCTGGCTCGATTTGGCGTCGTCCGACGACCAAAGAACCACCGCAGCTCCTCAATCCAGTTTCTTCCGACTTGTGCAGCCCGTCGAAAGTTCTGGTCTTGAGTCCTCGCAGCACTTCAGCTGTTGCCCTTTTCGCTTGACCGCTGCTCCTTGGGTGAGCAATGTAGCAAAGGCACTTGGCGCCAAGATCTTGGACGACAGTATGAAGGTGTGACTTCGTGAATTGTGTGCCGTTGTCGGTGATCATCCTGTTAGGAACCCCAAACGGCAAACAATTGACCAAGAACTTAATCACGACCGTGGCTTGCCACCTTCCTCATCGCTTCCACTTCCGCCACTTTGTGAACTTGTCGATTGCAACGCATAAGTACTCAAAGCCCCGACAGCTCGGGAAAGGGGCCGAGGATGTCGAGCCCCTGCACCTAAAAATGGCCAGGATAAAGGGATCGCCCGAGAGCTTGAGCTGGCTGGTGTATCTGCTTTGAATGGAACCTCACACGCTTCACACTTGGTTACTTGTGCAGTTGCATCCCCGAGGGCTGTCGGCCAGAAGAAACCTTGCCGGAAAGCTTTGCCGGCAAGTGTTTTGCGCCAATGTGGTGACCACATATGCCTCCATGAATCTCTGCCAACAGCTTCTGTCCATCTTCCCGACAAATACACTTCAATTTCACACCGTTGAGTCTTCTTCTGTACAGTGTGCTGTCGACAAACTGGTACATACTTGACCGCCGGACTACTCTTTCCGCTTCTTCTTGCTCTTCGGAAGTTCTCCGTCTCAAGGAAATGGACAATCACGTGCCCATGCCGGAGCTTGCGGCTCGACAACAAGGACTAAAGGCACATTCGCTGCGGGAACATCCGCTTCTCGGAAGAACACTGCGGCTCGGCCGAGCTTGATGTTCCCGACAAGCTTGCCGGAGCAAAACTTGTCGAGCGCCCGCTTCAACGAACAAACCTCGGGCTTGTCGGAGCAGCATCGCTCCTCAAGACTTTGGTGTTGATGTTGGGGACCTTTGCGCGGCGGCTTCTGTAGCTCTGCCGAAAATAGTCACCAAATCAACTTCCTCTTCTTGCTCTGTCCGGTTGATGGCGTTATAGTTGGTTGAGTCAGCTTGAGCACAAAAATTCTGGTTCCATTGTGTAACTTGAGTGCGCGCACTTTGACAGCCATCCAGCAATATCATTCTCGAGCTCTTGGAACATGTTCCATTTGTAGGCCGTCAAAGTGCTCTTCTAGCTTTCTCACTTCATCAACGAGGCTTCCATCAACGGACTCGATAATCCTTGTTTACTTGGCGGACGATAAGCTGCGAGTCACCCCCGACAATGAGCTTCTTGATCCCAAGGTCCACTGCATCTCGAGACCGCAAGCAAACCTTCATACTCGCAGATTATTTGTTGCTTGCTCCTTGGGAAAGTGCATCCGACTATGTACTTGAGGTGCTCTCCGTGGGTGCGATAAGCAGACGCCGCACCGGCGCCTTGCAGCGAGAAGGCACCATCAAAGTACATCAGCCACTTTATTTGCTTCCTTGACGGGATGCTCCTCTCGAATTTCTTCGTCTTGTGTTGGCGTCCATTCTGCTATGAACTCTGCCAGTGCTCTGCTTTGGATAGTTGAAGTGCTTTCAAACTTGAGGCCAAAACTTGACAGTTCTAGTGCCCACTCGACAATCCTGCCTGTTGCTTCTGGATTTTGCAATATCCTCTTCAGAGGAAAGCGAGTGACGACTGTGATCTCATGTGCTTGGAAGTAATGGCGCAGCTTTCTCGAGGCCATGAGGAGGCCGAAAAGCAATTTCTGCACACCAGAGTACCTTGACCTAGCCCCTTGTAGAAGGGAACTGACAAAGTAGACTGGGCGCTGCACCATCCTTTTTCGCATCTTCTCGCAATCTCCTGCGCAGATCCGTCCTTGTCGAGACCGAGCTTGACGGTGAAGCCCCTCGCTTGTCGCTGGATGCATCTCGCCTCGGTTGTCGGCTCCTCATGTACCTCGCTTCGCTATTAACGCAGCACTAACCACTTGATTGGTTGCCGCTATGTATAGCAGCAACTTCTCTTGTGGCCTAGGTGCGATAAGTATTGGAGTGGAGGACAGGTACCTCTTTAAGTCTCGCAGCGCAGCCTCCGCTTCGGGAGTCCATTTCATTGACCTGCCTTTTTCAAAACCTTGAAAATGGCAGGTATGCGCCAGCAGACCTAGAGATAAACCTGCCGAGAGCAGCCACGCAACCGCAAGTCTTCAACATCCTTGACGCGCCTTTGGTGCTTCAATCTGCTCAATGGCTTTGATCTTGTCGGGATTGGCTTCAATTCTCACCGAGATGACGAAGAACCCGAGAAGCTTGCCGGAAGGAACTCCAAACACGCACTTCTCGGGGTTGAGCTTGAGGTTGATCTTTGCAGATTTGCAAAGGTCTCATCCAAATCTTGAACCAGAGTTGCTTTGTCCTTGCTCTTGACCACTATGTCATCCATGTAAGCTTCAACATTTTACGTGCATTTGCGGCTCAAAAGCGCCATGGACTACTCTTGCAAACGTTGAACCAGCATTCTTTAGCCCAAAAGGCATCCGATAAAGCATAAGTACCACATGGGTGATGTATGCGGTTTTCTTCATCTTCTTCTCGCCATGAAGATCCGATGATATCCTCGAGTATGCGCCAAGAAATGAAAGCAAATCACATCCAGCCGTGGAGTCAATAATCTGGTCGATACGCGGCAAGGGAAATGGGTCTTTGGGACAAGCTTTATTAACATTTGTGAAGTCAATACAAAGTCTCCATTTCCCATTTGCCTTGCGTACAACTACCGGATTGGCCAACCACGTGGGATGGAGCACTCCTCTAACAAGGCCTGCTGCTTCCAACTTCTTGATCTCTTCGCAATGAATTCTTGGCGCCCACCGCTCGCTTCGACTTTTTGCTTGACGGGCCGCGCATGAGGACAGACAGCTAGGTGGTGCTCAATTACTTTCCTAGGAACACCGGGGATGTCAGACGGTTGCCATGCAAACACATCGACATTCGCCCGCAAGAAAGCAACGAGCGTGCCTTCCTATTTGGGGTCGAGAGGCAATCGATGGTGAAGGTACCACCAGTGCCGCCCTCCTTGGCGGCACCTTCTTGGTCTTCGTGGAGCTGCCATCATCTTCTTGCACTTGCCGGTGGAGCTCGATGGTGCGTCCTCGACGGTAGCGCAGCACTCCGAAGAGGTGCGCTTGCCGGAGTGGGCATCAGAGCTCTTGCCGGACAAAGTACTCTTCTTCTTCCCCCCGGGAGCTTCAGCGGCAAGTGATTTACTATCTGTCGCAGCTGCTGCCTCCCGGTAAATCTTGTCGGCATAGATAAGAGCATCTTTCTTGTCGCCATGAACAGAAATGACACTTATCGGGCCTGGCATCTTGAGCAAGTTGTATGCATAATGAGAGGCCGCCATGAACTTGGCGAGCGCTGGACGGCCAAGTATCCCATTATAAGGCAATGGGAAGTCAGCAACGTCGAACGTGACCCTCTCAGTCTTGAAGTTTAGCTCGCTGCCAAATGTTAACGGCAACGTGATCTTCCCTTTCGGCTTGCTCCTTCCTGGGTTGATTCCTTGGAAAGTGCCAGTCTCTTCGAGCTCGCTGTCAGGGATTTGAAGCTTCTCGAGCACTGCGGATGAGATCAGGTTTAAGCCGGCCCCGCCGTCAACTAGCATCTTGGTGACTTTGAGGTTGCGGATAGTTGGTGGGACCAACATCGGCAAACACCCGACCGCGGTTATGCGATCGTGGTGGTCCTCAATATCAAAGATGATAGGCATGCCGACCATTTCAAAGGCTCTGCGTGACTTCACGGATGGTTCTGCTGCATTAACCTCCCGCATCCATTGCTTGAGCTGGCGGTGTGAGGTATGCGAGAAGCACCACCGCCAACGCAGAGGACCTCCGTGGCTTTCTCAAACTCCTGCTCATCAGCTTCATCGCCTTCCATGTCTTCATCGCCATAGTCGCCTTCATCCTTGTCGCGCCGCTGGGAGGTCTGCTCTGCCGCCGCTTGGCCTTGCCGCGACGCCCTCCCCGGCCGGGTCTCTTCTTGCTAGCTGCCCCAAAGACCTTCCTGGCCTTCTCCTTGTCTCGCCGCCATACTCAGCTTTTCATTGTTCAACAAGCTGCTCGACCTTCTTGCAGCTCGAGGTCGTGGCCCTTGGTGCGTGAATCTTGCAAGATCGTTTGTTGAGCTGTCCTGCTTGTCGGTGGTCGCCACAGCTTGGCGGCCGTGTCAGCGGGCAACCTCCTTGCCGGAGTCACCAACCTTGGCCTTCTTGGCGCCACCTCCGCTGCCGGACTGCTCGACAACTAGTACCTCTTTGCCCTTCTTCTTTTCGCTTGTTCCGCCGCCGCTCTTCTTTGCCGGAGCGGTCTCCTCACCGCCGATCCCGCTTCAGATTCTCTCCCGAGTCTTCTTCCTTCTTCAAAGACGCACACTTGTCGCCAGGCATACAGTTCATTGACGCCTTGACTTTGCACATCGCCATCTCCTCCTCATCCTCGCGGTTCCGCGACGCTCGATGAAACGCGCCGATCACCGCGGTGGTTTACATCTGGATGTTGTAGTGCACACGGCTGAATCTCTGAATGAACTTGCGCAGGGACTCTCCTTCCTTCTGGGCGAGCAGGTGAAGGTCACTTTCTTGGCCATGAGGTTTGTGGCCGCCTGTGAAGGCGCCGACAAACTGATGGCATAGATCTGCCCAAGAGGATATGGATCCGTCCGGCAAGTGCATGAGCCAAGATCTCGACATTTGGCTTGAGTACCAGCGGAAGTAGTTGGCGAGGATCTTGTCGCCTCGCCCCCGCAGCTCGCACCGCGATGGTGTAGATGCTGAGGAACTCTGATGGATGCGTCCTGCCATCATACTTCTCTGGCACATCTGGCTTGAAATTTTTCTTATCGGGCCACTGGACTTGCCGCAGCTCACGGGTGAACGCAGGGCAACCTACCGCGTACGGCAAGTCACCTGGTTCCCCTGGCGCTTGCATGTCGACGTGGGCCCAACGCTGGTCGGATTGACGCCGCTCTTCGGGCGCCGATGCGAAGTTCGAAGCGTCTTCTTGTTGCCGTTTGAAGAACTTGGCGCTGATCACGGCGAGCTCAGGTCCGGCGACGCGTGGAGTCGCTGCCGAGGTGGATCCGAGAGCTGGTGATCTTGGCCTTCGGATGGAGAATGCATGGTGGTTGCACCCCCATAGGTTTTGCCGCCACCGCTCGTGCCTTGTCGTCCGCGCGCAAGGATGCAGTTGGTTGCCGCGAGTATCGCCGCTGGCAAAGCCGATGAGACTATGGATGGTGGCCCTCCATTCGCCGACCTTTGTCGCCGCTGAGGGTAGTCTAGAAGCAGATTGAGCTCTCGCCAAGGCTTCGCTGGAGTGGTGGGTGGCAATGGCGACGGTGCGAGGAGCGGACATGCTCGTAATTCTAAATACATTAGAAGGAGCAGATCCCGCCCAGCGATCCGTGTTCGCTTCGCACCACCTGGCCGGGCGCGCATGTTGGTCTCGAGGGCTTCGGACCCTCCAGCTTGGCCTTGATCCAACGAAGCGTATGGCGCCTGCGAGCACCATGACGTTGTCGGTCTCGCACCTCCCGAGATGGACGCTGCACGATCCGGACGCCGAGGTGCATGCCGCCTTGTCCTTGACTTAGCAGCGTCGTGGGCCTCGACGACGCTGTGGGTTCTCCCGGCGTCTTCCCCACCACTGGCCGCCGGTGGTGGTGGGTTTGACGCGACGGCTCTCTGCCGCCAAGCCTTCTTCTTCGTGGCATGTTGAGGAAGATGATGAAGATTGTTGCTCGTGTGAACGCCGGATCAGGTTCACACAGCCTCGACGCCCTACCGGGCGCGCCAAAGATGTCGGGAGGTTGATCATGACCCATTAACACCTATGGGACTTGGCGGACCGAGTCCCTTTTGGTTCGGAGGGGGGCGGAGATTGCACGAAGAGCAGATCGAGGCGATGCACACGAGCAGTTTACCCAGCTTCTGAGCTCTCCGGAGAGATAATACTCCTACTGCTGCCTGGTTGATTGTATTGTGTTCTTGCTAGGGAGCCATGAGAGCTACAAAACCTAGCTTGAGTGTCTACGGTCTCGAATGAGTCGAATCCTAATTGAGTCAACCAACCCCTCTACGCTGCACATGGGCCTCCTTTTATAGGCTCAAGGGTCTCCGACAGTGTGGCAACGAGATGAGGGTACAAATGGAAAAAAAAGAGCTGGTACACCGACTTGTACAAAGGTACTCTACCTAACTCGACGCAAGGGACAAGAGCAATAAATGCCCGCCCATGTCGCTCAGCAGGGAGAAAGGGACCGTTAGGGGTGCCACCGCCGCCACGATGGCTCCTCTGCCAGCCGCTTATCGCTGCTCCTCACTGGCTGCACAGCCTCTTGACACGCACGCCGAATGGCCCCATGGCGACATCGCTGGTGGATGAGCGGAGCGGAGATGAAGAGAGGTTGCTTGCGCTGCAAGCACCTTGCCGCGCTGAATCCTTGTCGCGCTCGGGAGCTTGTCGCCACCAGCCTTCCCGCAAGCTCCTCTTGCCGGGTCTTGTTTCCTTCGTGCCTTGAGTGGCCTTCCGGCAAGCTCCTCTTGCCGGGCCTTGAACATTCTGCTCTTGAATGGCTCAAGGAGCCGCTGAGGACCTTGGCGGTCACTAGGCAAGTCCTGCTGCTGGGTGCTGAACTGCCAGGCACGAAGTTCGGGATACTAGGGTACCCCTACCCTAGTACAATCGGCTGTGGGCGGAGATTGCACGAAGAGCAGATCGAGGCGATGCACATGAGCAGTTTACCCAGCTTGGAGCTCTCCGAGAGATAATACTCCCATCTGCTGCCTGGTTGATTGTATTGTGTTCTTGCTAGGGAGCGATGAGAGCTACAAAACCTAGCTTGAGTGTCTCTGGTCTCGAATGAGTCGAATCCTAATTGAGTCAATCGAACCCCCCACGCTGCACATGGGCCTCCTTTATAGGCTCAAGGGTCTCCGGCAGGTGGCAACGAGATGAGGGTACAAATGGAAAAACAGTAGCTGGTACACCGACTTGTACAAAGGTACTTTACCTAACTCGACGGCAAGGGACAAGAGCAATAAATGCCCGCCCATGTCGCCTGAACAGTGGAGAAAGGGACCGTTAGGGTGCCACCGCCGCCACGATGGCTCCCTGTCGGCGCCGCTTATCGCTGCTCCTCGCCGGCTGCACAGCCTCTTGACACGCACGCTGGAATGGCCCCATGGCGACATCGCTGGTGGATGAGCGGAGCGGAGATGAAGAGAGAGTTGCTTGCGCGGCAAGCACCTTGCCGCGGCTGAATCCTTGTCGCGCTCGGGAGCTTGTCGCCACCAGCCTTCCCGCAAGCTCCTCTTGCCGGGTCTTGTTTCCTTCGTGCCTTGAGTGGCCTTCCCAAAGAAGCTCCTCTTGCCGGGCCTTGAACATTCTGCTCTTGAATGGCTCAAGGAGCCAGCGGAGGACCTTGGCGGTCACTAGGCAAGTCCTGCCGCGGGGTGCTGCAACTGCCCGTGCACGAGTTCGGGATACTAGGGTACCCCTACCCTAGTACACCGACAGGGGCGGAGATTGCACGAAGAGCAGATCGAGGCGATGCACACGAGCAGTTTACCCAGCTTCGGAGCTCTCCGGAGAGATAATACTCCTACTGCTGCCTGGTTGATTGTATTGTGTTCTTGCTAGGGAGCGATGAGAGCTACAAAACCTAGCTTGAGTGTCTCCGGTCTCAATGAGTCGAATCCTAATTGAGTCGAACAACCCCCCACGCTGCACATGGGCCTCCTTTTATAGGCTCAAGGGTCTCCGGCTGTGGCGTAGATGAGGGTACAAATGGAAAAACAGAGCTGGTACAATCGACTTGTACAAAGGTACTCTACCTAACTCGACGGCAAGGGACAAGAGCAATAAATGCCCGCCCATGTCGCCTAACAGTGGAGAAAGGGACCGTTAGGTGCCACCGCCGCCACGATGGCTCCCCTGTCGCCGCCGCTTATCGCTGCTCCCGCTGGCTGCACAGCCTCTTGACACGCACGCTCGAATGGCCCCATGGCGACATCGCTGGTGGATGAGCGGGAGCGGAGATGAAGAGAGAGTTGCTTGCCGCGGCAAGCACCTTGCCGCTGCTGAATCCTTGTCGCGCTCGGAGCTTGTCGCCACCAAGCCTTCCCGGCAAGCTCCTCTTGCCGGGTCTTGTTTCTTCGTGCCTTGAGTGGCCTTCCCGCAAGCTCCTCTTGCCGGGGCCTTGAACATTCTGCTCTTGAATGGCTCCGAAGGAGCCGCGGAGGACCTTGGCGGTCACTAGGCAAGTCCTGCCGCGGGGTGCTGCAACTGCCCGTGCACGAGTTCGGGATACTAGGGTACCCCTACCCTAGTACACCGACAGGGGCGGAGATTGCACGAAGAGCAGATCGAGGCGATGCACACGAGCAGTTTACCCAGCTTAGAAGCTCTCCGGAGAGATAATACTCCTACTGCTGCCTGGTTGATTGTATTGCGTTCTTGCTAGGGTGCGATGAGAGCTACAAAACCTAGCTTGAGTGTCTCTGGTCTCGAATGAGTCGAATCCTAATTGAGTCAATCAACCCCCCCACGCTGCACATGGGCCTCCTTTATAGGCTCAAGGGTCTCCGACAGTCGCAACGTAGATGAGGGTACAAATGGAAAACAGAGCTGGTACACCGACTTGTACAAGTTGTACTCTACCTAACTCGACGGCAAGGGACAAGAGCAATAAATGCCCGCCCATGTCGCCTGAACAGTGGAGAAAGGGACCGTTAGGTGCCACCGCCGCCACGATGGCTCTGTCGGCGCCGCTTATCGCTGCTCCCGCTGGCTGCATGCCTCTTGACACGCACGCTGGAATGGCCCCATGGTGACACGTTGGTGGATGAGCGGAGCGAGATGAAGAGAGGTTGCTTGTCGCGGCAAGCACCTTGCCGCCGCTGAATCCTTGTCGCTCGGGAGCTTGTCGCCACCAGCCTTCCCGCAAGCTCCTCTTGCCGGGTCTTGTTTCCTTCGTGCCTTGAGTGGCCTTCCGGCAAGCTCCTCTTGCCGGAGCCTTGAACATTCTGCTCTTGAATGGTTCAAGGAGCCATGAGGACCTTGGCGGTCACTAGGCAAGTCCAGCCGTGGGGTGCTGCAACTGCCCGTGCACGACTTCGGGATACTAGGGTACCCCTACCCTAGTACACCGACAGGGGCGGAGATTGCATGAAGAGCAGATCGAGGCGATGCACACGAAGTAGTTTACCAGCTTCGGAGCTCTCCGGAGAGATAATACTCCTACTGCTGCCTGGTTGATTGTATTGTGTTCTTGCTAGGGAGCCATGAGAGCTACAAAACCTAGCTTGAGTGTCTCTGGTCTCAATAAGTCGAATCCTAATTGAGTCGAATCAACCCCCCCACGCTGCACATGGGCCTCCTTTATAGGCTCAAGGGTCTCCGACAGTGGCAACGAGATGAGGGTACAAATGGAAAAACAGAGTGGTACACCGACTTGTACAAAGGTACTCTACCTAACTCGACGGCAAGGGACAAGAGCAATAAATGCCCGCCCATGTCGCCTCAACAAGGAGAAAGGGACCGTTAGGGGTGCCACCGCCGCCACGATGGCTCCCCTGTCGCCGCTTATCGCTGCTCCCGCTGGCTGCACAGCCTCTTGACACGCACGCTGGAATGGCCCCATGGCGACACGCTGGTGGATGAGCGGAGCGAGATGAAGAGAGTTGCTTGCGCGGCAAGCACCTTGCCGCTGCTGAATCCTTGTCGCTCGGGAGCTTGTCGCCACCAGCCTTCCGCAAGCTCCTCTTGCCGGGTCTTGTTTCTTCGTGCCTTGAGTGGCCTTCCCGGCAAGCTCCTCTTGTCGGGGCCTTGAACATTCTGCTCTTGAATGGCTCCGAAGGAGCCGTGGAGGACCTTGGCGGTCACTAGGCAAGTCCTGCCGCGGGGTGCTGCAACCGCCCGTGCACGAGTTCGGGATACTAGGGTACCCCTACCCTAGTACACCGACAGGGGCGGAGATTGCACGAAGAGCAGATCGAGGCGATGCACACGAAGCAGCTTTAGTTTAGCTTCGGAGCTCTCGGAGAGATAATACCCTACCGCTGCCTGGTTGATTGTATTGTGTTCTTGATAGGGAGCGATGAGAGCTACAAAACCTAGCTTGAGTGTCTCTGGTCTCGAATGAGTCGAATCCTAATTGAGCCGAACCGAACCCCCTCTACGTTGCACATGGGCCTCCTTTTATAGGCTCAAGGGGTCTCCGAGAGGTGGCAACGATGATGGGTACAAATGGAAAAACAGAGCTGGTACATCGACTTGTACAAAGGTACTCTACCTAACTCGACGGCAAGGGACAAGAGCAATAAATGCCTGTCCATGTCGCTGAACAAAGGGAGAAAGGGATCGTTAGGGGTGCCACCGCCGCCACGATGGCACTTCTGTCAGCGCCGCTTATCGCTGCTCCCCGCTAGCTGCACAGCCTCTTGACACGCACACTGGAATGGCCCCATGGTGACACGCTGGTGGATGAGCGGAGCGGAGATGAAGAGAGTTGCTTGCCGCGGCAAGCACCTTGCCGCTGCTGAATCCTTGTCGCTCGGGAGCTTGTCGCTCACCAGCCTTCCCGGCAAGCTCCTCTTGCCGGGGTCTTGTTTCCTTCGTGCCTTGAGTGGCCTTCCCGGCAAGCTCCTCTTGCCGGGGCCTTGAACATTCTGCTCTTGAATGGCTCCGAAGGAGCCGCGGAGGACCTTGGCGGTCACTAGGCAAGTCCTGCCGTGGGGTGCTGCAACTGCTCGGCATCGAGTTCGGGATACTAGGGTACCCTACCCTAGTACAATCGGCTGTGGGCGGAGATTGCACGAAGAGCGATCGAGGCGATGCACACGAGCAGTTACTCCAGCTTCGGAGCTCTCCGAGAGATAATACTCCCACCGCTGCTCGGTTGATTGTATTGTGTTCTTGCTAGGGAGCCATGAGAGCTACAAAACCTAGCTTGAGTGTCTCCGGTCTCGAATGAGTCGAATCCTAATTGAGTCAATCGAACCCCCCACGCTGCACATGGGCCTCCTTTTATAGGCTCAAGGGTCTCCGACAGTGGCAACGTAGATGAGGGTACAAATGGAAAAACAGTAGCTGGTACACCGACTTGTACAGTGTACTCTACCTAACTCTGACGGCAAGGGACAAGAGCAATAAATGCCCGTCCATGTCGCCTGAACAGTGGAGAAAGGGACCGTTAGGGGTGCCACCGCTCGCCACGATGGCTCCCCTGTCAGCGCCGCTTATCGCTGCTCCCCGCTGGCTGCACAGCCTCTTGACACGCACGCCTGGAATGGCCCCATGGCGACACGTTGGTGGATGAGCGGGAGCGGAGATGAAGAGAGGTTGCTTGCCGCGGCAAGCACCTTGCCGCGGCTGAATCCTTGTCGCGTTCGGGAGCTTGTCGCTCACCAAGCCTTCCCGGCAAGCTCCTCTTGCCGGGGTCTTGTTTCCTTCATGCCTTGAGTGGCCTTCCCGGCAAGCTCCTCTTGCCGGGGCCTTGAACATTCTGCTCTTGAATGGCTCCGAAGGAGCCGCGGAGGACCTTGGCGGTCACTAGGCAAGTCCTGCCGCGGGGTGCTGCAACTGCCCGTGCACGAGTTCGGGATACTAGGGTACCCCTACCCTAGTACACCGACAGGGGCGGAGATTGCACGAAGAGCAGATCGAGGCGATGCACACGAGCAGTTTACCCAGCTTCGGAGCTCTCCGGAGAGATAATACTCCTACTGCTGCCTGGTTGATTGTATTGTGTTCTTGCTAGGGAGCGATGAGAGCTACAAAACCTAGCTTGAGTGTCTCTGGTCTCGAATGAGTCGAATCCTAATTGAGCCGAACCGAACCCCCTCTACGTTGCACATGGGCCTCCTTTTATAGGCTCAAGGGGTCTCCGACAGGTGGCAACGTAGATGAGGGTACAAATGGAAAAACAGTAGCTGGTACACCGACTTGTACAGTGTACTCTACCTAACTCTGACGGCAAGGGACAAGAGCAATAAATGCCCGTCCATGTCGCCTGAACAGTGGAGAAAGGGACCGTTAGGGGTGCCACCGCTCGCCACGATGGCTCCCCTGTCAGCGCCGCTTATCGCTGCTCCCCGCTGGCTGCACAGCCTCTTGACACGCACGCCTAGAATGGCCCCATGGCGACACGTTGGTGGATGAGCTGGAGCGGAGATGAAGAGAGGTTGCTTGCCGCGGCAAGCACCTTGCCGCGGCTGAATCCTTGTCGCGTTCGGGAGCTTGTCGCTCACCAAGCCTTCCCGGCAAGCTCCTCTTGCCGGGGTCTTGTTTCCTTCGTGCCTTGAGTGGCCTTCCTGGCAAGCTCCTCTTGCCGGGGCCTTGAACATTCTGCTCTTGAATGGCTCCGAAGGAGCCGCGGAGGACCTTGGCGGTCACTAGGCAAGTCCTGCCGCGGGGTGCTGCAACTGCCCGTGCACGAGTTCGGGATACTAGGGTACCCCTACCCTAGTACACCGACAGATAGATCCCCTATACTTGTGGGTCATCAAGACTCTTTTCTGGCGCCGTTGCCTGGGAGTGTAGCGCCTTTGGTAGGTGGAATTTGGTAAGGAAACATTTATATAGCGTGCTAAAATTTACTGTCACTTGTTACTATGGAAAGTAATTCTCTGAGGGGCTTGTTCGGGGTATCTTCACCCCGTCCAGTAGAGCAAAGAGTTGCTCCTCAACCTATTGAACCTATTGAAAATGAAACTCCTTTTGAATTTCCTTCGGGTATGATGGAAAAACTGCTAGCTAATACTTTTACAGGAGATGGAACAAAACATCCTGATGAGCACTTAATATATGTGGATGAAGTTTGTGGATTATTTAAGCTTGCAGGTATACCCGATGATGTTGTTAAGAAGAAGGTATTCCCTTTATCTTTGAAGGGAGATGCATTGACATGGTATAGGCTATGTGATGATACGGGATCATGGAACTATAAAAGATTGAAATTGGAATTTCATCAAAAGTATTACCCTATGCATCTTGTTCATCGTGATCGCAATTACATATATAATTTTTGGCCTCGCGAAGGAGAAAGCATTGCTCAAGCTTGGGGGAGGCTTAAATCAATGTTATATTCATGCCCCAATCATGAGCTCTCAAGAGTGACAATTCTTCAGAATTTTTATGATCGGCTTTCTGATAACAATCGCACCATGCTCGATACTTCTTGTGCTGGCTCTTTTATGATGAAGACTATTGAATTCAGATGGAATTTATTGGATAGAATTAAATGCAACTCTCAAGATTGGGACCTCGACGAAGGTAAGGAGTAAGGTATGACACCTAAGTTTGATTGTGTTAAATCTTTTATGGATACCGATATTTTCCGTAAGTTTAGCACTAAATATGGACTTGACTCTGAGATAGTAGCTTCTTTCTGTGAATCTTTTGCTACTTATGTTGATCTCCCCAAGGAGAAGTGGTTTAAATATCATCCTCCCATAGAAGTAAAAGTAGCTGCACCTATTAAAGTTGAAGAAAAGACTGTCACTTATAATGATCCTATTGTTCCCACTTCTTATGTTGAGAAACCACCCTTCCCTGTTAGAATAAAGGATCATGCTAAAAATTCAACTGTTGTTCGTAAAAGCAATATTAGAACTCATACACCTCCTGAGCAAGTTAAAGTAGAACCTACTATTGCTATTGTTAAAGATCTCTTGTCTGATAATATTGATGGGCATGTTATTCAATTCTGTGGTGAATCTGCTAGAATTGCTAAACCTAGCGTTAAAGATAAACATAGACCTGTGGTAGGCGTGCCTGTTATTTCTGTTAAAATAGGAGATCATTGTTATCATGGCTTATGTGATATGGGTGGTAGTGCTAGTGTTATACCTTATGATTTATATAAAGAAATTAAGCATGAAATTGCACCTGCTGAGTTAGAAGATATTGATGTTACAATTAAACTTGCCAATAGAGATACTACATCTGCAATGGGAATTGTTAGAGATGTTGAAATCTTGTGTGGGAAAACTAAATATCCTGCTGATTTTCTTGTTCTCAGTTCTCCACAAGATAGCTTTTGTCCCATTATATTTGGTAGACCCTTCTTGAACACTGTTAATGCTAAGATAGATTGCGAAAAGAATGTTGTTACTATTGGCTTGGATGATATGATTCATGAGTTTAATTTCTCTAAATTTAGTAAACAACATCGTGAGGAAGAATTGCCTAGTAAGGATGAAATTATTGGTCTTGCTTCTATTTCCGCACCTCCTAGTGATCCTTTAGAACACTATTTGCTAGACCATGAAAATGATATGTTCATGAATGAAAAAGGAAATAGATGAAGTATTCTTTAAACAGGAACCTATTCGCAACACAATTTGCCTGTTGAATCTTAGGGATCCCCCTCCACCCAAGGGTGATCCTGTTTGAGCTTAAACCGCTGCTCGATAATCTTAAATATGCTTATCTTGATGAAAAGAAAATATATCCTGTTATTATTAGTGCTAACCTTTCAGAGCATGAAGAAGAAAGATTATTGAAAACTCAAGAAGCACCGTGTCGCTATTGGATATACTCTTGATGATCTTAAGGGCATTAGTCCCACTTTATGTCAACATAACATAATTTGAAGCGGATGCCAAACCAGTTCGTGATCCTCAACGACGCTTGAATCCTAACATGAAAGAAGTGGTAAGAAAAGAAATACTCAAGCTTCGGAGGCAGGTATAATTTATCCCGTTCTTGATAGTCGTTGGGTAAGTCCTGTCCATTGTGTCCCTAAGAAGGGAGGTATTACTGTTGTCCCTAATGATAAAGATGAATTGATCCCGCAAAGAATTATCACAGGTTATAGGATGGTAATTGATTTCCGCAAATTAAATAAAGCTACTAAGAAAGATCATTACCCCTTGCCTTTTATTGATCAAATGGTAGAAATATTATGCAAACATACACATTATTGCTTTCTAGATGGTTTTTCTGGTTTCTCTCAAATACCTGTGTCGGCTAAATATCAATCAAAGACTAGTTTTACTTGCCCTTTTGGTACTTTTGCTTATAGACGTATGCCTTTTGGTTTATGTAATGCACCTGCTACCTTTCAAAGATGCATGATGGCTATATTATCTGATTTTTGTGAAAAATTTTGTGAGGTTTTCATGGACGATTTTTCCGTCTATGGCTCCTCTTTTGATGATTGCTTAAGCAATCTTGATCGAGTTTTGCAGAGATGTGAAGAAACTAATCTTGTCTTGAATTGGGAAAAGTGCCACTTTATGGTTAATGAAGGTATTGTTTTTGAGGCACAAAGTTTCTGAAAGAGGTATTGAAGTTGATAAAGCCAAGGTTGATGCCATTGAAAATATGCCATGTCCCAAGGACATCAAAGGTATAAGAAGTTTCCTTGGTCATGCCGGATTTTATAGGAGGTTCATTAAGGACTTCTCAAAAATTTCTCAGCCTCTGACTAATTTATTACAAAAAGATGTACCATTTGTCTTTGATGATGATTGTGTAGAAGCATTTGAAATACTTAAGAAAGCATTAGTCTCTGCACCTGTTGTTCAGCCACCTGATTGGAATTTACCCTTTGAAATTATGTGTGATGCTAGTGATTATGCTGTAGGTGCTGTCCAAGGGCAAAGAGTTGATAAGAAATTAAATGTTATCCATTATGCTAGTAAGACTCTAGACAATGCTCAAAGAAATTATGCTACTACCGAAAAGGAACTTTTAGCAGTTGTATTTGCTTGTGATAAATTCGGACCCTATATTGTTGATTCTAAAGTAACTATTCACACTGATCATGCTGCTATTAAATATCTTATGGAAAAGAAAGATGCAAAACCTAGACTTATTAGATGGGTTCTATTGCTGCAAGAATTTGATTTGCATATTGTTGATAGAAAAGAGCTGAGAACCCCGCTGTGCATAACTTATCTAGGTTAGAGAATGTTCTTGATGACCCACTACCTATTGATGATAGCTTTCCTGATGAACAATTAAATGACATAAGCACTTCTCGTAGCACTCCATGGTATGCTGATTATGCTAATTATATTGTTGCTAAATTTATACCACCTAGCTTCACATACCAACAAAAGAAAAAGTTTTTCTATGATTTGAGACATTACTTTTGGGATGACCCACATCTTTATAAAGAAGGAGTAGATGGTGTTATTAGACATTGTGTACCTGAGCATGAACAGGAACAGATCCTACACAAGTGCCACTCCGAAGCTTATGGAGGGCACCACGCTGGAGATAGAACTGCACATAAGATATTGCAATCTGGTTTTTATTGGCCCACTATCTTCAAAGATGCCCGTAAGTTTGTTTTGTCTTGCGATGAATGTCAAAGAATTGGTAATATTAGTAGACGTCAAGAAATGCCTATGAATTATTCACTTGTCATTGAACCATTTGATGTTTGGGGCTTTGATTATATGGGACCTTTTCCTGCCTCTAATGGATATACACATATTTTGGTTGGTGTTGATTACGTTACTAAGTGGGTAGAAGCTATTCCAAGTAGTAGTGCTGATCATAACACTTCTATTAAAATGCTTAAGGAAGTTATTTTTCCGAGGTTTGGAGTCCCTAGATATTTAATGACTGATTGTGGTTTACACTTTATTCATGGTGCTTTCCGTAAAATGCTTGCTAAATATGACGTTAATCATAGAATTGCATCTCCATATCACCCACAGTCTAGTGTTCAAGTAGAATTGAGCAATAGATAGCTCAAATTAATTTTGCAAAAGACTGTTAATAGGTCTAGAAAGAATTGGTCCAAGAAACTTGATGATGCATTATGGGCCTATAGAACTGCATATAAGAATCCTATGGGTATGTCTCCGTATAAAATGGTTTATGGAAAAGCATGTCACTTACCTCTTGAACTAGAACATAAGGCATATTGGGCTATTAAAGAGCTCAACTATGATTTGAAACTTGCTGGTGAGAAGAGGTTATTTGATATTAGCTCACTTGATGAATGGAGAACCCAAGCTTATGAAAATGCCAAGTTGTTTAAAGAAAAAGTTAAAATATGGCATGACAAAAGGATACAAAAGCGTGAGTTTAATGTAGGTGATTATGTATTGCTATACAACTCTCGCTTAAGATTTTTGCAGGAAAACTTCTCTCTAAATGGGAAGGTCCCTACGTTATCGAGGAGGTCTATCGTTCGGTGCCATAAAAATCAACAACTTCAAGGCACAAACCAAGGTGGTAAACGGTCAAAGAATCAAACATTATATCTCAGGTAATCCCATAAATGTTGAAACCAATATTATTGAAACCGTAACCCTGAGGAATACATAAGGAAATTTTCCTGACTGCTTGCACTCAAAAGGAATAGGTATGTGGTACGGTAAGTAAACCGACTCCAAAACAATTTTAAGGCAATATTTCTCCGCTTTGGAATATTTAGAAAAATAGAAAATAAGTGGCAGTCCGAGAGAGGACACGAGGGCTCCACGAGGTGGAGGGCGCGCCTACCCCCTGGCGCGCCCTTACCTCGTGAGCACCCGTGTGCCCTCCGGACTCCGTTTTCTTGCACGATACGTATTTTGGTCGGTAAAAATTCATTATATATTCTCCCGAAGGTTTTGACTCTCGTATCACGCAAATCTCTCCTGTTCTTGTTTCGAGCTGTTTTTCTAACAGATCTAGATCATCATGACGTCCCCAAGTGCTTCCAAGGACAAGTTCTTCGAGAAGGTGATCAACCTTACTCTGGAGGTGCTGCGACACCCTCAAACCATTGAGATGCGTGATGGGTTGCTGCACATCCGCGATGTTGAGGGACCAAAGGAACCGAAGTGCATGCGAGGCTCAAGCAATGGAGCAACAAGTTTTCAAGTGCCGGGGATGGTGGAGCGTGGAATTAACGCTAGTCACAAGATGCTCATGAGTTCACCAACAACTACGAGCCGGATGCCAAGAACACCGAGGAAGCTATCTTCAAGCTACATGAGAAGATCGAGCACCTCCAAGCCCAAATCTATGATCTGCAAAATCAAAACTGTGAGTATGAATATATATTCAAAAGGATGAGTTTGGCTGTAGATTTGAGGATTCCGGAGACTCGATCATCCTTCTATGATGGTGAGCCTGTGCCATGGAAGGTGGACGACAAGCCCGCATCATCGACAACACCTCCACCTTCTTCGCCAACAACGGAGACATAATCACATGGGTATGGGCACTCCCCTTGGCAACTGCCAAGCTTGGGGGAGGTGCCCCGGTATCGTATCATCATCACAACTCCTATCTTTACCGTTTTTCTTAGTTCGATCCTTTTAGTAGTATCTTGATCTAGTAGAATAAAGTTTATGGCATGATCTAGTTTTGAGTTTTGCTTTATGGTCCCTCTATGTAATCGAGTCCGTGAGCTATATATATAATAAAGTTTAGTGTTGAGTCAAGGGCTTGATTGTTTTGCCATGATCTTGGGTGAATAAAAGAAAAGAAAGAAGAAAAAGAATAAAAATAAACAAAGAGTTCATATTGATCTTATTGAGAGTAATGACTTCACATAGAAAGAGTATGATGATTAAAAGTTGTTGGGAGTTGGCAAATATAGCTTTGGTCATCGTTGCAATTAATAGGAAGTAATAAGGAAAGAGAGGTTTCACATATAGATATATTATCATTGACACCTTTTATGATTGGGAGCACTCATTAAAATATAACATGCTAAAGAGTTGATGTTGGACAAGGAAGACAACGTGATGAGTTATGTTTTCTTATATCTGAGATAAAGTATGTTGTCATGGATCCTCTAACATGTTGAGCTTGCCTTTCCCCTCATGCTAGCCAAATTCTCAGCACCAAGTAGAGATACTACTTGTGCTTCCAAATACCCTTAAACCAGTTTAGCCATGAGAGTCCACCATATCTACCTATGGATTGAGTAAGATCCTTCAAGTAAGTTGTCATCGGTGCAAAGCAATAAAAATTGCTCTAAACATGTATGATTGATTGGTGTGGGAGAAATAAGCTTTATACGATCTTGTGATGTGGAAGTAATAAAAGCGACAGACTGCATAATAAAGGTTCATATCACAAGGGGAAATATAAAGTGACGTTCTTTCGCATTGAGATTTTGTGCATCCAACTATAAAAGCGTATGGCAACCTCTGCTTCCCTCTGCGAAGGGCCTATATTTTATTATTATCCTCTACCTTATGCAAGAGTCACGGTGATCTTCACCTTTCCTTTTCATTTTATTGTTTGGCAAGCCCAACATGTTGAACATGAATATATATATATATATATATATATATATATATATATATATATATATATATATATATATATATATATATATATATATATATATATATATATATATATATATCTAATTGGATGTAGGGGAGCATGAATTATTATTGTTGACATTACCCTTGAGGTAAAAGGTTGTGGGGCAAAACTATAAGCCCTATCTTTCTCGTGTCCCATTAAAACTCAGAACCACAAGTATTGCGTGAGTGTTAGCAATTATGAAGGACTAGATGATAATTGAGTATGTGGACTTGCTTTTAAGCTCTGACATAGACTCTTTCTGATGTTATGATAAATTGCAATTGCTTCAATGACTGAGGGTATAATTTGTTGGTGCTCAATAAGGTTTCTGATTCATACTTTTGCATTGTGAAAAGATCATCACTTGAACATAAGTAATCATATGACAAAATCTATATGTGTTGTTGTTATGAGAACAATCATGATGCCTTCATGTCCGTATTTTATTTTTTATCGACGCCTCTACCTCTAAATATGAGGACATATTTATTGTTATCGGCTTTTCGCTTGAGGACAAGCGAGGTCTAAGCTTGGGGGAGTTGATACGTCCATTTTTCATCATGCTTTTATATCAATATTTATCGCATTATGGGCTGTTATTTCACATTATGTCACAATACTTATGGCTATTCTCTTTTATTTTACAAGGTTTACATGAAGAGGGAGAATGCCGGCAGCTGGAATTCTGGGCTGGAAAAGGAGCAAATATTGGAGATCTATTCTGCGCAACTCCAAAAGTCCTGAAACTCCACGGAATATCTTAAAATAAATAAAGAAAAATCATCGCCAAAGATGAAGGCCAGGGGACCCACACCCTTCTCACGAGGGTGGGGGGTGCCCCCCTAGGGCGCGCCCCCTACCTCGTGGGCCCCCTGGTGGCTCTCCGACGCCATCTTCTCCTATATGAAGTCTTTCGTCAAGAAAAAAACATTAAGCAACCTTTCGGGACGAGACTCCACCGCCACGAGGCGGAACCAATCTAGGGCTCCAGCAGAGCTGTTCTGCCGGGGACACTTCCCTCCGGGAGGGGGAAATCATCGTCATCATCATCACCAACGCTCCTCTCATCGGGAGAGGTCAATCTCCATCAACATCTTCACCAGCACCATCTCCTCTCAAAACCCTAGTTCATCTCTTGTATCCAATTCTTGTCTCCAAGTCCGGGATTGGTGCTAGTAGGTTGCTAGTAGTGTTGATTACTCCTTGTAGTTGATGCTAGTTGGTTTATTTGGTGGAAGATCATATGTTCATATCCTTTATGCATATTATTACCCCTCTCATTATGAACATGAATATGCTTTGTGAGTAGTTACGTTTGTTCCTGAGGACAAAGGAGAAGTCTTGCTATTAGTAGTCATGTGAATTTGGTATTCGTTCGACATTTTGATGAGATGTATGTTGTCTAGCCTCTAGTGGTGTTATGTGAATGTCGACTACATAACACTTCACCATTATTTTGGGCCTAGAGGAAGGCATTAGGAAGTAATAAGTATATGATGGGTTGCTAGAGTGACAGAAACTTAAACCCTAGTTTATGTGTTGCTTCGTAAGGGGCTGATTTGGATCTATATGTTTCATGCTATGGTTAGGTTTACCTTAATACTTTTGTTGTAGTTGCGGATGCTTGCAATAGAGGTTAATCATAAGTGGGATGTTTGTTCAAGTAAGAACAACACCCAAGCACCGGTCCACCCACATATCAAATTATCAAAGTACCGAACGCGAATCATATGAACGTGATGAAAACTAGCTTGACGATAATTCCCATGTGTCCTAGGGAGCGCTTTTCCTATTATAAGAGTTTGTCCAGGCTTGTCCTTTGCTACAAAAAGGATTGGGCCACCTTCCTGCACTTTATTTACTATTGCTACTTGTTGCTCATTACAATTTATCTTATCACAAAACTATCTGTTACCACTTATTTCAGCACTTGCAGAGAATACCTTGCTGAAAACCGCTTATCATTTCCTTCTGCTCCTCGTTGGGTTCGACACTCTTACTTATCGAAAGGACTACGATAGATCCCCTATACTTGTGGGTCATCAAGTAACTATAATCTCTAATTGTCATCGCAACCATGTTTATTCATAATAAGCTGAATCAGGAACGATGAACTAATCATATTTACAAAAACAAGAAAGTTCGAGTTCATACCAGCTTCTCCCATCTCAATCAGTCCATCATATATCATCATAATTGCCTTTCACTTGCACGACCGAATGATGTTGTCGGTGTACTAGAGTAGGGGTACCCTAGTATCCCGAACTCGTGCATGGGCAGTTGCAAGACCAGCGGCAAGGCTTGCCGGTGACCGCCAAGGTCCTCCGTGGTTCCTTTGGAGCCATTCAAGAACAAAGTATTCAAGCCAAGGAGACAAGGCCCGGCAAGAGGAGCTTGCCGGAAGGCCACCCGAGGCACCTAGGAGACAAGGCCCGCAAGAGGAGCTTGCAGGAAGGCCCGTGAGCGACAAGCTTCGGACGCGACAAGACAACAACATGCAAGGCGCTTGCATGCAGACTATCACTGTTCTCGCGCTCCAAAGACATCCACCAACGTGTCGCCTCGACCTTTCCAGCGCAAGGCGTGGAGAGGTCTCAGGCGGTCAGCAGAGCGCGTGGCAAGCGGCGCCGACAAGATGGCCATCGTGGCAAGCGGTGGCGCCTCGACGGTCCCTCGCTTTGACTGTTTGGGCGACGAGACGCGTGCATTTAATGCCTTTGTCCCCGCCGTCAGAGTTAGGTATGATACACTGTACAAGTAGCTGTACCAACCACACTCCTTTTCCATTTTTGCCCTTGTCTACGTTGACACCTGTCGGTGACCCCTTGAGCATATAAAAGGAGGCCCATGCGCAACGTAGAGGGGGGTTCGAGAGGTTCAAAGCCAGAAACACTTACGCTAGGTCTCATTAGCAGCCGGTGTATACTCTAGCACTCAGCGCTCCCTAACAAGAACTCAATACACTCAAACATGCAACAGTAGGAGTGTTATCTCTCCGGAGAGCTCCGAAGCTGGGTAAACTGCTCGTGTGCTTCGCCTCGATCTGCTCTTCGTGCGACCTCCGCCCCCCACCGAACCGAAAGGGGCTCGGTCCGCCGATCCCATAGGTGTTCGTGGGTCAGATCAGCTTCCCCGACATCTTTGGCGCGCCAGGTAGGGGCTGGAGGATCCGGCAAGAAATGCCCCGGCCGAGGAGGACGCCGCGGCAAGGCCAAGCAGCGGCAAGGAGACAGACCTCCCCGCGGCCGCGACAAGGATGAAGATGACGACGACGACGAAGACATGGATGATGACGAGACCAATGAGCAGGAGTTCCAGAAAGCCACAGAGGTCTTGTGCGTTGATGGCGGTGCTTCTCTGCATACTTCACACCGCCAGCTCAAGCAGTGGATGCGGGAAGTCAATGCAGCAGAACCATCCGTCGAGTCACGCAAGCCTCTGAAATGGTCCAGCATGCCTATCATCTTTGACATTGAGGACCACCCTGATCGCATAACTGCGGTCGGGTGCTTGCCGATGTTGGTTTCACCAACTATCCGCAACCTCAAGGTCACTAAGATGCTAGTTGACGGCGGGGCCGGCTTGAACCTAATCTCCTCCGCGGTGCTCCAGAAACTCCAGATCCCTGACGGCGAGCTCGAAGAGACCGGCACATTTCAAGGAATCAATCCGGGAAGGAGCAAGCCGAAGGGAAAGATCACGTTGCCGGTGACATTTGGCAGCGAGTTGAACTTCAGGACTGAGAGGGTCACTTTTGACGTTGCTGACTTTCCATTGCCTTACAATGGGATACTTGGCCGTCCAGCGCTCGCCAAATTCATGGCGGCCTCTCACTATGCATACAACATGCTGAAGATGCCAGGCCCAATAAGTGTCATCTCCGTCCCTGGCGACAGGAAGGATGCTCTTATCTGCGCCGACAAGATTTACCGGGAAGCAGCAGCCGCAACAAATCACAAATCACTTGCCGCTGAAGCTCCCGGGGCGAAGAAGAAGACCAAGTCCGGCAAGAGTTCTGATGCCCACTCCGGCAAGCGCACCTCTTCGGAGTGCTGCGCTACCGTCGAGGACACACCATCGAGCTCCACCGGCAAGTGCAAGAAGAAGACGATGGCAACTCCACCAGAGACCAAGAAGGTGTCCGCCAAGGAGGACGGCACTGGTGGTACCTTCACCATCAGTGCCACTCTCGACCCTAAATAGGAAAGCGCGCTTGTTGCTTTCTCATGGGCGAACGCCGACGTGTTTGCATGGCAACCGTCGACATCCCCGTGTTCCTGTGAAAGTAATTGAGCACCACCTAGCTGTCTGTCCTCATCGCGCGCCCGTCAAGCATAAAGTCGAAGGTGCAAGGAGCGCCAAGAATTCATCGCAGAAGAAATCAAGAAATTGGAAGCAGCAGGCCTTGTCAGAGGAGTGCTCCATCCTACATGGTTGGCCAATCCTGTAGTCGCAGCAAGAAGCAAACGGGAAATGGAGGCTTTGTATCGACTTTTACCGATGTTAATAAAGCTTGTCCCAAAGACCCATTTCCCTTGCCGCAGATCGACCAGATTGTTGACTCCACGGCCGGATGTGATTTGCTTTCATTTCTTGATGCATACTCAGGGTACCATCAGATCTTCATGGCAGAAGTGGATGAGGAGAAGACCGCATTCATCACCCCATGTGGCACCTACTGTTTCGTACGGATGCCTTTCGGTTTTAAGAATGCTGGTTCAACATTTGCAAGAGTAGTCCATGACGCTTTTGAGCCACAGATACACAGAAATGTGGAAGCCTACATGGATGACATAGTGGTCAAGAGCAAGGACAAGGCGACTCTGATTCAAGATTTAGACGAAACCTTTGCAAATCTGTGCAAGATCAACCTCAAGCTCAACCCCGAGAAGTGCGTGTTTGGAGTCCCTCCGCAAGCTTCTCGGTTCTTCGTGGTCTCAGCCGGGAATTGAAGCCAATCCCGACAAGATCAAGGCCATTGAGCAGATTGAAGCACCAAAGCGCCAAGGATGTACGAAGGCTTGCCGGTTGCGTAGCTGCTCAAAGAGGTTTATCTCTAGGTCTGTTGAGCGCCCTGCCATTTTTCAAAATATTGAAAAGGCAGGTCCAATGAAATGGACTCGAAGCGGAGGCTGCGCGCAGACTTAAAGAGATACTGTCCTCCACTAACACTTGTCGCACCTAAGCCACAAGAGAAGTTGCTGCTATATATAGCGGCAACCAATCAAGTGGTTAGTGCTGCGTTAGTAGCGGAGAGGGAGGCGGATGATGAGCTGGCAACCACGGCAGATGCATCCAGCGACAAGCAAGGCACTTCACCGACAAGATCTGGTCCCGACAAAGATGGATCTGCGCAGGCGTGCGAGAAGATGCAGAAGAGAATGGTGCAACGCCCAGTTTACTTTGTCAGTTCCTTCTGCAGGGGGCTAGGTCAAGGTACTCTGGTGTGCAGAAATTGCTTTTCGGCCTTCTCATGGCCTCGAGAAAGCTGCGCCATTACTTCCAAGCGCATGAGATCACAGTCTCACTCGCTTTCCGCTGAAGAGGATACTGCAAAATCCAGAAGCAACAGGCAGGATTGTCGAGTGGGTGCTGGAACTGTCAAGCTTTGGCATCAAGTTTGAGAGCACTTCAACTATCCAAAGCAGAGCATTGGCAGAGTTCATAGCTGAATGGACGCCAACACAAGACGAAGAAATTCCAGAAACGAGCATCCCCGTCAAGGAAACACGCAAAGAGTGGCTGATGTACTTTGATGGTGCCTTCTCGCTGCAAGGCGCCGGTGCCGGCGTGCTACTTGTTGCACCCACCGGAGAGCACCTCAAGTATGTAGTCCAGATGCACTTTCCCAAGGAGCAAGCAACAAACAATACTGCAGAGTATGAAGGTTTGCTTGCCGGTCTCAGGATCGCAGCAGACCTTGGGATCAAGAAGCTCATTGTCAGGGGTGACTCACAGCTTGTCGTCCGCCAAGTGAACAAGAATTATCAGAGTCCGTTGATGGAAGCTTACGTTGATGAAGTGAGAAAGCTAGAAGAGTACTTTGACGGCCTACAGATGGAATATGTTCCAAGAGCTCGTAACGACATTGCCGATGGCTCGTCAAGTGCGCCGACTTAGGTTACTGTGGAACCAGGGATCTTTGTGCTCAAGCTGACTCAACCGTCTGTAACGCCATCAATCGGACAGAACAAGAAGAGGAAGTTGATTTCGCTGACTATTTTCCGCGGAGCTCCCAAGCCGCCGCCAAGAAGGTCCCCAAGATCAACACTAAGAATGCCGAGGAGCGTCTGCTCCGACAAGCCCTAGGGTTTGTTTCGTTGAAGCGCACGCCCCGACAAGTTTTGCTCCGCAAGCTTGCCGGGAACATCAAGCTCCGCTGAGCTGCAGGTTCTTGCCGAGAAGCGGATGTTCCCGCAGCAGCAGATGTGCCTTTAGTCCTTGTTGTCGAGCCGCAAGCTCCAAAGATGGGCACAACAGATTGTCCATTTCCTTGAGACGGGAGAACTTCCCAAGAACAAGAAGAAGCGGAAAGAGGGCCCGGCGGTCAAGTATGTACCAGTTTGTCGGCAACACACTGCATGTAAGAAGACTCAATGGTGTGAAATTGAAGTGTATTCACGGGAAGATGGACAAAAGCTGTTGGCAGAGATACATGGAGGCATATGTGGTCACCACATTGGCGAAGAGCACTTGCCGCAAAGCATTCCGCAAGGTTTCTTTTGGCCGAAAGCCCTCCAGATGCAATCGCACAAGTAACCAAGTGTGAAGCGTGCGGCCCATTCCAGCAGATACACCAGCCAGCTCAAGCTCTCCAGACGATCCCTTTATCCTGCCATTTTCGTGCAGGGGCTCGACATCCTCGCCCCTTTCCCGAGTTGTCGGGGCTTTGAGTACTTGTACGCTGTAATCGACAAGTTCACAAAGTGTCCGGAAGTGGAAGCGATGAGGAAGGTGACAAGCACAATCGTGATCAAGTTCTTCAGTCGATTGTTTGCCGCTTCGATTCCTAACAGATCATCACCGACAATGGCACGCAATTCACGAGCCGCACCTTCATGCAGACGCCCAAGATCTTGGCGCCAAGGTCTGCTTCGCTCATTGCTCACCCGAGAAGTAACGGTCAAGCGGAGAGGGCAATGCTGAAGTGCTGCGCGGGCTCAAGACCAGGACTTTCGGCTGTGATGCACAAGTGCGGAAGAAACTGGATTGAGGAGCTGCGGTGGTTCTTTGGTCGATCAGACGACGCCAAATCGAGCCACCGCCGCACACCTTCGCTCTAGTCTATGGAGCAGAGGCAGTTCTCCCCACGGAACTCGTTTACGGGTCACCCGAGTGCTCGCTATGATGAGCTTGAGCAAGAGCAGATTATGCATAAGATGACCTTGCTCCTTGAGGAGGACCGTCTTGTGGCGCTTGACGAGCTGCTCGATATCAGCAAGCTTTGCGCCGCTACCATAGCCGCAAAGTTAATGCCAGAAGTCTCGAGGAAGGCAACCTTGTTCTTCGGCGCGTTCAGTCCGCCAAGAATGCCAACAAGTTGACGCCGAAGTGGGAAGGCCCTTATCGGGTGAAACGAGTCACTAGGCCTGGCGCTGTCCGCCTTGAGACCGAAGATGGCATTCCAGTGAGCAACTCCTGGAACATCGAGCATCTTCGTAAGTTTTACCCGTAGGGCGCGGTTGCCGGAACCTGTTCCGGCAACCACCTTTTGTACAAGTCTTGCCGATGTTGCATGTAATCCTTTGTACAAGCCGGGCGCAGACCCCGTGCATAAGTAAAGCTCATGTGCTCCGCGCACCTTGTTAATTTCATGCTTTCTACTTTAATTTTGCATGCGTTATCTGACACTTTGTGTAGCACCTACCCCGGTAAGCAATAACGAGCCGCAAGGCTCCATGTCTTTATTTTCTCTTCTTTCTCTTTCTCAAAGAAAGGAAGGTTCCCTCGCCCACAAGTTTGCCGGGGAAAGGAGATATGGTGTGGACCAGCGTCGCCGAGGAAGTTTAGCCCGGGAAGCAAACGAGCAGAAAAGCTAAGTTGCTAAAATTTGAGCAATCAGTTTTAAAAATTTTAAGTTATCTTCCTCGAACGACTGCGTGCTTTGTATGGAAAACCCTGCGCGGAGGAACCAACTCGTGGCTAGTTGCGCCTTACTTTGTTTCGAGTCCGCTCAACAACTTAAGTGAGCTGCGATTAGTTGCGACAAGGTTTCTTGTCGGTAACGGCACCGCCCAGCGAACTGCCGACGTCTCCGCACTCAGCCGCCATGCAAAGGTGCCTGCACCGACAAGTTCCCTAAAAGCGTAGGGCAAAAACATACAAAGGGAGGAATCAAGTAAAGGAAATAACATAGCAATCACTACCCGAAATAGAGTTATATTACAAGATAGCTTGTCGCAGCTCTAATAGATTGTTCTCATGACATGACAAGCAGCGACAAGGAAAAGAGAAAACGGGCGGCCTAATCTACGCGGTCGCCATCAACCCTCTTGATCCCGCTCACCCTGTCCATGATTGGTGCGACAAGGGCCTTGAGCGCTTCCACATCAGCATCCGGCGGCAAGGACTTGAGGACGTTGGTGAGGTTGAGGCCTGGATTGCGGAAGGCCACCTTCATCAGCACCTTTTGGAGAGCTCCCGCGCAGATCTGGCGCGACTCGTCGGCCAGCTGCTTTGGGATCTCTTCCCGGAGCCGCTGGAGGGCCGTCACCATGCCTTTGAAGAACAAGCTGAGCTTGGCGCTGGGTTGGAGGTGCTCATCGGAGGAATATCCAAGATCCTCCATCCCCAGCTGCGCCAGCTCCCTATCGATGGCTGCAGCGACATCCACGAGACCCTCGGTCCAGTGCTCCACATTATCCCTGAAAGTGTTCTGGGCGGCAGCAGCACTCGCCAGCAACGTCTCGTCGGCCTTGATCTTCTCCTTCAAGGCCACCTCCTGCTCCTTGGCGCCGTCCAGCGTCTGAGTCAAGGTGGTCAGCTTCAACTCAAGATCTGCGTTGGAGTCCTTGGCGGCGCTGAGCTCCTTGCTCCTCTCGGCGAGACGGCCCTGCAGCTTGCCAAGAGTGTAGGCGTCCTTCTCGCGCTCATGCTTGAGTGCAGCAAGCTCCTCGCCGCTCTTCTTGAGATTAGCCTCCAGCTGCATCACCTTCGTCTCCAGCTCCTTCTTGGCGGCCTCCGCAGCTGCGGCAGCATCCTTTGCTTCCTTGAGAGCCCCGCCAAAAGTTTGCTCGCGCGAGGCAAGATCCTCCTCATGGCTGTCAAGATTGACCTTCCGCTGCGCCAACTCGCCTTCTTGTGCAGACAGCTTCTTGGCAGCAGCCCGCTGTTGCTCTTCAACTTCAGCCTTCTCGAGGAGGAAGGCCTTGCGCTCCTCGACGATTTGCTCCCGCTCCTTTTCCAAGGACCGGAGAGCTTCTTGGTTGAGGCCCCGGAGCTCCTCTGCGCGCTTCTCAATGTCTTCTCCCGCCTTCACGACAAGCGCCTCTCGGGATTCCATCTTGGCTTGTCGGGCGCGGTAGAGCGACAGCAGCTTCCGCAGCAGCTGCTCCTCCTCGGACTTCGCCATCGCTGCTTTTACGCCATGTCGACCAGCGTCAGCCCAGCGGAGGCGAGGAGCTCTTCGTCAAAGGTTTCCCCTTCGGTCGGCGCTCTGGAGCTCGATGCCCAGGGGAGCTTGATGAAGACGCCATCGCCGGCCTTCAAATAGGCGCCGGGCTGGGGCTCTTCGAACTCGACGCGGCAAAGAGCGGCGGAGGGATCGGCGGTCGGCGTAGCGCCAGATGCTCCTGCGGCCTCAGGGCCGTCAGTGCTATCGCCGGACCCCTCGCCAGCTTCTGCGGCAGCAGCTTTGGCGGCCTCTTCACCGGCGGGCTCGTCAGCGCCAGCTTCCTCTTCGGCGACGGCGGCGTCATCAATATTGCCGCCCGCGTCCTCCTCGCCGGCGACCTCGGTCTCCATTGGCTCTGTGGCAGATGGATCTGGCGACCGAAAAAGAAAGAAAAGTCAAGCAAATATTCAAAAAGAAGATCAGAAGAAGAAGGACACAAGGGAAGTTTTCAAGCAAAGGGATTACCTGTGCTAGGATCTGTAGTCGGGGTCTCAACCACTGGAGGGTCGCTGGTGCTGTCCCTTGCCGGAGAGCTGACCCTTGCCGGAGAAGTCTCCCTTGCCGGAGAACGCTCCCTTGCCGGGGGATCCTCCCTTGGCGGTGTAGTCGAAGCAGACGGCATGTCGAGGCGGCTTGGGCACTCTGGTGGGGCTGCTCTGCTCCTACACAAATCAACAGTCAGATATCAACAAAGAAAGAGCACCCATGCACGTCTAACAGCAGAAAGTAAACCATATACTTACGCTGGGGGCTGCTTTGAGGAAGAGTTGCCGCGTCCGGCAAGGTGGTCTCGGACGCGCCTCCTGCTATCGCGGTGGGATCGTCCTCGATGACAATCACCGGGGCCTTGGCTCTCTTCGACGCTCTCTGGGCCAGCGTCCTGAAAAGGAATGAGTTCAGAGTGAAGCAAGTCAGATACAAGACAAAATAATAAATTGAAGAACTACAAGTACAGCAAAGAATCTTACTCTTCCTCTTCCTCGTCGGAGCTGAGCGCGGAGAGATCAAATTCTGGCTCGCCTCCAGTGCGACGAGGCGGAGGAGTGGGTTCCCTTGGCCGCTTGGCGGGTGCAGAAGTGGTGGTCTGAGAAGGCCCCGCTCCAGTTGCTGCAGCGGCGTGAGGTGCTCCCGCGGCAATAGTGCTTGCCGCGGTGGACCGCGTCGCGCGGCGTGGCGGCTGTTGGCCCATCTGCCGCCCCGCTACGTCTCCGGCCTTGCGGAGACGCCTTCTTGGTGGAGCTGGGGGCTCCGCTCGCGGCAAGCTGTTTAAGGGTGGGGAGGAGGCGCCCTCGGCGGGCTCGCTCGACTCAGCTTCAGGCTCGGAAAGCTCCTCCTTGCCGGCAAACTCCTTCGCCGACAAGGCTTGCCGCCTCTGCTGCCTCTGCCTCCTCCACGGTGAATCCGAACTGCGCCGGGCGGCAGCGCGCCGCTGCCTCTTCCAGCCTGGTGGCGATGCGCTGCATCTCATCATCGGTGGTGTCGCGGGTGAGGCTCTTCTGTTCATCGGGGCGGACCGGCACTTCTACCAGGCTGTCAAAGAACTGCCGCACGACGTCATCTGTAGGCTCTTGCCAAGTTGGGACGATTCCATGCGAGTCGCACATCGGCATCATTGCACGGATGCGGTCGAGCGAGGAATTGTTGCAGAGCGGAACGACACCCCTCGGCAACCTGAACATCTCGAGATGATCAGGATCGGGCTTGAACAGCTCCAAGAGCATCGCATCCAGTTCCAAGACGGTGAAGTTGAAGTTGAGGCGCGGGCGCAGCCTCATGATATTCGCCGCATTCTGGAACTCCCAGGCGGGTCTCCTCCTCTCCTGCAAGGGGGCGATGCGGCGGCGAAGAAAGTCTGCGCCAACGGTGCCTACAGTGAGTCCGGCAAGCCTGAGGCGCAAGATCCGGGTGACGACAATCTTCAACCTAGCGTCTTCCGGGGCCTCGTTGCTCCAATCGTTGCCGCGCATTATTGGGGTTTGGCGCTGGGCAGTAAAGGGTTGCGGGTTCTCCTCAACAATCCAACACCAATCTGCCCTCCATTCCTCCCACTTGCTGCGGAGCTCTCCCTCCAGATAAGCTTCCTTCTTGCCAATCCTCGAGATCCAAGCGATTCCGCCGGCAAGGGGCTCTCCTCTCTCAACTCGGGGCATAAAGAAATGGCGGAAAAGAGCTACGTTGGGATGGACTCCGACAAAGTTTTCGCAGAGATGTGCGAAAACTGCCATGGTCAGGACAGCATTGGGGGTGAAATCAAGGAGGCGGAACCCGTAGGTGTTCATGATATCACGGAAAAATTCAGAGAAGGGCGGGCAGAGCCCGCAGTGGAAGAACAGCGCGAAGAAAGGGTACCCAGTTGGAGCGAGTTCCGAAGCAGCAGCTGGGAGTACCTTCATGCGCGGATGCGCTCGCGTCTCCGTCGACCAGAAGAGGTAGTAGTACTCCCTCAGATCCTTCGCGGCGAGCTGAGGGGGGAAGATTGCCGCTCCTTCGCGCAGCCGCGAGCCGCGGCCGCCGACTTCACGGCCTTCCCCTTGTCGGCTTTAGGAGCCATGGCGGAGGCGGTGGAGGAGGTCGACGGCGTTGGTGATGCTGGTGGCGATGGGGGGCGGAGCGCTGCTCGCTTTTTAGCCTTGGGAAGAAGGGGGGAGCAGCGGAGGTTTTTCGAGATTGGACAGCAACTGGCGAGGTGGGCGAACTGCCCCTGTTTCCCCTGCTTATAAAGAGGGAGGGGGCGGACGTTCCGCTTTTCCGAATAAAGAAACCACCCACGATCTCTCCCACGATGCCGCATTCGACGCGTGCCGTTCGTGGAGGGTGTGGTGGGTCCGGAGTGAATTACGGCGTAACCCAGGCCGCGCGTGCCGTGCCTGTTTTGGGCCTGGCCCAACAGCTTCGCACTGCAGTGTGGCCCAGCCGGGGCTCCTGCCGGTGTACTAGAGTAGGGTACCCTAGTATCCCGAACTCGCACGGGCAGTTGCAGCACCAGCTGCAAGGCTTGCCGGTGACCGCCAAGGTCCTCCGTGGTTCCTTTGGAGCCATTCAAGAACAAAGTATTCAAGCCAAGGAGACAAGGCCCGGCAAGAGGAGCTTGCGGGAAGGCTACCCGAGGCACCTAGGAGACAAGGCCCGCAAGAGGAGCTTGCGGGAAGGCCCGTGAGCGACAAGCTTCCGGACGCGACAAGACAACGATCATGGCAAGGCGCTTGCGCGCAGACTACCACTGTTCTGCGCTCCAAGACATCCACCAACGTGCCATACAGGACCTTTCGGTAGCGTGGCGAGACTGTCTTGGCCAGCGGAGCCTTGTGTGGCAAGCGGCGCCGACAAGATGGCCATCGTGGCAAGCGGTGGCGCCCGACGTCCCTGTTTGCACTGTTTGGGCGACGTGACGGGCATTTAATGCCTTTGTCCCCTGCGCCGAGTTAGGTATGATACACTGTACAAGTAGCTGTACCAACCACACTCCTTTTCCATTTTTGCCCTTGTCTACGTTGACACCTGTCGGTGACCCCTTGAGCATATAAAAGGAGGCCCATGCGCAACGTAGAGGGGGGTTCGAGAGGTTCAAAGCCAGAAACACTTACGCTAGGTCTCATTAGCAGCTGGTGTATACTGTAGCACTCAGCGCTCCCTAGCAAGAACTCAATACACTCAAACATGCAGCAGTAGGAGTGTTATCTCTCCGGAGAGCTCCGAAGCTGGGTAAACTGCTCGTGTGCTTCGCCTCGATCTGCTCTTCGTGCGACCTCCGCCCCCACCGAACCGAAAGGGGCTCGGTCCGCCGGTCCCATAGGTGTTCGTGGGTCAGATCAGCTTCCCCGACAGATGTGAATAATAATAATAGTGCACGTGCATTGGACTAAGCTGGAATCTGCAAGCATTCAATAAACTGGAGAAGACAAGGCAATATGGGCTCTTGGTTAAATCAACAACAATCCATATAAGGGCCACTTCAACAATTTCATCATGGTCTTCTCCTATCGACCCCCTAAGGAAAAAAAGGAAATAAAAACTATTTACACGGGAAAGCTCCCAACAAGCAAAAGAAGAACAGGAAATATTTTTGGGTTTTCTTTTTAATTATTACTACTACAGACAAGGAAAGTAACTAACTTAAAGCTACTACTAATAATTTTTGGTTTTCTTAAGGTTTTTCAAACACACAAGAAGAAAGCATAAAAAGGGAAAATAAACTAGCTTGGATAATACAATGAAAGAGTATGAGCACCGACATCTAGCATGAGCGTGTGAACATAAATGTAATGTCGGTGAGAAATACATACTCCCCCAAGCTTAGGCTTTTGGCCCAAGTTGGTCTAATGCCACGACTGGCCTGGCGGATATCCAAAGTTATAGTTGGGGTCGTACTGAGAAGAAGCCTCGGATTGCCACTGGTTGGCAATCACCTCCGGATCCCACTGGTAATCAGACTGACATGGAGGATCAAATTGTGGTTCCGGCTCTGGCTTTGTAGCTGATGTAGGGTTTAGGTAGGCGCGAATAGTCTCTGGCGGAACAAGGTACTTGCCTGCAGACAAATCAAACAAGGAAGGAGCAGGCAGAGTAATAGTCTCAGGGTGTTTTATACCAAATATTAATTTGTACTTAAGCGCCCTTTCCCTATTCTTAACAATAAAATCATGTGCTACCATACTCTTATAGTCTAGAAAAGCAGGAGGCAGCAATTTTTCTTCTTTCTCATAATGCCTAATAGGTATATTATAGTATGCAGCGAGGTGCAAGGCGAAGATGCCTCCCAAGATGGGGCCCTTAGTACGGTTAAGGTTTAACCGCTTTGCAACAATAGCACCCATACTAAATGTGTCATCACGAAACAAGGCATGGCATAAAATAACAATATCAGGGGCACTCAGATTTCCGCAGTTTTTGCGACCAATTAAGCATCTACTAGCAAATATAGCAAAGTAACGTAGAATAGGAAAATGTATGCTAGTGATTCGTGTGTCGAAAACCTTCCTCATTTCCCCTACAGCAATTGTATCAATAAACCCCTCCACATCGTCACGATGAGGTTCCTCTATGATGCCCGGAAAGGTCAACTTGCAAACCTCACAAAATTCACGAAGGGTCATCTCCTTATACTCATCATATAAATAAAAATCCACCGTAGGTGGTGACCTCCTAGAATGTAAATGAAAATTCTGCACAAAGATATTGGTGAGTAAGAGATACTGTTCGCGCTGGTCACGGAGGAAGTCGGTGAGGCCTGCATTCTCAGCCAACTCATAAAAATCATCATAAATCCCGGCTGCTCTCAAGAAATCATCACAAGGCCATTCACACGGGCGAACCTCCACGGTGCGAGGCAGATTATATTTGGGCCTCTCTTCTTCATCACTTTGCTTATCCTTCGAGCTTCGGCTCGAAGAGCCCCTCAAAAATTTCTTCATCATTTTCTGAAAATTTCTGAAATTTTTAGTAACTTCAAATAAAAGTGAACCAAACTCAACAAAATTGATAGTGACTACTCCTACAAGTGCCTAGAGACTATATCATGCATTAGAATTACTTGGGACCATATAAATGTGACATGCAAGCTCAAGAACATGGTCACCTAGGCAGCAAAAATTTGCAATGAATGAGGCACTAGAACAAAAACTAATTGGACCATTGGAGGAATCACATACCAAGGAACAATCCCCCAAAGCAGTTTTGTGAGAGGTGCTTTGAGCAAGGAGATCGAAAATCGCAGCAAAATGAGCTAGAACTCGTGCTTGAGCTGGTTGTTGATTTTTTGGGAGGAAGGAGTGTGTGGGTGCAGGAATAAGTGGAGGGGAGCCACTATGGGCCCACGAGGCAGGGGGCGCGCCCTGGACCCTTGTGGCCAGGTGCTTGCTCCCCCTGCTGTGTTCTCAGTGCCATATATTCTCAAATATTCCAGAAAAAATCATATTTCAACTTCGGGGCATTTGGAGAAATTTTATTTTCGGGGTATTTTTTATTGCACGAATAATTCAGAAAACTGGCGGAAAATACTATTTCTGCTTTATTTCAACTAAATAGCAGAAAGTAAAAGAAGGGTACAGAAAGTTTTGCTTTCTAACTGCATCCATCTAATGCTCATCAAAAGGAATCCACTAACAAGGTTGATCAAGTCTTGTTAACAAATTCATTCCGAATTGCATGAAACCGGAGAATTTTCGAATATCACTATGTTACCTCAACGGGGATATGCACGTCCCCAATAATAAGAATATCATATTTCTTCTTGACAGTAGGTAGAGGAAATACAAAACCTCCAAAAATAATCGATGGAATTTTTCCAATAGAATTGATACTGTGGACTTGAGGTTGTTTCCTCGGAAAGTGTACCGTATGTTCATTGCCATTAACATGAAAAGTGACATTTCCTTTGTTGCAATCAATAACAGCCCCTGCAGTATTCGAAAAGGGTCTTCCAAGAAAAATAGACATACTATCGTCCTCGGAAATATCAAGAATAACAAAGTCTGTTAAAATAGTAACATTTGCAACCACAATAGGCACATCCTCACAAATACCGACAGGTATAGCAGTTGATTTATCAGCCATTTGCAAGGATATTTCAGTAGGTGTCAACTTATTCAAATCAAGTCTACGATATAAAGAGAGAGGCATAACACTAACATCGGCTCCAAGATCACGTAAAGCAGTTTTAACATAGTTCCTTTTAATGGAGCATGGTATAGTTGGTACCCCTGGATCTCCAAGTTTCTTTGGTATTCCACCCTTAAAAGTATAATTAGCAAGCATGGTGAAAATTTCAGCTTCCGGTATCTTTCTTTTATTTGTAACAATTTCTTTCATGTAATTAGCATAAGGATTCATTTTGAGCATATCAGTAAAATGCATACGCAAAAAGATAGGTCTAATCATTTCAGCAAAGCGCTCAAAATCCTCATCATCCTTTTTCTTGGATGGTTTGGGAGGAAAAGGCATGGGTTTCTGAACCCATGGTTCTCTTTCTTTACCGTGCAACCTAGCAACAAAGTCTCTCTTATCATAACATTGATTCTTTGATTGTGGGTTATCAAGATCAACAGCAGGTTCAATCTCTACATCATTATCATTACTAGGTTGAGCATCAACATGAACACCATCATTAGCATTTTCACTAGGTTCATGTTCGTTACCAGATTGTGTTTCAGCATCAGAAATAGAAATATCATTGGGATTCTCAGGTGTGTCAACAACAGGTTCACTAGAAGCATGCAAAGTCCTATCATTTTTCTTTTTCCTCTTTTTAGAAGGACTAGGTGCATCAACATTAATTCTCTGAGAATCCTGCTCAATTTTCTTAGGGTGGCCCTCAGGATACAAAGGTTCCTGAGTCACTCTACCCCCTCCAGTCACAAATCTAATAGCATTATTATTCTTCTTATTATTTAATTCATTGAGAAAATCATTCTGAGATTTAAGTACTTGTTCTACTTGAGTGGTAACCATAGAAGCATGTTTACTAATGAGTTTAACTTCACCTTTAACTCTAGACATATAATCACTCAAGTGTTCAATCATATAAGCATTGTGTTTTAATTGTCTACCAAAATAAGCATTGAAATCTTCTTGTTTAACCATAAAATTATCAAACTCATCCAAACATTGGCTAGCAAACTTAGTAGGCGGGATTTCAGCTTTATCATATCTATAGAGAGAATTTACCTTTACTACCTGTGTCGGGTTATCAAGACCGTGTACTTCTTCAACAGGCGGTAAATTAAGACCATGTATTTCTTCAACAGGAGGTAAATTCTTAACATCTTCAGCTTTTATACCTTTTTCCTTCATATATTTCTTTGCCTCTTGCATATCTTCAGGACTGAGAAATAGAACACCCCTTTTCTTCGGAGTTGGCTTAGGAGTTGGTTCAGGAAGTGTCCAATTATTTTCATTGGTCAGCATATTATTCAATAGAATTTCAGCTTGATTAACAGTTCTTTCCCTGAAAACACAACCAGCACAACTATCTAGGTGGTCTCTGGAAGCATTGGTTAGTCCATTATAAAAGATATCAAGTATTTCATTTTTCTTGAGAGGATGATCAGGCAAAGCATTAAGTAATTGGAGAAGCCTCCCCCAAGCTTGTGGGAGACTCTCTTCTTCAATTTGCACAAAATTATATATATCCCTTAAAGCAGCTTGTTTCTTATGAGCAGGGAAATATTTAGCAGAGAAGTAATAAATCATATCCTGGGGACTACGCACACAACCAGGATCAAGAGAATTAAACCATATCTTAGCATCACCCTTTAATGAGAACGAAAATATTTTAAGGATATAATAGTAGCGAGTTTTCTCATCATTAGTGAACAGGGTGGCTATATCATTTAATTTAGTAAGATGTGCCACAACAGTTTCAGATTCATAGCCATAGAAAGGATCAGATTCAACCAAAGTAATTATATCGTGAATCGACAGAGAATTCATAATCCTTATCAGTAACAAAGATAGGTGAAGTAGCATAAGTAGGATCATATTTCATTCTAGCATTCAGAGTTTTTTTGTTTCAGCTTAGCTAATAATTTCTTAAGATCACTTCTATCATTGCAAGCAAGAAAGTCTGTAGAAGTTTCTTCATCCATAACATAGCCCTCAGGCACAACATGCAATTCATATCTAGGGGCAGAATCTTCATCATCACTTCCATCAATATTATCAGTTTCAATAATTTCATTCTCTCTAGCCCTAGCAAGTTTTTCATCAAGAAATTCACCAAGTGGCACAGTAGTATCAAGCATAGAAGTGGTTTCATCATAAGTATCATGCATAGCAGAAGTGGCATCATCAATAATATGCGACATATCAGAATTAATAGAAGAAGCAAGTTTAGGTGTCGCAAGCTTACTCAAAACAGAAGGTGAATCAAGTGCATAGCTAGATGGCAGTTCATAACCTCTCCTCGTAGTTGAGGGATAAATTTTAGTTTTCTCGTCTTTCAAGTTCTTCATAGTGACCAGCAGATATAAATCCTAAGTGACTCAAAGAATAGAGCTATGTTCCCCGGCAGCGGCGCCAGAAAATAGTCTTGATAACCCACAAGTATAGGGGATCGCAATAGTTTTCGAGGGTAGAGTATTTAACCCAAATTTATTGATACGACACAAGGGGAGCCAAAGAATATTCTCAAATATTAGCAGTTGAGTTGTCAATTCAACCACACCTGGATAACTTAATATTTGCAGCAAAGTATTTAGTAGCAAAGTAGTATGATAGTAATGGTAACGGTAGCAAAAGTAATGTTTTTTGGGTTTTGTAGCGATTGTAATAGTAGCAACGGAAAAGTAAATAAGCGAAGAACAATATGTGAAAAGCTTGTAGGCATTGGATCGGTGATGGAGAATTATGCCGGATGCGGTTCATCATGTAACAGTCATAACATAGGTGACACAGAACTAGCTCCAATTCATCAATGTAATGTAGGCATGTATTCCGAATATAGTCATACATGCTTATGGAAAAGAACTTGCATGACATCTTTTGTCCTACCCTCTCGTGGCAGCAGGGTCCTATTGGAAACTAAGGGATATTAAGGCCTCCTTTTAATAGAGTACCAGACCAAAGCATTAACACATAGTGAATACATGAACTCCTCAAACTATGGTCATCACCGGGAGTGGTCCCGATTATTGTCACTTCGGGGTTGCCGGATCATAACACATAGTAGGTGACTATAGACTTGCAAGATAGGATCAATAACTCACGTATATTCATGAAAACATAATAGGTTCAGATCTGAAATCATGGCACTCGGGCCCTAGTGACAAGCATTAAGCATAGCAAAGTCATAGCAACATCAATCTCAGAACATAGTGGATACTAGGGATCAAACCCTAACAAATCTAACTCGATTACATGATAAATCTCATCCAACCCATCACCGTCCAGCAAGCCTACGATGGAATTACTCACGCACGGCGGTGAGCATCATGAAATTGGTGATGGAGGATGGTTGATGATGACAATGGTGACAGATTCTCCTCTCTGGAGCCCCGAACAGACTCCAGATCAGCCCTCCCGAGAGAGTTTAGGGCTTGGCGGCGGCTCCATATCGTAAAACGCGATTAATCTTTCTCTCTGATTTTTTTTCTCCGTGAACACGAATATATAGAGTTGGAGTTGAGGTCAGTGGAGCTCCAGGGGCCCACGAGGCAGGGGGCTCGCCTTGGGGGGCAGCGCGCCCCCACCCTCATGGACAGGGTGTGGGCCCCCTGGCCTTGATTCTTTCGCCAGTATTTTAAATTATTTCCAAAAATAATCTTCGTGAATTTTCAGGTTATTCTGAGAACTTTTGTTTCTGGACAAAGATAACACCATGGCAATTCTGCTGAAAATAGCGTCAGTCCGGTTTAGTTCCATTCAAATCATGCAAGTTAGAGTCCAAAACAAGGGCAAAAGTGTTTGGAAAAGAAGATACGATGGAGACGTATCAATCAGCATACCGTATCGCCCTTGACGAGCAAACCCGCACCTCTATGTGCGCCACGAGCAGGGCACCGGATGGCCAACGTGCCATCTGAAAGGCATTATGGGGGTGCCCTGCCCCCCCAAAGGTACGCAATTTCGCATGGAAGCTTGCAACTAATTGCCTCACGACTACGGAAAACAAAGTTAAACGACACCTTGAAGTCTCTGACACTTGTCGTGTTTGTGGAATGGAATGAGAGGACTCTTTCCATGTCTTCTGCAGGTGTCCAAAGGCTGTTGGAATATGGGAGGCGATGGCGAAGGATTGGGCGATGCGCTGCCGAGGAGTATCGTGAACACAGGGCACGACTGGCTACTACATCTACTTGACACATGCGGTGAAGGCGAGCGGCTCCCACTGCTCATGACGTTGTGGCGTGCTTGGCACGTCAGGAATGAGGTGGTGCACTTCAAGCCTGCTCCTCCAATTGAAGCCTCACGGAGATTCCTAGGAAGCTACATCAACTCACTAATGTGCATCAAGAAACATCCATTGGCGGATGTCGCAAAAGGAAAAATGGTGGTCTCCTATGGCCGAGGCTCTCAATTGCTTTCATGGAAGGCCGCTCCTCTAGGTCGTTCGCCTGAGAGATGGAAACCACCACCTGATGGCTGGCTTAAACTGAATGTTGATGGCACCTTTTCTGAGTCAGAAGGGAATGGAGGTGCAGGCAAGATTCTTAGAGATAGCAGTGGCCACATTGTTTTATCATCCTGCTGTCACCTTTTCTCATGTGTGAGCGCACTAGAAGCTGAAGTAGAAGCTTGCAAAGAGGGCATTGCACTAGCACTAGAGTGGAGCACTCTACCCTTCATACTGGAAACGGACTGCTCAGTTGCTGCTGCCATGATTGTGCAGCCAGAGGTGAACAGATCTCTTGTGTCTAATTTAGTCCAGGAAATCAAGCACTTTCTAGCTAGAGGTAGAAGTCACAAGGTAGCTGCTATTAGCCGAGTGCAAAATAGTGTCAGTCATATGCTAGCAAAAATTGGACGCACTAGCCCTAGAACGGCAGTGAGGTTAAGGTCTGGTCCAGAGGAGATTGTAAACTTATGTTCCGCGGATCAAACTGATCCGATTTAATAATAAATCTCCTTTTTTCACAAAAAAGAGTACATGTTGTAGACTGGTAGAGCATGGTTAAGAATGTAGCCGGCTGTTGGCTATAAGGAGACGCCACCTCACTTAAAGTCTTCATAAAAATACTCATATAATAGGTTGGCTCTCAGACTGGCTATTAGGTTGGCTCTAAGCATTTAATATTTGCATGAGCAATGTATATAATTGGAAGAAAGTTGCATGCATATACTTTTCTTGATCCATGTGTTATGGCCGGATAGAATAAGAGCTCACTTCATTCCCTCTCCTCTCTTCTCACTCCTTCAAGTAAGATTTTAATGACATGACAAGTCCTATAGCCTACTGACTTGACCTTATTAGACTTGCTCTTAGGTTGTAGCTCATTTCTCTTCTCTCTCTTCCAACTCAGTAAAATAAATATTTTAGCCTGCTTACGTCACGTTATTAAACAAGAATGAAAATCTCGGGTACCGTGTGATTAACGATGACCATAGTGACCTAAAGAGACAAGTTTCTTGCCGCTGCTCTTGCCTGGTCCATGTTTCGTGCATTATTTAGGTCGAGTTTGCTGGGCGCCATGAGTGACTGTCATTTGGATTAAATCTGTGTACTCTTTGTTTTGCGAATGAAAAAATCTGGGTACTCTTGAAAAAGGATTAAATCTGGTGCCTATAATAATTTTGGCACATTATGCATACGAGTGCTTTAATAGTTCTTTTTATCTATATGAATATGATGGGAGATGCTCTTGCATGGCTCAAGGGTATGTGACTGATGACCCACAAGTATAGTGGATCAATCGTAGTCCTTTCGATAAGTAAGAGTGTCGAACCCAATGAGGAGCAGAAGGAAATGACAAGTGGTTTTCAGCAAGGTATTTTCTGCAAGCACTGAAATAGTCGGTAGCAGGTAGTTTGATAGCAAGATAATTTGTAATGAGCAAGTAACAGTAACGGTAAATAAAGTGCAGCAAGGTAGCCCAATCCTTTTGTGGCAAAGGACAGGCCAAACGGTCTCTTATATTAAGCAAAGCGTTCTTGAGGTACACGAGAATTTCACCATATCACTTTCATCATGTTGGTTCGATTCGTGTTCGCTACTTTGTTAATTTGATATCAAGGTGGACCGATGCTTAGATGATGTTCTTACTTGAAAAAACCTCCTACTTATGATTAACCCCCTCGGAAGCATCCGCAACTACGAGAAAAGTATTAAGATAAAATCTAACTATAGCATTAAACTTTTGGATCCAAACCGGTCCCTTATGAAGTAGCGCATAAACTAGGGTTTAAGCTTCTGTCACTCTAGCAACCCATCATCTAATAACTACCCACGATGCATTTCCCTTAGGCCCAAATATGGTGAAGTGCCATGTAGTCGGCGTTCACATGACACCACTAAGGGAATCACAACATACATATCATCAAAATATCGAACACATATCAAGTTCACATGATTACTTGCAACATGACTTCTCTCATGACCTCAAGAACAAAAGTAACAATTCACAAATAATAATCATGCTCAATATCAGAGGGGTATTAATAGCATAATGGATCTGAACATATAATCTTCCACCAAATAAACCATATAGCAATCAACTACAAGATGTAATCAACACTACTAGTCACCCATGGGTACCAATCTGGGTTCCGGTACAAAGATTGAACACAAGATATGAACTAGGGTTTGAGAGGAGATGGTGCTTGATACATCCATTTTTCATCATGTTTACCTACTGTTATTTATGATGTTTTCATGCATAATAATGCATTTTGGAGTAATTCTAATACCTTTTCTCCCATAATATGCAAGGTACACACAAAGAGGGAGAATTTCGGCAGCTGGAAATCTGGACCTGGAAAAACTACGTCAGGCCACCTATTCTGCACAACTCCAAATAACCTGAAACTTCACGAGGACTTTTTATGGAATAAATAAGAAATACTGGAGCAAATAACCACCGGAGGGGGGCCATCTGGTGAGCACAAGACACCAGGGCGCGCCTGGCCCCCAGGCGCGCCCTGGTGGGTTGTGCTCAGCCCGGCCCACCTCGGGTGCCCATCTTCTGGTATATAAGTCATTTTGACCTAAAAAATAAGGGGATTACTTTCGAGACGGAGCGCCGCCGTCTCGAGGCGGAACTTGGGCAGGAGAACTTTTGCCCTCCGGCGAAGCGATTCAAGTCGGGGGAACTTCCCTCCCGGAGAGGGAAATCATCGTCATCATTGTCACCAACAACTCTCCCATCTTGGGGAGGGAAATATCCATCAACATCTTCAACAGCACCATCTCCTCTGAAACCCTAGTTCATCTCTTGTGTTCAATCTTTGTACCGGAACTATAGATTGGTGCTTGTGGGTGACTAGTAGTGTTGATTACATCTTGTAGTTGATTACTATATGGTTTATTTGGTGGAATATTATATATTCAGATCCATTATGCTATTTATTACCCCTCTGATCTTGAGCATGTTTATCACTTGTGAGTAGTTACTTTTGTTCTTGAGGTCACGGGAGAAATCATGTTGCAAGTAATCATGTGAACTTGATATGTGTTCAATATTTTGATAGTATGTATGTTGTGATTCCCTTAGTGGTGTTGTGTGAACGTCGACTACATGACACTTCACCATATTTGGGCCTAAGGGAATGCATTGTGGAGTAGTTATTTGATTATGAGTTGCGAGAGTGACAGAAGCTTAAACCCTAGTTTATGCGCTATTCCGTATGGGACCGATTGGATCCAAAAGTTTAATGCTATGGTTAGAATTTAGTCTTAATACTTTTCTCGTAGTTGTAGATGCTTGCGAGGGAGTTAATCATAAGTAGGAGTTTTGTTCAATTAAGAACAGCACCTAAGCACTGGTCCACCCATATATCAAATTATCAAAGTAGCGAACACGAATCGAATCAACATGATGAAAGTGACTAGATGAAATTCCCGTGTACCCTCAAGAACGCTTTGCTTATTATAAGAGACCGTTTTGTCCTTCCCTTTGCCTCAAAAGTATTGGGCTATCTTTTTGCACTTTTGTTACTATTACCATTACTTGCTCGTTAGAAATTATCTTGCTATCAAACTACTCTGTTACTTACAATTTCAGCACTTGCAGATATTACCTTGCTGAAAACCACTTGTCATTTCCTTCTGCTCCTCGTTGGGTTCGACACTCTTACTTATCTAAAAGGCTAGAATTGATCCCATATACTTGTGGGTCATCAAGGCTCTTTTCTGGCGTTGTTGCCGAGGAGTGAAGCACTCTTGGTAAGCGGAAATTGGTAAGGAAAAATTATTACTACGTGCTGAAATTTATTGTCACTTGTTACTATGGAAAACAATCCTTTGAAGGGTTTGTTCGGGGTATCTTCACCGACCGGAACCACAATTGGTTACCCCTCAACCTACTGCACCTACTAAAAATATTGAATATGAAATTCCTTCGGGTATGGTAGAACAACTGCTAGCTAATCCTTATGCAGGAGATGGAATCGAACATCCTGATATGCACTTGATATATGTGGAAGAAATTTGTGGATTGTTTAAGCTTGCAGGTTTTCCCGGAGATGAAGTTAAGAAGGTTGATAACCCACGAGTATAGGGATCGCAACAGTTTTTGAGGGTAGAGTATTCAACCCAAATTTCTTGATTAGACACAAGGGGAGCCAAAGAATATTCTCAAGTATTAGCAGCTGAGTTGTCAATTCAACCACACCTGAAAGACTTAATATCTGCAACAAAGTATTTAGTAGCAAAGTAGTATGGAAGTAGCTATAACGATGGCAAAAGTAACAGTAGCAATTTTGTAGTAATCGTAACAGTGGCAACAGAAAAGTAACTAAGCAAAGATCAATATGTGAAAAGCTCGTAGGCAATGGATCAGTGATGGATAACTATGTCGGATGCGATTCCTCATGCAACAGTTATAACATAGGGTGACACAGAACTAGCTCAGTTCATAAATGTAATATAGGCATGTATTCCGAATATAGTCATACGTGCTTATGGAAAAGAACTTGCATGACATCTTTTATCCTACCCTCCCGTGGCAACGGGGTCCTATTGGAAACTAAGGGATATTAAGGCCTCCTTTTAATAGAGTACCGGACCAAAGCATTAACACTTAGTGAATACATGAAATCCTCAAACTACGGTCATCACCGGGAGTGGTCCCGATTATTGTCACTTCGGGGTTGTCGGATCATAACACATAGTAGGTGACTATGGACTTGCAAGATAAAATCAAGAACTCACATATATTCATGAAAACATAATAGGTTCAGATCTAAATTCATGGCACTCGGGCCCTACTGACAAGCATTAAGCATAGCAAAGTCATCTCAGAACATAATGGATACTAGGGATCAAATGCTAACAAAACTAACTCGATTACATGATAAATCTCATCCAACCCATCACCATCCTGCAAGCCTACGATGGAATTACTCACGCATGGCGGTGAGCATCATGAAATTGGTGATGGAGGATGGTTTATGATGATGACGACGACGACGGATTCCCCTCTCTGGAGCCCCGAACGGACTCCAGATCAGCCCTCCCGAGAGAGATTAGGGCTTGGCGTTGGCTCCGTATTGTAAAATGCGATGAATCCTTCTCTCTGATTTTTTCTCCCCGAACGTGAATATATGGAGTTGGAGTTGAGGTCGGTGGAGTCTGAGGGGGCCCACGAGGCAGGGGGGCGCGCCCCAGGGGGGTGGGCGTGCCCTACACCCTCGTGGATAGGGTGTGGGCCCCCTGATGCTGATTCTTTCACCAGTATTTTTTATTATTTCCAAAACGTGTCTCCGTGGATTTTCATGTCATTCCGAGAACTTTTATTTCTGCACAAAAATAACACCATGGCAATTCTGCTGAAAACAGCGTCAGTCTAGGTTAGTTCCATTCAAATCATGCAAGTTAGAGTCCAAAACAAGGGCAAAAGTGTTTGGAAAAGTAGATACGCTGGAGACATATCAAAGGTTTTCCCTTCATATTTGAAGGGAAAAGCATTGGCATGGTATAGGCTATGCGATGATATTGGATATTGGATCTTGGAATTGGAATCGATTGAAATTGGAGTTTCATCCAAAAAATTATCCTATGCATCTAGTTCATCGTGATTGGAATTACATATATAATTTTTGGCCTCATGAAGGAGAAAGTATCGCTCTAGCTTGGCGGAGGCTTAAGTCAATGTTATATTCATGCCCCAATCATGAGCTCTCAAGAGAAATTAGTATCCAGAATTTTTATGCTCGGCTTTCTCATAATGATCAATCCATGCTTGATACTTCTTGTGCTGGTTCTTTTATGAAGAAGACTATTGAATTCCGGTGGGATCTTTTGGAAAGAATTAAACGCAACTCTGAAGATTGGGAACTCGATGAAGGTAAAGAGATAGGTATTAAGCTCAAGTTTGATTGTTATAAGTCTTTTATGAATACCGATGCTGTTCAAAATTTTAGCACTAAATATGGACTTGACTCTGAGATAGTAGCCTCCTTTTGTGAATCATTTGCTACTCATGTTGATCTCCCTAAGGAGAAGTGGTTTAAATATCACCCACCTATTAAAGAAGAAATTAAAGAACCGGTACTTGCTAAAGAGGAAACTATTATTTATAATGTTGATCCAATTGTTCCTACTGCTTATATTGAGAAACCACCTTTCCCTGTTAGGATCAAGGAACATGCTAAAGTTTCAACTGTGGTCAACAAAAGTTATATTAGAACACCTAAACCTGATGAACAAATCAAAGTAGAACCTAGTGTTGCTATGGTTAAGGATCTCCTAGAAGAAAATATAGATGGGCGTGTTATTTACTTCTGTGAGGAAGCTGCAAGAATTGCCAAACCCGATAAAATGGATAATCATAGACCCGTTGTTAGCATGCATGTCTCAGTTGAAATAGGAGATCACGGTTATGATGGTTTATGCGACATACATGCTAGCGTGAGTGCTATTCCCTTTACTTTATATCAAGAAATTATGGATGATATAGCTAGCACCCGCAGAGATAGAAGACATAGATGTTACTATTAAACTTGCTAATAGAGACACTATATCACCAATTGGGATTGTTAGAGATGTTGAAGTCTTGTGTGGGAAAATAAATTACCCAACTGATTTTCTTGTTCTTGGTTCCCCACAAGATGATTTTTGTCCCATTATCTTTGGTAGACCTTTCTTAAACGCCATTAATGCTAAAATAGATTATGAGAAACAAACTGTCGGTGTTAGCTTTGGTGATGAGTCTGACGAGTTTAATTTTTCCAAGTTTAGTAGAAAACCTCATAAAAAAGAACTGCCTAGTAAGGATGAAATAATTATTCTTGCTTCTATTGTTGTGCCTCCTACTGATCCTCTAGAACAATATCTGCTAGACCATGAAAATGATTTACATATGCATGAAAGAAATGAAATAGATAAGATTTTCTTTGAACAATGTCCTCTGCTTAAACACAATTTCCCTATTGAATCTTTAGGAGGTCCTCCTCCATCTAAAGGTGATCCTGTGTTTGAATTGAAACAATTGCCAGACACTTTGAAATATGCTTGTCTTGATGAGAAGAAGATATATCCTGTTATTATTAGTGCTAACCTTTCAGAACATGAAGAAGAAAGACTATTAAAAGTTCTAAGGAAGCACCGAGCTGCCATTGGATATACTCTAGATGATTTAAAGGGCATTAGTCCCACTCTATGTTAGCACAAGATTAATATGGAACCTGATGCTAAACCCGTTGTTGATCATCTACGTCGGTTAAATCCGAAGATGAAGGAAGTGGTAAGAACAGAAATATTAAAACTTCTGGAAGCAGGTATAATCTGTCCTATAGCTGATAGTAGATGGGTAAGTCCTATTCATTGTGTCCCTAAGAAAGGAGGTATTACTGTTGTTCCTAAGGATAAGAATGAACTTATTCCACACAGAATTGTTACAGGCTATAGAATGGTATTGATTTTAGAAAATTAAACAAAGCAACTTGGAAATATCATTACCCTCCGCCTTTTATTGATCAAATGCTAGAAAGATTATCTAAGCACACACATTTGTTCTTCCTTGATGGATATTCTGGTTTTTCACAAATACTGATTTCTCAACCTAATCAAGAAAGGACTACTTTTACTTGCCCTTTTGAAACTTATGCTTATAGATGTACGCCCTTTGGTTTATGCAATGCACCTGCTACCTTTCAAAGATGTATGACTTCTATATTCTCTGCCTTTTGTGAAAAGATTGTTGAGGTTTTCATGGATGAATTTTCTATTTATGGGAAGTCTTTTGATGATTGTTTAAGCAATCTTGATCGAGTTTTGCAGAGATGCGAGCAAACAAATCTTGTCTTGAATTGGGAGAAGTGCCACTTTATGGTTAATGAAGGTATTGTTTTGCGCCATAAAATTTCAGAAAGAGGTATTGAGGTGGACAAAGATAAGGTTGATGCAATTGAGAAAATGCCATGTCCTAAAGATATCACAGGTATTCGTAGTTTTCTAGGTCATGCTGGTTTCTATAGAAGATTTATCAAAGACTTTTCTAAAATTTCTAGGCCCCTTACAAATCTTTTGCAAAAGGATGTTCCTTTTGTTTTTGATGATGATTGTTTAGAATCCTTTGAAACACTCAAGAAAGCCTTAATTTATGCACCTATTGTTCAACCACCTGACTAGAACTTGCCTTTTAAAATTATGTGTGATGCTAGTGATTATGCTGTTGGTGTTGTTCTAGGACAAAGAGTTGATAAGAAACTGAATGTTATTCATTATGCTAGTAAAACTCTAAACAGCGCACAATGAAATTATGCTACTACTGAAAAATAATTTCTAGCAGTGGTGTTTTCTTGTCATAAATTTAGATCTTACATTGTTGATTCGAAAGTAATTGTTCACACTCATCATGCTCCTATAAAATATCTTATGGAAAAGAAAGATGCTAAACCTAGACTTATTCGATGGGTCTCTTGCTACAAGAATTTGATTTACATATCACTGATAGAAAGGGGGCAGAGAACCCCGTAGCTGATAACTTGTCTAGGCTTGAAAATGTTCTTGATGACCCACTACCTATTGATGATAGTTTTCCTGATGAGCAGTTAGGTGCAATAAATGTTTCTCATAACACTCCTTGGTATGCTGACTATGCTAATTACATTTTTGCTAAATATTTACCACCTAGCTTTACATACCAACAAAAGAAAAAATTCTTCTATGATTTAAGAAATTACTTTTGGGATGACCCACATCATTATAAAGAAGGAGTAGATGGTATTATTAGACGTTGTGTACCTGAGCATGAATAGGGACAAATCCTATGGAAATGTCACTCCAAAGCTTATGGATTTTATTGGCCTACTCTCTTCAAGGATGCTCGTAAGTTCGTCTTATCTTGTGATGAATGTCAAAGAATAGGTAATATCAGTAAGCGTCAAGAAATGTCGATGAATTATTCACTTGCTGTTGAACCATTTGATGTTTGGGGATTTGATTACATGGGACCTTTTCCTTCCTCTAATGGATATACACATATTTTGGTTGCTGTTGATTATGTTACTAAGTGGGTAGAAGCTATTCCAACCAGTAGTGCTGATCACAACACCTCTATTAAAATGCTTAAGGAAGTTATTTTCCCTAGGTTTGGAGTCCCTAGATATTTAATGAATGATGGTGGTTCACACTTTATTCATGGTGCTTTCCGTAAAATGCTTGCCAAGTATGATGTTAACCATAGAATTGCATCACCTTATCATCCTTAGTCTAGTGGTCAAGTTGAACTTAGCAATAGAGAAATAAAATTAATTTTGCAAAAGACTGTCAATAGGTCCCAGAAGAATTGGTCTAAGAAATTAGATGATGTTGGGCCTATAGAAAAGCGTATAAAAATACTATGGGTATGTCTCCTTATAAAATGGTTTATAGAAAAGCTTGTCATTTGCCTCTTGAGTTAGAACATAAAGCATATTGGGCAATCAAAGAACTCAACTATGATTTCAAACTTGCCGGTGAAAAGAGGTTATTTGATATTAGCTCATTAAATGAATGGAGAACAAGCTTATGAAAATGCCAAGTTATTCAAAGAAAAAGTTGAAATATGGCATGATAAAAGAATCCAAAATCGTGAGTTCAAAGTTGGAGAATATGTTCTTTTGTACGACTCTCGTTTTAGATTCTTTGCAGGAAAACTCCTCTCCAAATGGGAAGGAACCTATGTTATCGCGGAGGTTTATCGGTCTGGAGCTATCAAAATAAATAATGCCCAAGGTACTAACCCGAAGGTTGTTAATGGGCAACGAATAAAACATTATATCTCAGGTACGCCCATTAATGTTGAAAGTAATATTAATTATCCAAACTATGACACCGGAAGAACACATAAAAGAGACCTTCTCGAACACTCCAGGATCATGAAAAAAGGAGGTACGTGATATGGTAAGTAAACGGACTCCGAAAAATCCGCAATTTTTTTTGTCAGTTTTGGAATATAACAAAAATTAGGAAAATAAGAAACTACCAGGAAAGGGACCCTGGTGGGCACAAGACACCAGGGCGTGCCTGGCTTGCCAGGCGTGCCCAGGTGGGTTGTGCCCACCTCGGGTACCTTCCGGACTCCGTTTTTCTCCTGTTTGCTTGTTTCCAAAGATAAAAAAATCTTTATATACCCCCCGAACCTATCGACCACCATATCACAGAGAAATTTTTTGTTCCCTTTTCTTTCTATTTTCGGTCAGATCTGTTGAGCCAGCCACCATGTCTTCTTCTTCGTCCAACAACGTGGAAGAGGATGCTTGGTTGATGAAGATCAAGCTGAAGAGAGAAGAGGCTGTAGAAGCCGTCAAAGGGGACAAGAGCAAGGAAGCTACCGGAGATCAAGCGCCGGTGGTTGAGCAGGCCTGGCCTGCTGAGGAAGAAGAAGAAGAAGAAGATATACTTAAACCTTACTATGCTCATCTTACCCCAACTGAGATTGAATCCTTTCGAATCATTGAAACGGTTCGTGTGCAAAATAAATATCTCACTCGTGAAAATATTCTGAATCAAGAGCACATCATCTTCATCCGGAGCGTCATCCATAGATTGGAGAATCTCTTGATCATGAAGGACAGGATCGCCTCTACCTCATCACCACCAAAAGAAAATTGAGTATCGGGTATGGGCACTCCCCTTGGATTCCGTCAAGCTTGGGGGAGGTGCCTCGGTATCGTATCACCCCCACTATCTTTTGCCTTTACTTATCTTAGTTCGATCCATAGTTATCTTTTGCTTTAGATGAATAAAAGTTTAGTTCGATCCTTTCCTTTCAAGAGTTTGCTTAGTGATCTATCCTTGTAATCGTGTGCGAGATATATAATAAAGTTTAGTTTGAGTTTTTGCTTTCTTTACTTTCATGGTTCAATAAAAAGAAAGGAAATAAATGAAAAAGATCATATGCTAATCTTATGGTAGGTGATGACACCACATAAGGAAAAGTATAAGTAGAAAATTTTATTAGAGATTGAAAAACATAGCATTGGTCAACGATGCAACTCATGAAAGAATTAATAAGGTAAGAGAAGATTCACATATAAATGCACTATCCAGGAAATCTTTTGTTATTGTGAGCCCCCTATCAAAATATTATATGCCAAAATTGTTGACGTTGGACAAGGAAGAAAACATAATGATTTATGTTTGTTCATATTCACATGGAATCTATATTGTCATAGACCCTTCAACATGTGGTGCTTGCCCCTATCTTTGCTAGCCAAAAATTCCGCACCAAGTAGAGATACTACTTGTGCATCCAAAAATACTTAAACCCAAATCTTATTTTCAAGAGTCCACCATACCCTAGGGATTGAGAAAGATCCCTCAAGTAAGTTGTCATCACTGCAATAAGGCAATAAAAATTGCCTCTAAAAGTGTTAGATCATTTAGTGTAAGAGAAAACTGAGTGTTGTACGAACTTGTGATAGCAACGAATAAAAGCAACAGACTGCATAATAAATGTTGCTATCATAAGGGGCAATATAACGTGACATTCTTTGGCACTAAGGGGTTGAGCATACAAACAAATAAGCGTATGGCAACCTCTGCTTCCCTCTGCAAAGGGCCTATCTTTTACTTCTATGTGTTTACTTTTATGCAAGAGTCAAAGTTTTTCTCTCTATTCCTTTTTATTTTTCTCCTTTGGCAAGCATCATGTGGTGAGGAAAGATCTAGGCACATATGTCCAGTTGAATATGGGTAGCATAAGTTATTATTGTTGACATCACCCTTGAGGTGAATACATTGGGAGGCGAAACTATAAGCCCATATCTTTCTATGTGCCCGGTTGAAACGTTTTGCTCATGTGTATGCGGTGAGTTCTAGCAATCATAGAATACTATATTATGGTTGAGTATGTGGACTTGCCTAAAGGCTCCGATACGTGACCCTTCCTGAAAAGATGATGAATTTTAGTTGCAAAGTTGACTGAGAACATAGTTTGTTGGTTTCCAATAAAGTTTATGCTTTATACTTCGATAGTGTGATGAATTGTTACTTATTCATGAGAAGTCTATGATAAAAGTTTTATGTTAAGGTTTGTTGCTGTTATAATATTTCACATGATGCTTCTATGTTCGTATTTTGTTTTTATCGACACCTCTCTCTCTAAGCATGTGGACATGTTTTTCGATTTCGGTTTTCTCTTGAGGACAAGCGAGGTCTAAGCTTGGGGGAGTTGATACGTCCATTTTGCATCATGTTTGCCTACTATTATTTATGATATTTTATTCATAATAATGCTTTTGGAGTAATTCTAATGCCTTTTCTCTCATAATATGCAAGGTACACACAAAGAGGGAGAATTCCGACAGCTGGAAATCTGGACCTGGAAAAGCTACGTCAGGCCACCTATTCTGCACAACACCAAACAAGCTGAAACTTCATGAGGATTTTCTATGGAATAAATAATAAATACTGGAGCAAATAACCACCAGAGGGGGACCACCTGTTGAGCACAAGACACCAGGGCGCGCCTGGCCCCCCAGGTGCACCCTGGTGGGTTGTGCTCAGCCCGTCCCACCTCTGGTGCCCATCTTCTGGTATATAAGTCATTTTGACCTAGAAAAAAAATAAGGGGAGGACTTTCAGGATGGAGCGTCGCCGTCTCAAGGCGGAACTTGGGCAGGAGCACTTTTGCCCTCCGGTGGAGCGATTCCGCCGGGGGAACTTCCCTCCTGGAGGGGGAAATCATCGTCATCATCATCACCAACAACTCTCACATCTTGGTAAGGGACATCTCCATCAACATTTCAAACAACACCATCTCCTCTCAAACCCTAGTTCATCTCTTGTGTTCAATCTTTGTACCGGAACTATAGATTGGTGCTTGTGGGTGACTAGTAGTGTTGATTACATCTTGTGGTTGATTAATATATGGTTTATTTGGTGGAAGATTATATGTTCAGATCCATTATGCTATTTAATACCCCTCTGATCTTGAGCATGTTTATCACTTGTGAGTCGTTACTTTTGTTCTTGAGGTCATGGGAGAAATCATGTTGCAAGTAATCATGTGAACTTGATATGTGTTCGATATTTTGATAATATGTACGTTGTGATTCCCTTAGTGGTGTCATGTGAACATCGACTACATGACACTTCACCATATTCGGGCCTAAGGGAATGCATTGTGGAGTAGTTATTAGATGATGGCTTGCGAGGGTGACAGAAGCTTAAACCCTAGTTTATGCGCTATTCCGTGAGGGACCGATTGGATCCAAAAGTTTAATGCTATGGTTAGAATTTATTCTTAATACTGTTGATGCTTGCGAGGAGGTTAATCATAAGTAGGAGGTTTGTTCAAGTAAGAACAACACCTAAGCACCGGTCCCCCCACATATCAAATTTATCAAAGTAGCGAATACGAATCGAATCAACATGATGAAAGTGACTAGATGAAATTCCCGTGTACCCTCAAGAATGCTTTACTTATTATAAAAGACCGTTTTGGCCTGCCCTTTGCCTCAGAAGGATTGGGCTATCTTGCTGCACTTTTGTTACTGTTACCGTTACTTGCTCGTTACAAATTATCTTGCTATCAAACTACTCTGTTACTTACAATTTCAGCACTTGCAGACATTACCTTGCTGAAAACCACATGTCATTTCCTTCTGCTCCTCGTTGGGTTCGACACTCTCACTTATCGAAAAGGCTACAATTGATCCCATATACTTGTGGGTCATCAGTGTTGTTGAAGATGTTGATGGAGATTGCCCTCCCAAAGATGGGAGAGTTTTTAGTGATGACGATGGCGATGATTTCCCCCTCTGGGAGGGAAGTACCCCCAACGGAATCGCTCCACCAGAGGGCAAAAGTGTTCCTACCCAAGTTCTGCCTCGAGACGGTGGCGCTTCCTCCCGAAAGTCCCCCCACCCCCCTGATTTTTTCTAGGTCAAAATGGCCTATATACCAGAAGATGGGCACCGGAGCTGGGCCGAGGAGGGCACAACCCACCAGGGCACGCCTGGGGGCTTGATGACCCACAAGTATAGGGGATCTATCATAGTCCTTTCGATAAGTAAGAGTGTCGAACCCAACGAGGAGCAGAAGGAAATGATAAGTGGTTTTCAGCAAGGTATTCTCTGTAAGCACTGAAATTATCAGTAACAAATAGGTTTGTGATAAGATAAATCGTAACGGGTAACAAGTAAATAAAGTAACTAAGTTGCAGCAAGGTGGCCCAATCCTTTTTGTAGCAAAGGACAGGCCTTGACAAACTCTATATAAAGCAAAGCGCTCCCGAGGACACATGGGAATTGTTGTCAAGCTAGTTTTCATCATGCTCAAATGATTCGCGTTCGTTACTTTGATAATTTGATATGTGGGTGGACCGGTGCTTGGGTGCTGCCCTTCCTTGGACAAGCCTCCCACTTATGATTAACCCCTCTCGCCAGCATCTGCGACTACGAAAGAAGAATTAAGGTAAACCTAACCATAGCATGAAACATATGGCCGATCCAAATTAGCTGCTTAATTACGAAGCAACACATAAATTAGGGTTTAAGCTTCTGTCAATCTAGCAACCCATCATCTACCTATTACTTCCCAATGCCTTCCTGTTGGGGATGTTACTACTGGGCGTAAATCGGCCTATCTGGGCCGGGTTAACTTCATCAGTAGTTCAATGGTGTAAAAGCCCAAGAGGCATGAGTGTAACGGCCCAAGGCCTGTAGTCGGTTCAGAACCTGTAGCCGTAAACCAGCCTGATGTATAAACTTGTATTGTAAGTTAGGAATAGAGAGAGAGAGAGACCAACCCGGATACGAATATGAACCGGAGGTTGGGACTCTCTGAGCCGACGGGCGTCACCCGTGTATATAAGGGGACGACCCGGGGCGGTTCAAGGACAGACAACAACAACTCAAGGCCTAGGCGAAGCTATTTGCTCCCTAGTCATCGAGACCACATCAATCCCATCAAAAACTAGACGTAGGCTTTTACCTTCATCGAAGGGGCCGAACTAGTATAACTCTCGTGTCTTTGCGTCTGCTTTATCCCCTCCAAGTTAACCCGTAGCGATGGCTCCGCGACTAAGTCCTTTCATGAGGACATCTACCGTGACAAAACCACGACAGTTGGCGCCCACCGTGGGGCTATCGCACGATGGTTTAGTGATCTTGGAGGGCAAGCTCGAAGGACTCGAAGGCTACGCTGTGGGCCGGATGACCAAGAGTCGTCGCGGCAAGCTCTACATCGACGATGCAGGCTGGGGCCCTGAGGCCGGCTCGATTGAGTACGGGTACCGGGTCCCCTTTGGTGGCATACACGTTTTCATCGGCAAGATCGGTGAGCCAGGGCCTGAGCCGGACATCTGCACCGACCTCGTCAAGACGGCTCAGCGTGCGAAACCTGCCCAGGCTAAACCGGCTGTCAAGCGCGCTTTCGTGGGAGTCATCTGTTGGGGAACGTTGCAGAAAATTAAAAATTTTCCTATAGTTTCACCAAGATCCATCTATGAGTTCATCTAAGCAACGAGTCATGGGAGATGCATCTACATACCACTTTGTAGATCGCGAGCGGAAGCGTTCAAAAGAACGGGGTTGAGGTAGTTGTACACGGCGTGATCCAATCACCGGAGATCCTAGCGCCGAACGGACGGCACCTCCGCGTTCAACACACGTACGGTCAGCTTGACGTCTCCTCCTTCTTGATCCAGCAAGGGGAAGGAGAGGTTGATGAAGATCCAGCAGCACGACGGCGTGGTGGTGGATGCAGCAGGATCGGCAGGCTTCGCCAAGCGTCTGCGGGAGGAGGAGGTGTAGCAAGGGGAAGGAGGTGCCAAGATGCAGGTCTTGCTGCCCTTCCTCCCTCCACTATATATAGGGGCTAGGGGGCGATGCCCCTGGAGATCCCATCTAGATGGGGGCGGCGGCCCGGGCAACGGCCCCTTAGGGTTTCAACCAGGGGGCATGCCCCTCGGGGCAACGCCCCTAGGGTTTCAACAGGGGCGCATGCCCCCTGGGGCAACGGTCCCCCAACCCTAGGCGCCTTGGGCCCTTGGGTGGGCGCACCAGCCCACCAGGCTGGTTCCCACGCCACTTCAGCCCATGGGGCCCTCCGGATAGGTGGCCCCACCGGTGGACCCCGGGACCTTTCGGTGGTCCCAGACAATACCGTGACCCCAAAACTTTCCGGTGGTCAAACTGGATTTCCTATATATAAATCTTTACCTCCGTCCATTCCGAACTCCTCGTGACGTCCGGGATCTCATTCGGGACTCAACAACTTTCGGTTACTGCATACTAATATCTCTACAACCCTAGCGCCACCGAACCTTAGTGTGTAGACCCTACGGGTTCGGAGATATGCGAACATGACCGAGATGCCTCTCCGGTCAATAACCAACAGCGGATCTGGATACCCATGTTGGCTCCTACATACTCCTCGATGATCTCATCGGATGAACCACGATGTCGAGATTCAATCAAACCCGTATACAATTCCCTTTGTCAATCGGTGCGTTACTTGCCCGAGACTCGATCGTCGGTATCCCAATACCTTGTTCAGCCTCATTACCGCAAGTCACTTTACTCGCACCATAATGCATGATCCCGTGACTAACCACTTAGTCACTTTGAGCTCATTATGATGATGCATTACCGAGTGGGCCCAGAGATACCTCTCCGTCATACGGAGTGACAAATCCAGTCTCGATCCGTGTCAACCCAATGACACTTTCGGAGATACCGTAGTGCACCTTTATAGTCACCCGATTACGTTGTGACGTTTGGTACACCCAAAGCACTCTTACGGTATCCGGAGTTACACGATCTCATGGTCTAAGGAAGAGATACTTGACATTGGAAAAGCTCTAGCAAAAGCGAACTACACGATCTTGTGCTATGCTTAGGATTGGGTCTTGTCCATCACATCATTCTCCTAATGATGTGATCCCGTTGTCAATGACATCCAATGTCCATTGTCAGAAACCATGACTATCTGTTGACCAACGAGCTAGTCAACTAGAGGCTCACTAGGGACATGTTATGGTCTATGTATTCACACGTGTATCACGATTTCCGGATAATACAGTTATAGCATGAATAAAAGACAATCATCATGAACAAAGAAATATAATAATAACACTTTTATTATTGCCTCTAGGGCATATTTCCAACAGTCTCCCACTTGCACTAGAGTCAATAATCTAGTTACATTGTGATGAATCGAACACCCATAGAGTTCGGTGTTGATCATGTTTTGCTCATGAGAGAGGTTTAGTCAACGGATCTGCGACATTCAGATCCGTATGTACTTTGCAAATTTGTATGTCTCCATCCTGAACGTTTTCACGGATGGAGTTGAAGCGCCGCTGATGTGCCTGGTCTTCTTGTGAAACCTGGGCTCCTTGGCAAGTGCAATAGCTCCGGTGTTGTCACGAAGAGTTTGATCGGCCCGACGCATTGGGTATGACTCCTAGGTCGGTGATGAACTCCTTCACCCAAATTGCTTCATGCGCTGCCTCCGAGGCTGCCATGTACTCCGCTTCACATGTAGATCCCGCCACGACGCTCTCGCTTGCAGCTGCACCAGCCATCGCTCCACCATTCAACATATACACGTATCCGGTTTGTGACTTAGAGTCATCCAGATCTGTGTCGAAGCTAGCGTCGACGTAACCCGTTCTGACGAGCTCTTCGTCACCTCCATAAACGAGAAACATGTCCTTTGTCCTTTTCGGTACTTCAGGATATTCTTGACCGCTGTCCGGTGTTCCTTGCGGGATTACTTTGGTACCTTCCTACCAAACTTACGGCAAGGTTTACATCAGGTCCGTACACAGCATGGCATACATAATAGATCCTATGGCTGAGGCATAGGGATGACACTCATCTCTTCTTTATCTTTTGTCGTGGTCGGGCATTGAGCTGAGCTCAATCTCACACCTTGCAATAGAGGCAAGAACCCTTCTTGGACTGATCCATTTTGAACTTCTTCAAAATCTTATCAAGGTATGTGCTTTGTGAAAGACCTATGAGGCGCCTCGATCTATCTCTATAGATCTTGATGCCTAATATATAAGCAGCTTCTCCAAGGTCCTTCATTGAAAAACACTTATTCAAGTAGGCCTTAATGCTGTCCAAGAATTCTATATCATTTCCCATCAAGTATGTCATCTACATATAATATGAGAAATGCTCTGAGCTCCCACTCACTTTCTTGTAAACGCAGCTTCTCCATAAGTGCAGATAAACCCAAACGCTTTGATCATCTCATCAAAGCGAATGTTCCAACTCCGAGATGCTTGCACCAGCCCATAAATGGATCGTTGGAGCTTGCATACTTTGTTAGCGTTCTTAGGATCGACAAAACCCTCCGGCTGCATCATATACAGCTCTTCCTTAAGATATCCATTAAGGAACGCTGTTTTGACGTCCATCTGCCATATCTCATAATCATAGTATGCGGCAATTGCTAACATGATTCGGACGGACTTAAGCTTCGCTACGGGAGAGAAAGTCTCATCGTAGTCAATCCCTTGAACTTGCCGATAACCCTTAGCGACAAGTCGAGCTTTATAGATGGTGACATTACCATCCGCGTCCATCTTCCTCTTAAAGATCCATTTGTTTTCTATCGCTCGCCGATCATCGGGCAAGTCAGTCAAAGTCCACACTTTGTTTTCATACATGGATTCTATCTCGGACTTCATGGCTTCTAGACATTTGTTGGAATCTGGGCCCGCCATCGCTTCTTCATAGTTCGAAGGTTCATTGTTGTCTAACAACATGATTTCCAAGACAGGGTTGCCGTACCACTCAGTGCGGAACGTGTCCTAGTGGACCCACGAAGTTCAAGAGCAACTTGATCCAAGTACCTTGATCATCATCATGAATTTCCTCTTGGTTGGTGTAGGCATCACAGAACATTTTCTGAGCTGCACTACTATCCTGTTCAAGAGGTAGTACTTCATCGAAGTTTTACTTTCCTCCCACTTACTTCTTTCGAGAGAAACTCTTTTCCGTAAAGGATCCGTTCTTGGCAACAAAGATCTTGCCCTCGGATCTTAAGTAGAAGGTATACCCTACGGTTTCCTTAGGGTATCCTATGAAGACGCATTTTTCCGACTTGGGTTCGAGCTTTTCAGGTTGAAGTTTCTTGACATAAGCATCGCATCCCCAAACTTTTAGAAACGACACTTAGGTTTCTTCCCAAACCATAATTCATACGGTGTCGCCTCAACGGACTTAGACGGTGCCCTATTTAAAGTGAATGTAGCTGTCTCTAGAGCGTATCCCCAAAATGATAGCGGTAAATCAGTAAGAGACATCATAGACCGCACCATATCCAATAGAGTGCGACACGACGCTCGACACACCGTTCTGCTGAGGTGTTCGGTGGCGTTAGTTGTGAAACGATTCCACATTTTCTTAAGTGTGTACCAAATTCGTGACTTAAATATTCTCCTCCACGATCCGATCGTAAGAATTTTATCTTTCGGTCACGTTGATTCTCTACTTCATTCTGAAATTCCTTGAACTTTTCAAAGGTCTCAGACTTGTGTTTCATCAAGTAGACATACCCATATCTACTCAAGTCATCTGTGAGAGTGAGAACATAACGATATCCTCCGCGAGCCTCAACGCTCATTGGACCGCACACATCGGTATGTATGATTTCCAACAAGTTGGTTGCTCGCTCCATTGTTCTAGAGAATGGAGTCTTGGTCATCTTGCCCATGAGGCATGGTTCGCATGTGTCAAATGATTCATAATCAAGAGACTCCAAAAGTCCATCAGCATGGAGCTTCTTCATGCGCTTGACACCAATGTGACCAAGGCGGCGATGCCACAAGTATGTGGGACTATCATTATCAACTTTACATCTTTTGGTATTCACGCTATGAACATGTGTAATACTACGCCGAGATTCATTAAGAATAAACCATTGACCATCGGAGCATGACCATAAAACATATCTCTCATATAAATAGAACAACCATTATTCTCGGATTTAAATGAGTAGCCATCTTGCATTAAACGAGATCCGGATACAATATTCATGCTCAAACTTGGCACCAAATAACAATTATTAAGGTTTATAACTAATCCGTGGGTAAATGAAGAGGTAGCGTGCGACGGCGATCACATCGACTCGAACCATTCCCGACGCAGATCGTCACCTCGCCCTTCGCCAGCCTCCGCTTATTCCGCAGCTCCCGATGTGAGTTACAAATATGAGCAACGGCACGGTATCAAATACCGGGAGTTACTACGAGTAATCGGTAAGGTACACATCAATTACATGTCTATCAAATATACCTTTGGTGTTCCGGCCTTCTTGTCCGCTAAGTATTTGGGGCAGTTCCGCTTCAAATGACCCTTCCCTTGCAATAAAAGCACTCGGCCTCGTGCTTGGGTCCATTCTTTGACTTCTTCCGGCAACTTGCTTACCGGGCGCGGCAACCTCCTTGTCGTCCTTCTTGAAGTTCTTCTTGCCCTTGCCCTTCTTAAACTTAGTGGTCTTATTGACCATCAACACTTGATGTTCTTTCTTGATTTCAACCTCGGCTGACTTGACATAGAGAATACTTCAGAATGGTCTTTACCATCCCCTGCATATTGTAGTTCATCACAAAGCTCTTGTAGCTTGGTGGAAGTGATTGGAGGATTCTATCAATGACCGCCTCATCGGGAGGTTAATATTCAGCTGGGTCATACGGTTGTGCAACCTGGATATCTTGAGAATGTGCTCACTTGTGAACTATTTTCCTCCATCTTACAAATATAGAACTTGTCGGAGATGTCATATCTCTCGACCCGGCGTGAGCTTGGAAAACAAGTTTCAGCTCCTCGAACATCTCATATGCTCCGTGATGCTCAAAACGCTTTTGGAGCCCGGTTCTAAGTCTGTAAAGCATGCCGCACCGAACGAGGGAGTAATCATCAAGACGAGACTGCCAAGCATTCATAATGTCTTGGTTCTCTCGACGGAGCATCACCTAGCGGTCCTTCTAGGACATATTGTTTCTGGCAGCTATGAGGATGATCCTCAAGTTCGGACCCAAGACGATAGTTGCTGCCGCCATCTTTCAGCTTGGTTTTCTAGGAAGCGTTGAAGTTAAAGTTGACATGAGCGTTGGCCATTTGATCTACAAGACATATCATTCAAAAGTTTTAGACTAAGTTCATGATAATTAAGTTCATCTAATCAAAATTATTTCAATGAACTCCCACTCAGATTAGACATCCCTCTAGTCATCTAAGTGATACACGATCCGAGTCGACTAGGCCGTGTCCGATCATCACGTGAGACGGACTAGTCATCGTCGGTGAACATTCTCATGTTGATCGTATCTTCTATACGACTCGTGTTCGACCTTTCGGTCTCCGTGTTCGAGGCCATGTCTGTACATGCTAGGCTCGTCAAGTTAACCCTAAGTGTTTTGCGTGTGTAAATCTGTCTTACACCCGTTGTATGTGAACGTAAGAATCCATCACACCCGATCATCACGTGGTGCTTAGAAGCGACGAACTTTAGCAACGGTGCACAGTTAGGGGAGAACACTTCTTGAAATTGTTGTAAGGGATCATCTTATTTACTACCGTCGTTCTAAGTAAACAAGATGTATAAACATAATAAACATCACATGCAATTATATAGTAGTGACATGATATGGCCAATATCATAAAACTCCATTGATCTCCATCTTCGGGGCTCCATGATCATCTTGTCACCGGCATAACACCATGATCTCCATCATCATGATCTCCATCATTGTGCCTCCATGAAGTTGTCACGCCAACGACTACTTCTACTTCTATGGCTAACGCGTTTAGCAATAAAGTAAAGTAAATTACATGGCGTTCTTGAATGACACGCGGGTCATACAAAAATAAAGACAACTCCTATGGCTCCTGCCGGTTGTCATACTCATCGACATGCAAGTCGTGATTCCTATTACAAGAACATGATCTCATACATCACAATATGGCATTCATCATTCATCACAACTTGGCCATATCACATCACATGTCAATTGCTGCAAAAACAAGTTAGACGTCCTCTAATTGTTGTTGCATCTTTTACGTGGCTGCAATTGGGTTCTAGCAAGAACGTTTTCTAACCTACGAATAACCACAACGTGATCTTGTCAACTTATATTTACCCTTCATAAGGACCCTTTTCATCGAATCTGCTCCAACTAAAGTAGGAGAGACAGACACCCGCCAGCCACCTTATGCAACTAGTGCATGTTAGTCGGTGGAACCGGTCTCACGAAGCGCACGTGTAAGGTTGGTCCGGCCGCTTCATCCCACAATACCGCGGAAGCAAGATAAGATTAGTAGCGGCAAGTAAGTTGACAAGATCCACGCCCACAACTAAATTGTGTTCTACTCGTGCAAAGAGAACTACGCATAGACCTAGCTCATGATGCCACTGTTGGGGAACGTTGCAGAAAATTAAAAATTTTCCTATAGTTTCACCAAGATCCATCTATGAGTTCATCTAAGCAACGAGTCATGGGAGATGCATCTACATACCACTTTGTAGATCGCGAGCGGAAGCGTTCAAAAGAACGGGGTTGAGGTAGTTGTACACGGCGTGATCCAATCACCGGAGATCCTAGCGCCGAACGGACGGCACCTCCGCGTTCAACACACGTACGGTCAGCTTGACGTCTCCTCCTTCTTGATCCAGCAAGGGGGAAGGAGAGGTTGATGAAGATCCAGCAGCACGACGGCGTGGTGGTGGATGCAGCAGGATCCGGGGCTTCGCCAAGCGTCTGCGGGAGGAGGAGGAGTAGCAAGGGGAAGGGAGGTGCCAAGATGCGTGGTCTTGCCGCCTTCCTCCCTCCACTATATATAGGGGCTAGGGGCGATGCCCCTGGAGATCCCATCTAGATGGGGGCGGCGGCCCCGGGCAACGGCCCCTTAGGGTTTCCAACCGGGGCGATGCCCCTGGGGCAACGCCCCTAGGGTTTCCAACCAGGCGCATGCCCCTGGGGCAACAGTTCCCCAACCCTAGGCGCCTTGGGCCCTTGGGTGGGCGCACCAGCCCACCGGGGCTGGTTCCCACGCCACTTCAGCCCATGGGGCCCTCCGGATAGGTGGCCCCACCGGTGGACCCCGGGACCCTTCGGTGGTCCCAGACAATACCGTGACCCCAAAACTTTCCGGTGGCGAAACTGGATTTCCTATATATAAATCTTTACCTCCGGACCATTCCGAACTCCTCGTGACGTCCGGGATCTCATCCGGACTCGAACAACTTTCGGTTACTGCATACTAATATCTCTACAACCCTAGCGCCACCGAACCTTATGTGTAGACCCTACGGGTTGGAGATATCTGAACATGACCGAGATGCCTCTCGGTCAATAACCAACAGCGGATCTGGATACCCATGTTGGCTCTACATACTCCTCGATGATCTCATCGGATGAACCACGATGTCGAGATTCAATCAAACCCCGTATACAATTCCCTTTGTCAATCGGTACGTTACTTGCCCGAGACTCGATCGTCGGTATCCCAATACCTTGTTCAGTCTCATTACCGGCAAGTCACTTTACTCGTACCATAATGCATGATCCCGTGACTAACCACTTAGTCACTTTGAGCTCATTATGATGATGCATTACCGAGTGGGCCCAGAGATACCTCTCCGTCATACGGAGTGACAAATCCCAGTCTCGATCCGTGTCAACCCAGCAGACACTTTCGGAGATACCTGTAGTGCACCTTTATAGTCACCCAGTTACGTTGTGACGTTTGGTACACCCAAAGCACTCTTACGGTATCCGGGAGTTACACGATCTCATGGTCTAAGGAAGAGATACTTGACATTGGAAAAGCTCTAGCAAAACGAACTACACGATCTTGTGCTATGCTTAGGATTGGGTCTTGTCCATCACATCATTCTCCTAATGATGTGATCCCGTTGTCAATGACATCCAATGTCCATTGTCAGGAAACCATGACTATCTGTTGACCAACGAGCTAGTCAACTAGAGGCTCACTAGGGACATGTTATGGTCTATGTATTCACACGTGTATCACGATTTCCGGATAATACAGTTATAGCATGAATAAAAGACAATCATCATGAACAAAGAAATATAATAATAACACTTTTATTATTGCCTCTAGGGCATATTTCCAACATCATCCACGGAGGAAGTTATGAGGACGGATCAGAATCTGGTGGCGAAACCGTCGTCTACTCTGATGACGAGTCGTCGACCGGAGAAATTGAGTCTCTGTATCAACTGCAAGATGGCCAGATTGGGGGCTGTTCCGATGGTGACAGTATTCCGGACCCCTTTGATCTGCCCAACCGGGTTGGAATATTCATGGCCGGTACACAAGCGATGCTTCACTCTTCGACCGCTGCGACAATGGTCGCCGGTTCAACAGCGGCGACGGCAGCCGGGGCAGGAGGCCCTGTGCGCCCGCCGGCTCAAGTTTTGTCAGAACTATTCGATGCATTGGTTGTGCTCATGGCAGAGGTTAACCCGACGGACCAGGACATTCATAATGCGGAGATTGCAAAGGTGAAGGAACAAATCACTCAGGCTAAAAGTGGATCTGGGAGCTACCGACGCCAGGAAGGCGGCAGAGCGGGCCGCTTTGGATGCGCAAGCTTATAGGCTCATGCTGGATCAGAACGCGTCGCATGAAGTCATGAAGAGGAAGTACAGATCCCATTTGCCTTCAGTTTTCGAGGGAAGAGATCTCTTCAACACCCCAGGAGCAGGGACCAGTAATCCGCCGGTGGTAAACCGGGCGGAAGCACCGGTTCAGCCCCGCGTAATAGACCTACCTCGCCATCATACCGGCACGCCTCAGGCTGTGCAAACACCTCCAGGTCACTACTCCAACCTGATGGATAACCTTGTCGCAGCTGCGGCACGGTTGGAGGCAATTCCAATTGAAGGCGATTCACCACAGGCGGTAGAGACGCGCCGGGTCAAGGAACTCCTTAGGACAGCTCTGGTCCAACAGAAGCGATTCAGACAACCGCGACCGATCCACTCTACCCCCGCCAAGCCGGTTACAGCAGCGCGTGGATGAACCGCCGATCAAGTAATGCACGGCGCGTGCGCCCGTGGCAACAACCCGACATGTGGTTTCGATAACGCCGGGAGGTGGTAGACCGGCCCGAGCACGAGGGAGGCCGAGTTAGCAAAGACGGCATCGATTATCAGCTTACGCCGGTTCGTCCGACCATTTTTGAGCCTGGAGTTACCTCTAGTTCTTTGGGGGTGCCTTGCCTCGTCCCTGCTTTACGCAATGTACGCTTGCCCAAGGATTTCAAGGGGCCGCACAAGGTACCAAATTACACCGCCGATCTGGCTCCAGAAGCATGGATAGAGAGTTATGAGATGGCCATGGAGATGCTGGATGTGGATGAAGCCGCGTGTGCAAAGTACTTCACCATGATGCTCGAGGGCACGGCTCGTACTTGGTTGAAAAGCTTGCCACCCAATTCCATCAGTTCATGGGCCCAGTTGCGGACCCGGTTCATTCAGAATTTCAAAGATACCTATAAGCAGCCCATGTCCGTGGTGGACTTGGCGGCTTGTGTCCAGGGTGAAGGGGAGTCAACAACCCATTGGGTACGCCGCGTTACGGAAGTCTTACATTCTTCAGACCGGATCAACGCTGATTCTGCGATCTTGACCCTAGAGGGCAATCGCCGTTTAAACCTTTAAAGTTGAAGCTGGGACGATGAAGCGGTTTTGCAATGACATGGGCACTCTCATGGGCGTTTTAGTGAAGTATGCTGATTACGATAGTACCAAGGATCCCGAGTCCGATGATGATGATGAGACAGGAAGGGAAAGAAGAACAAGAACTCCAAAGGCCAGCAGCATCACTCGGCGGGTAATAGTGGAAGTAAGCGTAAAGTTTAACGGCAACATGGACTTCATAGCCAACACCAACGCGCAGGACAAGGGCCATCGGCGCAAGGGTAAACAGCTGAATCAAGGTGGAGCGCCTAATCCCAATCCGGACCGCTTGAACTATCTGTTGAATCAACCCTGTCCGAAGCATGGGACGAAGGAGGCGCCAGCAAATCACCTCTGGAAGGATTGTTACATTATGCAGGAGTTCAAAAGTTCTAATGCTTTCCGGTATGATCAAGGTTCTGGCGGCGGTTCAGGATCCGGGCCGGGTTACGGCGGTGGAAATTCCGGTTCAGGGTTTAATGGTAATCCGGGCGGACATAACAATCAAAACAATCAGAATAACCAGGGTGGTTACAATCAGCAGCAGCAGCAGCAGCAGTCGGGTTATCAGAGCAACCCAAAGCAGTTGAATAGTGGGCAGTACCACGTCTTCACCACCATCTTGGACAAGCGAGACCGGAAGCTTCAGAAGCGGGCAGTCAACGTTGTTGAACCGGCTGTGCCTCATTACCTGCGCTGGTCAGAGCAGCCCATTGTGTGGAGTAGAGAGGATCATCCTCCCCGGGTTGACAATCTGGGTCAGCTAGCCCTGGTGGTGGCACCTCAGGTGGGAGGTTATAAGTTCACCAAGGTGCTTATGGACGGAGGGAGCAGCATCAACATCCTGTACTACGAGACCTTCCGTCGTATGGGGTTAACAGATAAGCATCTCAAACCGTCCATTACAGTGTTCCATGGTGTGGTGCCTGGCAAGTCGGTGTATCCGGTTGGTAAGATAGCTCTGGAGGTGGCCTTCGGAGATGAGCATGACTCCAGATCAGAAACATTGACGTTTGAAGTGGTGAAGATTCAAAGTCCATATCACGCCCTGTTTGGGCGGCCGGCTTATGCCAAGTTCATGGCGCGACCTTGTTATATCTATTTGCAGCTCAAGATGCCGGGTCACAAGGGGACAATAACAGTTCATGGGAGCCGCAAGATAGCTTTGGAGTGTGAGGAAGGTGATGCGGCTTACGCAGAGTCGGTTTGTGCCACCGAGGAGTTGAAGTATTATAAGGACAATGTTGATCCGGCGGACATGACTCCATTTAAGAAGCCAACTACGGAGCACGATCCGGCCCTGAAGTTCAAATCGGCAGCTGAGACTAAGCTTGTTGACTTCGTACCTGGCGATTCGTCCAAACAGTTCAGCATCAGTGCCAACTTGGATCCGAAATAGGAAAGCGCGCTCATCGAGTTTATCCGTGAGAATCGGGACATTTTTGCATGGAAACCTTCTGACATGCGGTGTACCGAGGGAGCTCACAGCACACTCTTAATGTTGATCCTGGTACAAACCGGTAAAGCAGTTTCTCGACGGTTTAACGAGGAGAGGCGTAAGGCCATTGGAGAGGAGGTTGCTGTGCTCTTAGCAGCGGGCTTTATCGTTGAAGTTTTCCATCCGAGTGGCTTGCTAATCCGGTGCTGGTCCTTAAGAAAAACGGCACTTGGCGATGTGTGTGGATTACAGATCTTAACAAGGCTTGTCCAGCAGATCCTTTTGCTCCCCCGCATTGACCAGATTATTGATGCCGCTGCGGGTTGTGAGCGTTGAGCTTTTTGGATGCGATTCGATATCATCGATCAAGATGGCGGTTAAGGACCAGGAGAAGACAGCGCTTATCACTCCCTTTGGAGCCTTCGCTATGTGTCTATGCCTTTTGGGCTCAAGAGCGCCCAAGCAACTTATCGCGTAGTGTGAATTGCTTGCATAAGCAGATCGGCCGTAATGTGCATGCCTATGTGGATGATATTGTGGTTAAATCAAGGAAGAAGGAAACACCGATTGATGACTTGAAAGAAACCTTTGACAACCTGCGGGTTTACAAGATGATGCTCAACCCGCCAATTGTGTTTTTGGTGTTCGGCGAGCAAGTTATTGGGTTTTCTTGTGTCCAACAGGGGGATTGAAGCTAATCCGGAGAAGATTACGGCTATCACCTCCTTGGCTAAACCAAAGTGTATTAATGATGTCCAGCGTTTGGCGGGCCGGATTGCCGCGCTGAGCCGGTTTATCAGCCGCCTCGGAGAGAAGGCCATCCCTTTGTACCAGATGCTGAAGAAGACAGATCAGTTTGTCTGGAGTTCAGCCGCTGATGAAGCGTTGGAGGACTTAAAGCGGCAATTGGCCAACCCGCCTGTGCTCGCCGCTCCCATCGACAAGGAGCCGCTTCTGCTGTATGTTGCTGCTAACGCCAGGGCAGTTAGCGTGGCCATTGTGGTAGAGCGGAAGGAGGCAGGGAAGGAGCATCCGGTTCAACGTCCGGTTTATTGTATCAGCAAGGTGCTTATTGAGTCTAATCAAAGATATCTGCATTGGCAGAAGCTGGTGTATGGAGTTTTTATGGCAAGTCGAAGCTGAAGCAGATTTTGTGGGCACCCCATCACGGTGGTCAGTTCAGCTCCCTTAGGTGATATCATACAGAACCGGGAGGCGACTGGCCGGATTGCCAAGTGGGCTATAGAGCTTGGGCCGCACGGTTTGAAGTATGTACCTCGGACGGCAGTGAAGTCTCAAGCACTTGTGGATTTCATTAATGATTGGACGGAGTTGCAAGCGCCTAAAGAAAAGCCGGATCATACCTATTGGACCATCCATTTTGATGGATCCAGGCAGTTGGAGGGCTCGGGGGCTGGAGTCGTATTAACTTCCCCACGAGGTGACAAGTTTTGTTACGTCCTCCGCTTAATGTTCCCTTGTACTAACAATGCAGCTGAGTATGAAGCCTTGCTCCATGGTCTTCGGATGGCTAAGGAGATGAACCTAAGCCGGGTTAAGTGCTTCGGTGACTCGGACCTAGTGGCTCAATAGGTGTCTGGCACTTGGGTTTCAAAGGACCCTCTCATGGCTGCATATCGTCATGAGGTGGATGTTGTCGCAGGTCATTTCAAGGGCTACCAGGTGGACCACGTGGACCGCCGGAAGAATGAGGCGGCGGACGCCTTGAGCCGGTTGGGCTCTCAACGCAAACCGGTCCCGCCCAATGTTTTTCTTGACGTACTGCACAACCCGTCAGTCAAACTCCCTGGTGAAGCGGATTTGGCTTTTCCTGATCCGGAGTCTCAGTTGGTGGCAGCTCTGCACGTCATTCCGGATTGGAAGCTTCCTTATCTGGCGTATATGAACCGGGGCGAGCTACCAGAAGATGAGACGTTGGCCCGGCAGATAATTCGGCGATCTAAGTCTATGGCCATTGTTAATGGCGAGTTGCATCATTGCAGTGTGTCAGGGGCATTTCAACGCTGTGTGTCCCCTGAGGAAGGCTGTGAAATATTGCGTGAGATCCATGAAGGAGATTGTGGTCACCATGCCGGTTCAAAATCCTTGGTGGCTAAGGCGTTCTGCCACGGTTTCTATTGGTTGACTGCCCATGCTGATGCGGAAGATCTGGTCAGACGATGTGATGGTTGCCAAAAGTTTTCCAGACGTGCTCATGTACCGGCCCAAGAATTGAGGATGATTCCAATTACTTGGCCGTTTGTGACTTGGGGGCTGGATATGGTTGGACCTTTCAAAAGGTCCAAGGACAAGAAGACACACCTGTTGGTGGCGGTTGACAAATTTACAAAGTGGGTAGAGGCAGAACCTGTTAGCAAGTGTGATGCGGCCACGGCGGTTCAGTTCATCAAAAGGGTGATTTTCCGGTTTGGTTTTCCACACAGTATCATTACAGATAATGGTACCAATTTGTCCAAAGGTGCCATGAAGGAGTTCTGCAAACGTGAGCACATCCGCTTGACGTTTCTTGAGAGCTCACCCACAGTCCAATGGTCAAGCGTAAAGAGCCAATCAAGAGATCCCGAGAGGCATCAAGCCCCGCTTATGGTCCCTTTGCGAGGACGCCGGGTTGTTGGGTAGAAGAGCTACCGTCGTGTTATGGAGTATAAATACTACACCTAACAGATCCACCGGATACACGCCATTCTTTATGGTTTATGGAGCGGAGGCGGTTCTCCCCAGCGACGTCCGTCATGACTCACCTCGTGTGGCAGCCTATGTTGAAGCAGATAACGAGACAGCACGACAGGACGCTTTGGATCGGCTGGATGAAGAGCGAGACATAGCAGCTGCTCGCTCGGCGATTTACCAGAAGGATCTTCGTCGTTATCATAGTCGCCGGGTCAGAACCAGAACCTTTCAAGGAGATTTGGTGCTTCGGCTCATTCAAGACCAGACGGATATGCACAAGCTATCCCCACCTTGGGAGGGACCTTTCGTGGTCAGCAAGAATCTGCACAACGGGTCGTACTATCTAATCGATGTTCGAGAGCATAAAGACTCACGCACGTCAGAAGAGGAGACCAACAGGCCGTGGAACATAGCTCATCTTCGGCCTTATTATACCTGAGCCATCGGCTCTACTTATGTACATATTATGAAAGTGTATATATTATGAATAGAGCAATAAACCGGAGCCTCGGCTAAAGCAGGGTATCCGTTCTATTACATCATGCGTGGTTACATGGAGTTGTTCTGTCTTAAAGCGGCCTCCGGTTTACCCCTTGAGTTTGCTTTTCAAAAGCTTTGTGATATCACTTGGGGGCTTGGTCGTATCCGAACCAATGCAACACCTTTTGATAGGCGAAAGCCACCAGATCACTTGGGGACATGGTCAAGTCTGAACCAGTCACGCTTCTTGATCGGCCTAAGGCCATAGAGTCACTTGGGGGCTTGGTTGAACACGAACCATTGCCACGCCACTTGATCGGCATAAGGCCACGGTTTCAGTTGGGGACCTGGCTGACTTGAACCATAGCTACACCTTATTGGGAGCTTGGTCGTGTCCGACCATGGTAACACCATCTGATCGGCTCAGTAAAGCCTCTTTTTTTTCAAACAGTTTTATCATTGCCTTTGCTTGCATATTTTTTCATCACTGTTATTTGATTTTTGTTGCGTTTCTTAAACCGACAACATTTTTAAACCGTTTTCAAAACTATCAGTTGATGGAATTCGGTCAAATTTTTAATCCGGCGATAATTTCACCGGTTTGATGTTTTTCTGTTAACATCCTATTATGGAGTAACAGGGGGTGCTTATTATGACCCGGCACGGTTTACGTGGTAAACCGGCAGTATAAATGACAGGAGCTGTTTTCTCCTTTGACGGTAAGGGTTTATACAACCTCCTCTTCAAGATTGGCTAAGCCAACCTTATGCCCAGCAATGGCAGGTATTCGATATCATAAATTTCGATTATATACCTTAAATGTTCCATTATATGTATATATGAATATCACAAACCAGCTGGCGGCATAAACCTCCGTGGCGGTTTAAAGATTTTTGTAACTGCAGGCAGTATAAGATGAAAAGTTTTGATCATTCAAGCAAGAGTAGCAGCACCCATGCACGAAGGCATGTTCAAAGCAAGAGTGTTGGCTATCCTATTACAAGGCAACATGGTGCCCAAATAAGATCATTGTTTCTTGGCGAAATATAATAAAGCAGCTCTTCAAACCGGCTTCCGGTTCATGCTTGCTTGCTGCCCCGGTTTGATGGTTGTGGGTCGTCCTGCGCCGCTTCACCTCTTCCTCTCTACCCAGCTCATCGGAAATCAACAGTGGTCCAATCGATTCCCATTAAAGCTTGAAAGACAGCCTCTTCATGGATCGGGAAGTTGGTCAATATCGAGCATAAGTATGCTTACGGATTGAGGGATCGGGTTCTCCGCTTCAGAATAGGTGCAACCACTCGCTTGTTACGATCATCATACCGAGCTTGATAATGCGACAAGTTGGCTTCTTCAGCTAATTGGCAAGCCAAAGGGCGACCGCCGGTTTATTGCTCTCAAATCATCTTCGTTGAATTCGAGCCGCCTTCCTTCAGTAGGATAGCCCTAAGCCGCCTAATGGGATCGAAATCTGGCACCCATGCTTTGGCCCGGATTAAGGCGTTGATGGCGCCGGTTCGAGCAGCAGATTTCTTCAGCTCTTCAATCCGGGTGGGAAGCATGGACAACCTCTTAAGGGTATCCTGAATTAAGGAAGGTGCCGGATTGTTATGAGATGCGGTGGAGATGATTCGCTGCGCTCCAGTATACAGCTGCTCTATTAAGGTATAGGCAGCCTTCAATTTTTTCCGAACATCTGACCCCAAGTGACCAATACGTGTGCCTACATCATTGCAAGAGAAATTACAAACCGGACTTATCATAAGAAAGGTCAAGATTATCATAGAATCCAAAGGAAGCTTACCGAAGATGGCAGCAGTCATGGAATGCACTTGCCGCTTCACGCTGGTCAGCTCATCTACCACCGGTTTAAGGGCAGCCTCAGCATTTTCAACCTTTTTGATCAAAGCGGCCTTTTCAGTGTCCCAGCCGGCCCGCTCAGACTTGAACCACTCCTTGAGTTGCTCCATAGTAGTTAACGCAGTTTTCAGCTCATCCTTGGCCTTGGAGGTTTCTGATTGTTGATATTTCAGATTTTTTTGGAGGTCCTGGATTTGTGAGGCTTGTTGACGTATCTCACTCTGCAACAAAAAGGGAGCATGTTACATATCGTCATTTCAAGTCCCCAGTGCATAACCTGTTATACGCTTGGCACTTGGGGGCTAATGCATATTTAATCTTCATCTGTCAATAAAATAACAAAGTCCCAAGCTCAATACAAGTATTCAACTTGGCACTTGGGGGCTAATGGCTATTCATTCGAACAGGTACTGATGTGGCGATATAAACTACAGTCCCGGTTTAACTATGCTAAGTTAAACCGGTTCTTGGGGGCTACATCAGCGGATTCTGAAGTGTTGAGTTTATACTAAGTCCCGGTTTAACTATGCTAAGTTGAACCGGCCCTTGGGAACTAGGAGAGTTAACAAAAATGGAAATATTCAGGCAAAGAAAAGAACATGGAGGTTACCTCGAGTTTCTCTTTCATCATTTTCACCAGGCCAGCTTCATAGTCACGGCTGGTATACAGCCGGTTCAAGTAGCCAAAGTGAAGATCTTGAGGGTTCAGAGCGGCATAAGTTGCCAGATCAACATCCCACTTGCCCTTGCTCATAGTGGCAAACTCCTCTTTGGCAGAATGTTTAGATAACGCAACTGGATTGCCCGGTTCGATGTGGCCAAAACCAGTAATTACGACGTCGTCGTCCTTGGAGCCGCCGGTTTGACCAGAAACCGTCGGTTGGTCAGCAGGCCGGAATGGACTGGTGGATTTTTCAATCCGGGTTGGGCTTCTAGGCTGATCAGCAGGAAGGGCGGTGTCAGTAGGCCTTTCTTCAGTAACAAGATCGTCATTTTGTTGTGGCGGATCATTGGGTGCGTCTTCATAGATAGCCGCTTCAAGATTTGGGGTGCTCCCCGGTTCAGGGGCAGTTTCTTCATCGGCCGCTTTGCCCAGACGAGCCTTTTTGCTCGGCCTAGGCTTGGCCCTGAAAAAGCACAACAAGAGTTAAATACGGCATATACCACACAGTGATGCAATAGAAGTAATATGAAAAGTATAACTTACCCAAGCACCGTTTTCAGCGGCGGCAGCTGAGTGGCTGATGACTCGCCAGATGAGGAGTGGGAAGTGACCGATAATCGAATCGACGGATTAAGGGTTGTGAAACCAGCCTGCTTTAGGAGGAGCAGCGACAAGCAAATTAGAGACCTCTAAACGGCGTTTCGAACCGGACTGTTTGGTAAACCGGTGGAGGTAACTACTCGGCATTGTGCCGAGTTGTCGGCGAGCTTCATGTTGTTGGGTCTTCATAAGAAATTTGGGATCCAAGTAAGCAAGGGATGAGAAAATTTAATTTTCGGTTTGCTCTGACGGTTTTTTAGCGAAGGCAAAGGGTTTGAGTCAGAGGAGAGAACGGTTACCTCTACAACCTCAGCGTTCATTGGCTTCAAAGATCATCACGAAAACATCATCATTAATTAGGTGTGTGAAAGGTAAACCAAGTGAATCAAATTCTACCTCAAGGTACGGATTACCCACATCATCATCCGCAGCCGGATCAGAAGAGGCAGTGGTTTTTCTCTTATGAGCAGTCTTCTTGACAGCTTTTGTCTTTTGCCTAAGTGGTTTTTCCGGTTTGTCTGGTTTCTCCGGTTTCTCTTGTGGGCGTTTCTTGCTCCAGAACGGATCATCACCCTGGTTCAGCAACAGTCGGTATTAAAAGTTATACCGGGATGGCGATAATATATTCAGTGAAAAATAATAAGAAATCTTACAGATGGCGGTTTGTTGGTAGCGCAGAAGGGGAGCAGACCGGTCCGGGCACAGAGATTTTCCGGTTCGTTCAGCATCTTCTTCACCACCTCGATGACCTCATCATCGGTAAGCTGGATGTTAATGTGTCGGAGGGGGTCGTCGACACTACCAGTGTACTCGCACATTAAACCGGAGCGCTGGGAGAGGGGCAGTATGCTCCATGATATCCAACAGCAGCAAGAAGATCAATTCCGTTAAACCGTTAGCCATGAAGGCTCGATCTTGGAGAGTTGAGGAGCATATTTACTTCTCTCACCGGCTGTTAATCTTTGTGGAAAGGGATGTGTGTTGCTGAGTCGCTCGGACGAAAGCCGGGCAAGGGATTCTCATTGGGTGTGAAGTATCTTTGCAATAAAACCATGTTTGATTCCATTCCTTGGGGTGGCTGTGCAATTTGACATGAGGATAAGTGACCTCCTTTCTTTTCTGAATCGCCACGCCACCTAATTCCGTGTTAGGCCCATCAGTGAATTCTGTGCGGCGGTTTATATGGAAGCAGTCTCTAAACAGCTCCACTGTGGGTTCTTCTTGAAAGTATGCCTCACGAGCACTTGGAAGTGGCAGATATTGGTAATGTAATTGGGGCCTGTATCTTGTGGACAGAGTTGAAAATTGGCTAGCACATCTCGATAAAATTTTGAACCGGGCGGATTGAAGCCCCGGCTAGGTGATCTCAAAAACTACAACCTCTCCTTCCCGAGGGGTGGGTGGACATTCTTTGCCGTGGACCCTCCAATGGATGTTATTTTATGGCTAAAGCGCCAGTCAGGACCAGGTTGTTTAATTGAGTCTAAGTGACACGGGAAGGAGCCCAGTTGCACTCATACACTTGTTTGGCCATCTACAATATATATATATATCCGGTTCAAAGAAATATGGTGCGATAAAGAGAGAACCGGTGTACAATGCTAAACCGGAGTTTTATGAAGCGACAGTATCTGCTCCAGAAATTCTGGCGGTTCAACAAGAGGGCTAATGGTGTGTACCGGTTTATCTAATTTTTTCTATGTTAAGTTAAACCGCCTGGTCTAAGGTCTAAATATTGAAAGCAATGGAGGCTGCGAACGGCTAAGTGTGCAGAAACAGGTTTCGCAAGTTTTTTCTACAATGAAGGATCGAAGCCGATCGAAAATAAGAAAATATTCAAAAAGGAAGACAACAGAGCAGTATTGATACAATGAGCAGAGAGGATGCACGAGATCTTTGGATGCACGCACGAGACTATAGGCGGAGCATAAAAGTTGCTGCTAATCAGCGCAAAGTATCACAGATATATTCAAGAGTCTGTTATGAACAGGAACAGTTCATGGAGTACGGCAGGACAGAAACCCTAGAATGGATCTAGGTCAAAAGGGAACCGAGGACCTACGAGTCGAGGAGAGGTGAAAGAATCTGCATTTCTCAGTGCGTTCAGTCGATGCAGCGCCCAAAGGCGGCGAGAGGTCGATGACGGCGGCGGAGCTCGAGGCCAGCCGACGCGAGGAAGACGAAGAGAAAGGGGGACGAAGGGAAGAGAAGGATGACCTTCGGCCTATTTATAAGGCAGGATACCCGTGTCGCACGGAATCAAGGAACCATAACCCTAGAAAGCGGAGCTGTCGCCTCGATTATTGCGGATCTATTAAAACAAAAAGATATCGTGGATGCTATCTTTACGAGGACGCCGACCGTTTACAGCACCAGAGAAAAGTGACATCACGGCGGTTCAACGATTTCAAGAAGGCATTGAAGATAAAGGTTTTTCTCAAGGATTGACATGAACCTGTTCAAATCAATCTGGGGCCTAATGTTGGGGATGTTACTACTGGGCGTAAACCGGCCTATCTGGGCCGGGTTAACTTCATCAGTAGTTCAATGGTGTAAAAGCCCAAGAGGCATGAGTGTAAGGGCCCAAGGCCTGTAGTCGGTTCAGAACCTGTAGCCGTAAACCGGCCTGATGTATAAACTTGTATTGTAAGTTAGGAATAGAGAGAGAGACCAACCCGGATACGAATATGAACCGGAGGTTGGGACTCTCTGAGCCGACGGGCGTCACCCGTGTATATAAGGGGACGACCCGGGGCGGTTCAAGGACGAACAACAACAACTCAAGGCCTAGGCGGCTATTTGCTCCCTAGTCATCGAGACCACATCAATCCCATCACAAACTAGACATAGGCTTTTACCTTCATCGAAGGGGCGAACTAGTATAACTCTCGTCGTTTATTTAAATCGCTTTAACCTCTCCAAGTTAACCCGTAGCAATGGCTCCGCGACTAAGTCCTTTCATGAGGACATCTGCCGTGACAAAACCACGACACTTCCCCTAGGCCCAAATAATGGTGAAGTGTCATGTAGTCAACATTCACATTACACCACTAGAGGAAAGACAACATACATCTCATCAAAATATCGAACGAATACCAAATTCACATGATTACTTATAACAAGACTTCTCCCATGTCCTCAGGAACAAACGTAACTACTCACAAAACATATTTATGATTAAGATCATAGGAGTATTAATTATCATTAAGGATCTGAAAATATAATCTTCCACCGGATAAACCAACTAGCATCACCTACAAGGAGTAATCAGCACTACTAGCAACCCACAGGTACCAATCTCAGGTTTTGGGACCAAGATCGAATACAAGAGATGAACTAGGGTTTGAGAGGAGATGGTGCTGGTGAAGATGTTGATGGAGATTGACCCCCTCTCGATGAGAGGATTGTTGGTGGTGACGATGGCGATGATTTCCCCCTCCGGGAGGGATGTTTCCCTGGCAAAACAGCTCCGCCGGAGCCCTAGATTGGCTCTGCCCAGGTTCCGCCTCGAGACAGCAGTGCTTCGTCCCGAAAGCTTCCTTCTGATTTTTTCCAGGTCAAAACACACCATATAGCAGAAGATGGGCACCGGAGGCCTCCCAGAGGGGCCACAAGGACGGGGGCGCGCCCAGGGGGTAGGGCGCGCCCTCCACCCTTGTGGCTGGCTGGTAGCCCCTCTCTGGTACTTCTTCGCCCAATATTTTTTATATTTTCGAAAAACATGCTTCGTGAAGTTTCAGGACTTTTGGAGTTGTGCAGAATATGTCTCTAATATTTGCTCCTTTTCTAGTCCAGAATTCTAGCTGCCGGCATTCTCCCTCTTCTTGTAAACCTTATAAAATACGAGAGAAAAGGCATAGATATTGTGATATAATGTGTAATAACAGCCCATAATGCAATAAATATCTATATACAAGCATGATGCAAAATGGACATATCAACTCCCCCAAACTTAGACCTCGCTTGTCCTCAAGCGAAAGCCAATATCGATAAATATGTTGTAACATCCCAAAATTCTAAATTTTGGAATGTTATATTAAATAAATAACTATGCTTGTTGTCTGATTTTTGCTTTGATTGATTGAGGGAAATTTGAAACTTTTGAGTGGGAATGAAATGACTTTCCCAAAACCTTCTCCTTTGCCTTTTGGATCTCAATGAATTCAAGTTCATTCCAACACCAAACCCTAGAGTGAAGATGACATGACTTCTTACATTTTGAAATGAATAGGGTTGGAAAAGATTTGAATTTCATTTGGGAATATTTCAAATTCAAAGCTTTATGCAACTCAATGATTTTCATGAGGGAAGATAAAATGACTTCTTAAATTATATGAAATATGAGTTGGAAGTTAAAAGGTATCAAGTTGAAAGTCATTTGAAAGTGCTTTGAAACCCTCTTTCAAATTTTGAGTTTTGAATTTGAATTCAAACTTTGGCAAGTGGGAATCATTTCAAAAACTATGCCTGATAAATACTTGATCAAAAGTATGAGAGGAGTAACATGACACTCCAAAAATATCAGAGGAAAACAATGCCAAAAGTTTTGGATTCAAATCTGAATTTTATTTGAATTTGAAAAAAATGGATTTTTATAAAGTTTGGATTTGGTCTTTGGAAAAATGTTCAAATGAAAGGAATATTCCCTGATCATTTTGGTATATATATACCCTATATAAAATATTTATAGTTATTGTTTTATTTCTGTTTTGTTTTAATAAAAAATAAATTCAAAAAAGGAAACCCCCTCAGCGCCACCAGTTCCCTCGCCCGGCCAACAAGAACCCCCACCACTGCCCACTGAGCGGCCCAGAGGCCAGCCCAGCCGCCGACCGAGCCAGCCTCACTCGCCCCGCCTCGAACCCCTTACGCGGCCACCCGCCGCTCCCCACCCTCCTCTCTCATCGACAATGGGCCCCGCCCTTCTTCCTCCCCGCCCCACGCCACGCTGTCGCCGCCGCAGATCGCCGGATCCGAAGGATCCGGATGCCGATCCTCCCGATCGCCTCCCTTACCCCGACAGAGCCCCTAGCTATTTAAGCCGTCGCCCGCACCCCATTCCCCACCTAGCCTCGCGGACCCTCTCCCCCCTCGCACGAGCTCGCTGGAGCCGAGATCCGCCCGCGCCATTAGCCTGCTCCGCCACCTTAACCACCCCGAGCTCTTTGAGACCATCTCCGGACTCCTCGCTCTACCACACCTCCCGTGCCCTCGCCCGAGCTCCAGAGCCGCCGAGCACCGTCGCCGTCGATCACCGAACGCCACCGCCGCCTCGAGCTCATTGCCGACCGACTCACCACCCCCGACCTTCCCGACCCCACGAAGCCTCCCGACCTCCCCAGACCCGCCGGCTGCTTCCCGACCGCTCCGACGACCGGAACCTCGCCAGACTCGCCCGCCGCCGCCGAACGCCGTAAATCACCGAACCTCCTCCTCGTCTGATCGCGCTAACGGCCCAGATTAGATCACCTCAAGGGGTATCTTTTAAATAAAACCGCTTGTCCGCCGGTTCGTTCGGTTTATTTTAGTTAGGTTATTTTATTTAGCCGCCCGCTTTAGTTTAACCCGAGGCCCTTTTAGGTTATTTGACGCCTAGTGTACAGTTTAGGCCCATTAGGCCTTTTTCTTTTATTTTTGTTTTTCTGTTTTAACAGAATAGTTTCTGTTTTGAAAAATTCATATCTTTTATTCTGTTTAATATTTTGAGTGATTCTTTTTTGTTGGGTTGCAAATTTTATGTAGTTTCTGTAGAATATATATTTAGCTATGTTAAAATTAATTAAAATTGCTTTATTTTAGTTTTAGCCAGAATAGTAAATCTGCTATAACTTGAGTTAGAAAAATTATTTTTGGATGATTCTTTTGTCCCAACTTTATTTTGACATTACCTAACCATAAAAATTAATTTGGGTATTTTAGAATTAATAAATAAATAGTTTTAAGTAGAATCTTGTTAATCCTAATTAATTAACTAGCTACTGTTTTCCTATTAATTTAATTAGTAAATAAATTTATTTTTAACATGTGATTGATTATTCTAGGATAGTTTCTGTCACTCTAATAGATGAACTTTTATTTATAATTAATAAAAGTTTTATTTTATTTTCTTAATAGAAATTGGATTAGGCCTAATAGGAGTTTCATAATAGGTTTTAAATTAATTCTTTTTGCTCCTAGTTGATTAGTGAAATCTTTTCTGTTAAGTTAACCTAAAACCATGATTAAGTTATGTTAGGGAAATTTTTGTTATATAAAACTATTCTAGCTATTGTTTGAAGTAGGAAAAAACTTTGAATGGGTTTTTCTTTGAGTATTCCCTTTGGATTTTGGTTTGGTTGTTTTGGTGTGTTATGTTACTTTGTTATGCTATTGTGTTATGTGATCCTCATGCTATATGCTTATTATAGTTATTGTTTGCCTCGGTAGAATTTCCGGAGTGCGAAGCTTGCTACTACGAATCCCTAGTTTTCGAAGATCGTCAACAAGGCAAGTTCACTTTGACCATGCTTTCATGCCTATGTTTTATTGCATTTAGTGACACCTTTGCAACCATCCCTCAATAGTGTTATTGAATCCTTGTAGTTGAGTAGTATGCATGAGGTAGGAACCCATCATTCCTGTTACCAAGCCCGGGACGTTATTTATTTAATGCTACGCTATAGTAGACGGGGTTTGGTATGAGTACTCGGGAGTGGTGTGATAAAGGAGGATTCTACGTCAATGACGACAACTCCATGACGGAATCTGCAAGGACTGCATCTTCAAGGCCTCAAGACTTCAAGACTCGAGACAAGAATTCAATACACACTACTGGGTGAAGGATGGTTGACGGGCACCCTGGAGAAACCAGTGGTTGGCCGGGATGCATGGAGAAGCGCCATGACATCTTGCGGAAAGCTTCACCCAAACTCAAAGAGATGGTAGAATACTTCATGCCCGGAAGCTTACCTGTGCAACCGCAAGTCATTATGGGCTCTGGCTTGGTTGACCTTAGTTGTGACTCTGGCTGGGACGGTACTAGCAGATGTAGAACTACGGTAGGATGGGTTGAGTACCGGACGGTGGTCGAGGAACTCTTTGGAAGACCATGTTTGGTCATCTTGTTCTCAAACCTCTCGAAGTGCGAGAACGTAAAGAGAGGGATCGAATCTTGCGGGTAAAGTGTACAAACCTCTGCAGAGGGTTTAAACCTAATCGATTAGCCGTGTCCCCGGTTACGGACAATTTGAGCATCTGGACTTGGATCTATCTCGGAACTCTCAACACCGGACTGATAACTTAATTGTGGGCAACTTATGATGATTTTGGGCTATGAGACATCGGTTGGCGGAACCATGTCATGATAGAAAACTCCATAGTACAGACTTCATTTATTCCTTTGATGTAGGGAAAATAAATCAGCTTTTACGCAAACAAAACTCGATACGAGCCATAAAGCCATATTGCATGTAGTATAGTTTTATCATCTGTTTTATCATGTTGTGATCTTGCCGGTACATTCAATGTATCGACCTACACGGCTGCAACGTATCATGTTGCAGATATTTTGCTCGACGAGTAAGAGTTACGATACAGGTTACGGTCTACACTCAACCTGCCGATGGCGTTGATGGGACTCCACACCCGCTTGATTGTTTCCGCTGAGTATTATGAGGTATATATCAGTTTTACGTTATTTATGCATGTGATTGCACTTTGATATATACATTGATGTACTGTGTGTGCAAAGATACTTGATCCGTGGATGGCACAGACACACAGAGGCTTGACCGTCTGAGGTCGGGTCGCTACAGAAATGGTATCAGAGCACATGTTGACTGTAGGACGTGACCCTAGAAACCGGAAAAGCCCTAGGACAGGATATCTCAAAAACTCTATTTACAAAAAGACTCTTACTTCTCATCTCTTCTGACACTCTCACCTCAAATAGTTAGAATATACCCCTTATCCTTTGATCACCCGGAGGATCAACTGAAGACGCTCCAAGAAGGATTTGATATCGGAGAACTGATGACCTCTTCAGAGTAAAGAGGATTTCACCATGTATTAGAAGCTACAATAGTTGAAGACTCCGAAGACTTGAAGGATCTGAAGAATTATTTGACCTTTAGAAGACCAAACCCTGTTATACACCTACGTTAGATACAACGATTTGTGAGCTGTCATTTGTTTGATGTTTTCCGACAGCCACAAGGTAAAACTTGTTTCTTCAAAAACTATTGTTTGTATTGTGTGTATATCCCTCCCCACCTCTCTCGTATCTCATCCCAAAACCTTTGAACCCCATAGATGACGAATGAAGTTGGACTGATATTCTGGATCAAGACTCAGCCCGAGGCAGAGCTATGGATGCAGAACATGGAAAATCACTTGGGAGCAATTTGGTTTCAAGGAGGTATGAGGTCCAATACGCTCTTCAAGATTTTTACGAAAGTGCTGCAACCTGGTGGAACATGCATCAAGCCATACAGGATTTAATGGAGCAAGAACTTGGGAGGAATTCAAGAAGACCTGTTGAGATCAAGTCTTATCCGGAAGCACCATGATACACCAAGAAATAAACCTTGTGCTGCAAGATTTATGGAGAAATAGGACACACCCGGAGGAACACAAGGATGGATGCTCTCATTGTGAGGAGAAACACCCGGTGAGGAATGCCCAACTAGTCGTGTGACTTGTTTCTTGTGTGAAGGAACCACCCACTACCCGACTCAAGGTCACATTTACCCCATGGTGCAACAAACTATTCAGGGACAGAAAGAAGGAATGAAAGAAGCTCTCCGAGAAGTTATGAATGAAAGTGTTGAAGACCTTGATGGAGAAGGCCTCAACAGATTTTACTCCAATGCCTGCTATTCATGTGGAGAAGAAGGACATTTTCAGCAGATTGCCCCAAGGGAAGAAAAGAGTATCTGGGATATTTCCCGACAGCAGAAGTGAAGTTTGACCCTCGGGAAATAGAAACTCTGATCATTACAGAGAAATCCAGGAAGAGAAAAAGGAAGGCAACCCGAGAGCAACACAATTTTTGCAGAGAAGGACTTGAGTCATATCACCTGTTACAGTGCAAGGATTTAGGTCATTACGCTAGTAAATGCCCGTAAAAGAAGCCAAGAATCCAAGGAGCCCAGATAATCACAAAGAAGCCCCGAGACATGTCGAAGTCATTTGTTTTCGCTGCAAGGAGGCAGGACATTATGCTATTAAATGTCCCGCAAGATGAAAGCTGGAGTTGAGTAGTTGGAATTTTGATATGGATAATAAGAGTAGTAGAAAGCAATTTCATTTTCATGAGCTCGATGAGTTGAGTTATGTAATAGATTACTCAGAGATTGTAATAGTTCATGACTCAATAAAGTTGTAATGTCACATGCTGAAAGGCTTTAAGGAGTTGCCATGTTTTATCTTGGAAATTAATATTTTTGATGAACATGGAAGAAAGTGAGTTGTGATGCATAAATAGGAAATTGGAAATTGAGTTTGAAGTTCTGTTTGGATGATATGAATGTATGCCCCAGAGATAAGTACCTTAATTCGAGCATCATTTCTGTTCCACTAACCGCAGATGACGACCTTTACGAGTCTTTCCTTAAAGGTCCGAAACCATCATGACCCCGACAAGTGATCATGATTACCAAGATCCTGAAGGACATGATGAAGCATATTCACCTTGAAGGAGATGCAGTCTACAAAGGCTACCCTTCATGCATAAGGGAGTGGAACTTTGGTATGTGGAGGTACACCTCCACCATTTGAAAGGAGTTTGCCCAAAATGATGGGGCAGTATTTTTCATTTCACGTGTGCCACAAGCAACTTTCTTCGATGCTGTTCGTGAAGCAGCCATGGAAGCCATACGCCGATCGAGAAATACTTGAAGCAAGACTCCGTTATACTCAGGAATACCTAAGCGAAGTGCATGCAGAGATGATGAAGGTGAAGCTCAAGACCACCATGATGAAACAAAAGATTGAAGATTTCAAGGCTCATGTCGCACAATTCCGGTGGGATCAAGAATCCTCGAGGAGGATAAATAAATAAAGTGGAAGTAATGTCCACCATACCAAATCATGTGGGTGGCAGCATTTGTAACAAGTACTTTTGGAATTTGGATTTACGAAAATGGTTAAGGATGTAATGAAAGATTGATATGAGATTAATGAGAATTTATGGATAAACTTGTGCACTTCTTTTGGTCATAGTACTCTATAAAGCCACATGATCAATGAAGAAAGAAACGTGTTATTCATGACGGCCATAGAAGGAAGCTGGACAAAATAAGTTGGAGTTTTGCTTTTGATATGATGGTATGAAGAAACAGAGTACTACTAGGAGGTGTAACAAGAGAGTTACTCCAAGGATGAAGTTAAAGCTGCACTAGTGTTGAAGTGGGCCATAACCCACAGGCCCAGGATTTTGAAAGGAACAGATGTAACCTTGATGAAGGAATAAATTGGAGGAATCAGCAGTCCAATCAGCATACGTTTCATAGGAGATTACGCAAAAACCTAAGAGTGGTGAAGTAACGATAGATGTTTTGTTTGGCTTGCGAAACTATGGATTTACTCGAACCCAATTCGAGGACAAGAGAAATTCTGCAATGCTTGTGAGTATGCCCAAGTGTTAGAATACGTGATTCACTGCTTACGTATGTGGTAATGATTCAAGCACGGGATGGATTGGCCCCATACCAAGACTTCTATCATGAACTATCATATGTTGATGGAAAATCGAGAGCCTCGAAAACCTTAGAAGAGTGTCGACGAGATAAGCCATAAAACCATAGAATGGTAGGACGATGGAACCCCTTTACAGGCAACCGTTGCCAATCGTAGGTTATACGGTGAGGTTCAACCCAGACCCGATTTCTGCAGGAGAAACCATGAATTGTAGACCACCACGAGTATTTCGATAGTTGTCTAGAATGGACACGGACCTATCAGCTAAGAAGATCCAGTCCCGGACAAATTTCAACTTTGACGAACCGACCCAAGATTCTGAGGAAAACTCTATGTTTCTGCCAGAGGAGCTATTTTAAGATATGTGAAGAGACATACATTGTCAACACTCCAGAGGAAGTATCTGAGTTTATTGGAACTGTAACCTTGTTTTGAGTGTGGTAGCCCACTTGACCTTTCTGACCAGAACATTTGCTAGAAGACCCCCAACCCCTAACCTTTCTGCTAGCCTCTTCGAATCTCGAGGACGAGATTCATTTTAAGTGTGTTACGTTTGTAACATCCCAAAATTCTAAATTTTGGAATGTTATATTAAATAAATAACTATGCTTGTTGTCTGATTTTTGGTTTGATTGATTGAGTGAAATTTGAAACTTTTGAGTGGGAATGAAATGACTTTCCCAAAACCTTCTCCTTTGCCTTTTGGATCTCAGTGAATTCAAGTTCATTCCAACACCAAACCCTAGAGTGAAGATGACATGACTTCTTCCATTTTGAAATGAATAGGGTTGGAAAAGATTTTAATTTCATTTGGGAATATTTCAAATTCAAAGCTTTATGCAACTCAATGATTTTCATGAGGGAAGATAAAATGACTTCTTAAATTATATGAAATATGAGTTGGAAGTTAAAAGGTATCAAGTTGAAAGTCATTTGAAAGTGCTTTGAAACCCTCTTTCAAATTTTGAGTTTTGAATTTGAATTCAAACTTTGGCAAGTGGGAATCATTTCAAAAACTATGCCTGATAAATACTTGATCAAAAGTATGAGAGGAGTAACATGACACTCCAAAAATATCAGAGGAAAACAATGCCAAAAGTTTTGGATTCAAATCTGAATTTTATTTGAATTTGAAAAAATGGATTTTATAAAGTTTGATTTGGTCTTTGGAAAAATGTTCAAATGAAAGGAATATTCCCTGATCATTTTGGTATATATATACCCTATATAAAATATTTATAGTTATTGTTTTATTTCTGTTTTGTTTTAATAAAAAAATAAATTCAAGGAAAACAAAACCCCAGCGCCACCAGCCCCCTGCCCAGCCAGCAACAAGAACCCCCCCCACCACTGCCCGGCCTGAGCGGCCCAGAGGCCAGCCCAGCGCCGACCGAGCCGAGCCTCACTCGCCTCGCCTCAACCCCTTACGCCGGCCACCCGCCGCTCCCACCCTCCTCTCTCATCGACAGCTGGCCCCGCCTCTTCTTCCTCCCCGCCCCACGCCACGCCGCCGCCGCCCGCAGATCGCGGATCCCGGGATCCGGATGCCGATCCTCCCGATCGCCTCCCTTACCCCGACGAGCCCCTGGCTATTTAAGCCGTCGCCCGCACCCCATTCCCCTAGCCTCGCGGACCCCTCTCCCCTCGACGAGCTCGCTGAGCCCGAGAGCCGCCGCCGCGCCATTAGCCCGTTCCGGCCACCCCCGACCACCCCGAGCTCGCCTGAGACCATCTCCGGACTCCCCTCGCTCTACCACACCTCCCCGTGCCCTCGCCCGAGCTCCAGAGCCGCCGGAGCACCGTCGCCGTCGATCACCGAACGCCACCGCCGCCTCGAGCTCGCTGCCGACCGACTCCGACCACCCCGACCTTCCCCGACCCCACCAGAAGCCTCCCCGACCTCCCCCGCACCCGCCCGGCTGCTTCCCCGACCGCTCCGACGACCGAACCTCGCCAGACTCTCTCGCCCTTGCCGAACGCCGTGTAAGTCACCGAACCTCCTCCCGTCTGATGTGCCGCTAACGGCCCAGATTAGATCACCTCAAGGGGTATCTTTTAATAAAACCGCCTGTCCGGCGGTTCGTTCTGGTTTATTTTAGTTAGGTTATTTTTATTTAGCCGGCCCGTTTTAGTTTAACCCGAGGCCCTTTTAGGTTATTTGACGCCTAGTGCACAGTTTAGGCCCATTAGGCCTTTTTCTTTTATTTTTGTTTTTCTGTTTTAACAGAATAGTTTCTGTTTTGAAAAATTCATATCTTTTATTCTGTTTAATATTTTTGAGTGATTCTTTTTTTGTTGGGTTGCAAATTTTATGTAGTTTCTGTAGAATATATATTTAGCTATGTTAAAATTAATTAAAATTGCTTTATTTTAGTTTTAGCCAGAATAGTAAATCTGCTATAACTTGAGTTAGAAAAATTATTTTGGATGATTCTTTTGTCCCAACTTTATTTTGACATTACCTAACCATAAAAATTAATTTGGGTATTTTAGGATTAATAAATAAATAGTTTTAAGTAGAATCTTGTTAATCCTAATTAATTAACTAGCTACTGTTTTCCTATTAATTTAATTAGTAAATAAATTTATTTTTAACATGTGATTGATTATTCTAGGATAGTTTCTGTCACTCTAATAGATGAACTTTTATTTATAATTAATAAAAGTTTTATTTTATTTTTCTTAATAGAAATTGGATTAGGCCTAATAGGAGTTTCATAATAGGTTTTAAATTAATTCTTTTTGCTCCTAGTTGATTAGTGAAATCTTTTCTGTTAAGTTAACCTAAAACCATGATTAAGTTATGTTAGGGAAATTTTTGTTATATAAAAACTATTCTAGCTATTGTTTGAAGTAGGAAAAACTTTGAATGGGTTTTTCTTTGAGTATTCCCTTTGGATTTTGGTTTAGTTGTTTTGGTGTGTTATGTTACTTTGTTATGCTATTGTGTTATGTGATCCTCATGCTATATGCTTATTATAGTTATTGTTTGCCTCGGTAGAATTTCCGGAGTGCGAAGCTTGCTACTACGAATCCCTAGTTTTCGAAGATCGTCAACAAGGCAAGTTCACTTTGACCATGCTTTCATGCCTATGTTTTATTGCATTTAGTGACACCTTTGCAACCATCCCTCAGTAGTGTTATTGAATCCTTGTAGTTGAGTAGTATGCATGAGGTAGGAACCCATCATTCCTGTTACCAAGCCCGGGACGTTATTTATTTAATGCTACGCTATAGTAGACGGGTTTGGTATGAGTACTGGAGTGGTGTGATAAAGGAGGATTCTACGCCAATGACGATAACTCCATGACGGAATCTGCAAGGACTGCATCTTCAAGGCCTCAAGACTTCAAGACTCGAGACAAGAATTCAATACACACTCATTGGGTGAAGGATGGTTGACGGGCACCTGGAGAAACCAGTGGTTGGCGGGATGCATGGAGAAGCGCCATGACATCTTTGGAAAGCTTCACCCAAACTCAAAGAGACGGTAGAATACTTCATGCCCGGAAGCTTACCTGCAACCGCAAGTCATTATGGGCTCGCTTGGTTGACCTTAGTTGTGACTCTGGCTGGGACGGTACTAGCAGATGTAGAACTACGGTAGGATGGGTTGAGTACCGGACAGTGGTCAGAGGAACTCTTTGGAAGACCATGTTTCAGTCATCTTGTTCTCAAACCCTCTGAAGTGCGAGAACGTAAAGAGAGGGATCGAATCTTGCGGGTAAAGTGTACAAACCTCTGCAGAGGGTTTAAACCTAATCGATTAGCCGTGTCCCGATTCACGGACAATTTGAGCATCTGGACTTGGATCTATCTCGGAACTCTCAACACCGGACTGATAACTTAATTGTGGGCAACTTATGATGATTTTGGGCTATGAGACATCGGTTGGCGGAACCATGTCATGATAGAAAACTCCATAGTACAGACTTCATTTATTCCTTTGATGTAGGGAAAATAAATCAGCTTTTACGCAAACAAAACTCAGACACAGAGCCATAAAGCCATATTGCATGTAGTATAGTTTTATCATCTGTTTTATCATGTTGTGATCTTGCTGGTACATTCAATGTACTGACCTACACGGCTGCAACGTATCATGTTGCAGATATTTTGCTCGACGAGTAAGAGTTACGATACAAGGTTACGGTCTACACTCAACCTGCCGATGGCGTTGATGGGACTCCACACCCGTTTGATTGTTTCCGCTGAGTATTATGAGGTATATATCAGTTTTACGTTATTTATGCATGTGATTGCACTTTGATATATACATTGATGTCTTGTGTGTGCAAAGATACTGATCCTGTGGATGGCACGAGATACGTAGGCTTGACCGTCTGAGGTCGGGTCGCTACATATGTCCACATGTTTAGAGATGGAGGTGTCGATAAAATAAAATACGGACATGTGGGCATCATTCTCGGTGTCAAAACCGGCGGATCTCGGGTAGGGGGTCCCGAACTGTGCGTCTAGGCGGATGGTAACAGGAGACAAGGGACACGATGTTTTTACCCAAGTTCGGGCCCTCTCGATGGAGGTAATACCCTACTCCTGCTTGATTAATATTGATGATATGGATAGTACAAGAGTAGATCTACCACGAGATCAAGGAGGCTAAACCCTAGAAGCTAGCCTATGGTATGATTGTTGTTCGTCCTACGGACTAAAACCCTTTGGTTTATATAGACACCGAATAGGGTTAGGGTTACACAGAGTCGCCATAATGGTAGGAGATCTACATATCCGATCGCCAAGCTTGCCTTCCACGCCAAGGAAAGTCCCATCCGGACACGGGACGAAGTCTTCAATCTTGTATCTTCATAGTCCAGAGTCCGCCAACGATGATAGTTCGCTATCCGGACACCCCTAATCCAGACTCCTCAAGAGCCCTGAACCAGGCTTCAATGATGACGAGTCCGCGCGATATTGTCTTCGGCATTGCAAGGCGGGTTCCTCTTCCGAATACTTCATAGAAGATTTTGAACACAAGGATAGTGTCCGGCTCTCCAAAACAAGTTCCACATACCACCGTAGAGAAAATAACTTTTGCACAGATCTGCTGATGTATTCCGCGGTGTGACATCACACCACGGCCAGGCCTTCATACGAATCGTTTTTATTGTCCACCTCAGCGCGCTTAGCGAGGCGGTTTCCTTGGCACGTCTTATCAAACCGGAGATCGTGCCCCCTTATTCCGGGATTCTCATGAATAGGATGTGGGTAACCGAACCGCGCCATTGATTACGGCGCTTGGGAGATAAGCGAGTTTTACCAGGCTGGCGGGGGACGCATAACTTCGTCCGTCCATATAAGGGGATAAGGATCCACCTTTTCACCTACGCCTTCTTCCTCCTTTGCTCATCCATTTCCGCGCACTCGAGCTCCAGCGCCCAAGTCTGCACGTCCCACCTCAACCTTCTCCAACTATGTCCGGAGCGGGAGGCAGGTGGATGGCCTCCTCCATCACGGAGGGGCACATCAAAAAGCTGCGGAAGGCCGGATACTTGTCCAGCAACATCGTGCACCGGCTACCCGACGTGGGGCAGCTCAGTCCCACCCCCGGGCCCCATGAGAGGGTGGTGTTCCTCACCCACTTCCTCCGTGGACTAGGTTTCCCACTTCACCCATTTGTCCGGGGGCTCATGTTCTACTACGGCCTGGTTTTCCACGATATGGTCCCGAACTTCATCCTCAACATCTCGGCGTTTATTGTCATGTGCGAGGCCTTCCTCTGCATCCAGCCCCACTTCGGCTTATGGCTGAAGACCTTCAATGTCAAGCCGAAGGTAGTGGGCGGCCGCCAAGCGGAGTGCGGAGGCGCCATGGTTGGCAAGATGGCCAAAGTCCTATGGCTCGAGGGCTCCTTTGTGGAGACCATAAAGGGGTGGCAATCGGGTGGTTCTACATCACCGAGCCGCGCGACTCTCAATGGGCGGCGGCCCCCGAATTCAGATCTGGCTCCCCCACACGGCTCACGTCATGGAAAGAGACGGGCCTGACGTGGGGTGATTCGAAAGAGCTGTCCGGACTCCAAACCTGCGTTCGGAACCTGGTGGACAAGAATCTAAAGCTTGTCAATGTAATCCAGGTGATGCTCATCCGCCGGATTCTCCCATGCTAGCAACGGGCCTTCAAATTGTGGGAGTTCGATCCGACACAACACCAAACTCTGAAAAGGCTCTTCGACACTACGTACGAAGATGCCTGGAAGGTGCTATTCAAGGGCGCCGAGGCTCCCACATCCACCACCGAAGATCGCAGATTCAGCTCGCAGCGTCAAGCTAGCGAGGTAAGTTATCTTACCCTTTATGGGACTCTTTTTTCATAGTTTGACTCTATGCGGGATCTAAAACTCCCTAACCTTTAACAGGACTGGCTGAAGACGTCCCGACAGATTAACTGTCCGGCCCCCTTGCCAGAAAACCCAGCGGAAGCCCGTTTGACGAGGCTGCTGGCTCCGGCACCTCACGTGGTGCCGGAGAAGAAGGCCAAGAAGGAGGCCACGAGGACTCGAAGGAGTGCCCGATGCCAGGTGTTGTCGGACTCATCGTCCGACGACTCTGAGGCGGAATCCTCCTCTGAGGAAGAGGAGGAGGAAAGAAGCTTTCTCCCCGGGGAGAGAAGAAAGGAAGGCCGCCTAACCGGGAGGCCGGAGGGTCCAAGAAAGGAGGACCCTCCTCCGGACTTCTCCACCAACGCCGACAACGACGAGGAGGAGGGCCAACAAGGGCCAAGCCTCTGGCGAGATCGAATCTGTCCGGACTCTGGAATAGTTCATGACTTTTATTTGTCGACAGTGTCTTCTAACGCCGAATATGACCATGCAGCCCGCCCGAGGACGAGCTCGCCGCTTCGTCGAGCGGCTCCCTGGGTTCGTCGGATGTGAATAGCACTTCACTTCCGACCGCCTCCTCTCCTCGTGTCGCCGACGACACCGCGGTGGAGTCCCAAAAGGGGCCCAGCCAGGAGGATGGTCCTAGAGGCGCCGCAAGGCGACCTCCTAGACTCCGGGTGCAAAGGGGGCGAAACCCCAGAGGGCTCTGAGTCCGGCCCTGTGCCGGACTCCGTACCGGAACCTTCAGTGGTTCCGAAGTCCGACAAGCGGCTCCTTCGTAAGAAGGGCAAGACTGCGACGCCGGTGACCTCCGTCCATCTGGAGGCACCGGATAGCTTGCTGGAGGCGCTTAACGGCGGCTCCATCGATGAGGAGCACTGCACTGTTATGAGTGTGGTGATCCAGAAAGTTCAGTCCGCCAAGAGCGGGCTGACTGAAGCCTATACCAGCCTTCTAACAGGCTTTGAGGTAAGTTTAGAATATGTAAAAATATTACCGCATAGACAGTAGCCTCGATGCTTAGTTCGTGTTCGGAAAGAAAAGCGGACTAAGGATCTAAAAGATATACGCAGGAGTCTAACATAAGTATGTCAATATGCGAATGCAGAGCTGCGCTTGCTGACCTCTGCTGACCGATCATGGAGGTCAATGCAATGAAGAAGAGCCTCGAGCGGTCCGAGAATGAGCTCGGCCTTGCCAAGAAGCAGCTCGAGGACAGGGAAGGTAAGCAATACCTTATTAAAGAAATACCTTATAGAAAGGATTCGGTTGCAAAAAATGACAGGAATAACGTGGGTATTGTAGGGGCCATGAACGAGGTGGCGACCCTGAAGGAAGCGGTGTCCGCGGCCGAAAGCAAAGCGGCCGCGGAGTGCACCGAGCGAGAGAAGTAGGAGGAGCGGGTGGCGGAGGTGCGGCAAGAGCTCCAGGCTCTTGTGGAAAAACACGAGAGTTTGGAGCGTGATTCAAAGACTCGAGAGTCCGAGCTCGCCTCGGCTCTTGAGAGTGCCAAAGCCGCTAAGGCCGAAGCCCAAAAAGCCCTCCAAGAAATTGAATCATTAAAGAAGATAGCTGCGGGTAAGGCATTCTTTATGCAAAGCAAACATGTGAAAGTGAATTACCTATTACTTACCCGGATTCGGAGCTCTCCAGGAGCATTCGCAGATCTGCCCCGTAGTGTGTCTGATGCTGCTGCATTCTACCGTGCCAAGGAGGGGAGCTCGACGGAGAAGGTGTTCGGTCTCAAGATGTCGAGGCCGAACGTCCGGTGTGCTCTGAGCGACCAGCTGAAGCAGCTGGTCGAGCTCCACAAGGTCGACGAACAGGCCATGAAGGGCCTCATAGTTCGGTGTGGCCATTGGAAGCCATGCCAGGAGCTACTTGGCTAGTGCAGCGGCTGGTGGACTTTGTCCATGGATTGAAGTCATCAAGCGCTCCGTCTGCATTGAAGGTGCCCGTCGGGCCCTTGCCCGTGCTAAAGTGCACTGGGGCAAGCTGGATGCGGAGAAGCTTGTGACGGACGGGCCACCAAAGCGCAAGGAGCATCACAAGCCCGAAATGTACTATGAGGGCGTCCTGAAGGGTGCCCGCCGTATAGCGGATGAGTGCTCCAAAGATGTAATTTTTGAATAGACTCGCATTTGTTATCATGTACGCTGAAAACTTGTTCATATGCGCTAAGCAACGCTTGTTAATTTAAAATATTACCTTATGTGCGGCCGTTTATCAAATTTGAGAGATGGCAAGTCGTTGGCTTCAGCCCCATGCCACGAGTGTTGGGGTGTTGGGATAAACTTGAGCGCTCTTGTTCCCATTCTTGGGTCCGTCGAGGAGGCGCCAACGCAACGTAACAAGGCAACCGGACTTATAGTGCTTGAACACTCTCACTTAGCCATAGAATTCTATAATTTTAAATTTCGTGAAGCCCCTAGTATTCGGAAGACCGAGTTCGGGCGCTATCCACGCCTTGGCGGACAATGCCGACTCCTCGCTCTAAGCGGCATAAGTCTTTAGGGACCGAAAAACCTCTCGAACAGCGACCGGCTCGCCCTATCATGACGGTCAGTTTTAGCTTTCCACTTTGAGGTGCTCAACCCAGCTCAACCGGGCACAATCGCAGTGGTTCTCCCAGCGCTACCTTAGCCGATATAGCGGAACGTAAGGTACCAAAACATGGGAGCCGGGCAAACCCAACTATTGACCCAAGACATGATTCGGAGCCGATGCATATAATGCTATATGTTCGGGGTGCCGCACTTGTGAAAGTGTTCGGACTTATCACACCATACTTTTGGGGTACTTAAGCCCCTGGTGTATTGGCCGTACTAAAGTGTACGGGTGCAACATGTCATGAAATAAACATATATATAGATAAAGAAAGGAGTGCAATAATAGGCAAAAGCTATGTATTGTTTATTCAAAAAGGTACTGCAATGGAAGCAGAATGATACGAATAGTGCGATAAGCAAGGGATGGGACTATTTAACATGTCCCCCTCCAGGGGTAAGCTGCGGGATGGTATGTAAAACAGGAATAATGCTCGTAGTAGAGACCACCTGGACACTCGACGTAACTTCGCTTCCCGGCTGTTGCATCGTGAGTTCGGCAATTTAGTGCCGCATGGACTTCGGAAAATGGAGTCCCGAAAGTAAGAAAAAGAAGAAAGAAAAGAATGACACAATTGGGAGCCCCAGTGCGGTTGAGCCGCATGCAGGCGTGCCGTGGTCGTGCCCCCCCTTAGGCCCATGGTATTATCTCCAGAGCGTAGTTATGTACGCGTAGTACTGGCTTCGCTGTTTCGCGAGGGCTGGGGTTGGGGCCGGATTGCTACGCGTGCTCGGATTGTGCCAGGCGGTCTTGTTGTAGGTTACTCCGGGCGCGCTTGACGGTGGCCGGACGTTTAACGGCCGGACCCGGGAATTGCTGTGAGAGGCTGCTTTGCACCTCCGCCGCGAGGGCTGCCGTGTGCTCCTCCGTTCGGAGAGAGTGTTCGGTGTTTCCATTGACCGTGATTACTCCTCGAGGGCCTGGCATCTTGAGCTTGAGGTATGCATAGTGCGGCACCGCATTGAACTTTGCAAATGTGGTTCGTCCAAGCAGTGTGTGATAGCCGCTGCTGAACGGGACTATGTCGAAGATTAACTCATCGCTTCGGAAGTTATCCGGGGATCCGAAGACCACTTCGAGTGTAACTGAGCCTGTACAATTGGCCTCTACACCTGGTATGACGACTTTAAAGGTCGTCTTTGTGGGTTTAATCCTTGAGGGGTCTATGCCCATTTTGTGCACTGTATCCTGATAAAGCAGGTTCAGGCTGCTACCGCCGTCCATCAAGACTCTAGTGAGGTGAAATCCGTCGATGATTGGGTCAAGAACCAATGCGGCGAATCCGCCGTGACAGATGCTAGTGGGGTGGTCCCTTCGATCAAATGTGATAGGGCAGGAGGACCATGGGTTGAACTTTGGGGCGACTGGCTCCATCGCATATACGTCCCTTAGTGCACGCTACCGCTCCCTTTTGGGTATGTGGGTTGCGTATATCATGTTCACCGTCCGCACTTGTGTGGGAAAGCCCTTCTGTCCTCTATTTTTTGGCGGTCGGGGCTCTTCCTCGTCATCGCTATGCAGCCCCTTGTCGTTGTTTTCGGCGCTTAGCTTGCCTGCTTGCTTGAACACCCAACAATCCCTGTTGGTGTGGTTGGATGGTTTTTCGGGGGTGCCATGTATCTGGCACGAGCGATCGAGTATTCGGTCCAAGTTGGACGGGCCCTGGGTATTTCTTTTGAATGGCTTCTTCCGCTGACCGGGTTTAGAGCCTCTGAATCCGGCATTTACTGTTGTATCTTCAGCATTATCACCGTTAATGCGGCGTTTATGCTTGGTGCGACGCGACCTGCCATTGTTTTCCTTGGTATCCGAACTACCAGGGTGTTTGGCCGAGTTGTTGCTTCGAGCTAGCCAGCTGTCCTCTCCCGCACAAAAGCGGGTCATGAGTGTGGTGAGGGCTGCCATGGATTTCGGCTTTTCCTATCCTAGGTGCCGGGCTAGCCACTCGTCGCGGATGTTGTGTTTGAAGGCTGCTAGCACCTCTGCATCCGGACAGTCGACGATCTGATTTTTCTTTGTTAGGAACCGCGTCCAGAATTGTCTGGCCGATTCTTCTGGCTGCTGAATTATATGGCTAAGGTCATCGGCGTCTGGTGGTCGCACATATGTGCCCGGAAGTTATCAAGGAATGCGGCTTCGTGTCCTCCCAACAACCGATTGACTCTGCGGCAAGCTGTTGAGCCAATGTCGAGCTGGTCCTTTAAGCTTGAGTGGGAGGTATTTGATGGCATGTAGATCATCACTGCGGGCCATGTGGATATGGAGGAGATAGTCCTCGATCCAGACCGCAGGATCTGTGGTACCATCATATGATTCGATGTTTACGGGTTTGAAGCCCTCATGGATTTGATGATCCATTACTTCATCTGTGAAGCATAGTGGGTGTGCGGCACCTCTGTATTGGGATATATCACGACGTAGCTCATATGAGCTTTGTCTACTGTGTTCGTCCCGGCTGGGTTTGCTGTATCCGGCGTGACGGTAATCATCCCGAGTCGTTGGGCGCCCACGTGATCTGTAGATCGATCTTGTATGCTTTGCCTTATCCTCCAATATATCTCGCAAGTCCGGCGCGTTTTCCCGTGCCTTGGTACTTTTTGAGCGGCGTCGGGGCGTGGCTTGAGCGGAGGGCCGAGAGGCTTCTCTGTCGCGGCCACGGGGTGGCCGGTCTGCCATGTCGTGCGCTGGTGACGTGGCTGCTTCCTCCTCTGATTGAGGCAACGGCCTGTGTTTGGGGTAGCTTTTGGAGGGGCGTTCGAGTTCATACTCTTCAGCTGCAAGGACTTCAGTCCATCTGTCAGCTAGCAGGTCTTGGTCAGCTCTAAGCTGTTGCTGCTTTTTCTTGAGGCTGCTTCCCGTGGCCATGAGCCTGCGTTTAAAACGCTCTTGTTCGACGGGGTCCTCTGGCACGACGAATTCGTCATCGTCGAGGCTTGCCTCCTCTTCGGAGGGGGGCGCATAATTATCGTCCTCTACCTCTCTTTCTGCCGCACTGTCGTGCGGACTTGCTTCTCCCTCCTCCTGCGCTGAGTCCTGCTGGAGGGGCTCATCTTCGGCACTGTCCGGGGTATTATTGTCTCCCGTGCCGGAATCGCCGTTTTTACTATTGCGGGATTTAGAGCGGCGCCGCTGACGTCGGCGCTTGGGTTGTTTCTTGGAGGGGTCATCCTCCGTCGTTCCATCGTCATTCCCTTCTTTTGGGATGTCCACCATGTATATGACATATGACGAGGTGGCCTTCTAGTGCCCCGTGGGCGCTGGCTCTTGATCGTCTCCGGCACCGTCGTCCATACCGTCGATGTCTTCGGAGTCGAAGTCGAGCATGTCGGTTAAATCATCGACAGTGGCTACAAAGTGGGAGGTGGGTGGGCGTTGAATTTCTTCGTCGTCCAAATCCCAACCTTCCTGACCATAGTTCGGCCAGGGCTCCCCTGACAAAGAGAGAGACTTTAATGAGTTTAGGATATCGCCAAAGGGCGAGTGCTGAAAGATGTCCGTGGCGGTGAACTCCGTAACCGGCGCCCAGTCGGATTCGACTGGTAGAGGCGCGGGAGGTTCGGAGTCCAGAAAGGAGTCCGGCGCCTGGGAGTCACGAGCTTCGCAAAGGACAGGGATGATGTTTGGCTCAATCGCCGTGGAGATTTCAGCCCCCGAGGCGGTGTCCAACCAACCGTCCTCGATTGGCGAAACCGGCTCCGGATTAAGGGTCGGAGCGGATACTGGTGCGGCCTCCAGGGCGCTGTTCGGCGGCAGAGCTAGATCGTACCCATCGAGATAGTGCGGCACGCTCGGCTGTGGTTCGAATCCGTCGAAGATCAATTCTCCGCGGACATCGGCCGTATAGTTCAGGCTTCCAAATCTGACCTGATGGCCAGGGGCGTAGCTTTCAATCTGCTCCAGATGGCCTAGCGAATTGGCCCGCAGCGCAAAGCCGCCGAATACGAAGATCTGTCCGGGGAGAAAAGTCTCACCCTGGACTGCGTCGTTGCTGATGATTGAAGGAGCCATCGGGCTTATAGGTGACGACACAGAGGAACTCTCAATGAAAGCACCAATGTCAGTGTCAAAACCGGCGGATCTCGGGTAGGGGGTCCCGAACTGTGCGTCTAGGCGGATGGTAACAAGAGACAAGGGACACGATGTTTTTACCCAGGTTCGGGCCCTCTCGATGGAGGTAATGCCCTACTCCTACTTGATTAATATTGATGATATGGATAGTACAAGAGTAGATCTACCACGAGATCAAGGAGGCTAAACCCTAGAAGCTAGCCTATGGTATGATTGTTGTTCGTCCTACAGACTAAAACCCTTCGGTTTATATAGACACCGAATAGGGTTAGGGTTACACAGAGTCGGTTACAATGCTAGGAGATCTACATATCCGTATCGCCAAGCTTGCCTTCCATGCCAAGGAAAGTCCCGTCCGGACACGGGACGAAGTCTTCAATCTTGTATCTTCATAGTCCAGGAGTCCGGCCAACGATGATAGTTCGGCTATCCGGACACCCCCTAATCTAGGACTCCCTCAATCATGATCATCTCTAGAACAACAACATATAATGCCATATAATTTCTTATGCTATAGTAACAATTCGTTCACAAGGTAAAGTATGAATCAGAAACTTCATTAAAAACTAACAAACTATGATCTCAGTCACTGAAGAAATTGCAATTTATCATAACAATGGAAAGAGTCAATTAAAGAGCTTTTCAGCAAGTCCACAAACTCAACTATCATTTGATCTTTCACAATTGCTAACACTTACACGATACTTATGGGTACAAAGTTTCAATTGGATATAGAGAAAGATAGGGGCTTATAGTTTTGCCTCCCAACCTTTTACCTCAAGGGTAACGTCAACAATAATACTTTGTGAAAACCTACATCCGATTGGATATATATATATATATATATATATATCCGGATCTCTCCAACATATAGCGCTTGCCAAAGGAAAAAGTATAAGAAGGAAAGGTGATGATCACCATGAATCTTGTATAAGGATAGGAGATAAAGTAAAAGATAGGCCCTTCGCAGAGGAAAGTATAGGATGTCGTGCGCTTTTATGGTTGGATGCACAAAATCTTAATGCAAAAGAATGTCACTTTATATTGCCGCTTGTGATAAAGACCTTTATTATGCAGTCCGTTGCTTTTATTTATTCCATATCACAAGTTCGTATAAAGCTTATTTTCTTCACAGTAATAGATCATACATATTTAGAGAGCAATTTTTTTTGCTTGCAGCGATGACAACTTACTTGAAAGATCTTACTCAATCCGTAGGTAGGTATGGTGGACTCTCATGGCAAAACTGGGTTTAGGGATGTTTGGAAGCACAAGTAGTATCTCTACTTGGTGCAAAGAATTTGGCTAGCATGAGAGGGAAAGGCAAGCTCAACATGTTGGATGATCCATGACCATATAACTTCTATTCGGATATAAGAAAACATAACCCATTACGTTGTCTTCCTTGTCCAACATCAACCTTTTAGCATGTCATATTTTAATGAGTGCTCACAATTACAAAAGATGACCAAGATAGTATATTTATATGTGAAGCCTCTCTTTCTTTATTACTTCCTATTAATTGCAACAATGACCAAAAATATGTTGGCAACTCTCAACAACTTTTATTCATCATAATCTTTATATGTGAAGTCATTACTCTCCATAAGATCAATATATGAACTTTTTATTTCTTTCTTTTATTTAATTCCCTTAAGATCATAGCAAGAAAGCAAAGCCCTCAACTCAAAACTACTCTTGATTATTGATACGTATCCGTCGTATGTATAATTTTTGATTGTTTCATGCCAATATATACAAGTTTTACATACTTTTGGCAACTTTTTATATGATTTATTGGACTAACCTATTGATCCAGTGCCCAGTGCCAGTTCTTGTTTTTTGCATGTTTTTTGTATCGCAGAATATCCATATCAAATGAAGTCCAAGTGCAATAAATTTTTACGGAGAATTATTTTGGAATATTTGTGATTTTTGGGAGTTCGAATCACCGCAAACGGAGGCCCACACAGTCCATAAGACACCAGGGCGCACCCGAGGCCCCTGGCGCGTGGTGGTGGGTTGTGCCCTCCTCGAACGTCGGTTGGAGCTCTACTTCGGGCGCAAGGAAGCTTATATCCGGGGAAAAATTTATGTTTAAATCTCAGCGCAATCGGAGTTACGGATCTCTCGAAATATAAGAAACGGTTTTTGGCCAGATCAGAAGAACGGGAAACAGAAGAGAACAGAGAGGGAGATCCAATCTCGGAGGGGCTCCCACCCCTCTGCCACCATGGAGACCAAGGACTAGAGGGGGAACTCTCCTCCCATCTAGGGGGGAGGCCAAGGAAGAAGAATGAGGGGGGGATCTCTCCCCCTCGCTTTTGGTGGCGCCGGAGTGCCGTCGGGGCAACGATCGGGACGACGATCTACACCAACAATCTTGCTACCGTCAACACTAACTCTCACCACCTCTATGAAGCGGTGTAACACCCCTTCTCCTTGTTGTAATCTCTACTTAAACATGGTGCCCAACTCCATATATTATGTCCCAATGATCTATGGTTATCCTATGATGTTTGAGTAGATCTGTTTTGTCCTGTGGGTTAATCATGATCTTGGTTGGTATGATTGTATATTTTATTTATGGTGTTGTCCTACGGTGCCCTCCATTCTCATGCAAACGTGAGGGGTCCCCGTTCTAGGGTGTTGCAATATGTTCATGGTTCGCTTATGATGGGTTGTGAGAGTGACAGAAGCTTAAACCCGAGTAAGTGGGGTATGACGTATGGGAGTAAAGAGGACTTGATACTTAATGCTATGGTTGGGTTTCACGACCTTAATGATCTTTAGTAGTTGCGGATGCTTGCTAGGGGTCCAATCATAAGTACATATGATTCAAGTAGAGAAAGTATGTTAGCTCATGCCTCTCCCTCATATAAAATTGCAAGAATGATTACTGCTACTTGTTATCGATTGCCTAGGGACAAATAACTTTCTTGTTGACACAAACCCTTTTACTAAACACCTAACTTTTATTATCTTGCAAAGTACTTCTAGTTTTATTCTTGCAAAGTAGTTCTAGCATCACAGCTACAAAATAGTTTCATACTTGTTTTCGGTAAAGCAAACATCACGTGTGCGTACAGTTGTATCGGTGGTCGATAGAACTTGAGGGAATATTTGTTCTGCCTTTAGCTCCTCGTTGGGTTCGACACTCTTATTTATCGAAGAAGGCTACAAACGATCCCCTATACTTGTGGGTTATCAATTATATATCTCACGGGCTCGATTACATAGATAGAGATCGAAACAAAACTCAAAGCTAGATCATACTAAAATTTTATTCTACTAGATCAAGATATAACCAAATGGATGGAACCAAGAAAAAAACGATAAAGATAAAGGTGTGATGGTGATAAGATACCGGGGCACCTCCCCCAGGCTTGGCAGTTGCCAAGGGGAGTGCCCATACCCATGTATTTATGTCTCTTTCTTCGGAGGTGGTGATGTGATATTCTTGGCGATGATACCCCTTAGGATACGATTCTCTTCCTAGAGCTTATTAATTTGCTGCTTAAGATCCATTACTTCCTTACGAAGTTTACCCGTGACGGCTAGAGCTCCATCCACCCATGGATGATTCCTCGCTGCAGGAGAAAAAGCAACACTCTTTTTCATATTTTCATAAGAGAGAAATCTAGCATTGGGAGGAATAACCGAATTTGGTATTGCTGAGCTCTGAAGTTCCTCCATCATGAATCTAGTTTGAAGACGAGAGGTAACTTCTTGATCCTCCTCCGTGGTATCCATCCTTTTTAAGTCAGCCTCCATCTCTTCCTCCGTTGATTGCCCGAAGTGTTCAGCTTCAGTGTATGCTTTTGGGTCAGGTGTCGGGTGAGATACCCGACTCTCCCCGACCAACTCTTGCGAAGACATCTCGTCCTAGATCTGCTGAAGAAACAACTCAAAATGAAAACAGAGGATTTTGTCGTGGTACTGTGGTCGGGAGATTATATAATGATTTTTTACCGACCAAAAGAAGTATCATGCAAGAAAACAGAGTCCGGAGGGCACACGAGGTGGCCACAAGGACGGGGGGCGCGCCCAGGGGGTAGGGCGCGCCCTCCACCCTTGTGGTGGCCTCGTGTCTCCTTCGGACTAGTTTTAATTCTCCTATTTTTTTTAAATATTCCAAAACGGAAAAAAATTATGATCGGAAACGTTTTGGAGTCGGTTTACTTACCGTACCACATACCTATTCCTTTTCGGAGTCTGAAACGTTCTGGAAAGTGTCCCTTATGTACTCCTCCGGTATTACGGTATTAATTATATTGGTCTCAACATTTATGGGAGTACCTGAGATATAATGTTTGATTCTTTGACCTTTTACCACCTTCGGATTTGTGCCTTCGACATTGTTGATTTTTATGGCACCGGAATGATAGACCTCCTTGATAATGTAGGGGCCTTCCCATTTAGAGAGAAGCTTTCCTGCAAAAAATCTTAAATGAGAGTTGTATAGCTAAACATGATGACCTACATTAAACTCATAGGCTTGGGTTCTCCATTCATCAAGTGAGCTAATGTCAAATAACCTCTTCTCACCGACAAGTTTGAAACCATAATTGAGCTCTTTAATAGCCCAATATGCCTTATGTTCTAGCTCAAGAGGTAAGTGACATGCCTTTCCATAAACCATTTTATACGGAGACATACCCATAGGATTCTTATAAGCAGTTCTATAAGCCCATAATGCATCATCAAGTTTCTTAGACCAATTTTTTCTAGATCTATTAATAGTCTTTTACAAAATTAAGTAAATCTCTCTATTGCTCAATTCACCTTGACCACTAGAATGAGGATGATACGGAGATGCAATTCTATGGTTAACATCATACTTGGCAAGCATTTTACGGAAAGCGCCATGAATAAAATGTGAACCACCATCAGTCATTAAATATCTAGCGACTCGAAAACTCGGAAAATTAACTTCTTTAAGCATCTTAATAGAAGTGTTGTGATCAGCACTACTAGTTGGAATAGCTTCTACCCACTTAGTAACGTAATCAACAACAACTAAAATATGTGTATAGCCATTAGAGGAAGGAAAAGGTCCAATATAATCAAAGCCCCAAACGTCAAATGGTTCAATAGCAAGTGAATAGTTCATAGGCATTTCCTGACATCTACTAATATTACCAATTCTTTGGCATTCATCACAAGACAAGACAAACTTATGATCATCCTTGAAGAGAGTGGGCCAATAGAAACCGGATTGCAATACCTTGTGTGCACTTCTATCTCCAGCATGGTGTCCTCCGTCAGCTTCGGAGTGGCACTTGCGAAGGATATGTTCATGTTCATGCTCAGGTACACAATGTCTAATAAAACCATCTACTCCTTCTTTATAAAGGTGTGGATCATCCCAAAAGTAATGTCTTAAATCATAGAAAAACTTTTTCTTTTGCTGGTATGTGAAACTAGGTCGTATAAATTTAGCAACAATATAGTTAGCATAATCAGCATACCATGGAGTATTATGAGAAGCATTTATGACATTTAATTGTTCATCAGGAAAGCTATCATCAATAGGTAGTGGGTCATCAAGAACATTTTCTAACCTAGACAAGTTGTCTGCAATGGGGTTCTCATCTCCCTTTCTATCAATAATATGCAAATCAAATTCTTGTAGCTAGAGAACCCATCTAATAAGTCTAGGTTTGGCATCTTTCTTTTCCATAAGATATTTAATACCAGCATGATCAGTGTGAACAGTTACTTTGGAATCAACAATATAAGGTCTGAACTTATCACATGCAAATACAACTGCTAAAAATTCTTTTTCAGTGGTAGCATAATTTCTCTGGGCACTGTCTAGAGTTTTACTAGCATACTGAATAACATTTAATTTCTTATCACTCTTTGTCCTAGAACAACACCAGAAATATAATCACTAGCATCACACATAATTTCAAAGGGTAAATTCCAATCAGGTGGCTGAACAATAGGTGCAGAAATCAAGGCTTTCTTAAGTATTTGAAAGGCTTCTACACAATCATCATCAAAAACAAAAGGAACATCTTTTTGCAAAAGATTAGTGAGAGGCCTAGAAATTTTAGAGAAGTCTTTAATAAACCTCCTATAGAAACCAGCATGACCAAGGAAACTTCTTATACCTTTGATATCTTTAGGACACGACATCTTTTCAATAGCATCTACTTTAGCTTTATCAACTTCAATACCCCTTTCAGAAATTTTATGCCCGAAGACAATACCTTCGTTAACCATAAAGTAGCACTTCTCCCAATTCAAGACAAGATTAGTTTCTTCACATCTCTACAAAACTTGATCAAGGTTGCTTAAACAATCATCAAAAGAAGTTCCGTAAACGGAGAAATCATCCATGAAAACCTCAACAATCTTTTCAAAGAAGTCAGAGAATATAGTAGTCAACATCTTTGAAAGGTAGTGGGTGCATTGTATAAACCAAAAGGCATATGTCTATAAGCAAAGGTACCGAAAGGGAAAGTAAAAGTGGTTTTCTCTTGATCATCATTTGACACAGGTATTTGAGAGAAACCAGAATAACCATCTAGAAAGCAAAAATGTGTATGCTTGGATAATCTTTCTAGCATTTGATCAATAAAAGGTAGAGGGTAATGATCTTTTCTAGTAGCTTTATTTAATTTGCGAAAACCAATTACCATTCTATAACCTGTAACAATTCTTTGAGGAATCAATTCATTCTTATCATTAGGAACAACAGTAATACCTCCCTTCTTAGGGACACAATGGAGAGGGCTTACCCATTGACTATCGGCAATAGGATAAACTATACCTGCCTCCAGAAGCTTTAGTATTTCATTTCTTACCACTTCTTTCATCTTTGGATTTAACCATCATTGATGATCAACAACTGGTTTAGCGTCTTTCTCCAATTTAATTTTGTGCTGACATAGAGTGGGACTAATGACCTTAAGATCATCGAGAGTATATCCAATAGCGGCACGGTGCTTCTTCAGAGTTTTCAATAATTTCTATTCTTCATGCTCTGAAAGGTTAGCACTAATAATAACAGGATATATCTTATTTTCATAAAGATAAGCATATTTCAGAGTATCAGGTAATTGTTTAAGCTCAAACATGGGATCACGCTTAGGTGGAGGAGGATCCCCAAGGATTTCAATAGGCAAATTGTGTTTCAAAATAGGTCCTTGATTAAATAATACTTCTTCTATTTCTCTTCTTTCATTCATAAACATATCAATTTCATGGTCTAACAAATATTGTTCTAAAGGATCATTAGGAGGCACGGCAATATAAGCAAGACCAATAATTTCATTCTTACTAGGCAATTCTTTATCATGGGGTTGTCTACGAAATTTAGAGAAATTAAAATCATGAGACATATCCCCCAAACCAACAGTAACAATATCTTTCTCGCAGTCTATCTTAGCATTGACGGTATTCAAGAAAGGTCTACCAAATATAATGGGACAAAAATTATCTTGTGGGGAAGCAAGAACAATAAAATTTGTAGGATATTTTATCTCCCCACACAAGACTTCAACATCTCTAACAATCCCAATTGGTGGTATAGTATCTTTATTAGCAAGCTTAATAGTAACATCAATATCTTCTATCTCAGCCGGTGCAATGTCATTCATAATTTCTTTATATAAGGTATAGGGAATTGCACTCACACTAGCACCCACATCAAATAAGCCATGATAACAATGATCTACAATTTTAATAGAAACAACGGGCATGCCAACAACAGGTCAATGTTTATCTTTCATATCGGATTTGGCAATTCTAGCAGCTTCATCAAAGAAATAAACAACAAGCCCATCAATATTGTCAACCAAGAGATCTTTAACCATAGCAATACTAGGTTCAACTTTAGTTTGCTCAGAGGTTTGGGTGTTCTAATATAACTTTTGTTGACCACAGTTGAAGCTTTAGCATGATCCTTTATTCTAACAGGGAATGGTGGTTTCTCAATATAAGCAGTAGGAACAATAGGATCAACATTATAAGTAATAGTTTCTTCTTCAACTTTAATAGGTTCTACTACTTTAACTTAAATGGGAGGATGATATTTAAACCACTTCTCCTTAGGGAGATCAACATGAGTAGCAAAAGATTCACAAAAAGAAGCTACTATCTCAGAGTCAAGTCCATATTTGGTGCTAAAATCACGAAAAGCATCGGTATCCATAAAAGATTTAACACAATCAAACTTAAGGTTTATACCTGACAGCTTACCTTCGTCGAGATCCCAATCTTCAGAGTTGCATTTAATTCTTTCCAATAAATCCCATTTGAATTCAGTATCCTTCTTCATATAGGAACTAGTACAAGAAGTATCGAGCATGGATTGATCATTATGAGAAGGTCGAGCATAAATTTTTTGAATAATAATTTCTCTTGAAAGCTCATGATTGGGGCATGAATATAACATTAACTTAAGCCTCCCCAAGCTTGAGCGATACTTTCTCCTTCATAAGGCCAAAAATTATATATATAATCCCGATCACGATGAACCATATGCATAGGATGAAACTTCTGATGAAATTCCAATTTCAATCGGTTGTAGTTCCATGATCCAATATTATCCAATAGCCTATACCATGTCAATGCCTTTCCCTTCAAAGATAAAGGGAAGACCTTCTTCTTGACGACATCCTCGGGCATACCTACAAGCTTAAACAATCCACAAACTTCATCCACATAGATTAGGTGCATATCAGGATGTAATGTTCCATCTCTTTTGCATAAGGATTAGCTAGCAGTTTCTCGATCATACCCGAAGGAATTTCTTAATAAATATTTTCAGTAGGTGCAGTAGGTTGAGGAGCAACTCTTAGCTCTTCCAGTCGAGGTGAAGATACCACGAACAGGCCCCTCAAAGGATTATTTTCCATTATAACAAGTGACAGTAAATTTCAGCACACTATATAAATGTTTCCTTACCAAATTCCACTTACCAAAGGCGCTTCACTCCCCGGCAACGGCGCCAGAAAAGAGACTTGATGACCCACAAGTATAGGGGATCTATCGTAGTCCTTTCGATAAGTAAGAGTGTCGAACCCAATGAGGAGCAGAAGGAAATGATAAGCGGTTTTCAACAAGGTATTCTCTGTAAGCACTGAAATTATCGGTAACAGATAGTTTTGTGGTAAGATAAATCGTAACGGGTAACAAGTAAATAAAGTAACTAAGGTGCAGCAAGGTGGCCCAATCCTTTTTGTTGCAAAGGACAGGCCTTGACAAACTCTATATAAAGCAAAGCGCTCCCGAGGACACATGGGAATTGTTGTCAAGCTAGTTTTCATCATGCTCATATGATTCGCGTTCGTTACTTTGATAATTTTATATGTGGGTGGACCGGTGCTTGGGTGATGCCCTTCCTTGGACAAGCCTCCCACTTATGATTAACCCCTCTCACCAGCATCTGCAACTACGAAAGAAGAATTAAGGTAAACCTAACCATAGCATGAAACATATGGCCGGTCCAAATTAGCTGCTTAATTACGAAGCAACACATAAACTAGGGTTTAAGCTTCTGTCACTCTAGCAACCCATCATCTACCTATTACTTCCCAATACCTTCCCCTAGGCCCAAATAATGGTGAAGTGTCATGTAGTCGACGTTCACATTACACCACTAGAGGAAAGACAACATACATCTCATCAAAATATCAAACGAATACCAAATTCACATGATTATTTATAAGAAGACTTCTCCCTGGCAAAACAGCTCCGCCGGAGCCCTAGATTGGCTCTGCCCAGGTTCCGCCTCGAGACAGCAGCGCTTCGTCCTGAAAGCTTCCTTCTGATTTTTCCAGGTCAAAACACACCATATAGTAGAAGATGGGCACCGGAGGCCTGCCAGGGGGGCCACAAGGACGGGGAGCGTGCCCTCCACCCTTGTGGCTGGCTGGTGGACCCCCTCTGGTACTTTCTTTGTCCAATATTTTTTATATTTTCGAAAAACATGCTCCGTGAAGTTTCAAGACTTTTGGAGTTGTGCAGAATAGGTCTCTAATATTTGCTCCTTTTCTAGTCCAGAATTCCTGCTGCGGCATTCTCCCTCTTCATGTAAACCTTATAAAATAAGAGTGAAAAGGCATAAGTATTGTGATATAATGTGTAATAACAACCCATAATGCAATAAATATCAATATAAAAGCATGATGCAAAATGGACGTATCAGGGCCTAGGCGCACCCTGGTGTCTTGTGCTCACCATGGTGGCCCCCTCTGGTAGTTATTTGCTCCAGTATTTTTTATATATTCCAAAACAATTCTCCATAAATTTTCACCTCATTTGGAGATGTGCAGAATAGGTAACCTGAGTAGCTTTTTCAGGTCCAGAATTCCAGCTGCCGGTATTCTCCCTCTTTGTGTAAACCTTGCATATTATGGGAGAAAAGGCATTAGAATTACTCCAAAAAGCATTATTATGCATAAAAACATTAGAAATAACACTAGGAAAACATGATGCAAAATGGACGTAACAACTCTCCCAAGCTTAGACCTCGCTTGTCCTCAAGCGAAAAACCGAAATCGAAAAACATGCCCACATGCTTAGAGAGAGAGGTGTCGATAAAAACAAAATACGGATATAGAAGCATCATGCTTATTATTATAACAGCAAAGAACTTTCGCATAAAACTTTATGACACAACTTTTATCATATAACTTCTCATGAACAAGTAATAATTCATCACAACATTGAAGTATAAAGCATAAACCTTATTGAAAACCAACAAACTATGTTCTAAGTCAACTTTGCAACTACAATTCATCATATTTTCAGGAAGGGTCATGTATCGGAGAGCTTAGGCAAGTCCACATACTCAACCATCATTTAATCTTTGTGATTGCTAACACTCACAACGTACCCATGAACAAAAAGTTTCAACCGGACACATAGAAAGATAGGGGCTTATAGTTTTGCCTCCCAACATATTCACCTCAGGGGTGATGTCAACAATAATAACTCATGCTCACTCATATCCAACTGGACATATGTGCCTAGATCTTTCCTCACCACATGATGCTTGCAAAAAGAGAAAATAAAAAGGAATAGGGAAGAATTCTTTGACTCTTACATAAAAGTAAATGCACAAAATTAAAAATAGGCCCTTCGCAGAGGGCAGAGGTTGCCATGCGCTTTTTGTTTGTATACCAAGTCCCTTAATGCAAAAGAACGTCACATTATATTGCCCATTATGATAGCAACCTTTATTATGCAGTCTGTCGCATTTATTACTTTGCCATCACAAGTTCGTACAACGCTCAATTTTCTCTTACACTAAATGATCCAGCACATTTAGAAGCAATTTTTATTGCCTTATCGCACCGATGAGAACTTAATTGAAGGATCTTACTCAATCCATAGGTAGGTATGGTGGACTCTCAAAATAAGATTTTGGGTTTAAGGGTATTTGGATGCACAAGTAGTATCTCTACTTACTGCGGAATTTTTGGCTAGCAAAGATATTCAGCAAGCACCACATATTGAAGGATCTATGAGAATTTAAATTCTATGTGAATATGAACTAACATAAATCATTACGTTGTCTTCCTTGTCCAACATCAACAATTTTGACACATAATATTTAATGCGGGCTCACAATCATAAAAAATGTCCAACATAGTGTATTTGCATGTGAATCTTCTCTTCCCTTATTAATCCTCTCATGAATTGCATCATTAACCAATGCTATGTTTGTCAATCCCCAATAAATTTTATCACTTATAATTTTCCTTATGTGATGTCATTACTTACCATAAGATTAGCATATGATCTTTTCCATTTATTTTCCTTTCTTTTTGTTGGAACAAAAGAGTAAAGAAGCAAAACTCAAACTACTCTTTATTATATATCTCGCACACAATTACATAGATAGATAGATCACTAAGGAAGCACTCTAAAAGAAAGGATCGAACTAAACTTTTATTCAACTAAATCATAGGATAACTAAGAATCGAACTAAAATAGATAAAGGCAAAGATAGTGGTGGTGATACGATACCGGGGCACCTCCCCCAAGCTTGGCACAAGCCAAGGGGAGTGCCAATAGCATGAACTCAAGTCTCGTTTGGTGGGGGAGATGATGATGGTGGTGGTGATGAGGTAGTAGCGGGCTTATTCTCCGGGTTCCATGGCAGCGGCTCACCATCATAAGAAGAAGCGCGAGTCTCACGAGTCTTGTAACTGGCAGCTAAACTCATACCTTTAAATCTCGCCTCATATTCAAAGACTTGATTTTGGAGATCATAGATTTGCCTTTGCAGAAAATTGATTTTCTCGTTGAGGGTGAAGACGATGTCCTTCATGGACCGGCCATCCACCTTGAGATCACGGGTGAAATCCATAATCATGAGGCGATTGACATTGAGTCCACGCTCCACCATCCCCTTGCACTTGAAAACCTCTTGCTCCATAGCTTCGAGCCTAGCCTCCATGGTTCCTGTCCTCTTGGGCCCCTGGACGTCCCGAATGTGGAGCACCCCCTCACGCATCTCAATGGCTTGAGGGTGCTGCATCACCTCCCGCAAAATACGGGTCGATGCCATTATCAAAGAACTTGTCCTTAGAGGATCTCGAAGCGGCCATGGCGATCTAGATCTGTCAGAAAACAGCAAGAAGGAAGAACAGAAGATTTCTCCGTGATATGGTGGTCAATACGTTCGGGCGCATATAAAGTTTTTTTCATCTTGGGAAACAAGAAAACTGTAGGAAAACGGAGTCGGGAAGGTTCCCGAGGTGGGCACAACCCACCTGGGCACGCCAGGCATGTCAGGCGCGCCCTGGTGTCTTGTGCCCTCCTCTGTTGCCTTCTTGGTTGTTCCTTATTTTCCTAATTTTTGTAATATTCCAAAATGACAAAAAAATTGCGGATTTTTAGGAGTCCGTTTACTTACCGTACCACATACCTCCTCTTTTTAGTATTCTGGAGTATTCTGGAAGGTTTCTTTTATGTGTTCCTCCGGTGTCAAGGTTTGAATTATATTGCTTTCAACATTAATAGGCGTACCTGAGATATAGTGTTTAATTCTTTGCCCTTTGACAACCTTCGGGTTAGTACCTTCGGCGTTATTAATCTTCATGGCTCCATAGAGATAAACCTCCTCGATAATATATGGTCCTTCCCATTTAGTAAGAAATTTTCCTGGAAAGAATCTGAAACGAGAGTTGTACAAAAGAACATATTCTCCAACTTTGAATTCCTACTTTTGGATTCTTTTGTCATGCCATCTTTTAACCTTTTCTTTGAATAACTTGGCATTTTCATAGGCTTGGGTTCTCCATTCATCTAATGAGCTAATATCAAATAACCTCTTTTCACCGGCAAGTTTGAAATCATAGAAGTCTTTAATTTCCCAATAAGCTTTATGTTCTAACTCTAGAGGCAAATAAAAAGCTTTTCCATAAACCATTTTATAGGGAGACATACCCATAGGATTTTTATATGTCGTTCTGTAGGCCCAAAGTGCATCATCCAATTTCTTAGATCAATTCTTTCGGGACCTATTTATAGTTTTTTGTAACACTACTAAGTTCAACTTGACCACTAGATTGAGCATGATAGGGTGATGCAATTCTATGGTTAACATCATATTTAGCAAGCATTTTATGGAAAGCACCCTGAATAAAGTGTGAACCACCATCAATTATTAAATAGGGACTCCAAACCATGGGAAAATAACTTCTTTAAGCATTTTAATGGAAGTGTTATGATCAGCACTACTAGTTGGAATAGCTTCTACCCACTTAGTAACATAATCAACAGCAACCAAAATATGTGTATACCCATTAGTGGAAGGAAAAGGTCCCATATAATCAAAACACCAAACATCAAATGGTTCAACAACAAGTGAAAAATTCATAGGCATTTCTTGACGCTTACCGATATTACCAATTCTTTGACATTCATCACAAGATAAAAAAAACTTATGGGCATCCTTGAAGAGAGTAGGCCAATAAAAACCAGATTGCAATACCTTGTGAGAAGTTTTATCTCCCGCATGATGCCCTCCATAAGCTTCGGAGTGACATTTCTGTAGGATTTGTTCATCTCATGCTCAGGTACGCAACGTCTAATAATACCATCTACTCCTTCTTTATAAAGATGTGGGTCATCCCAAAAGTAATTTCTTAAATCATAGAATAAATTTTATTTTATTGGTATGTGAAACTAGGTGGTATGAATTTTGCAACAATATAATCAGCATAGTCAGCAAACCACAGAGTGTTATGAGAAACATTTATTTCAGCTAGTGTTGGGAAACGTAGCATGCAATTTCAAAAAAATTCCTACGCTCAGGCAAGATCTATCTAGGAGATGCATAGCAACGAGAGAGGGAGAGTGTGTCTACGTACCCTTGTAGACCGTAAGAGGAAGCTTTTCACAACGCGGATGATGTAGTCGAACTTTCTTCGCGTTCTACCGATCGAGTACCGAATGTACGGCACCTCCGAGTTCTGCACACGTTCAGCTCGGTGACGTCCCTCGCCTTCTTGATCTAGAAAGACATCGAGGTAGTAGATGAGTTCCATTAGCACGACGACGTGGTGACAGTGATGGTGAAGTGATCCTCGCAGGGCTTCGCCTAAGCACCACGAAGATATGATCGAGGGTGTAAACTGTGGAGGGGCGCCACACACGGCTGGCAATTAATGTTATGTGTTCTAGGCGCCCCCCTCCTCATATATATAGGTGGGAGGGAGGGAGGAGCAGCCATAGGAGGCGCCCAAGTGGGAGGAATCCTACTTGGAGTCCCTCCCAAGCCACGCGCCCCCTGCCATATATAACCGAGGTGGAAGGAAAGAGGGGGGAGAGGGAAGGAAGTAGGAATCCTAATCCACACTTTCCGTGCCCTCCCCTGTTTCCTTCTCCTCATAGGGCTGGCCTCTATAGTGGCGGACCAGGGCAGGTGTGTTCCCTCACTTGGCCCAGAAGGCCCATATCTTTGCCAGGGGTGCCCGAAACTCCTTTCCGGTGACCCGATAAGTACCCGGTACCCTTCGGAACACTTCTGGTGTCTGAATACCATCGTCCTATATGTCAATCTTTACCTCTCGACCATTTCGAGACTCCTCGTCTTGTCCGTGATCTCATCCAAGACTCCGAACAACATTCGGTCACCAAATCACATAACTCATATAATATTATATCATCATCGAACGTTATGCGTGCGGACCGTACGAGTTTGAGAACTTTGTAGACATGACCAAGACACCTCTCCGGTCAATAACCAATAGCGGAACCTGGATGCCCATATTGGTTCCTACATATTCTACGAAGATCTTTATCGGTCGAACCGTTATGACAACATACGTAATTCCCTTTGTCCATCGGTATGTTACTTGCCCGAGATTCGATCGTCGGTATCTTCATACCTAGTTCAATCTCGTTACCGGCAAGTCACTTTACTCGTTTCGTAATACATCACCTCATGACTAACTCCTTAGTCATTTGCTTGCAAGATTATGATGTTGTATTACCAAGAGGGCCTAGAGATATCTCTCTGATACTCGGAGTGACAAATCAACAAACACATTCGGAGATACCTGTAGAGCATCTTTATAATCACCCAGTTACGTTATGACGTTTGATAGCACACAAGGCATTCCTCCGGTATCCGGGAGTTGCATAATCTCATAGTCGAAGGAATATGTATTTGACATGAAGAAAGCAATAGCAATAAAACTGAACGATCAATATGCTAAGCTAATGGATGGGTCTTGTCCATCACATCATTCTCCTAATGATGTGATCTCGTTCATCAAATGGCAACACATGTCTATGGTTAGGAAAATTAACCATCTTTGATTAACGAGCTAGTCTAGTAGAGGCTTACTAGGGACACGGTGTTTTGTCTATGTATCCACACATGTATCAAGTTTCCGGTTAATACAATTCTAGCATGAATAATAGACATTTATCATGATATAAGGAAATATAAAATAACAACTTTATTATCGCCTCTAGGGCATATTTCCTTCAGTCTCCCACTTGCACTAGAGTCAATAATCTAGTTCACATCGCCATGTGATTTAACGCCAATAGTTCACTTCTTTATGTGATTAATGATGTCTGCTAGACTACGTCGGTATTTCCCCAAAGAGGAAGGGATGATGCAGCACAGTGACTGTAGGTATTTCCCTTAGTGATGAGACCAAGGTTATCGAACCAGTAGGAGAACCAAGAAACACTACGTAAACAGCACCTGCACACAAATAACAAATACTCGTTACTCAAACGTGTTAAAGGGGTTGTCAATCCCTTTCGGGTAACGGCGCCAGAAATTGGCAAACGGGTGTGAGGGAGTTGTAATAATTGATAGATCGAACGCCAAATAAAATAAGGTGCAGCAAGGCATTTTTGTATTTTTGGTTTAATAGATCTGAAAGTAAAAGCAAAGGAAAATAGATCGCAAAGGAAAATATAATAAAGAAGAGACCCGGGGGCCTTAGATTTCACTAGTGCCCTCTCTCGAGAAAAATAGCAAACGATGGGTAAACGAATTACTGTTGGGAAATTGATAGAACTTCAAATAATCATGACGATATCCAGGCAATGATCATTATATAGGCATCACGTCCAAGATTAGTAGACCGACTCATGCCTGCATCTACTACTATTACTCCACACATCGACTGCTATCCAGCATGCATCTAGTGTATTAAGTTCATGGAGAACGGAGTAATGCAATAAGAACGATGACATGATGTAGACAAGATCTATTTATGTAGAAATAGACCCCATCTTGTTATCCTTAATAGCAACGATACATACGTGTCGGTTCCCCTTCTATCACTAGGATCAAGCACCGTAAGATCGAACCCATCACAAAGCACCTCTTCCCATTGCAAGATAAATAGATCAAGTTGGCCAAACAAAACCCAAATATCGGAGAAGAAATACGAGGCTATAAGATATAATGCATATAAGAGATCAAAGAAGACTCAAATAACTTTCAAGGATAAAAAGATAGATCTGATCATAAACTCAAAGTTCATCCGATCCCAACAAACACACCACAAAAAGAGTTACATCATATGGATCTCCAAGAGACCATTGTATTGAGAATCAAATGAGAGAGAGGAAGCCATCTAGCTACTAACTACAGACCCATAGGTCTACAAAGAACTACACACGCATCATCGGAGAGGCATCAATGGACATGATGAACCCCTCCGTGATGGTGCCTGATGTCTACTACACAACCTTCTTCTTGTCGACGTTGTTGGGCCTCCAAGTGTAGAGGTTTGTAGTACAGTAGCAAATTTCCCTCAAGTGGATGACCTAAGGTTTATCAATCCGTTCGAAGCGTAGGATGAAGATGGTCTCTCTCAAGCAACCCTGCAAACCAATAACAAAGAGTCGCCTGTGTCCCCAACACATCCAATACAATGGTAAATTGTATAGGTGCACTAGTTTGGCGAAGAGATGGTGATACAAGTGCAATATGGATGGTAGATATAGGTTTTTGTAGTCTGAAATTATAAAACAGCAAGGTAACAAGCGATAAAAGTGTCACGACCGGTTTTTCAATAAAAATATTTATTAAACAACCGACCTATGAAGTCCAATATGAGGAAAATCCTTCATACCGGTTGACAAAACTTTGATACAATAAGCCAGTAGCATTACAATATTACAGGGGTCGGACTGAAGATGCCCAACCAATTATTACAACACGCCAATAATTATACATAGTGGCGGATATGACTCAAAGGTGTGGGGTGGAAATATTACTGACTCGAGATATGAGTGGTTGGTGGAATAACACAGCGGGGTGGTTAATAAGTCTACTGCACTGGCGGCTCATCGAGCGTCGAGGTGAGGCTCGATGAATTTATTTGGGTAGCGGAAGCGGATATATCACAATGACTAATCCAGGGGTCGCACGAGACTGACTGGGATTCCTCTAGGCGTCAGACTCGCTATCGAACTCCTCATCCATGAGATCGCCTTCGTCAGCATCTGGCCAAATCAACAAGCCAGGTGAGTACTATGAAAGTACTCGCAAGACAGTTCGGACAAAAGATATAACAAATGAATGCATGAATGCAACATGGTTAATCTTAACAATGCTCAATTAAAACAGTATAGCAATGTGCTTGTCGGGCCACGTCGACGGTGCTGCGGGGGTGCGCTGGCATGCATGAGGCCACGCGGAGGGCTAGGGCGCAATGGGCGGCCTGAAGCGGCGTTATGAGCCGGAGCAGGCTCCGTTCGCCCGCCACGGGTGGCCCTGCAACCGCAGAGGCTGCCGGCGTTGAAAATGCTCACCGCCACCGACGCCTGCGTCCGTCCAGGCATGCATGCGGTGCTCTGGCCAGGGGGAAGAGGTCGTGCGCAAAGCGCCAGGGTGCACGGGCGATCAGTGCCAACGCTCTGACGAAAACGACACTACAACTCTGAACTTTCTGAAAGTGCACATGAACAGTGCCGGCTAAGTGTTCGACGAAATGATTGTGGCATGTGGGAAATTTTTCTTGAGCTGATCTTTGGCGTGGTGGTCTCTCATTGCATCTGAGGACTGCCTGAATTTTGGTAGAATTTTTGGGGAAGAGGAGATATGAATTTCACCAAAAATGATGAATCTGGTCCAAACTTGCAGAGGTTGAATTTTGAAAATTTTGAAAAGAGGAAGAGTGGATCTTGATGGTTCTAGGTTGTGGGTAGTAAGGACTATCCAGAGGAGTTGGTTTTAAGATCAAAACTCAAAGGAAATTAGGCACTTCCTTTGTAGAGCATCTAGGCTTAGAAATAATGGCAGAATTGTTTTGGGGAGAAAAACAAAAGGATAAAAATCCAAAAATGGATTTAACTTGTTGGGACAGAATGTTTGGATTGCCCTAAAGTGGAAGGAGGGGTTTTGGGAGAAATTTACCACAAGAGGCATGGTAAAACCAAGGATGGATCAAAACCAAGGAATAGCCCAAAACCAAAAAGGTTTCTTTTTAGAAGAAAATAAATCCAAGAAATGCTTTTGAGAAGAAAACTCAGAAGAGAGGTTTTTAAGAAGGGTTTAAATGACCTTCTTCAAACCAAGCAAGGCTTTTGCTGAAAACAAAAACAACAAAAAATTTGGAGTGTCACAGCACCTACCCCCTTAGGAAAAATCTCGTCCCCGAGATTTCAGTTGATTTTCAAATAATTGTGGGTGCTCTGTTCGAAGGAAATCCTCTCTTTCCCAAGTGGCTTCACTTTCGGTGTGGTTGCTCCACTGAACTTTGAAGAACTTGGTGGTTTTCTGTCGGGTTCTCCTTTTTGACTCTTCCAAGATTTTTATCGGATGCTCCCGATATGTAAGATCTGGTTGCACGTCAATGTTTTTATGGGGTACTTGTTTCTCTGGGTTGCTTACGCACTTCCTCAATTGGGAGACGTGGAATACGTCGTGGATGTCGGATAATTCTTCGGGTAAGTCTAGCTGGTAGGCCACCGTGCCTCTTCGTGCTACTATGCAGAAAGGCCCGATGAATCTCGGTGCTAATTTTCCTTTAATCTTGAATCGGTGCAGGCCTCTCATGGGTGATACTCGTAGGTACACAAATTCACCGGGTTCAAAATGGACTCCACGATGCTTCTGATCGTAATAACTCTTTTGTCGACTTTGGGCTGTCTTGAGCCGGTCCTTAATTACCTTGACTTTCTCCTCGGCCTCCTTGAGCAGGTCTGGTCCGAAGATATGACTGTCTCCGGTTTCCGACCAATTTAGCGGGGTACGACATCTTCGTCGTCTGAGCTTCAAATGGTGCCATTTGCAGGCTGGACTGATAGCTGTTGTTATATGCGAATTCTGCGTATGGTAAGCTCTCCTCCCAACTGGTCCCATAGGTGAGGACACATGCTCTCAAAGCATATCTTCTAGAATTTGATTTACTCGCTTAGTCGCCCATCATGCAGGGATGGTATGCGGTCTTGAATGCCAGCTGAGTTCCCAGAGCTTGTTGTAAGTGATCCCAAAACCGGAGGCGAATTGAGTGCCTCTGTCCGAGATTATTTTCTTTGGGACTCCATGTAGGCAAACGATACGGAGAGGTAGAGCCTAGCAAGCTTCTGAGTGGTGTGTGTTGTCTTCACGGGGATGAAGTGAGCTACTTTAGTTAGTCTATCGGTGATTACCCATATGGCATCATGTCCGTGTCGTGACCGAGGTAGTCCAACAATAAAATCCATTCCGATTTCGTCCCATTTCCACTCGGGTATCATATTCGGTTGCAATAGTCCGGCTGGTTTCTGGTGCTCGGCCTTGATGCGTTGACAAGAGTCACAACATGCAATAAACGTGGCTATGTCTCTTTTTATACCATGCCACCAAAATGTTTCTGAAGATCTTTGTACATTTTGTTCCTCCGGGATGGATTGAATATGGGCGGTGTGGCTTTCAGCCAGGATTTGCTGTTTAAGGTCATGGATATTTGGCACATAAAGCCTATTCCGTACCACAATATTCCTTGCTCATCAATACTGAATTCGAGGCCTTGCCCAATTTCATCTTACGCTTTATGCCTTCAATGCTGGGGTGTCCACGTTGAGCCTCTTTAACCTTCTCTATCAGGGTAGGTTGTACTTCTAAGTTTGACACACCGCTTCGGTGACCACCATCAGATTGAGCCTTGTGAATTCCTGCTGGAATTCAGGTCTTAAGTCGGCATCTTTGTCGTTATGCGGACTGGGGTTCCGACTCGAGGCGTCTGCTACAACATTTGCTTTGCCCGGGTGGTAGTGGATCCCAACATCATAATCCTTTACTAATTCCAACCAGCGTCGCTGCCGTAAATTTAGTTCTGGTTGTGTGAAAATATACTTGAGGCTTTTGTGGTCCGTGTATATTTCACAATGATTACCAAGTAGAAAGTGTCTCCATTCCTTGAGTGCATGTATCACTGCTGCTAATTCCAGGTCATGGGTAGGGTAATTTTCCTCATGCTTGCGAAGCTGTCTGGAAACATATGCGACAACCTTGCCTTCTTGCATTAATACGCACCGAGGCCCTTTCGAGATCGTCACAAAATACTTCAAAATTCTTGTGTATATCGGCACAATTAGTCTTGGTGTTGTCGTCAGTTTCCTCTTTAGTTCTTGGAAACTTTTCTCGCAGGCTTCCGTCCATTCAAACTTCCTGTCTTTCTTGAGTAGTTGCGCCATTGGCTTTGCTATGGTGGAGAATCCTTCAATAAATCTTCGGTAGTATCCTGCCATTCCCAAGAAACTTCGTACATCCGTCACACTGGCTGGTGGCTTCCAGCCAAGTACGGCCTTGACTTTTTCCGGGTCTATGGCGATACCTTCTTGCGTTAGTACGTGGCCCAGAAAACCTACTTGCTTTAGCCAAAATTCACACTTGCTGAATTTGGCGTACAACTGATGTTTCCTAAGTTCTCCTAGTACAATCCGGAGATGTTCAGCGTGTTCTTCTGGTGTTTTGGAGTATACCAGAATATCATCGATAAATACCACAACAAACTTATCCATAAACTTCATGAATACTTTGTTCATGAGGTGAACAAAATATGCGGGGGCGTTTGTTAGTCCGAATGGCATCATGGTGAACTCGTACAATCCGTATCTGGAGGTGAAGGCGGTCTTGGGAACATCCTCAGTTCATACTTTCAGTTGATGATATCCCGATCTCAAATCAATCTTTGAGAACACCTTGGCCTTAGCGAGTTGATCGAATAAATCATTTATTCGCGGCATCGGATATTTGTTCTTGATCGTGACCATGTTTAGCGCTCGAAAGTCTATGCACAATCTCAGGGTTCCATCCTTCTTTTTGGCGAATAAAATTGGTGAACCCCAAGGTGAGGAACTGGCTCGTATGTACCCTTTTTCCAATAGTTCCTTTATTTGCTTCTTCAGTTCCACCAATTCGGAAGGTGCCATTCGGTATGGTTTCTTGTATATGGGAGCGGTTCCGGGTGCTAGCTCAATGCTGAATTCTATCTCTCGATCTGGTGGCATGCCTGGTAATTCTTCGGGGAATACATCTGGAAATTCACACACTACTGGAACTTTGCTCAATTCAGAAATATCCACCTTGTTCAATCTCGGTTGCCTGGATATTTTTCTTTCCTTGGCTGAAACCTTTATGGTCTCCCGTGGTGATGGATGAGAATTACGGTCCTGTTGAAGCGATCAATAAAACCTTTGTTGGTGGTTAACCAATCCATCCCTAAGATGACATCAGTCCTTTATTTTCCAATACGATAAGATTTGCGTGAAACTTCAACCCTTCAAACTCGATAACCACACCCGGCAATAATTCGGGTAACTTGCTTAATTCGTGGGACTTGACGATCATAGATTTTCCCAAGGGAAGCATCAAAAATTATTTTGCAAAGCAAAACTTTTCAAACGAGCAGTGAGAAGCTCGAATCAAACAAAACCATGGCAGGTATTGTGTTGACAGGAAGCGTACCAAGTACGATATCTGGGGCATTTTGTGCTTCCTCTTTGGTCACGTGGTTCAGATGACCCTTCCTGTGGTTGTTATTTGGGTTGAAATTGTTGCGCTTTGGTGCCGAATTATTGCTTCTGTTGTTCGGCTTTGGGGTCGAGTTCCTTGGCTTGGGGCACTGCTTGGCATAGTGCCCTTCTTCTCTACAAGCGTAACAGGTGACGCCTGGGCGGTATGTGAACTCCTTGTCCCTTGCGTGGAAATTCTTGATTGGGCGTGAGACGCTTGTCGTGGGTTTGGGTGTCCAGTTCTTCTGAACATCTGTCTTGCTGCGGTGGTTGCGGGTGTGTTTAGTCTAGTCCCTCTTCCGCTTGCGGAAATCTTCTAAGCTGCGTCTCTCATCTTCCAAGGTAATGGCCTTATCCACCAGCGTCTTAAAATCTGGAAATGTGTGTACGACCAATTGACATTTAAGCGCGGGTGTCAGACCGTCTAGGAATTTCTCCATCTTTTTGTTTTCTGACATACGCTCCTGGTTGGCGTAGCGAGACAAGAGGTAAACCGACTGTTGTATTCGACCTTGTCATTGTCCTTTGCTTGAGGTCATCAAATTCTCTCTTTTTGATCTTCATAAGACTCTTAGGAATATGTGCCCCACGAAAACCTTCTTTAAATTCCTCCCATGATATATTATTTTCGTTGGGGTGCATGTGCAGGAAATTTTCCCACCACGATGCGGCTGCTCCAGTGAGATAGTGCGGAGCATAAAGTACTTTCTCAAGGTCTAAACACTGGGCGATAATTAATTTTCTCTCCATGTCTCGAAGCCAGTCCTCGGCTTCCAGAGGTTTGTCAGTGTGAGAAAATGTTTGGGGACGCGTCTTCTATAGCTCAGATAACTTGGATTGCTGCTGATACGGTCCGCGGTGATTTCCCATATTGATGACTTGGTTCAGTATTTCCTGATGTTGCTGCTGACTTTGTTCATAAAGACGGCACATTTGGGAAAGTGTCGTTTCACTGTCCTGCTGACTTGTCTGTCCCTGTGTGAAATTGTTGCCTGGGGGTGTGTCATAATTTTTCTCTGTCGGAGTTGGCATGGAGCACGTCCAAGGACGAGACATAGTTCACTCTAGGGATATATTTTGAAACACTCATAAGAAAAGGAATTGAGCCGCAAAAATCAATAAATTCAAGAAGATGCAAAAAGTTGCAAATGCTCCAAGATTTTTCAAGAGGAAAAAAAATACATTTGCGCACGGAGAAGGACTATTCATTACATATCTTACACGCAAGCAGTAATTATACAATACATCACTCAGGATATGTGTACATAAATCCTGACATGTTATTTACTCTAGTGCACTTCTCCAGATCCTACATGATGCGCAAACAAACTACTTCTCACAGCCTATTTACATATAAACATATCACACAAGTCGGTATACATCGCATGGCTAAGCACTTAGCCGGAGATGGTAAGATTTCCCTTGGCCTGCCAAGGGTGAGGCGAGAGAGGTGGGGACTCCACCTCCTCCTCGAGATAGGCTCCAGACGAGAGGTGTTGCGCGGAGTTGGTGGAGCAGGTGCCTGTCTTGGGACAACTCGAATCTGAGCAGGCACGAGGGTGGTGCAGAACGAACCGGAGTAGGCGCAATGGCGTGGTTGAATTCCTCCGTGGTAGGCAGGCGACGAGTAGCGATCGCGAGCAGTAGGAGCGAACGATGCTGATGACGAGGCGAAAGTCGGTGGTGGTGCAGCACGCAGGAGCTCCCTCATGTTGGCGGTACAGCCATGGGTGAGTCCATGCGGGCAGCTACAAAGTAAATCCACCAGGTTGTCGAAGGCTGCCTCCAAAGCCGAAGATACTCGACGAGCATCTCAAAAGCTTCATCCCATTCTCCTCACGGGGAAAGAGAGCAGCGTAGTGGCAGGTGTATGGCACGTGACATGGCAGGTAGCGGTAGCGACGAGTCTTCATCGAAGGCAGGATATCCCTGAGACGGGCTATCGCCTCACGGGCTGCCATCTGTAGCGCGTGCTTCTCTGTGGGCATGGCTCTCCCCACGAACCGGTAACGCTCAACTCGTCCTCTCTTAAATTCCACCGCGGCTTGGTGCATGGTTAGACGGTCATTGACCTTGTCTGAGAGAGAGAGAGAAGCTGGGCGCACATCTGGCCCCATCGCGACTTGGACGATGAAGGAGAGAAGCTTGACAAACCCATCGGGCATGTTGGCGAACATTTGCGACTCGCAGTCGTTGCTGGCCATCTACAAAAGTAGGCAAAAATCCTGAGAAGTCAAATCATAAATTTATCTTGGTGTCGAAATTGACTACATTTGTAAAAAATAGCTCTACTATGCTAATAACCGATTAGCGATCGCACCTAGTGGCTTCCTACAGTCAGCCTGGCTCTGGTACCAAGCTTGTCACGACCGGTTTTTCAATAAAAATATTTATTGAACAACCGACCTATGAAGTCAATATGAGGAAAATCCTTCATACCGGTTGACAAAACTTTGATACAATAAGCCGGTAGCATTACAATATTACAGGGTCGGATGAAGATGCCCAACCAATTATTACAACACGCCAATAATTATACATAGTGGCGGATATGACTCAAAGGTGTGGGGTGGAAATACTACCGACTCGAGATATGAGTAGTTGGTGGAATAACACAGCGGGTGGTTAATAAGTCTCTGATCTGGCGGCTCATCGGCGTCGAGGTGAGGCTCGATGAATTTATTTGGGTAGCGAAGCGGATATATCACAATGACTAATCCAGGGTCGACGAGACTGGTAGGATTCCTCTAGGCGTCGGACTCGCTATCGAGCTCCTCATCCATGAGATCGCCTTCGTCAGCATCTGGCCAAATCAACAAGCCAGGTGAGTACTATGAAAGTACTCGCAAGACAGTTCGGACAAAAGATACAACAAATGAATGCATGAATGCGACATGGTTAATCCTAACAATGCTCAATTAAAACAGTATAGCAAAATAATTAAGAAGGGAATCGGCGGTAGTCCGCTCAAAAACCCAAAGAAGATACACTCAAAACCGATCAGGTGTCTGAAGCGACGCCTCGAAGGGTGAATAAATAAGCAAAACATGCCCCACGATCGGCGTCGAGCGACACCTCATAAAGGGCTTATATTGAAATAAAAATACATGCGTGCATGATCGGACGTCTGGCGACATCACGTAAAGGGCTTATAATGAAAGTAATAACAATGCGCGATCGGACGTCCGAGCGACATCACGAAAGGGCTTATAATGAAAGTAATAGCAATGCGCGATCGGACGTCGAGCGACATCACGAAAGGGCTTATAATGAAAGTAATAGCAATGCCGCGATCGGACATCGGCGACATCACGAAAGGGCTTATAATGAAAGTAATAGCAATGCCGCGATCGGACGTCGGCGACATCACGTAAAGGGCTTATAATGAAAATAAGAACAATGCCGCATTCGGACGTCTGAGCGACATCACAGAAAGGGCTTATAATACATTAGTCACAACTGACATGATATAGTGCTCACGGAAAATATTCATCACAAGACAATAAGCGGGTTAGTCTATTCACAGGAAAATAAACATTTGATACTCAAATGGTTCTCAGGAGTTCCTGTCACCGAGACTGACACTCGACAAGATGAGATGAACACGGTACTTGGATATAAATAAGATGAATTCAAGAATTTTGACTCTGCAGAGTTTGTACCAAAATTTGTCCACAGCCAACGGATTTCCGTAGTCACGAAGGACTAGTTCCGTTTACGGTATTTCAGAGGAAACACAACTAGCTAGTACACACCCATCATACCGCACGTTGCCAGGAATCACCCTAGATAGCGTTTAAGAAAAACTTTGAGACGGGGAGATCACAATCTCGAATAGCATGGGATCAAATTTATTTACGCGCGCTCTAAGGGGTGCCCCCCTCTCGGTCCCAACCGGAAACACCCATGCCCCCTGACCGGATGAAAGGCTTTAATCCAGGGCCATGGAACCTTCATCCCGGCCTTTCAATTTGGTGTGTACCAGGAAGTGGTTTGCAACCTACTAAGCCGTATCAAATAGGTGGTAGTACGGAAGGGAGGACGGACGGGAATCTGACTGACTTATGTTGACACCGGGTCAACGATATGGCATAAGCCTGGCATGCTACAACACTGCCATCTTACCCATACTCATGCCAACTCATGGCCATGCAACAGGTTTCCAACAACTCATGGATTTACCGAGCCCATTTGCCACGATGCTCACGAGATAAACTATCATCGAAATGCTCATGAACGTGCCATGATACAAAAATAATGCAAACATGCTCAGACACTCATCATATCAAAAGTTCAAACTTTGCTTGCCTGGTTCAGAGTAGTCGGGGTCTAGCTCGACGAAGTTCGCGGTTCCGTCACCTCCTTCGGTATCTACGGTAAACAAAAATACACGCGCTAACGTAAATACCGTGGAGTACAGAAAGTTGGTCCAAATATTTTTCAAATAAATCTAATAGAAAACTAGACAAAATTTCAAAGAGGACAGAAAAAGAATCAATCAAAAATACTCTTTTGTCTAAAAGTTATTAGTGTTTTAGTCCAGGGACCTTTCTGTAATGAAACAGAAACTTCCCAGGGTTTTCTTTATAAAAAGAAAACGCTTGATCTCGAATCGTCGATCCAGTGGGGAAGACGTATTTTGCCCGAAGGCGTTTCCAGAAAACGATTCAAAAAGAGGAAAAAAGCTGACGGGGAGGACCCACCCGTCGGGTTTGAAAACGAGAGCAGAGATTTGGCGCCCGAGGGCCGCGGTGATCGCCGGCGGCGATCTACGGCGAGGCAGGAGGATCGGAGATTACCAACGTGCTCACCATGTCCTTCCGCACCGGTGGGTGGTGGAGTTGGTCACCGATGAGCACCACGTTGACGGCGGTCTCAACTCCGGCGGACGGTGGTTCGGGCGTTGATGGATCTCGCCGAGGAGGGCTGCAAGGATCGAATTGAGGTGGGAGTTAGAGCACTAGGTGTAAGAGAAGGCTACGGACGAGGTTTGGGCGCCGGAGATGGCCTCACCGCAGTGAATCAAGCTGGTGGCGAGGCGGATCGAGGCGGCGGAGTTGGGGAGGAGACCTCCTCGAGGTCCTCCTAGAAGCTTGGCGTGGTGTTGGTGAGGTTGGTGGTGGTGTGTGCACGAGAGCGAGCTCGGGGCTCCTTTTTATAGGCGATCCGAGGCGGTGGCCGTGAACGGACTTCTCGGCGATGGTTACGGCGGCGCAGAGCTTGGTCGGGAGGTTTAGGGAGTGGGGCGTCGGTGTGGAGTTCCACTGGTTCCGTTTGACGCTAAACAAGCTTGGATTAGGAGCCCAGGTGGATTCGACGGAGCAGGCGGCGCGGGCCCGTCGGCGGCAGAGGGTGCGCCTGTGCTTGCCAGGCCACGGCGGCGGTGCTGCGGGGTGTGCTGGCATGCATGAGGCCACGCGGAGGGCTAGGGCACAATGGGCGGCCTGAGCGGCGTTATGGTGGAGCGAGCTCCGTTCGGCCGCCACGGGTGGCCACGCAACCGCAGAGGCTGCCGGTGTTGAAAATGCTCACCGCCACCGACGCTGCGTCCGTCCGAGCGTCGTCGCGGTGCTCTGGCCAGGGGAAGAGGTCGTGCAAAGCGCCCGGGTGCACGGGCGATCGGTGCCAACACTGACGAAAACGACACTACAACTCTGAACTTTACGAAAGTGCACAGAAGCAAAGGCGGCCAAGTGTTCGACGAAATGATTTTGGCATGTGGGAAATTTTTCTTGAGCTGATCTTTGGCGTGGTGGTCTCTCATTGCATCTGAGGGCTGCCTGAATTTTGGTAGAATTTTTGGGGAAGAGGAGATATGAATTTCACTAAAAATGATGAATCTGGTCCAAACTTGCAGAGGTTGAATTTTGAAAATTTTGAAAAGAGGAAGAGTGGATCTTGATGGTTCTAGGTTGTGGGTACTAAGGACTATCCAGAGGAGTTGGTTTTAAGATCAAATCAAAGGAAATTAGGCACTTCCTTTGTAGAGAATCTAGGCTTAGAAATAATGGCAGAATTGTTTTGGGGAGAAAAACAAAAGGATAAAAATCCAAAAATGGATTTAACTTGTTGGGACAGAATGTTTGGATTGCCCTAAAGTGGAATGAGGGGTTTTGGGAGAAATTTACCACAAGAGGCATGGTAAAACCAAGGATGGATCAAAACCAAGGAATAGACCAAAACCAAAAAGGTTTCTTTTTAGAAGAAAATAAATCCAAGAAATGCTTTTGAGAAGAAAACTCAGAAGAGAGGTTTTTAAGAAGGGTTTAAATGACCTTCTTCAAACCAAGCAAGGCTTTTGCTGAAAACAAAAACAACAAAAAAATTGGAGTGTCACATAAAAGTGAGCAGAAACGGTATTGCAATGCTCGAAACAAGGCCTAGCGTGCATACTTTCACTAGTGCAAGGTCTCTCAACAATAATAACATAATTGGATCATATAACTATCCCTCAACATGCAACAAAGAGTCACTCCAAAGCCACTAATAGCGGAGAACAAATGAAGAGATTATTGTAGGGTATGAACCACCTCAAAGTTATCCTTTCTAATCGATCTATTCTAGAGTCCATAGTAAAATAACACGAAGCTATTCTTTCCGTTCGATCTATCATAGAGTTCGTACTAGAATAACACCTTAAGATACAAATCAACCAAAACCCTAATTTCACCTAGATACTCCAATGTCACCTCAATTATCCGTGGGTATGATTATACGATATGCATCACACAATCTCAGAGTCATCTATTCAACCAACACAAATAACTTCAAAGAGTGCCCCAAAGTTTCTACCAGAGAGTCAAGACGAAAACGTGTGCAACCCCTATGCATAAGTTCACAAGGTCACTGAACCCGCAAGTTCATCACCAAAACATGCGTCAAGTAAATCACGTGAATATCCCATTATCACCACACATAAGCACATGCAAGACATACATCAAGTGTTCTCAAATCCTTCAAGTCTCAATCCGATAAGATAACTTCAAAGGGAAAACTCAATCCATTACAAGAGAGTAGAGGGGGAGAAACATCATAATATCCAACTATAATAGCAAAGCTCGCGATACATCAAGATCGTGTCGAATCAAGAACACGAGAGAGAGAGAGAGAGAGAGAGAGAGAGAGAGAGATCAAACAGAAAGCTACTGGTACATATCATGAGCCCCGAGGGTGAACTACTCCTCGTCATGAAGAGCACCGAGATGAAGATGGCCACCGGTGAGGGATACCCCCTCCGGCAGGGTGCCGGAACAGGTTCCCGATTTGTTTTTGGTGGCTATAGAGGCTTGCGGCGGCGGAACTCCCGATTTGGGTTAAGTTCAGGAAGTTTGGGGATTTATAGGAGAGGTTGGCGTCAAGATCAAGTCAGGGGGGGCACAGGGAGTTCACGATGCAGGGGGGCACGCCCAGGGGGGTGGGCGCACCCTCCACCCTCTTGGGGCCCACGGGCCTCCCCTCCGGTAACTATTCGTTCCAGTATTTTAATAGTTTCCAGAAAAAATCTCCGTTGATTTTCCGCGCATTCCGAGAACTTTTATTCCTGCACAAAAACAATACCACAGTAGTTCTGCTGAAGACAGCGTCGGTCCGGGTTAGTTCTAACCAAATCATACCAAAATCATGTAAAAATATTATAAACATGGCATGAATACATAAAAAATTATAGATACGTTGGAGACGTATCAACATCCCCAAGCTTAATTCCTGCTCATCCTCGAGTAGGTAAATGATAAAAATAGAATTTTTGATGTGGAATGCTACCTAACATATTTATCAATCTAATCTCCTTTATTGTGGCAAGAATATTCAGTTCCATAAGATTCAAAACAAAAATTTAATATTGACATGAAAACAATAATACTTCAAGCATACTAACAAAGCAATCATGTCTTCTCAAAATAACATGGCCAAAGAAAGTTATCCCTACAAATTCATATAGTCTGGCTATGCTCCATCTTCATCACACAAAATATTCAAATCATGCACAACCCCGATGACAAGCCAACAAATTGTTTCATACTTTTTACGTTCTCAAACTTTTCAATCTTCACGCAATACATGAGCATGAGCCATGGACATAGCACTATAGGTGGAATAGAATGGTGGTTGTGGAGAAGATGAAAAGGGAGAAGATAGTCTCACATTAACTAGGCGTATCAACGGGCTATGAAGTTGCCCATCAATAGATATCAATGTGAGTGAGTAGGGATTGCCATGCATCGGATGCACTAGAGCTATAAGTGTATGAAAGCTCAAAAAGAAACTAAGTGGGTGTGCATCCAACTCGCTTGCTCACGAAGACCTAGGGAATTTTGAGGAAGCCCATCATTGGAATATACAAGCCAAGTTCTATAATGAAAGATTCCCAGTAGTATATGAAAGTGACAACATAGGGGACTCTCTATCATGAAGATCATGGTGCTACTTTGAAGCACAAGTGTGGTAAAAGGATTCTAGCATTGGCCCTTCTCTCTTTTCTCTCATTTTTTATTTTTTATTTTTTTGGTGGGCTTCTTTGGCCTCTTTTATTTTTTTGTGGGATTCTTTGGCCTCTTTTTTTTATTTCCTCACATGGGACAATGCTCTAATAAAGATGATCATCGCACTTTTATTTACTTACAACTCAATATTACAACTCGATACTAGAACAAAATATGACTCTATATGAGTGCCTCCGGCGGTGTACCGGGATGTGCAATGAATCAAGAGTGACATGTATGAAAGAATTATGAAGGTGGCTTTGCCAAAAATATGATGCCAACTACATGATCATGCAAAGAAATATGACAATGATGGAGCATGTCATAATAAACGGAACGGTGGAAAGTTGCATGGCAATATATCTCGGAATGGGTATGGAAATGCCATAATAGGTAGGTATGGTGGCTGTTTTGAGGAAGGTAAATGGTGGGTTTAATACCGGCGAAAGTTGCACAGTACTAGAGAGGCTAGCAATGGTGGAAGGGTGAGAGTGCGTATAATCCATGGACTCAATATTAGTCATAAAGAACTCACATACTTATTGCAAAAATCTATTAGTTATCGAAACGAAGTACTGCGCGCATGCTCCTAGGGGGATAGATTGGTAGGAAAAGACCATCGCTCGTCCCCGACCGCCACTCGTAAGGAAGACAATCAAAAAATAAATCATGCTCCGACTTCATCACATAACGGTTCACCATACGTGCATGCTACGGGAATCACAAACTTTAACACAAGTATCTCTAAAATTCACAATTACTCAACTAGCATGACTCTAATATCACCATCTTCATATCTCAAAACAATCATAAGAAATCAAACTTCTCATAGTATTCAATGCACTTTATATGAAAGTTTTTATTATATCCCTCTTGGATGCCCATCATATTAGGACTAAATTTATAACCCAAGCAAATTACCATGCTGTTCTAAAGACTCTCAAAATAATATAAGTTAAGCATGAGAGTTCATCTATTTCTTCAAAATAAAACCACTGCCGTGCTCTAAAAAGATATAAGTGAAGCACTAGAGCAAATGACAAACTACTCCAAAAGATATAAGTGAAGATTAATGAGTAGTCGAATAATAATGTAACTATGTGAACACTCTCTAAAATTTTAAGAATTTCAGATCTTGGGATTTTATTCAAACAGCAAGAAAAACAAAATAAAATAAAATGACGCTCCAAGCAAAACAGATATCATGTGGTGAATAAAAATATAGCACCAAGTAAAGTTACCGATGAACGAAGACGAAAGAGGGGATGCCATCCAGGGCATCCCCAAGCTTAGGCTCTTGATTGTCCTTTAATATTACCTTGAGGTGCCTTGGGCATACCGAAGCTTAGTCTCTTGCCACTCGTTATTCCATAGTCCATCGAATCTTTAACCAAAACTTGAAAACTTCACAACACAAACTCAACAGAAAACTCGTAAGCTCCGTTAGTATAAGAAAATAAAACCACCACTTAGGTACTGTTGTGAACTCATTCTAAATTCATATTGGTGTAATATCTACTGTATTCCAACTGCTCTATGGTTCATACCCTCCGATACTACTCATAGATTCATCAAAATAAGCAAACAACACATAGAAAACAGAATCTTTCAAAAATAGAACAGTCTGTAGCAATCTGATTTGTTAGAATACTTCCGGAACTCCAAAAATCCTACCAAATTAGGAAAACCTGAGCAATTTGTGTAACAATCCAGAGCAAAAAGAATGAGATCAAAAGCACGTTTTTGTGAATTATCAAAACTAATTTACTGGGCGCAAAAGTTTCTGATTTTCAGCAGGATCAACACAACTATCACCGTAGGCTATCCTAAAGGTCTTACTTGGCACTTTATTAAAAAAAGATATAAAACATGATTACTACAGTAGCATAATCATGTGAACACACAAAAACAGTAAATGTAAATATTGAGTTGTCTCCCAACAAGCGCTTTTCTTTATTGCCTTTTTAGCTAGGCATGATGATTTTAATGATGCTCACATATAAGATAAGAATTGAGACATAAAGAGAGCATCATGAAGCATATTACTAACACATATAAGTCTAACCCACTTCCTATGCATAGGGATTTTGTGAGAAAACAACTTATGGGAACAATAATCAACTAGCATAGGAAGGCAAAACAAGCAAATCTTCAAGATTTTCAACACATAGAGAGGAAACTTGATATTATTGCAATATGTAGAAGCATATGATCCTCTCTCATAATAATTTTCAGTAGCATCATGAATGAATTCAACCATATAACCAGCACATAAAGCATTCTTTTCATGATCTACAAGCATAGAAATTTTATTACTCTCCACATAAGCTAATTTCTTCTCATGAATAGTAGTGGGAGCAAACTCAACAAAATAACTATCATGTGAGGCATAGTCCAATTGAAAATTAAAATCATGATGACAAGTTTCATGGTTATCATTATTCTTTATAGCATACGTGTCATCACAATAATCATCATAGATAGGAGGCATGCTTTCATCATAATAAATTTGCACATCAAAACTTGGAGGACTAAAAATATCATCTTCATCAAACATAGCATCCCCAAGCTTGTGGCTTTGCATATCATTAGCATCATGGATATTCAAAGAATTCATACTAAAAAAATTGCAATAATGCTCATCATTCAAAGATTTAGTGCCAAACATTTTAATCCATTCTTCTTCTAACACATGAGCACAATTTTCCTTTCCATCATTTTCACAAAAGATATTAAAAAGATGAAGCATATGAGGCACCCTTAATTCCATTTTTTGTAGTTTTCTTTTATATACTAAACTAGTGATAAAACAAGAAACAAAAAGATTCGATTGCAAGATCTAAAGATATACCTTCAAGCACTAACCTCCCCGGCAACGGTGCCAGAAATTGCTTGATGTCTACTACACAACCTTCTTCTTGTAGACGTTGTTGGGCCTCCAAGTGCAGAGGTTTGCAGGACAGTAGCAAATTTCCCTCAAGTGGATGACCTAAGGTTTATCAATCCGTGGGAAGCGTAGGATGAAGATGGTCTCTCTCAAGCAACCCTGCAACCAAATAACAAAGAGTCTCTTGTGTCCCCAACACACCCAATACAATGGTAAATTGTATAGGTGCACTAGTTTGGCGAAGAGATGGTGATACAAGTGCAATATGGATGGTAGATATAGGTTTTTGTAATCTGAAATTGTAAAAACAGCAAGGTAACAAGCGATAAAAGTGAGCACAAACGGTATTGCAATGCTTCGAAACAAGGCCTAGGGTTCATACTTTCACTAGTGCAAGTTCTCTCAACAATAATAACAAAATTGGATCATATAACTATCCCTCAACATGCAACAAAGAGTCACTCCAAAGTCACTAATAGCGGAGCACAAACGAAGAGAGTATTGTAGGGTACGAAACCACCTAAAATTCATCGTTTCTGATTGATCTATTCAAGAGTCTGTAGTAAAATAACACGAAGCCCTTCTTTCCATTTGATCTATCATAGAGTTCGTACTAGAATAACACCTTAAGATACAAATCAACAAAAACCCTAATGTCACCTCAAGTATCCGTGGGTATGATTATACGATATGCATCACACGATCTCAGATTCATCTATTCAACCAACACAAAGAATGTAGGTGTACAGAACTAGGGGCTCTTCTTTTAACCCCTTTACTTGTGCACGGGCAGTCAGAGCCGCGCCCGCGGCCACACTTAGCAGGGCAGAGGAGGAAAGCCGGAGCACAAGCCAAACCAAGGCAACGCGCCAGAGAGACAAAGAGCAGAGGGGCGAGGCGGACGCCCCCGGCGAGACCCTTGCCGGGGCGGCTTCCACGGCCCCGGCAAGAGCCTTGCCGGGGCAACTTGCCCAACACCAGTAGAACGAGCCACCTTTGAGCCCAAGGGTTCCAAACGCCGCCAACAACTACATCAGAACCAAGGCTCGGGTGGCACCTCCGTGGTGGCATGCATATCTTTGTCAAGATCATAAGTACATGAGATCAGATGAGGACTAGAAGGTGACGACCCTTGGCGGGATCATAGCCAAGGGAATCCACAAGACCCCCGGCAAGATCCTTGCTGGGACGACCACGACACCACGGCAAGACCCTTGCCAGGGCCCCGGCAAGGCACTTGCCGAGGACGCCAGCGAGGCCACAGCCAGGCCCACACCTGCCAAGACTTCACCGCCATCCCTATGCACCTACTAGCTCAACCAGCTGGGCAGGCACCTGCGTGGTGACGGGCGACCTCTACGCCAACCCAGCAAGCACCTGCGTGGTGGCATGCAGATCTCGTGAAGGCTCCACCACCGCGCCAGCCCAGCAGCCAGCCAACATGGTGCCGCGACGCCTCGTCAGTTCGGGCGTGTGTCGAAGCCAGGCGAGGCGGCGACAGCTGGGACGTGCTTCCTCGCTGTCCTCGATAAAGCAAGAGGGGCACGTCGGCAGCGCATTGAATGCGTTTGTCCGGCGGTGCCAGATGATAGACTCATCCACTTTACACCTTTCCACCTCCTGTGTGCCACTGTGGCAACCCCTTTTTGTCTATAAAAGGAGGCCTGAGGCGACCAGGAGAAGGATTCGGATCTTTCTGGCAGATTTCGTCCCGTAGCTAGCTCAAGAACACAAGAACACTTAAATACATCCACCAAAGCAGGACTAGGGTATTACGCATCTTCGCGGCCCAAACCTGGGTAAACGATCCGTGTGCTTCCCGCCAGACCCGCTCTTTGAACAACCCCGCGCCCGCCAACCGTAGAAGGAGTCCCAGTGATTCCATAGGTGTCGATTTCCCCCGACATCTTCGGCGCGCCAGGTAGGGGGCGCAGTTGTGAAAATCTGATCTGATCGGAGCAGCAGCTTCATCGCGGCCGTCGTTCCAAGGAAGAAGACGACCGAGCTTGATGGCACCATCCGCAGATGCGGTGGACACCCATGCGATGACAGAAAAGCTAAGTCGCGCGAAACTTTAAATAATTTCTTTTTATATATAAGGTTATTGTCCTCGAAGGTCCAGCCTATGTATGGAAAGCCTGCACGCAAAGGGGCCCTTCCACTATTGGCAACGCCCTTGCTCTTTTTCGAGTCCGCTCAACAGCCCAAGCGGACGCGTCGAGAACGGCAGGGTAGCCTTCCGCAATTGGCAATGCTCTCGATTCTGACTCGAGTCAAGCTCGACAGTTCGAGCGGCCGCGTTGAGGGCGGTAAGGTAGTTCGCCTGGCAGCAAGCACACCCGGCAGGCCATTGGGGATCCGTCCTCAAGGCGCCGCGGCCTGGGTTTACGCACCGGCAAGACTACCCGATTAACGTAGGGTGGACATACAAAGGGAGACTGAACAAGGAAATAACATGCATCGTTTCAAAAGCACTGCGATATTACATCAATTGTTGCCGTGGTTCTAACTAAAGATAGAAATTGTCTTGGTCATGAACCTGCAGCGACGATGAGAAACGGGGTGCCTAATCCCGGTGCAGGCCCTCCACCCTCTGGATTCCGTCGATGCGGCTGATGATGGGCTTGATGCGCTCCTCCAGCGTCGTGAGGTCCGCATCCTCCGGCAAGCTCTCCAGCGCGGCGTTGAAGTCGAGGTTGGGGTTCCAGTGCGCCACCTTGGTGAAGACCTTGGTCATGGAACCCCGGCAAAGCTGCCGGGCCTCGTCGGCCAGGGAGGCCGCTCTGCTGGAGCGAAGATGCTCCAGAGCTCCAAGGACACCCTCGAAGAATAGGGTCAGCTTGGCGTTGGGGCTCGCGTTGCGCTCCAGGGTGTACCTCACATTTGGCATCCCCATGGTAGCCAGCTGCGTGGTGATCCTGCCAGCGACGTCTTCGAGGGGACTGATCCAGCAGTTCTCGCCCTCCATGAAATCCTTGTGGTTGGCGGCTTCGTTCTTCCGCGGCACCTTCTCAGCCTCCAGATCCTTGGCCAGGGTCTGCTCCTGGGCCTTGGCCTCCGAAAGCATCTCCTCAAGACCCTTCAGCTTTGGCTTCAGGTCTTTGATGGAGTCATTGGCCTTGGAGAGCTGCTCAGCCTTGCCGAGGACCGTGCCCTGCGCCTCCACCAGGGCACCGTTGAGTGTGTCCTTCTCCTTGGCCAGCTTCAGGGCATGATCCTTCAGCCTGTCCCGCTCCACCTCCAGCTCTTTCACCTTGCCGGCGTGAACCTGGGCCTGGGCATTGAGCGCCTCCTCGTGCTTCTGCTTCAGCTCCCGGGTCCGCTGCAGGACAAGCTTCTCGATCTCCTCGTCCTTGCCGCGGAGTGTCGATGCGAGCTTCTCCTCGCGAGCGGCAAGGTCTTCCTCCTGGGAGTTCAGTGCGGCCTGCTGCTGGGACCGAGCGGCCTCGTCCTTGGCGGCCTGGTTCTTCGCTGACTCCTGGGCCTTCTCAATGTTGGCCTGCTTCATGACGAGCTCCACCTTGCGCCTGGCCAACTCGTCCTAGGTGGTCTTCAGCTCCTCACAAGCTTGGCGGAACCAAGCCTGCGTCTCGGCGACGCGCCCCTCAAGATCTGCCTCCGCCTTGTCCACCGCTGCCATCCTGGACTTGGCCTTGTCCAGGCGGGCGCGGTGGAGCGCCTGGAGCTTCCGAAAGTTGGCACCCATGGCCTGGAGGAGCCGCTCTTCCTGGGAGCCGCCGCCGTCGGCGCTCGGCTCGTCAACGAATTCAAGCCGGGGGGCGGCAAGCACCTCCTCGTCGAACACCTCTCCCTCGACGGGCGCCCTGGTGCTCGCTGTCCCTAGGAGGTGGACGAACAGGTCGTTGCTCACTTTCAGATACCTGCCGGATCCCGAGGCAGCGGAGGAGGAAGGTTGGTCGTCAACCACCTCCTCCTCAGTAGCAGCCTTGCCGGCCTCCCCGGCGGGCCCCGTGCCGGCCTCCTCGGCAGCAGCCTTGCCGGACTCCCTGGCAGACCCCTTGGCGGCATCCTCAGCAGCCCACCTCTCCTTCTGGGCACCATCCGGGTATGTCTTTTTTCTCCTGGGTCCTTGGGATCCAGGTGACACAACCGGAAATGGCACCTCCCTTCTGGATGCAAGGGAAGAAGTAGTGACGGAAGAGCGCCGTGTTGGGATGCACTCCAACAAAACCCTCGCAGAGATGAGCAAAAAGTGCCATGCACGCCACAATATTTGGAGTAAAATCCAGAAGGCCGAAGCCATAGGTGTGCATGACATCATTGAAGAAATCGGAGAAAGGGGGGCAGAGCCCACAGGAGAAGTAATCGACGAAAAATGGGTATCGATTCGGGTCGGCTTCGGCGAAAGCGACGGGGATGATGCACATGGCCAGATGCCCCGTCGCCCCGGTCTTGCACCCCCACAGGTGTTTGAAGTAGTCCCGGAGTTCGACCACGTCGACCGTCGACAGAAAGTAGGTGTGCTCCGTCTGCCACACCGCCAACTGGCTCTCTGGCGGCTCCTTCTCCCCGGCGTCCTTGACCGCCCCCTTGTCTCTGCTGATTTTGGGCGCCATGGCGGTTGAGGAGGAAAAAGACGCGGCGGCGGCGAGCGGGAGCAGAGAGCTTGGGAAGGAAGAAGGAAGGGGACGGAGGTTCCGAGATTGGAGAAGGCGCAGGGGGTAAATGAGCAGCGCGCCCGCGGTTATTCCTTTTTACGGGGAAGGCGCGGGCCGCCTCTTTTCCCATTAACTGCGACGTGACGCATGCGTGTGGAGATCGCCCCACGCATGACCCCCACGTCACGCACGATCCTCCACGTCGCGCGTTCAATGCGGGTCGTGGGGAAGCGCAGCGGACGAAAAGTTACTGCGGTAAAATCCGCCCCACCTGCCCGCGCAGCGTTCTGGGCCTAGCCCAACAACGCGTCACGCTTATGTGTGGCCCAGGCCTGGGGGCTCCTGTCGGTGTACAAAAGTAGGGGCCCTCCTTTTAACCCGTTTACTTGTGCACGGGCAGTCAGAGCCGCGCCCGCGGCCATACTTAGCAGGGCAGAGGAGGAAAGCCGGAGAGAAGTCAAAGCACAAGCCAAACCAAGGCAATGCCAAGGCCAGAGAGACAAAGAGCAGAGGGGCGAGGTGGACGCCCCTGGCGAGACCCTTTCCGGGGCGGCTTCCACAGCCCCGGCAAGATCCTTGCCGGGGCAACTTGCCCAGCACCAGCAGAACGAGCCACCCTTGAGCCCAAGGGTTCCAAACACCGCAAACAACTACATCGGAACCAAGGCTCGGGAGGCACCTCCGTGGTGGCATGCAAATCTTTGTCAAGATCATAAATACATGAGATCAGATGAGGACCAGAAGGCGACGACCCTTGACGGGATCCTAGCCAAGGGAATCCACAAGAATCCTTGCCGAGACAACCACGACGCCACAACAAGAACCTTGTCGGGGCCCCGGCAAGGCCCTTGCCGAGGACGCCAGCGAGGCCACAGCCAGGCCCACGCCTGCCAAGATTTCACCGCCATCCGAATGCAGCTGCTAGTTCAACTAGCTGGGCAGGCACCTGCCTGACGATGGGCGACCTCTACGCTGGCCCAGCAAGCACCTGCGTGGTGGCATGCATATCTTCGTGAAGGCTCCACCACCACGCCAGCCCAGCAGCCAGCCAACATGGCGCCGCGATGCCTTGTCAGTTCGGGCGCGTGTCGAAGCCAGGCGAGGCGGCGACAGCTGGGACGTGCTTCCTCGCCGTCCCGGATAAAGCAAGAGGGGCACGTCGGCAGCGCATTGGATGCGTTTGTCTGGCGGTGCCAGACGATAGACTCATCCATTGTACACCTTTCCACCTCCTGTGTGCCACTGTGGCAACCCCTTTTTGTCTATAAAAGGAGGCCCGAGGCGACCAGGAGAAGGATTCGGATCTTTTGGGCAGATTACATCCCGTAGCTAGCTCAAGAACACAAGAACACTCAAATACATCCACCAAAGCAGGACTAGGGTATTAAGCATCTTCGCGGCCCGAACCTGGGTAAACGATCCGTGTGCTTCCTGTCAGACCCGCTCTTTGCACAACCCCGCGCCTGCCAACCGTAGAAGGAGTCCCAGTGATTCCATAGGTGTTGATTTCCCCCCACAAAAAACTTCAAAGAGTGCCCCAAAATTTCCACCGGAGAGTCAAGACGAAAACGTGTGCCAACACCTATGCATAAGTTCACAAGGTCACTGAACCCGCAAGTTGATCACCAAAACATACATCAAGTAGATCACGTGAATATCCTATTGTCACCACAGATAAGCACATGCAAGACATACATCAAGTGTTCTCAAATCCTTAAAGACTCAATCGGATAAGATAACTTCAAAGGGAAAACTCAATCCATTACAAGAGAGTAGAGGGGGAGAAACATCATAAGATCCAACTATAATAGCAAAGCTCGCGATACATCAAGATCGTGCCGAATCAAGAACATGAGAGAGAGAGAGAGAGAGAGAGAGAGAGAGAGATCAAACACATAGCTACTAGTACATACCCTCAGCCCTGAGGGTGAACTACTCCCTCCTCGTCATGGAGATCACCGAGATGATGAAGATGGCCACCGGTGAGGGATCCCCCTCCGGCAGGGTGCCGGAACAGGTTCTCGATTGGTTTTTGGTGGCTACAGAGGCTTGCGGTGGCGGAACTCCCAATCTAGGTTAAGTTCTGGAAGTTTGGGGATTTATAGGAGAGGTTGGCGTCGAGAACAAGTAAGGGGACCCAACAGGGAGTCCACGAGGCAGGGGGCGCGCCCTAGGGGGGTGGGCGCGCCCTCCACCCTCGTGGGGCCCACAAGCCTCCCCTCCGGTAACTCTTCGTTCTAGTATTTTTTATAGTTTCCAGAAAAAAATCTCCATTGATTTTCAGCGCATTCCGAGAACTTCTATTTCTGCACAAAAACAACACCATGGTAGTTCTGCTGAAGATAGAGTCAGTCCGGGTTAGTTCTAACCAAATCATACCAAAATCATGTAAAAATATTAAAAACATGGCATGAATACATAAAAAATTATAGATACGTTGGAGACGTATCAGTGTCTAGATTGGATCTGGTGGTTCTGGAACTTGCAGCGGCTGGAATTGATTTTCGTCGACTCCCCTAGGGTTTCTGGAATATTGGGGTATTTGTAGAGCAAACAGTCGGTTTGGGAGGCACCCGAGGTGGGCACAACCCACCAGGGCACGCCTGGGCCTCCAGGCGCGCCTTGGTGGGTTGTGCTTCCCTCAGAGCACCCCCTAGGTGCTTCTCCGGCCCACTGGATGTCTTCTGGTCCATAAAAAATCCACAAAAAGTTTCGCTGCGTTTGGACTCCATTTGGTATTGATTTCCTGCAATGTAAAAAACATGCAAAAAACAGCAACTGGCACTTGGCACTATGTAAATAGGTTAGTACCAAAAAATGATATAAAATGACTATAAAATGATTATACAACATCCAAGAATGGTAATATAACAGCATGGAACAATAAAAATTATAGATACGTTGGAGACGTATCAATTAACACCCATAGTTCACATCACCATGTGACCAACACCCAAAGGGTTTACTAGAGTCAATAATCTAGTTCACAACGCTATGTGATTAACACCCAAAGAGTACTAAGGTGTGATCATGTTTTGCTTGTGAGAGAAGTTTAGTCAACGGTTCTGCCACATTCAGATCTGTATGTATTTTGCAAATTTCTATGTCTACAATGCTCTGGATGGAGCTACTCTAGCTAATTGCTCCCACTTTCAATACGTATCCAGATTGAGACTTAGAGTCATCTGGATCGGTGTAAAATCTTGCATCTACGTAACTCTTTACGAAGAACTCTTTATCACCTCCATAACTCTAAGGATAATTTTGACCGATGTCTAGCGATCTACTCCTAGATCACTATTTTACCCCCTTGACAAACTCATGGCAAGGTATACAATAGGTCTGGTACACAGCATGGCATACTTTATAGAACCTATGGCTGAGGCATAGGGAATGACTTTCATTCTCTCTCTATCTTTTGCCACGGTCAGGTTTTGAGTCTTACTCACTTCATACCTTACAACTTAGGCAAGAACTCCTTCTTTGACTGATCCATTTTGAACTCCTTCAAAATCTTATCAAGGTATGTACTCATTGAAAGTCTTATCAAGCGTCTTGACCTATCTCTATTGATCTTGATACCCAATATGTAACCAGCTTCATCGAGGTCTTTCTTTGAAAAACTCCTTTAAAACACTCCTTCATGCTTTCCAGAAAATTCTACATCATTTCCGATCAACAATATGTCATTCACATTTACTTATCAGAAAGGCTGTAGTGCTCCCACTCACTTTATTGCAAATACAGGCTTCATCGCAAGTCTGTATAAAGGTATATGCTTTGATCAACTCATCAAAGCATATATTCCAACTCTAGGATGCTTGCACCAGTCCATAGATGGATTGCTGGAGCTTGCACATTTTGTTAGCACCTTTAGGATTGACAAAACCTTCTGGTTGCATCATATACAACTCTTCTTTAACAAATCCATTAAGGAATGTAGTTTTGACATCCATTTGCCAGATTTCATAAAATGCGGCAATTGCTAACATGATTCGGACAGACTTTAAGCATCGATACGAGTGAGAAAATCTCATCGTAGTCAACACCTTGAACTTGTCGAAAACCTTTTTCGACAATTCGAGCTTTGTAGATAGTAACACTACCATCAAAGTCCGTCTTCCTCTTGAAGATCCATTTATTCTCAATGGCTCGCCGATCATCGGGCAAGTCAACCAAAGTCCACACTTTGTTCTCATACATGGATCCTATCTCAAGCCATTTTATCAGAATCTGGGCTCATCATAGCTTCTTCATAGTTCATAGTTCGTAGGTTCGTCATGGTCTAGTAACATGACTTCCAGAACAGGATTACCGTACCACTCTGGTGCAGAACGTGCTTTGGTTGACCTACGAGGTTCGGTAGTAACTTGATCCGAAGTTTAATGATCATCGTCATTAGCTTCCTCTCTAGTTGGTGTAGGCATCACGGGAACGGTTTTCTGTGATTAGCTACTTTCCAATTCGAGAGAAGGTAAAATTACCTCTTCAAGTTCTACTTTCTTCCCAGTCACTTCTTTCGAGAGAAACTCCTTTAGAAAGGATCCATTCTTAGCAACAAAGATCTTGCCTTCGGATCTGTGGTAAGGTGTAGCCAACAGTTTCTTATGGGTATCCTATGAAGATGCACTTCTCCGATTTGGGTTCGAGCTTATCAAGTTGAAGCTTTTTCACATAAGCATCGCAACCCCAAACTTTAAGAAACGACATCTTAGGTTTCTTGCCAAACCACAGTTCATACGGTGTCATCTCAACAGATTTAGACGGTGCCCCTATTTAACGTGAATGTAGCTATCTCTAATGCATAACCCCAAAACGATAGTGGTAAATCGGTAAGAGACATCATAGATCGCACCATATCTAATAAAGTACGGTTAGGATGTTCGGACACACCATTACGCTGTGGTGTTCCAGGTGGCGTGAGTTGTGAAACTATTCCACATTATTTTAAATGAAGGCCAAACTCGTAACTCAAATATTCGCCTCCGCGATCAGATTGTAGAAACTTTATTTTCTTGTTACGACGATTCTCCACTTCACTCTGAAATTCTTTGAACTTTTCAAATGTTTCAGACTTGTGTTTCATTAAGTAGACATACCCATATCTGCTCAAATCATCTGTGAAGGTCAGAAAATAACGATACCCGCCGCGAGCCTCAACACTCATCAGACCACATACATCGGTATGTATTATTTCCAATAAGTCATTAGCTCGCTCCATTGTTCCAGAGAATGGAGTTTTAGTCATCTTGCCCATGAGGCATGGTTCGCAAGTATCAAATGACTCATAATCAAGTGATTCCAAAAGTCCATCTGCATGGAGTTTCTTCATGCGCATTACACCAATATGACCTAAACGGCAGTGCTACAAGTATGTTGCACTATCATTATCAATTTTGCATCTTTTGGCATCAATATTATGAATATGTGTATCACTATGGTCGAGATTCAGTAAACCATTCACATTGGGTGTGAAACCATCGAAGGTTTTATTCATGTAAACAGAACAACAATTATTCTTTGACTTAAATGAATAACAGTATTGCAACAAACATGATCAAATCATATTCATGCTCAACGCAAACACTAAATAACATTTATTTAGGTTCAACACGAATCCCGAAAGTATAGGGAGTGTGCGATGTTGATCGTATCAACCTTGGAATCACTACCAACACACATCGTCACCTCGCCCTTAACTAGTCTCTGTTTATTCTGTAACTCCTGTTTCGAGTTACTAATCTTAGCAACTAAACCAGTATCAAATACCCAGGGGCTACTATGAATACTTGTAAGGTACACATCAATGACATGTATATCAAATATACCTTCGTTCACTTTGCCATTCTTCTTATCAGCCAAGTATTTGGGGCAGTTCCGCTTTCAGTGACCATTTCGTTTGTAGTAGAGGCACTCAGTTTCAGGCTTGCGTGCAACTTTGGGCTTATTCACGGGAGCGGCAACTTGCTTGCCATTCTTCTAGAAGTTCCCTTCCTTTCCCTTGCCCTTTTTCTTGAAACTAGTGGTCTTGTTAACCATCAACACTTGATGCTCTTTCTTGATTTCTACCTCCGCTGATTTCAGCATCGCGAAGAGCTCAGGAATCATTTTCGTCATCCCTTGCATATTATAGTTCATCACGAAGTTCTAGTAGCTTGGTGATAGTGACTAGAGAACTCTGTCAATCACTATCTTATCTGGAAGATTAACTCCCACTTGATTCAAGCGATTGTAGTACCCCAGACATTCTGAGCACATGCTCACTGGTTGAGCTATTCTCCTCCATCTTGCAGGCAAAGTAATTGTCAGAGGTCTCGTACCTCTCGACACAGGCATGACTCTGAAATACCTATTTCAGCTCTTAGAACATCTCATATGCTCTGTGCCGTTCAAAACGTTTTTGAAGTCCTGGTTCTAAGCCGTAAAGCATGGCACACTAAACTATTAAGTAGTCATCATATCGAGCTTGCCGAACGTTCATAATGTCTGCATCTTCTCCTACAATAGGTCTGTCACCTAGCGGTGCATCAAGGACATAATTCTTCTATGTAGCAATGAGGATAATCCTTAGATCATGGACCCAGTCCGCATTATTGCTACTATATCTTTCGACTTATTTTTCTCTAGGAACATATAAAAAATAAGGGAGCTATATCGCGAGCTATTGATCTACAACATAGATATGCAAATACTATCAGGACTAAGTTCATGATAAATTAAGTTCAATTAATCAAATTACTTAAGAACTCTGACTTAGATAGACATCCCTCAAGTCATCTAAATGATACGTGATCCAAATCAACTAACCCATGTCCGATCATCACGTGAGATGGGGTAGTCATCAATGGTGAACATCTCTATGTTGATCATATCTACTATACGATTCACGTATGACCTTTAGGTCTCCAGTGTTCCGAGGCCATGTTTGTACATGCTAGGCTCATCAAGTCTAACCCAAGTATTCCGCATGTGCAAAACTGTCTTGCACCCGTTGTATGTGAACATAGAGTCTATCACACATGATCATCACGTGGTGTCTCAACACGATGAACTGTCGCAACGGTGCATACTCGGGGAGAACACTTTTATCTTGAAATTTAGTGAAGGGATCATCTTATATTGCTACCGCCGTACTAAGCAAAATAAGATGCATAAAAGATAAACACCAAATGCAATCAAATTATGTGACATGATATGGCCATCATCATCTTGTGCTTTTGATCTACATCTCTAAAGCATCGTCATGATCTCCATCGTCACCGGCTCGACACCTTCATCTCCATCGTTGCGTCGTGGTTGTCTCACCAACTATTGCTTCTACAACTATCGCTAACACATAGTGATAAAGTAAAGCAATTACATGGCGTTTGTATTTCATACAATAAAGACACAACCATAAGGCTCCTGTCGGTTGCCAATAATTTCTACAAAACATGATCATCTCATACAAAACAACGTATAACACATCATGTCTTGAACATATCACATCACAACATGCCCTGCAAAAACAAGTTAGACGTCCTCTACTTTGTTGTTGCAAGTTTTACGTGGCTGCTATGGGCTTCTAGTAAGAACCATTCTTACCTACGCATCAACCACAATGGTGTTTCGTCAAATTTGCTATTTTAAACTTCTTCAAGGACCGGCCATATTCAAATTCGATTCAATTAAAGTAGGAGAAACAGACACTCGCCAGCTACCTTTATGCAAAACTAGTTGCATGTCTGTTGGTGGAACCGGTCTCATGAACGTGGTCATGTAAGGTTGGTCCAGGCCGCTTCATCCAACATTGCAACCGAATCAAAATAAGACATTGGTGGTAAGCGGTATCACGATCACTGCCCACAACTGTTTGTGTTCTACTCATGCATATCATCTACGCATAGACTTGGCTCGGATGCTACTGTTGGGAAACGTAGCATGCAATTTCAAAAAAAAATCCTACACTCACACAAGATCTATCTAGGAGATGCATAGCAACGAGAGGGGGAGAGTGTGTCTACGTACCCTTGTAGACCGTGAGCGGAAGCGTTTCACAACGTGGTTGATGTAGTCGAACTTTCTTTGCATTCCACCGATCGAGTACCGAACCTACGGCACCTCCGAGTTCTGCACACGTTCAGCTCGGTGATGTCCCTCGCCTTCTTGATCCAACAAGACGTCGAGGTAGTAGATGAGTTCCGTCAGCACGACGGCATGGTGATAGTGATGGTGAAGTGATCCTCACAGGGCTTCGCCTAAGCACCACAAAGATATGACCGAGGGTGTAAACTATGGAGGGGCGCCGCACACGGCTAACAATTGATGTTATGTGTTCTAGGCGCCCCCACCTCATATATGTAGGTGCGAGGAAGGGAGGAGCAGCCCTAGGAGGCATCCAAGTGGGAGGACTCCTACTTGGAGTCCCTCCCAAGCCGCGCGCCCCCCTGCCATATATAACCGAGGTGGAAGGAAAGAGGGGGGGAGAGGGAAGGAAGTAGGAATCCTAATCCACACTTTCCTTAACCTCCCCTATTTCCTTCTCCTCCTCATAGGACTGGCCTCTATAGGGGCGCACCAAGGCTGGTGTGTTCCCTCACTTGGCCCATAAGGCCCATATCTTTGCTGGGGGTGCCCGAAACTCCTTTCTGGCGACTCGGTAAGTACCGGGTACCCTCCAGAACACTTCCGGTGTCCGAATACCACTATATATCAATATTTACCTCTCGACCATTTCGAGACTGCTCGTCATGTCCGTGATCTCATCTAGGACTCCGAACAACATTCGGTCACCAAATCACATAACTCATATAATATTATATCGTCATCGAACGTTAAGCATGCAGACCCTACGGGTTCGAGAACTATGTAGACATGACCAAGAAACCTCTTCGGTCAATAATCAATAGCGGAACCTGGATGCCCATATTGGCTCCTACATATTCTACGGAGATCTTTATCGATCGAACCATTATGACAACATACGTAATTCCCTTTGTCCATCGGTATGTTACTTTCCCGAGATTCGATTGTCGGTATCTTCATACCTAGTTCAATCTCGTTACCGGCAAGTCTCTTTACTCGTTCCGTAATACATCACCTCGTGACTAATTCCTTAGTCGTTTGCTTGCAAGCTTACGATGTGTATTACCGAGAGGGCCAAGAGATACCTCTCTGATACTCGGAGTGACAAATCCTAATCTCGATCTATGCCAAATCAACAAACACCTTCGGAGATACCTGTAGAGCATCTTTATAATAACCCAGTTACGTCGTGACGTTTGATAGCACACAAGGCATTCCTCCGGTATTTGGAAGTTGCATAAGCTCATAGTGGAAGGAATATGTATTTGACATGAAGAAAGCAATAGCAATAAAACTGAACGATCAATATGCTAAGCCAACGGATGGGTCTTGTCCATCACATCATTCTCCTAATGATGTGATCCCGTTCATCAAATGACAACACATGTCTATGGTTAGGAAACTTAACCATCTTTGATTAACGAGCTAGTCTAGTAGAGGCTTACTGGGGACACGGTATTTTGTCTATGTATCCACACATATATCAAGTTTTCGGTTAATACAATTGTAGCATGAATAATAGACATTTATCATGGTATAAGGAAATATAAATTAACAACTTTATTATTGCCTCTAGGGCATATTTCCTTCAGCTAGTTATTCATCAGGAAAGCTATCATCAATAGGTAGTGGGTCATCAAGAATATTCTCTAACCTAGACAAGTTATCAGCTACGGGGTTCTCAGCTCCTTTTCTATCAGTAATATGTAAATTAAATTCTTGTAGCAAAAGAACCCACCTAATGAGTCTAGGTTTAGCATCTTTCTTTTCCATAAGATATTTAATAGCAGCATGATCAGTGTGAACAATTCTTTGGAATTAATAATGTAAGATCTGAATTTGTCACAAGCAAAAACAGCTGCTAAAAATCTTCTTCAGTAGTAGCATAATTTCTTTGGGCACTGTCTAGAGTTTTGCTATGGATAACATTTAATTTCTTATCAACTCTTTGTCCTAGAACAGCACCAACAGCATAATCACTAGCATCACACATAATTTCAAAAGGCAAGTGCCAATGAGGTGGTTGAACAATAGGTGCAGAAGTTAAGGCTTTCTTAAGTGTTTTAAAGTCTTCTACACAATCATCATCAAAATAAAATGGAACATCCTTTTGTAAAAGATTTGTAAGAGGCCTAGAAATTTAGTCTTTAATAAACCTCCTATAGAAACCAACATGACCAAGGAAACTATGAATACCGTTAATATGTTTAGGACATGTCATTTTCTCAATTGCATCAACTTTAGCTTGATCCACCTCAATACCTTGTTTAGAAACTTTGTGCCCCAAGACAATACCTTCATTCACCATAAAGTGGCACTTCTCCCAATTCATGACAAGATTAGTTTTCTCACATCTCTGCAAAACTCGATCAAGGTTGCTTAAGAAATCATTAAAAGAAGTTCCGTAAACTGAGAAATCATCCATGAAAACCTCAACAATCTTTTCACAAAAATCAGAAAATATAGGAGTCATACATCTTTGAAAGGTAGAAGGTGCATTGCATAAACCAAAAGGCATGCGTCTATAAGCATAAGTTCCAAAGGGGCAAGTAAAGGTGGTTTTCTCTTGCTCAGGTTGTGAAACAGGTATTTGAGAAAAACCAGAATATCCATCCAGAAAGCAAAAGTGTGTGTGCTTAGATAATCTTTCTAACATTTGATCATAAAAGGCAAAGGGTAATGATCTTTTCTAGTTGCTTCATTTAATTTTCTAAAGTCAATTACCATTCTATAACCAGTAACAATTCTTTATGGGATAAGTTCATTTTTATCACTAGGAACACCAGTAATACCTCCCTTCATAGGGACACAATGAACGGGACTTACCCATCTACTATCAGCTATTGGATAGATTATACCTGCTTCCAGAAGCTTTAATATTTCAGTTCTTACCACTTCTTTCATTTTAGGATTAAGACGTTTTTGATGATCGACAACGGGTTTAGCATCAGGTTCCATATTAATCTTGTGCTGAAAGAAAGTGGGACTAATGCCCTTGAGATCATCTAGAGTATATCCAATAGCAGCAGGGTGATTCTTCAGAATTTTCAATAATCTTTCTTCTTCATGTTCTGAAAGGTTAGCACTAATAATAACAGGATATATTGTTTTCTCATTAAGATAAGCATATTTCAAAGTGTCGGGTAATTGTTTTAATTCAAACACAGGATCACCTTTAGGTGGATGAGGAACTAGAGTTTCAATAGGCAAATTGTGTTTGATCAGAGGTTGTTGTTCAAAGAAAATTTTATCTATCTCATTTCTTTCATGCATATGCATACCATTTTCATGGTCTAGCAATTATTGTTCTAATGGATCAGTAGGAGGCACAACAATAGAAGCAAGACCAACTATTTCATCCTTACTAGGTAATTCTTTCTTATGATGTTGTCTATTGAACTTGGAAAAATTAAATTCATGAGACTCATCACCAAACCGAACACTGATAGTTTGTTTATGACAATCTGTAGTAGCATTGACAATGTTCAAGAAAGGTCTACCAAAGATAATGGGACAAAAATCATCTTGTGGGGAACCAAGAACTAGAAAATTATTAGGGTATTTTATTTTCCCACACAAGACTTAAACATCTCTAACAATCCCGAGTGGTGTGATAGTGTCTCTATTGGCAAGTTTAATAGTAACATCCATGTCTTCTATTTCAGCAGGTGCTATGTCATTCATAATTTCTTGGTATAAGGTAAAAGTAATAGCACTCACGCTAGCACCTAAGTCACATAAACCATGATAACAATGATCTCCTATTTTAACTGAGACAACAGGCATGCCAACAATAGGTCTATGTTTATCTTTTTCATTGGGTTTGGCAATTCTAGCAGCTTCATCATAGAAGTAAATAACATTTCCATCAATACTTTCTACCAGGAGACCTTTAACCATAGCAACACTAGGTTCTACTTTAATTTCTTCAGCTAGTTTAGGTGCTCTAATATTACTTTTGCGAACCACAATTGAAACATTAGTATGTTCCTTTATCCTAAGAGGGAAAGTGGTTTTTCAATATAAGCAGTAGGCACAACTGGATCAACATTGTAAATAATAGTTTCATCTTTAACTATGACCGATTCTTTAATTTCTTCTTTAATAGGGGGTGATATTTAAACCACTTCCCCTTAGGGAGATCAACATGAGTAGCAAAAGATTCACAAAAGAGGCTACTATCTCAGAGTCAAGTCCATATTTAGTGCTAAACTTGTGAAAAGCATCGGTATTCATAAAAGATTTAACACAATCAAATACAAGCTTAATACCTCACTCTTTACCTTCATCGAGTTCCCAATATTTAGAATTGCGTTTAATTCTTTCTAAAAGATCCCACCTGAATTCAATAGTCTTCTTCATAAAAGAACCAGTACAAGAAGTATCGAGCATGGATTGATCATCACGAGAAAGCTGAGCATAAAAGTTCTGAATAATAATTTCTCTCGAGACCTCATGATTGGGGCATGAATATAACATTGAATTAAGCCTCCCCAAAGCTAGAGTGATACTTTCTCCTTTACGAGGACGAAAATTATATATATAATTCCAATCACGATGAACTAGATGCATAGGTTAATTTTTTTGGGTGAAACTCGAATTTCAATCGATTCCAGATCCAATATCATCGCATATCCTATACCATGTCAATGCTTTTACCTTCAAAGATAAAGTGAAAACCTTCTTCTTAGCTTCATCTCCGGATAAACCTGCAAGCTTAAATAATCCAAAATTTTCATCCACATAGATAAAGTGTATATCACGATGTTGAGATCCATCTCCTGCATAAGGATTAGCTAGTAGTTGTTCTATCATACCCGACGGAATTTCATAACCAATATTTTTAGTAGGTGCAGTAGGTTGAGGGGCAACTAATTGTGCTTCCGGTCGAGGTGAAGATACCCCGAACAAACCCCTCAAAGGATGGTTCTCCATAGTAACAAGTGACAATAAATTTCAGCACGTAGTAATAATTTTCCTTACCAATTTTCACTTACCAAGAGCACTTAACTCCCCGGAAACGGCGCCAGAAAAGAGCCTTGATGACCCACATGTATAGGGGATCAATCGAAGTCCTTTCAATAAGTGAGAATGTCAAACCCAACGAGGAGCAGAAGGAAATGACAAGTGGTTTTCAGCAAGGTATTTTCTGCAAGCACTGAAATTGTCGGTAACATCTAGTTTGTTAGCAAGATTATTTGTAATGAGCAAGTAAAGGTAACTGTCGGTGTCAAAACCAGCGGATCTCGGGTAGGGGGTCCCGAACTGTGCGTCTAGGCGGATGGTAACAGGAGATGAGGGACATGATGTTTTACCCAGGTTCGGGCCCTCTTGATGGAGGTAAAACCCTACGTCCTGCTTGATTGATATTGATATTGTGGATGTTTACAAGAGTGGATCTACCACGAGATCAAGGAGGCTAAACCCTAGAAGCTAGCCTATGGTATGATTGTTGTCTATTGTATATCTGTCGACTAGCCTGGCCTCAGTTTATATAATGCAGCAGAGGCCTAGGATAACAAGAGTCCTAGCCGAATACGCCGGTGGGGAGGAGTCCTTGTCTTGATCGCCAAGTCTTGTGGAATCTTCCTTGTATGCGGCAACTGTCCGGACTGGCCCATGAGTATACGGCCATGGGGGTCCTCGGCCCAATCCAACTGATCGGGAGACGACGTGGTGAGTACCCCCTAGTCCAGGACACCGTCAGTAGCCCCCTGAACCGGTCTTCAAGTTAGGGACGCTCCATGATTCTTCCGAACTGTTCTTCATCTTCGGTCGTCGGTCTTGAAAACTGGTTCAACAAATCTTCTCATCTTCGATCTTGAGGATCGCCGAAATGCATTCGACGAGTTTACACGTCGGGTATCCGAGGAGCCCCTTTAAGTTTACGGCCTTTATCAATGCCTTGTTACTTTTATGCCACACCTCGGGTTTGAAGTTATTCCCGGGAGGCAGTGTCGTCTTGCGTCCGAGCTCTAACGCCGGACTACAGTCGAGGTATCTTTTGCATCCGAGCACCAACGCCGGACTGCTTCCCAGCTCTATTGCCGGACTATGTATCCGAGCTCCAACGCCGGACGGTATCCGAGCTCCAACGCCGGACTATGTATCCGAGCTCCAACGCCGGACTGTATCCGAGGTGTCGTAAATCACCTTGGTACAAAGAAATTTGAAGGAGTTTAGCCAAGCTTAATGCCGGAAATGCCCTCTATGGAGCCAGCCACTAGCGTCCGAGCTTTATGCCGGACTGCTTCCGAGGTGGTGCACCACCCCGAATGTGGGCTGATTTTTGTCAATATTTTTGTTTGGTGCAATTTATTCTCTGCCGAGATACATAGTCAGTAGCCCTCAAGGTGGGTATCGGTCTAAAACCCGAGATGCACCTAAAGGATGACGTAAGACCGCTGATCCCAGTAGCCGCTGAGACTCAGGTTGATTTGCAAAATCGGTCTGAGGATCAAGTCCTAGCTCGGCAGAATACTTCGGGACACAAAAAGCGGCGTGCTCAGTCCTCAAGACTCAGGTTGGGTGCGGCCGACCAACCCGAGGATCAAAATCTCCTCGGAGATTGTATTACACTTAAAATTTTCTGCATTGGATAGGCAATGCAGTAGCCCCCGAGACACTAGTCGGGTGGCAATACCAGATCAGGGGATTGATGTGCCCCTTTAATATTTGTAAATAATAAGCCCGAAGCCTAGTAGCCCCCGAGCCTTAATGCGGGCACGGGTGGCCGAATTAAGGATCAATATCCATAATAAAATCACAAATTATGTGTAATGACTCAATGTATCCAAGTACTTTATGTCATTAATGCTCGGATCCGCATTGTACATAACTTTGTTGACCGACCATCGGCTTCAATCTCCGCGGCCAGTAGCCGAGGAGTGTTTGTCCTACTTTATAAAGCCTTTATGAGGTCAAAGATTTACGACAAACAAGGCAATCTGGCCATACGGTTTTATAAACAAAGGTACGCAGAGAGATATGTTATATTACTGTTTAACAGGAGAAATGTCTTCCAAATAAAATAGTCCCGCTATCGGTTCCTTTCTTTGGTTGTCATGCTAAGCATGATCATGAAACCTCAGCTCCAATGTAAGAGCAAAAGATCGAGGATTTAGTTTGGGAGGCTAGTTAATAGCCCCCGGTAGTGATCGGCGACAGTCGAGGTCAAGCCGGAAACACTTCGGCCAATGTTATGAATGGCCCATCATTTAATATAGTCATCGGATCGCTGACCAGTTTACACCTATTGTGACGATCGGTTTTGGCTTTCTCCATCGAGGTGCTTGACCATGCGAGCTGGAAGCACAATCGCAATGGTTCTCCTTTGCACACCTAGCCGAACAAAGCGGGCGTAGGAGGCAAGCGGAGCCGGGCAACCCAACTATTGACCGAAGACACAATTGAAACTGATGCATATATAGCAATATCCGAGAATGTTTTGCGAATCTCTAAAGGTGTCCGACGTTGTAATCTGCGAGACTTGTGCTGAAAACATACAAATAGTTAAAAGTGCCAAAAGCTTGAAAACCAAAAAGCGTCGGTAAAAACATGACGTCGAACAAGATCAAGTGTTCGTGCCAATCCGAAAATTGGACTTTAGAAAAAAAGTGCTTCTGCCGTGCTTTAACTTTGCAGCGACTAAGAAGAAAAACACTTAGTATGAAACGGCTCAAATAAACATAAGAGCCCCCAAGCGACTTGGGTAAAAGTTGACTATAAAATGTAAAGTGACATGTAGAATGCCTTCTAGCCGGATTGTAGATCGTTTGTCGTAGCGGACCTTTTCGCTTCAACCTCTGGACCCAATAGTCCGAGTGTGTCCGAATACCCTTGCGGTTATAAAAACCGGGGCATGCGTGGAGACCAGGCGTAGGAGTCATTAGTGCTTTATCAGACAAGTGCCCAACTAGTTATGTTATATTACATGGTTAGTAAGAAACATCTTCCGGGAGAATAGTTCCGTTAGGGGTTCCTTTCCACAGGAGGCATGCCCCAAAGTGCATGTCGGACTGCGAAAAGAGAGAAAAACATCTGGGGGCAGGTAAATAAATAGGTAAGAAATCATCTTTTAGTTCACCGACCGAGTATTCCCTTAAGAACGCTAGCTTTCGGCTTCACTAAGTCTGAGGTACACATCCGGCTGACCCGGCAGTAACAATCGCAGAGGTGCTCCCTTTACCACCTAGCCGAACAATCGGGAGCGAGGGGTAAGCAGAGCCGAGCAACCCAGCTTGGCCAAAACTTAAGTCATATCGATGCATATAATGGTGAATAAAAGGTACATGTGGAAGTATGACACATGTGTTGGGCATAAAGCCCGATTTAATAAGCTTCTGTTAAAGAAGCCCCCAGGTATAATGAGCACGGGTAGCGCGTCAAGTGTGTGCGAACAAAGTTTTGACAAGAAAAATTTTTACAAGCAACTTTTTTCCGAAAAAGTATAATGCTTGGTCGAACCGAACACAAGTTAGAAATTTAAAACTTTGAGCATGAAGGCAACTTAGCTGGTTAATGTGTTCGGTATTGACGATGCGGTCCGAGCTTGATGCGGGACAAGGTTCCATCCCCCAAGCCGGTCCCGAGGTGGCGAAGCAAAGAGCTCGGCACTGTGAAGTGGTGACATAGCACGGTCAATGCAGGACGGCAGAGTGATGCCGAAGTCCCTGGCATGGGGTAATGAAGTGTTGACGAAGCCCCCCGTCCAGCCGAGGTGACGTCAAAGGATATAGTCCGGCTAGATCATTTTCCTGTGCACAAAAAATAGTGCAAACCAGAGATAATAGTAATAAAAAAATCTTTGCATAATAAATAATTTATGCAAAGTGAGTAATAAAGAAATATGGCCTGGCGCCGAAATCAATGTCGATGCAGGGCGGCGGCGTGATGCGGTAAAGGCATGGCAAGGCCTGAATTCACAGGTCGGTTCGAGTTCCGGACGCGGCGTTCGCCGGACTATGTACGGAAACTGACCGAACCATCATGCGACCGTTGATAATGCGTTCTTGAGGGTACACGGGAATTTCACCATATCACATTCATCATGTTGGTTTGATCCGTGTTCGCTACTTTGATAATTTGATATGTGGGTGGAACGGTGCTTAGGTGTTGTTCTTACTTGAAAAAACCTTCTACTTATGATTAACCTCCTCGCAAGCATCCGCAACTATGAGAAAAGTATTAAGATAAAATCTAACCATAGCATTAAACTTTTGGATCCAAATCCGCCCCTTACGAAGTAGCGCATAAACTAGGGTTTAAGCTTCTGTCACTCTAGCAACCCATCATCTAATAAATACTCCACAATGCATTCCATTAGGCCCAAATATGGTGAAGTTCCATGTAGTCGACGTTCACATGACACCACTAAGGGAATCACAACATACATATCATCAAAATATTGAACACATATCAAGTTCACATGATTATTTGCAACATGACTTCTCCCGTGACCTCAAGAACAAAAGTAACTACTCATAAATAATAATCATGCTCAAGATTAGAGGGGTATTAAATAGCATAATGGATCTGAACATATAATCTTCCACCAAATAAACCATATAGTAATCAACTACAAGATGTAATCAACGCTACTAGCCACCCACAGGTACCAATCTGAGGTTCTGATACAAAGATTGAACACAAGAGATGAACTAGGGTTTGAGAGGAAATGGTGTTGTTGAAGATGTTGTGGAGATTGCCCTCCCAAAGATGGGAGAGTTGTTGGTGATGACGGTGGCGATGATTTCCCCCTCCAGGAGGGATGTTCCCCCGGCATGCTAGAGGGCAAAAGTGCTCCTGCCCAAGTTTCGCCTTGAGATGGAGGTGCTTCGTTTCGAAAGTCCCCTTGATTTTTTCTAGGTCAAAATGACCTATATACCAGAAGATGGGCACCGGAGGTGGGCCGAGGAGGGCACAACCCACCAGGGCGCGCCTGGGGGCCCAAGCGTGCCCTAGCACTACTAGGGAAAAGGCTAGCAGCAGCTGGTTTTAGGTGTGTCGATGGCGCGGGACCGGCGCTACTAATAAGGCGCCTGACTAACACGTAGTAGTAGCGTGCTCACCAGCGCTCTTGCTACACAAGTGTAGCAGCAGCGCTTAATGGAAGCTCGCATCTGCTAGTAGCTCTAGCGCTTTGCTCGGACGTGCTATCGCTATCGTGGCGCTGCTGCTAACTTTTCTCCACTCGCTCTGCTAATTTTAGTAGTTTTTGTTTTTTGGCATATTTGTTTTGTATTTGAACAGGCTTTATAGAAGAATCTTTAGCACATAAAAATGTCATCATGATACACATACAAATGCCTGCGAGACCACAAATGTAATCATAGCATATACATACAAATAGTCTCATCATAATCATCATCCAACACAAAGTGGTATCTTGTCATCATCTCGAAAATAGCGATACATGCAAGTCTCGAATACTTGCAACTACAACGTCATCCATCTAAACAAAGGTATACACGGGAAGAGCTATCACTATGAGTGAGAGCGGGACTATGCAGTACATGAGGTGGTGGTTACGAGTCCTCTCTCACGCTAGCGTGAACCTCAAGTAACTAGCTTCTCCTTCTTGTCTGCTTTTGAAGCCTTTATGGCTGGCGCCCAAGAACCCATTCACTTGCGCCTGACTCTCATGCCACTCGTTGTACACCCCCGGAACCTTCCCTTTGTACACGACATAGCACTTCCATCTCGCCATCAAGAAACTAGGTACCTGTTAGAGATGCATGTTCATGAAGAGGATGTACAATCATATATATGCAAAAAATATACTAGAGCAACACCGTAAAAGAAAGGATTAGCAACTAGATGCAACATACAGTACGCAAACTAATTAACTAGAGGTACGCAGGTCATCATACGCATACTAACAAAGTAGCGTTACGCAAGTTCGGTAGGGATCGTGGACATCACAAAGTTTCATCGCTACAAAAAGTATACAAGTTCAACCGACACATATCATCATCATCGGCATCATAAATCACTATAAGTTCCATCCTTCCATATCATCAAGGATGAACCCTATCTTCTTGAACGGCGTGAGGTCTAGATGTTGCATGCCTATGCGAGTTCGGACGTCAGCTCGCGATATACGGCCGTGGTGGAACATCCCCTTCTCATCAACGACTTCTTTCATGATGATCGTCGCAATGTCCCTTTGGATGCGAAAGAAGTCATCTCTAAGTTTATAATCCGCTTCTCCATGAGATTCTAGCCACTTGTGGATATGATCATCATTTCTGCTTCTCATGCGAAGCTTTTGGTGATCCGTGTTGAACTGAATCATGAGATGGACGATGTAGAATCCATCCTTCTTGCTTGGTTTTGGGACATGGATTTGGAGAAGTTAGTTTTATGCGTGAAACCCATCTTCTTGTTCCTTTGTTTCCCGATCTGCATGTGGCCACCTCTAATGCTGAAGCCTTGGAGAGCATCATCTAGAATATTCATTATGTGGGTGTAGTCTTTTTTCTCGTAGTCTCTGGAAGGGTCAAAATACACGGCGTGGGAGACTTGCGGGTAAAGAACGATAAGGACGGCGCGCCCGTTGCTGCAGGGAAAAGACACCTCAAATTATTCCCCATAGAGAGAGAAGGAATGATTGAAATGTACGAAAGGGTTGTCCGGAACTAACTTACTTTAGATGATAAGGCACGAGGACAATTTCCCTGTCCTTATTCTGTACCACGAAGTTTTGGAGGTACTCCCTAGCAGTTTCACGCTCAAAGTTGCTGAGACTCAAGAAAGACTCGTGCATGTAGTACGGATCCACCACACAGAGTTGCGAGACTTCTTCACTCTTCATGACGGAGCTCATATGTAGCGCAAAAAGGCGGACGATTGTAAAATCGAGCCGCCTTGTCGGAAACATCTCAAAGATATGGTCAAACCACAGGAAGAACACCTCCGCAGGCCGTGTCTCGATGTAGCACTTCCCCTCAGGCACACGAGCCGCGTATGTCGGATATCCTGGATCCTTTGAGGCTAGTGGGCTTTTCTCAGTCGACAGCACATGGTCGTGCAGTCTCCTGAGATCCCCTGATAGTGCCTCCAGCGGTTTCGGCGGTAGCATCGGCTCGCCCGTGAGATGGGACATGGCCGCACCTTTCACGGGTACACTCTCTTCAGAATGCATCGTCTGGCTGCTATGTGCTCTGGCTTGTCTGGAGGCAGCTATCTTCCCCGATCTCTTCCTCTCCTTTTTCTTGGGCACACCTTCCAGACCCTTCCTTAACCCCTGCCCCAGTGTTCCCGGGCTAAGTATTGTACGACCCTCGCGCCCGGCTAGTTGAGCATGTGTTGAGGCGGCATCTTCAGGCGTGTCCTGTGAGGATTTCATGAAGAGAGACTTTTTGCAATCTCTGCTACGACCTTCCTGCCCGGGCATATCATCCATATCCTCATTAGCAAGCTGATAGCCCGATTCGTCATATGGTTGACTCATCATATCTATGTCACAGTCATATGCGTTTGCATTGAGGAAACCCATAGGGTCGACCTCCGTCTCATCATCCATTCTCTATTCTACAGGACAAATTACATCAGCGAGTACTATTGCACCCCCTTCATCATGTCGTCCGCTGCTCTCACCTGGCACTACAGGAGCTGGTAATTGCGTAGGCGGGGTGGTGGTCTCCGCACATGCTTGTTGATGTGTGGTTATTTGTGTGCTCTCGGCCGGCTCCAGACGAATGAGATTCTTCGGCCATAGCAGCACCCAACCCTTGCAGCTTCCAATCCACGGCGGCGTCTCGTCGTCCGCTCCCACATGCTGTACTGGAGGAGGCAAATCCTCGTGCCCCGATTTCACACTGGACAAGCTAACCCTGAAGTGCCCAGCGGGATCGGCTGGTTGTGGGCGTGGGTTGCAAGGGTCCATTTTCATCCCCTTTCCACGTGCACCTTCGGCCTTTGATCAAGTAGAGTATGGTGCAGGGGTTTCTTTTCGCTGCAAACACATATGTCGTGGCGTAAAACATCCGAAAGGCAACAAAATGGAATATATATATATATATATATATATATATATATATATATATATATATATATATATATATATGTTGGTGCGACATGTAATTACCGTGGACGGCGCCGAGCTCAGCTAAAGACGAAGGCCCACCTAGCGCCAGAGACCGAGGACGGGCTGCTATGAGCGGGAGCGGCTGCGACAGGAGGCCCGGTTGCGTGAGCAAGTGATGGTGCGATGGTGTTGTTGTTCATGGAGTTGCTCCCGGCGAAAGTGGGCAACGGGAAATCATGTACCGTCTTGTCTGGATTTTTGTAACATCCCAAATTTTCAATTTGGAATGTTATACATTAGATCATCATGCATATCATATTTTCTTGCATTTTGTTGATCCTAGAAATTTCACGCAACTCAAGGACCCTCGGAGAGAGTTGGAGATTTCGAAATTTTTGTATTTGAGTTCTCTCAAAACTATGAAAAGAGGATCATTGGATTTATTTATTTTATCTTCACATATTTTTGCAATATCAAAAATAAGAGAGGGAATAATATGACTTTCCCAAAATTTAGGAAAAATGAAGATTTAATAAATAAATCAAATTTTGGATTTTTCTCGGAGTTTATTTGCCTTAGGAAAAAATCGTGTTTTAAAAATTGCATTTTGGCCCGTGTTAAAGTTCATTTTCTTGACTCATTTTTAGGAGTCGGGAAAGTTACTTTATTAATTTTGGAGTTCGTTTAGATTTTATTTATTTATTTTTTCTGTGAGACCGTTTTAAAAAAACTGCAGCGCCTTGGGCCAAAGGCCCAAGCCGCAAGCCACCGGCCGGCCAAGGCCAAGGCCATCGCGCGCCACCAAGGGAGCCAGGGAGCTGCCGCTACTTTTCCTTTTCCTAGTAGGACTCTTTTCCTACTTTCGTTTATTCCGTATCTGTTTCTAGATCTTTTCCTCTTGTTTCCTAATCCTAGTCTATTTCTTGTCCCCTACCCCAAGCAAAACCCTCCCCTCCCCAATATAAATACCCAAGCACACCCCCCCCCCTCTAGCACATCAAATCAACACCTCTCCTCTCCTCTCCTCACCACACCGCGTCGCCGCCCCTACACACCGCCGCCGCCCCACACCGCCGCCGCCCTATGCCGCCGCTGCCCTCACCGTGCCGCCGCCGCCCTCACCGCCGCCACCAACGCCCGCCGCCCCGAGCCCCTCGCCTCTTGAGGTACTAGCCCGCGCGTCACCTTTCGGTTTCGTTCCAATTTCCGTTCGGTTTTCTAGATCGGTTTTCGTTTGGTTTTCTTTCCAAAACCCTAGATCGGTTTTTCTCGCCGGTTTTTCTTTCCGGTTTTGTTTAGCACGCGTTTGCCGGACCGTTCGTCCTAACGAACGTGATCACCGGTTTGCTTCAGTTAATGAACATCCGTTCGTTCAACCGTTCGTATTTTCTCTCTCATCGGATTTATTCCGCTATTTTCCGATCGCGATTTCAGATCCGATTTTCCTTCTAGTCTATCTTCTCGCTCGTTTATCGGAATCAGGTGATTCAAGCGCCTGGAGTTTCGTTTCGAAACCGCCGCTCCGACTAATCAACTTAAACAAAGTTTTGCTACTGTAAAATTTGACCTAGTTTCAACTTGCTAGAACCGAGTTGTTTTCTTTCGTCGTTTGACTTTCGTTGCTTTATTTGATTCGATTCTTTTTGCAACCAGGGTTCTTAAGTTGAACTTTCTGGTTAGATCTTTTATTCGAGATTTACCTGTGCATTAGATGAGTACTTATTGTATGCTTGTTGTTTGTCTGCGATAGATTACCCGGAGTGCGCCGCTTGTTACTTCGAGTCTCTAGGTTTGCGGATCGTCGACAAGGCAAGTAACACTTGATCATACTTTTCTACTACCCAGTTTTTATGCATTAGACCAATACTCAAACACTTGCATGATTAGGATCTAATTAAATTGTGGGTTGGGAAGTAGATTGAGGTAGTACCTATTACCTGTTTTACTTATGAAACCTTTGGGAGTTACTTCTCGTTTGCTTTTTATGCCATGCTATGCTAGTAGGCGTGGATTGGGTGAGTGAATATCCATGACAGATGTGAGATTGTTATTAATGGTTTATTTAAGGTGGCAACTTAAACACACATCCGGGTGGATTGAGGCACTGGTTTCTATCGAGGACTTGCCTGTTTTTCTTGGACCGCCACCCAGTGCTCAAAGGGATCATAAGATAATTCATACTAGTAACTTCGTGTGCAGCCACAAGCCATTATGGGCTCTGGCATAGTTGACTAAGTCGTGCGAACTCTTATAGTGGTGGACTAGCAGATGTAGGGGATGTAGGTGTACGGTCCACCCATCGTAAGGTGCTAAGCGCTTCGAAGACTATGTCTCGGTCATCCGTTTCTTAAACACCATGTAGTGCGAGAAACCAAGCGGAGGCGATCGAGTCTTGTGGGGAAAAGTGTGCAAATCTCTGCAGAGTGTACAAACTAATCATGATTAGCCGTGTCCCCGGTTATGGACATCTTGAGTATCTAGTACTTGAATATCATGTGAATCTCAACATGTTACTCTAATTAATATTGTTGGGTTTTAATGAGTACTTTTAATTGGGATTGAGGATCTGTCAACCATTCTCAATGTTTAACAACCACCATGATAGTTAAACAAATTTATTCCTTTGCGAGAGGGAAAATTGGCTTTATGCAAAACTGTAATCGTAGAACTTTTCCACCAGCCACATATGCATGTAGTACAGGCTTATCATTCATTATTCTCTATGTGTTACATTGCCAGCATATTCCATGTCTGACCCGCTGGCTACAACTTTCATGTTGCAGACTTTTCGAACGACAGTAAGGTGCTTTAGGTCGTGGTTCTATACTCGATGATGCATTTGGAGTTGATGGACTCACTTATCTTCCAAGTCTTCCGCTGTTATCGTTATTAGATGGCCTTAAGCCATATTTATTGTAATAAGTCCTCTTTTGGGCAACGATGTAATAAGTGTGTGATTGCTACTCTGTTGTAAATCCTTGAAATCTTGTGTGGTGTCGGCATTCTTGATCCAGGATGACACCGAGCACGATACTTGATCCATTCGGTCGGGTCGCCACGAGATGGTATCGAGCACACGTTGATCAGAGGACACGACCACTAAGTTAAAGCCATAGATCACTATTCTCTTCCCATTTTCTAACTCCTCATCTTTTCTACTCTTTTAGGATGACGGACGCGAAGATCAAGTACTCCCAACCAGATGATGGCACACCTTTTGGATTTCACTTGAAGGAAGTCACCAAGTACCTGAACATAGGACTACCAAGTTTCACGGGACTTTCAACGCCACTCTGCTGAAGAGGAGCTGGAAGATTCAAGCTCACGTTTGGGAAGGACATTCGCCCCAATCACCAAGCCTATAGATAGTGTTTTGGTGCACCAACTTCGAGTGCAGGAAAGAGCATGGCAGCTCATATCACCATGGGACGCATTGGAGAAGTTTATCAAGAAGATCTCAAGGACACTATCTACCAGATTTGCGGACGCGGAATGAACAATGGGAGATAGTCAGCACCAAGAAGGACAGATCCATTGCAGCTTTCATCCAGAGTTAAACCAGCACATTCGACGCCGGAGAACCAGATGTGCAATGATATGATAGAGTTGAAGAATGCAAAGGGAAGGATCATCGCACTTGAAGGAGAACTGAAGTCTACACGCAAGGACTACATGGACGAGATCGTAGCTGTAGCAAGACACAATAACGATCTTAAGTATGAGATTGAAGAACTCAAGAAGAAATTGGCGCTCAAGAATGAAGACAAGTACATCGGCTGTCCGAGCAACTACATCATCATCGACGACACCGATTCGGATCCAAGTGAACCCGACTTTGAAGACGAAGCTGGAGCAGACATCATGGAGTCTTCCACCGATTCAAATTAGTAGATGACCCCCACATATTAGTAGTATTACCTCCATGTAAACATTATAGTACACGCACTTTTGCGATAGTTAGATCGTTGTAAGCCCTTTGTTTGAATTGAATGAAGTGATTTTGTGTGCATTTGCTCATGTGCATTTGGGTAGTGTTTTCTCCTTAGACCTCACTCTATTCTTAATTTCTCATCTTTTCTAAACCCATCAGATGCCTCCGAGACGCAACCCCGAGTTTGTTTTCCCGCCAGAGATCACCCAGTTGCTTCAGCAGCAGAACACTTTGATCCAAACATTGGTACAGAACCAAGGCAACAACAACAACAACCCACCACCACCACCACCTGCGGATCACTTGACTCGTTTCCTTAGGCTGAATCCGCCGGTGTTTTCCAGTAGCACCGAGCCCATAGTAGCAGATGATTGGCTCCGTAAGGTAGGGAGGAGTTGACCACTGCGGGATGTCTGAGATGGAGAAAAGGTGAAGTTTGCTGCACACCAGCTTGAAGGACCAGCGGCAGCATGGTGGGAGAATTTTACAGCCACTTACCACTGAGACACAACATCACATGGGATCAGTTTCAACAAGCTTTCCGACCGCCCATGTCTCGGCAGGAGCTATGGCCATGAAGAAGCGTGAGTTTCGCAACTTACGCCAAGGAGGAAGGACTGTTGGCAAGATGTGGATGATTTTAGTAAGTTAGCACGTTATGCCCGGATAGCGTTGCTACAGATGCAGCTAAGCAGGAGAAGTTTCTGGAAGGACTGAATGATGAATTAAGCATGCAGTTGAAGGTAGCAAGTTTCAATAACTACCAGGAGTTGGTAGACCGCGCCCTCATGATTGAACGAAAGCAGCAGCAAATTGAGAATCGCAAGAGAAAGTATGGGCAGGGGAAGTATAACTCTGGAGCCCAGCAGAAGCCTCGTTATACCTCTAAACAGGGAGTTCAGCATACCCATGGAGGAGGTAGTTCGCACAACCATAATGGCCACAAGAATGGTAATAGGAATGGAGGAAGCAACGGCCAGAACCGGACCACACCAACAACCCCAGCCAAGAAAGACTTGAGCCATGTCACCTGTTACAAGTGTTCCAAGACCGGACATTATGCAAATGAGTGTCCCGAAGGCCAAGGTGGAAATGGAAGCTCTGGAAAGAAGCCAAACCCTTTCAACAGGGGACAGGTGAACCACATTGATGTGGAGGAGGTTGAAGATCAGCCCGATCAAGATGTCGGTAAGTTTTTGGTTAAGTCATTTACTGCACTAGTTCTTTTCGATACTGGTGCATCGCATTCATACATATCAAGGGGATTTGTAGAGAAGTATAGCCTACCTACTCGGATTCTTAAAACCCCTATGCTAGTAAGCTCACCAGGAGCGGATTATATGGCCAGACAAGGATGTTTTCAAGTGCCATTAAATATAGGAAGGCATGTGTTCCCGACGGATTTGATCATTTTGGAATCCCAAGGATTTGATGTGATACTCGGTATGGATTGGCTGTCGATGTATGGAGGAAACATCGATTGCGCAAGTAAGACGATTTTGCTCACAACGCCAGAAGGAAGAAGGATTAAGTATGTATCACAGCATGAGCCGAGGAGAGCTCATGTAAATTGCCTATCAGGAGTTGTGCAGGAAGAGGTGCCAGTTGTGAAGGAGTACCCTGATGTATTTCCTGAGGAATTGCTAGGAATGCCACCGGATAGAGACATTGAGTTTTTGATTGAGCTGTTGCCAGGAACAGGCCCGATATCGAAGCGACCATACAGGATGCCCGCACAGGATTTGGCGGAAATCAAGAAGTAGATTAAGGAGTTGTTGGATAAAGGTTTTATACGCCCAAGTTCTTCGCCTTGGGGATCACCCGTACTGTTAGTGGAGAAGAAGGATGGATCGTTAAGGATGGTTGTTGATTATCGTGGATTGAATGAAGTAACAATGAAGAACAAGTACCCACTACCTATGATAAATGATCTGTTTGATCGTTTGCAAGGAGCTAAAGTGTTTTCCAAGATCGATTTGCGATCAGGGTACCATCAGTTGAAGATTCGGGAGCAGGACATACCTAAGACAGCATTTACCACGAGATATGGACTGTATGAATATACCGTTATGTCATTTGACTGACTAACGCGCCAGCCTATTTCATGAACACGATGAACAAAGTGTTTATGGAGTTTTGGATAAGTTCGTCGTGGTGTTCATAGATGATATTTTGGTTTTCTCGAAGAATGAAGAAGAACATAAGGAACATTTGCGATTGGTTTTGGAGAAACTGAGGGAACATCAGTTATATGCCAAGTTCAGCAAATGTGAGTTTTGGCTAAAGGAAGTTGGATTTCTTGGACATGTTATATTCGGAGAAGGGATAGCAATTGACCCCACGAAGGTTGAGACCGTAACCAAATGGGAAGCACCAACGACAGTTTGAGAGATCCGAGTTTCCTTGGACTCGCAGGATACTACCAAGATTCATTGAGAATTTCTCAAGGATTGCAAAGCCTATGACGGAATTGCTGAAAAAGGATACCAAGTTCACATGGACTGAGGACTGTGAGGCAAGTTTTCAGGAGTTGAAGAAAAGATTGGTTACCTCACCAGTGTTAATTTTGCCAGATCAGACCAAGGATTATGAGGTGTATTGCGACGCTTCACGTCGAGGACTTGGAGCAGTGCTTATGCAGGAAGGAAGAGTTGTTTCGTATGCTTCACGACAGCTTAAGCCTCATGAGTTGAATTATGCCACACATGATTTGGAGTTAGCAGCCGTAGTGCATGCATTGAAGACATGGAGACATTTCCTCATTGGAAATCATTGTGAGGTGTACACGGATCACAAGAGTTTGAAGTACATTTTCACGCAGAAGGAGTTAAATCTTAGACAAAGGAGATGGTTGGAACTTATCAAGGATTATGATATGAGATTGCATTATCATCCCGGAAAGGCTAATGTAGTAGCTGACGCATTGAGCCGCAAGAGCCATGTCAATACGCTATTGACGGGAGAAATACCAAAGGAGCTAGCAGAAGATCTTCATGAGCTATGTTTGGAAATAGTTCTGAGAGGCTATGTAGCAGCATTGGAGATTCAGTCTACCTTGATGGATAAAATCAGGGAAGCTCAGAAAAAGGACAAAGAGATTGTGGATATAAAGAAGAAAATGAGCGAAGGAAAAGCAAAGGGATTTCGTGAGGATGAGCACGATACCCTATGGTTTGAGGACCGTATTTACGTGCCAAATGACCCGGAGATCAGGAAGTTGATTCTGCAAGAGGCACATGATTCACCCTACTCGATTCACCCAGGAAATACCAAGATGTATTTGGATTTGAAGGAAACGTTCTGGTGGACCGGAATGAAGAAGGATATCGCGGAGTATGTAGCAGTTTGCGATGTATGTCAGAGAGTGAAGGCAGAACATCAGAAGCCAGCAGGATTGTTGCAACCATTGCCGATACCCGAATGGAAGTGGGATAAACTAGGCATGGATTTCATCACAGGTTTGCCAAAGACTCGTTCAGGCTATGATTCGATTTGGATTATAGTCGACCGCTTGACGAAGGTAGCTCATTTCATTCCAGTCAAGACTACCTATAGCAGTGCTAAGTTGGCAAAGATATACATGACCAGAATTGTGTGTTTGCACGGAGTTCCGAGGAGTATCGTATCAGATAGAGGAACCCAATTTACCTCAAAGTTTTGGAAACAGTTGCATGAAACGTTAGGAACCAGGCTAGAATTCAGTACAGCTTTTCACCCACAGACAGATGGACAGACCGAGAGAGTCAATCAGATTTTGGAGGATATGCTGAGAGCTTGTGCACTAGACTATGGACCTAGTTGGGACGATAACTTGCCGTATGCTGAATTTTCTTATAACAACAGTTACCAAACCAGCTTGAAGATGGCACCTTTCGAAGCCTTGTACGGAAGGAGGTGTAGGACACCGTTATCATGGGACGAAGTTGGAGACCGTCAGTTGTTTGGACCAGATTTGATTAAGGAGTCTGAACAGAAGGTTAAGTTGATTCGCGATAGGCTCAAGGTAGCCCAGTCAAGACAGAAAAGCTATGCGGATTCAAAACGCAAGGCGATAGGCTATGAAGTTGGAGACAGAGTTTATCTCAGAGTATCCCCACTACGAGGAGTTAAGCGATTTGGAGTTAAAGGAAAGTTAGCACCACGTTTCGTTGGACCGTATAGAATCTTGCAACGCATGGGAGAAGTTGCTTATAAACTGGAATTACCAGAAGGGCTGTCAGGAGTTCATGACGTATTCCATGTTTCTCAGCTGAAGAAATGTCACGCCGAGATGGTGGTAGTACCGCTAAGAGATACAGTGCCACTTGAAGCAATTCAGTTGAAGGATGATTTAACATATGAGGAGAAACCAGTCAGGATTCTCGAATATGCCAGCAGAGTTACTCGTAGCAAGGTTATCAAGTTTTGCAAGGTTCAGTGGAGCCACCACTCGAGGATGAAGCCACCAGGAAAGAGAAGAAGATTTGCTCAAGGACCACCTCACCTATTTTCTAGTTAACCCGAATCTCGAGGGCGAGATTCATCTTAAGGGGTAGGTTTGTAACATCCCAAATTTTCAATTTGGAATGTTATACATTAGATCATCATGCATATCATATTTTCTTGCATTCTGTTGATCCTAGAAATTTCACGCAACTCAAGGACCCTCGGAGAGAGTTGGAGATTTAGAAATTTTTGTATTTGATTTCCCTCAAAACTATGAAAAGAGGATCATTGGATTTATTTATTTTATCTTCACATATTTTTCCAATATCAAAAATAAGAGAGGGAATAATATGACTTTCCCAAAATTTAGGAAAAATGAAGATTTAATAAATAAATCAAATTTTGGATTTTTCTCGGAGTTTATTTGCCTTAAGGAAAAATGCGTGTTTTCAAAAATTGCATTTTGGCCCCGTGTTAAAGTTCATTTTGTTCGACTCATTTTTAGGAGTCGGGGAAAGTTTACTTTATTAATTTTGGAGTTCGTTTAGATTTTTTTTATTTATTTTTCTGCGCGCGAGACCGTTTGAAAAAAAACTGCAGCGCCTTGGGCCAAAGGCCCAAGCCGCAAGCCACCGGCCGGCCAAGGCCAAGGCCATCGTGCGCCACCAAGGGAGCCAGGGAGCCGCCGCTCCTTTTCCTTTTCCTAGTAGGACTCTTTTCCTACTTTCGTTTATTCCGTATCTGTTTCTAGATCTTTTCCTCTTGTTTCCTAATCCTAGTCTATTTCTTGTCCCCTACCCCAAGCAAAACCCTCCCCTCCCCAATATAAATACCCAAGCACCCCCCTCTAGCACATCAAATCAACACCTCTCCTCTCCTCTCCTCACACCACCGCCGCCCTTACACACGCCGCCGCCACCCCACACACGCCGCCCTCGCCGCCGCCGCCCCTCACGCGCCCGCCGCCGCCACCGCCGCCGCCACTAACGCCGCCGCCCTTGAGCCCCTCGCCTCTTCGAGATACTAGCCCCGCGCCGCGTCACCTTTTCGGTTTCCTTTCCGATTTCCGTTCCGGTTTTCTAGATCGGTTTTTCGTTTCGGTTTTCTTTCCGAAACCCTAGATCGGTTTTTCTCGCCGGTTTTTCTTTCCGGTTTTGTTTAGCACGCGTTCGCCGGACCGTTCGTCCTAACGAACGTGATCACCGGTTTGCTTCGGTTAATGAACATCCGTTCGTTCAACCGTTCGTCGTTTTCTCTCTCATCGGATTTATTCCGCTATTTTCCGATCGCGATTTCAGATCCGATTTTCCTTCTAGTATATCTTCTCGCTCGTTTATCGGAATCAGGTGATTCAAGTGCCTGGAGTTTCGTTTCGAAACCGCCGTTCCGACTAATCAACTTAAACAAAGTTTTGCTACTGTAAAATTTGACCTAGTTTCAACTTGCTAGAACCGAGTTGTTTTCTTTCGTCGTTTGACTTTCGTTGCTTTATTTGATTCGATTCTTTTTGCAACCAGGGTTCTTAAGTTGAACTTTCTGGTTAGATCTTTTATTCGAGATTTACCTGTGCATTAGATGAGTACTTATTGTATGCTTGTTGTTTGTCTGCGATAGATTACCCGGAGTGCGCCGCTTGTTACTTCGAGTCTCTAGGTTTCGCGGATCGTCAGCAAGGCAAGTAACACTTGATCATACCTTTTCTACTACCCAGTTTTTATGCATTAGACCAATCCTCAAACACTTGCATGATTAGGATCTAATTAAATTGTGGGTTGGGAAGTAGATTGAGGTAGTACCTATTACCTGTTTTACTTATGAAACCTTTGGGAGTTACTTCTACGTTTGCTTTTTATGCCATGCTATGCTAGTAGACGTGGATTGGGTGAGTGAATATCCATGACAGATGTGAGATTGTTATTAATGGTTTATTTAAGGTGGCAACTTAAACACACATCTGGGTGGATTGAGGCACCTAGTTTCTATCAGGACTTGCCTTTTTTTCTTCGGACCGCCACCCAGGCTCAAAGGGATCATAAGATAATTCATACTAGTAACTTACGTGTGCAGCCACAAGCCATTATGGGCTCTGGCATAGTTGACTAAGTCGTGCGAACTCTTATAGTGGTGGACTAGCAGATGTAGGGGATGTAGGTGTACCGGTCCACCCATCGTAAGGTGCTAGCGCTTCTGAAAGACTATGTCTCGGTCATCCGTTTCTTAAACACCATGTAGTGCGAGAAACCAAGCGGAGGCGATCGAGTCTTGTGGGGAAAAGTGCGTAAACCTCTGCAGAGTGTACAAACTAATCATGATTAGCCGTGTCCCCGGTTATGGACATCTTGAGTATCTAGTACTTGAATATCATGTGAATCTCAACATGTTACTCTAATTAATATTGTTGGGTTTTAATGAGTACTTTTAATTGGGATTGAGGATCTTGTCAACCATTCTCAATGTTTAACAACCACCATGATAGTTAAAAAAATTATTCCTTTGTAGTAGGGAAAACGGCTTTATGCAAAACTGTAACAGAGAGCTTTTCCACCAGCCACATATGCATGTAGTACAGGCTTATCATTCATTATTCTCTATGTGTTACATTGCCAAGATATTCCATGTGTTGAGCCGTTTTGGCTGCAACTTTCATGTTGCAGACTTTTCGCACGACAGTAAGGTGCTTTAGGTCGTGGTTCTATACTCAGTGATGCCCCTGGAGTTGATGGACTCACTTATCTTCCAAGTCTTCCGCTGTTATCGTTATTAGATGGCCTTAAGCCATATTTATTGTAATAAGTCCTCTTTTGGGCAACGATGTAATAAGTGTGGGATTGCTACTCTGTTATAAATCCTTCGGCATGTGTGGTATCAGCATTCTCGATCCGAGGATGACACCGAGCACGAGACTTGATCCATTCGGTCGGGTCGCCACAATTTTCCTTCGCCCGCTTGATGATAATGGAACCAAGTTAGTAGCGAAATCATTTTCAGCAGGCGATTCTGGCTGCATTATTTTCTTTGTAGCAACTCATATTTGTCCTCGGCTGCTTTTTTCGCGTCCTTAGCTGCTTTTTTCTCGACCGCAAGCTTCACCTTTGCGTCGATGTCCGCCTGACTAAACTTCTTTTTCTGCTTCTTGGCCTCCGGGCCCTCGTTGTAAAACACCTTCCACGTGGCGCCGCCTCCAGCGTCGTGCACACGACCATATTATGACCGCTGGCCCAAAGGGAGTCCCTTAAGTTCGTTCAAGGCCCGATTGAGAGGGGTGTCCCACTTGGGCCTCATCGGAGAAGTAGGCTTTCGGCTGCAAGCTGGTGTTGCTTCTTCAGTAGTCTAATCAATTTCCTCGTGATCTGGTCCATGTAAAAAACCTTTTTCTCCTTGTCCCACTTGTAGCGGACCCTGATGAAGTCATGCTCCAAGGGGTTGGTGAACTTCGCGAAGGGGTCTGGGAGACCCGCGGCTTCACGTTCTGCATCCTCCTTATCCCATATGGGCCTTTTACCAAGGTAGCCACGGCTTCCGAGGCCATGCTTCCCCGTGTTCCTTTGCTGAAGGCTCTTGAACTTCGCAGCCTTAGCCTTGGCTGCCTCGGTAGCGCAAGTGTCCTTGAACTTTTCGAACTCCTCTTCCGTAAGTGTTGGATTTTCCTCCAGAATCTTGGACAGGGGGTTCCTCAACCTCAATAGCTCGTTTCACCCTCCCTTTCTAGGAGGCCAAATCATTGCTGAACATGCCCATGGCGTGATTGTTAATCTTTTTCATCTTCGGATCATCCTACGGTTGTTCTATGTTATCATCCCGGTCAGGGAACTTGAATCTCTTGTGCAACTTTGTTAGGAGCAACTGCGTCAAATGTTCTTTACTCCTTAAGTCATCATCATTGATGCTCGCGCATTCCTGTAGGATGCATCCTACTTGGTTCCCATAGCACTTGCGAGGTTCTTCCGGCTCTAATGGCTCAAACTTGCCAGGTGCCATCTTTGTGATCACAAGTCGTCCAATCCCTAGTTTGTTAGGTTTTCGTATCCTCTGCTTCTTATGCTTCCTCTTTTCGGTAGCGGCATCGGCGCCGGTACCTTCCCCGCCGGTACCTTCCCCACCGTTCTCGGTGCCGCCATCGGTGCCGGCACCGTCGGTGTCGATGTCGGCGTCAGTACCATCGTCGAGGCCGACCTGCAAACCTTGCTTAGCAGTCAAATAGTCGAGGTACTCTTGTTCACCCTCATAATCCATCTCGTCTGCATCTTGGTCAGAAGGTCTAGTTTCTTCGTTGTTCGACATGTTTCCTATGATTAAGTGTCCTCATGTATTTCTAAAAGTATGAATAAATGAGAAAATACATAAAAGTATCTATGTGCCAGCACTCGATATGCCAACTATGTAGCACAAATCATGCCTTTATTCATGGCAAATTTCGGCATGACCTTTGCTAAAAAATGGACATATCAAGCGCTTGGAATTCACCGGAACGGAAATGAATCAACATTCCGGCGTAACATAGGCCACTCGGATCATTTACCAAAATTGAACCAAAACATCACATGTCCAAATGACATGTTCAAATTCCAAACATGACATGTCCAAAACATGACATATCCACATATCACATGTCTAGTTCAAACTTGCATATAAATTCAGCCTACCTAAATTTGCTTTGACAGGGGATGTTGATTTGGACAATTTCTTAAATGCTGCCTTTTCTTTTAACTACAATTTCTTAACCCTAAATTTCTGTCCTATTTTAAAACCTAGCTAAATTCATAACTAAATAGATAACCTAATTAACCTACTTCCCTAACTAAAACCTAAGTAAATTAACCGAAGAACCCTAGCTAGCAGAGAGAGAGAGAGGGGCGGGGTTTACAGAGGGTGCAGGGGCGAGGAGGCAGGCTCGACGACGGCCGAGGTTGGGAGGGTAGGAAGCAGAGGAGGGAGGTGAGGTCCGACGGGTCGGGGGCGAGCGCGCCGGGGTCGGGGGCAAGGGCCGGGTCGGGGGCGAGCGCCGGGGTCAGGGGCGAGGGTCGGTCGGGCGAGCGCCGGGGCGGGTCGGGGCGAGCGCCGGGTCAGGCGAGGGTCGGGTCGGGGCGAGCGCCGGGCGGGTCGGGGCGAAGGCCAAGAGCGACAGTCTGACGGGGAAGAGAGTGGGGATTTGGGGGGAAAAGAGGCGGGATGAAGCAAGGAGAGTGAGAATTTTGGGTTAAGTGGACATAGCAGTAGTGCGTTTAGACAAAACGCGCTGCTACTACCTTCACTAGCTGTAGCGGTTTAGACCAAATGCGTTGCTACTATCTTCAGTAGTTGTAGCGGTTTTATAAGGAAATCGCTACTGCTAGCTTGACTGTAGCGGTTTTATAAGGAAATCGCTACTGCCAGTTTTCCTTTTTCTTTTCCTTTATTTTCTCCCACTTTTATTTCCTGAGAGCAGTGAACAAAGGGAAGGCGATATATATTGCATCATTTGACGGTTAAATATGTATACAAAATAGGAACATATATATTACATCATTGGACCCATGCATAATAATGGCTAAGTGTGTATACAAAATAGGAATATATATATATATATATATATATATATATATATATATATATATATATATATATATATATATATATATATATTACATCATTTGACCGATAACATACGGTTCCTCGTCTTGACGTTTTCGTTTTGAGTCAGCTTCTTTTCCTTCTTGTTCGTCAAGAATAATTGAGCCCCTCATTGTGACTTTGCCTTTTCCATGGAGTACGATTTTCTTAGGTAATGTAGTATTGATTCTTCTTTTGACGTATACTTCATCATCATCGTCATCTTCCCTCATTGGGTTGTCGTACTGATCATAGTCTTCCTCGTTGGCGACTCCATCCATTCCAATGATGTTCCTTTTGCCTCTCCTCACGACAACACGACCGGGATTGCACGGGTCGGTTATGAAGAAGCATTGTGTCACGTGCTTAGCGTGTACCCATGGCTCGGTTTTTGCAATAGCGTTCACGGTAGCGCTCTTGGCGTCGGGTATAGTCATGGTAGTGAAAATCCGGTTTTCTCTTTCGACATTCTTAGCCCATCGACACGGAACATCGCCGTGTTGTGCAGCCGAGTAGTCAAGCTCCCAGATCTCCTCGACCCTTCCATAAAATCGTTCGATTCTTGCTGTTGTCGCTGTCGGTCATGCATGCCATCGTCACCCCGAGTTTCGATCATCACTGTCCATATCTTTGGCCTCCGTAGAACGTGTATCCGTTGATATCATATGCACGATAGGTTACGAGGTTCGGCGAGGGCCATGTGCTAAGGCGTATATGAGCAATCCGTCCTTAGAGCCCTCCTCCGGGATTAGCAATAATATGCTCTTTGAACCAATGCAGGAAAGTGGAGTTGTGCTCTCTAGTAACTTCGGCGTCCGTCCTGCATACCCCCCGGTCACGATACTTCTTTGCGATAATTTCTTTGTGTAGTGCCACGAAAGGATCTACCTCGTCTAGGTGTTGTAGCACTACCAAGTTTGCTCTGTCAAAGTCATTGCGTCGATCTGAGTATGCCACGTGCAGTTCCCTGCGATCGTTGCAGTGACCTTCTCCTTCGAGCCTCCCATCGTGCTTGTTAACGGGCAAACCAACACTAACACCAGGCGGCTGGTCTGCGCCATATAGAAAATTCTCACAGAAAGAGATGCACTCTTGTGTCAAATAGCCCTGGACGATGCTTCCATCCAGACGGGACATGTTACGAACGAATCCTTTGATGATCCCATTCATCCTCTCAAACAGCATCATGTTGTGCAGGAATGACGACCCCAGGTCTATTATGTCATCCACAATATGGACACACAGATGCACCATCACGTCAAAGAACGCGGGCGGGAAGTACATCTCAAGCTCATTCAGTATCACAACGATCTCTTCCTGTAGCCTTCGGAGCTGCTTCACACTGATCGACTTTCGAGAGATGACATCGAAGAAGTTGCAGAGACCAATAAGCGTGTCACAGACGTGCTTGTCCATTATCCCTCTGGCAACAGGTAGTATTTACGTCATCATCACATGACAGTCATGGGACTTCATCCCACTAAACCTTTTCTTGTCCATGTCTAGATATCTGCTTATCTTGCCACAGTAACCGGAACTAACTTTGAATCCGGTAAGGCACTTAAAGAATTGATCGATCTCAGCCTGACTTAAGGTGAAGCAAGAAGGGGACAATAATCCTCTTTCTTTATTTTCTTGCCCTTCTTCTCACGTGCCTCTGTCTCCGTCTCTGTCTCGTCTGACATTTTACCGGGCGGCATGTGCAGATATTCCCTGATTTTCAAATCTTGCAAGTCTTTTCTTGCCTTCGGCCTATCCTTGGTCTTATCCGGCATGTTCATCAGTGTTGCGAGCAAGCTCTCAAGGACATTCTTACATATATGCATTTGATCAAGGCAATGAGGTGTATCGAGTTTGTGCCAGTACTCCAAGTCCTAGAACACAGACCTCGTCTTCCATACCTTCAGCAGCGGCTCCGGCGCCTTTCTCATCATCTTTCCCGGTGCAGGGCACTCCTTCCAGTTTTTTAACAGCTCATCAATTTCGGCACCGCTCCGCTTACGTGGAGGTCCTCAATGCTCAGTGTGACCATTGAATAGATCTCCACAGTTTCTCCACGGGTCGTCCTGTTCGAGCCATCTTCGATGCCCCATGTACACGATTTTCCCAGACCCGCCATCTTTCCTTGACGTTAGCTGCTGAGACGTCGTATCATCCATGCATCGCGTGCATCCGCAATATCCATGGCACACCTGGCCTGCCACATATCCATAACCGAGATAGTCGTGCACTCTCGTGATCAGCGCGGCTCTCATGTTGAAATATTCGCCTTTGTTGGCATCCCATGTCTTGGCCGGTGTTTTCCATAACATGTCTAACTCCTCTTGAAGTAGCCCCAGATACAAATTAATATTATTTCCTAGTTGTTTCGTCCCTTGAATAAGCATGCTCATGTGAATGTACTTCGATTTCATGCACAACCAGGGGGGAGGTTGTACATCCATACAAACACGGGCCATGTGCTATGGTTGGTGTTCTGGTTGCCAAACGGATTCAGGCCATCGGTACACGCGCCGAGCACGATGTTCCTTGCATCACATTAAAAATACTGATAAAAGTTGTTCAACGCTCTCCACTGGCTTCCATCCTTGACGTGTCTCAGCTTCGGATCATCTCCATCGTCGGGCTTCTTCCTCTCCGCGTGCCAGCGCATTAGCTTTGCTTCCTTGGGATCTACAAAATACCTCCGAGACGGGAGTGATCGGTAAGTACCATACAACTTTCGGGACATTTCTTCCGGCCTTCTTGTATCGAGAAGCATTGCACACCGGACAGCTTGTTTTTTCCGCGTGCTCCTTCCGATAAATTATGCAATCGTTGATGCATGCATGGTATCTAACGTGTGGCAGATCAAGAGGGCACACGATCTTCTTGGCCTCATCAACACTAGTAGGACATAGATTACCCGCGGGAAGAACATCCTTTAGTACTTGAGATGCTCATCGAGGCTAGTGTCGGTCCATTTGTTTTTAGCCTTCGTCTTCAGGAGTTGGAGCGTGAAACTCAAGCGGGTCACCTCAGGATTGCAACCATCATACAATGGAGTGTTCGAGTCTACCACCAGTTGCTCCAGCTTAGCCTCCTCTCTAGAAGCAACTCTCTCAGTACTTGTCTCCTTGCGAAGCAATGCTTGAACATGAGGGTCCCGCACAATTGCACTTAGTACCGACGAACTCTGCTGCGTGGAGTCCATGTCGTTCTCTCCGCCGCCATGTCCGGCCCCTTCTCCTCCGCCATGTCCGGGCCCTTCTCCGCCACCATGTCCGGCCTCTTCCCCGCCGCCATTATCGATCATCTCTTCGTCTTGCCCCGTGTCATCATTGCCTGCCATGTCGGCATCCTCAACATCGTCATCCTCATCTTCAATTATCCACCGAGTATAGCCATCCATGAAACCAGTCATGAGCAGGTGCGCTTCGACACGACCATCGTCATGGGGGTCGAGCCAAACTATTCATTTGCATTTTCGACACGGACATAAAACCTCTGTCCGGTTATTTTCTTTCATGTCCTGCACCGCCGATCGCAACCACCTGTCCACCATCGTTCCATCGACCATCGCCAACTCGCACGGTAATAATAAACAAATTGATTATAAAAATGCGTGCATGCATCAAAGTCATACAAAATTCGCATGACCTTCCTTAAAATAGGACATATATAGATCTAGAGTTTGCTCGAATTAGCCGAAACAGAAATAAATCGACATTTCGGCAAAACATAGGCAACTCAAAAGCACAATTTGGCGTCAACTCATGCCACACACACAATTTCCATAAACATATCACACACACATAAACATATTTCCATTTTGCAAAAGCATGAAATTTTAATCACCTCTATCTCGAGATCGAGCACACGGTGGAGATGATGATGTAGGGAGATCAAAAGTGCAAAAAGCTCTTCTTGACAAAGATAGATCTAGTTAGGGGGCAAATAGGTCACTTAACTAAATGCTACATCTACCTAGCTACCTAATTTGGGAGGAGACAACTTCAACTAGTGGAGGGGGAAGGAAAAAGAGAAAGGAGATGCATTAATGGAGGTGGTGTAGTTAGGTAGGAGTAATGAAGAGAGAGAAAGGTAGGTAGAAGAGGGAGAGTAATGGGGGAGAAGTATTGAGGAAGAAGAAGAGTGAGAGTGGGAGGATATGGGAGGTAGGGGAAAGGGAAGAGAGGAGGGGGAAGGGGAGGACGGGTGGGGAAAAGGTGGTGGGTTGGTGCGGATTAGCAGTAGCGCGGGACGTAAAACGCGCTGCTGCTAAGAAAGTAGCAGCAGCGCGCTTTTGGCAAGGGCGCTACTGCTAACTGGGACCAAAAGTGTGCCCAATTTGAAATTTAGCAGCAGCGACCTCAGAAAAACCGCGCTACTACTACAGCTATAGCAGAAGGCTGCTCATGGTTAATCGCGCTGCTGCTAAATGGAGTTTGGTGGGCACTGTCGGTCGATATTTGTAGCAGCGCGGGTTACACTGAGCGCGTTGCTGCTAAAAACTTGTCAGTAGCGAGTTTTCCACACCCACGCTACTGCTAATTAGCAGCAGCGCTCCTTTTTGAGCCGCGCTGCTGCTAAGATTCTGTGTATAGGGTTTTCCCTAGTAGTGTAGTGTCTTGTGCTCACCAGGGTGGCCCCCTCTTGTAGTTATTTGCTCCAGTATTTTTTAATATTCCAAAACAATTCTTCGTAAATTTTCAGCTCATTTGGAGATGTGCAGAATAGGTAACTCTGGTGTAGCTTTTTCAGGTCCAGAATTCCAGCAGTCGGAATTCTCCCTCTTTGTGTAAACCTTGCATATTATGAGAGAAAAGGCATTAGAATTACTCCAAAAAGTATTATTATGCATAAAAAACATTATAAATAACAGTAGGAAAACATGATGCAAAATGGACGTATCAGTGTCTGCTGCGTGTGTTAGTGTGTGTGGTGACCACTTTTTTTTTTTGAAAGATCCAGCATCGCTGGCACTCATTGATAATAGCAGGAAGCAAAGGAAAACAACAAGGTGGTTAGGGTCCTAGGACCAAAAGATACGAAGATCAAAGAAAAAGAAAAACAACAACCCTAATAGCTGTAGCACAACACTCCATACTAGACAGCACAGCTCCCACTCCGAAAGTGAACTACAAAGGAAATTAGGCAAGGTTGGCGTCACGGAGGATCACCGAACGAACCGCCGGTCATGTTGGAAATATGCCCTAGAGGCAATAATAAATTAGTTATTATTATATTTCCTTGTTCATGATAATCGTTTATTATCCATGGTATAATTGTTTTGATAGGAAACTCAGATACATGTGTGGGTACATAGACAACACCATGTCCCTAGTAAGCCTCTAGTTGACTAGCTCGTTGATCAACAGATGGTTACGGTTTCCTGACCATGGACATTGGATGTCGTTGATAACGGGATCACATCATTAGAAGAATGATGTGATGGACAAGACCCAATCCTAAGCCTAGCACAAAGATCGTAGTTCGTATGCTAAAGCTTTTCTAATGTCAAGTATCATTTCCTTAGACCATGAGATTGTGCAACTCCGGATACCGTAGGAATGCTTTGGGTGTACCAAACGCCACAACGAATCGGGTGGCTATAACGGTGCACTACTGGTATCTCCGAAAGTGTCATTGGGTTGGCACGAATCGAGATGGGATTTGTCACTCCGTAAACGGAGAGGTATCTGGGCCCACTCGGTAGGACATCATCATAATGTGCACAATGTGACCAAGGGGTTTATCACAGGATGATGTGTTACGGAACGAGTAAAGAGACTTGCCGGTAACGAGATTGAACAAGGTGTCGGCATACCGACGATCGAATCTCGGGCAAGTACAACACCGCTAGACAAAGGGAATTGTATACGGGATCGATTGAGTCCTTGACATCGTGGTTCATCCGATGAGATCATCGTGGAACATGTGGGAGCCAACATGGGTATCCAGATCCCGCTGTTGGTTATTGGCCGGAGAACGCCTAGGTCATGTCTCAGATGGTTCCCGAACCCGTAGGGTCTACACTTAAGGTTTGATGACGCTAGGGTTATAAAGGAAGTTTGTATGTGGTTACCGAATGTTGTTCGGAGTCCCGGATGAGATCCCGGACGTCACGAGGAGTTCCGGAATGGTTCGGAGGTAAAGATTTATATATGGGAAGTCCTATTTTGGCCACGGAAAATGTTCGGGATTTTTCGGTATTGTACCGGAAGGTTCTAGAAGGTTCGGAGTGGGGCCCACCTGCATGGGGGACCCACATGAACGTAGGTAGTGGGGAAGTCCCCACACCCCTGGTCAAGCGCACTCAAGATCCCCCTTAGAAGGAATAAGATCATATCCCAAGGATAAGATCAAGATCCCTAAAAAGGGGATAACAATCGGTGGGGAAGGAAATGATGTGATTTCTTTCCTCCCACCTTGCCAACGCCCCAATGGACTTGGAGGGCAAGAAACCAGCCCCTCCACCCCTATATATAGTGGGAGGCGCATGGGAGCTTCACCTTGCCCCTGGCGCAGCCCCCCCCTCTCCCAAGTCCTCCCGCTCTCCATGGTGCTTGGCGAAGCCTCGCAGGATTGCCATGCTCCTCTATCACCACCACACCGTCGTCTGCTGCTGGATGGAGTCTTCCCAACCTCTCCCTCTCTCCTTGCTGGATCAAGGCATGGGAGACGCCACCAGGCTGTACGTGTGTTGAACGCGGAGGTGTCGTCTGCTCGGCACTAGGATCTCCGGTGATTTGGATCACGACAGCACGACTCCTTCAACCCCGTTCTCTTGGGACGCCCGCTTAGCGATCTACAAGGGTATGTAGATGCACTCTCCTTCCCTCGTTGCTAGTTTCTCCATAGATAGATCTTGGTGACACGTAGGAAAATTTTGAATTTCTGCTACGTTCCCCAACAGGTCACGCGTCATCGTATACTGCCAGCCGCCCACCGCGGCTTCGACTTCACAGGAACAGGTGATTGAGGCACTCCCATGGACACGTCGGAGAAGAAGAGCCAACTACCATGACCAAGGCCACGCCTCCGACATTTCTCACTGCCGTCATCATTGCCATAGAAGTCACCGTGCATGTCCAGTCGAAGGAAGGACCAAAGGGATCAAAGTCTCCAAGACGGTGCCCTAAAGAGGGGAACAACGTTGAAGATGATGCCACCGCCCGACCCTGCAGCAGGATCTGGGTTTTCTCCCGAAGCACTTGATCCGGGAGTAGTGGCTGTGAGATCCTCGATGACGCCTCCAAGGAGGATAGCCACGCCCAGAGGCGCCTTCGTCGCTGGCCGGCCAGCACCGGCAAGGCTTTCACCTGATGCAGCCATTCCCCCGCAGTAGGCCGAGGTTGACCCGTACCTCTATTGGACCGAGCACCCCCACACAGCGAGCACGCCACTGCCGTGCAGAGCCACCAGCTAGCCTCCCCGATGACGGGCCAACAGAGACTAGATCGGGTCTTGCACCCCATATCCAACCGTGGCCGGAGCCTCCCTACTCCAACAAGCGGTAGCTGGGCACCAGCAGCCGGCAGTGCCCCTCCCGGTCCGCCAGACACGGATGACCTGGCAGATCCAGGCCCCCCGACACATGGCTGCCCCTCGTACCCCCGACGTGCCCGCAGTACCCCCTGCGTTGCCACGTCCGCCGCAGCCCTCGCGTGTCACCTCGCTCATTCCAGCGCCGGATTTCCGTGCACCCGAGCCCGAATCCGCAGCCTCCCGCGCCACAACCATGCGTAGCCTCCGGGCCATCCTCCTCAACGCGCCAGATCCGCGCGCGGGCCCAACCACGCCGGCGCCCTTGGAGTCAGGCCATGCCCGCTGCTCTATGGGAGCGAGCAGCCCGCACGCGCGCCGCTCGACACACGCTCTCCACCACGCCCGCATGTCCCTGCAGCACAACTCCTCCTCTCCGTCGCGCGCAGGCCAGATCCGCGCGCGCCCCGCGCGAACAGCCGCGCCACGACCTCCCTCCGTCATGCAGGCCGATGACCGTGTCGCCCGCAGGCAGCCGGAAGCCAGCCCGTGCTCCCGACTGGCACGCCAGCCAACCTCTCGCACGGCCGCTGCAACTAGCCACTCGCCGCAAGCCGCCGTCGCAGGAAGCCTCCCTCCACGCGCCGCCCTAGGCCACCGCGTCGCGCATGCGAGCCCCCGCGCTGCCATGGCCCCACCCTGTGTCGTCCTTGGCAGCCTCCTCGCCTAGCTTGAAGAGGAGGGAGATGAAAGGTGAAGGAAATATGCCCTAGGGGCAATAATAAAGTTATTATTTATTTCCTTATATCATGATAAATGTTTATTATTCATGCTAGAATTGTATTAACCGGAAACATGTTACATGTGTGAATACATAGACAAACAGAGTGTCACTAGTATGCCTCTACTTGACTAGCTCGTTAATCAAAGATGGTTATGTTTCCTGGCCATAGACATGAGTTGTCATTTGATTAACGGGATCACATCATTAGGAGAATGATGTGATTGACTTGACCCATTTTGTTAGCTTAGCACTTGATTGTTTAGTATGTTGCTATTGCTTTCTTCATGACTTATACATGTTCCTATGACTATGAGATTATGCAACTCCCGTTTACCGGAGGAACACTTTGTGTGCTACCAAACGTCACAATGTAACTGGGTGATTATAAAGGTGCTCTAAAGGTGTCTCCGAAGGTACTTGTTGGGTTGGCGTATTTCAAGATTAGGATTTGTCACTCCGATTGTCGGAGAGGTATCTCTGGGCCCACTCGGTAATGCACATCACTATAAGCCTTGCAAGCATTGTAACTAATGAGTTAGTTGTGAGATGATGTATTACGGAATGAGTAAATAGACTTTCCGGTAACGAGATTGAGCTAGGTATTGAGATACCAACGATCGAATCTCGGGCAAGTAACATACCGATGACAAAGGGAACAATGTATGTTGTTATGCGGTTTGATCCATAAAGATCTTCGTAGAATATGTAGGAGCCAATATGAGCATCCAGGTTACGCTATTGGTTATTGACCGGAGACGTGTCTCGGTCATGTCTACATTGTTCTCGAACCCGTAGGGTCCGCACGCTTAAAGTTTCGGTGACGATTGTATTATGAGTTTTTGTGTTTTGATGTACCAAAGGTTGTTCGGAGTCCCGGATGTGATCATGGACATGACGAGGAGTCTCGAAATGGTCAAGACATAAAGATCGATATATTAGACGACTATGTTCGGACACCGGAATAGTTTCGGGGAGTTTCGGACATATACCGGAGTACGGGGGGTTACCAAAACCCCCCGGGGAGTTTAATGGGCCAAGATGGGCCTTAGTGGATAAGAGGAAGGGCGGCTAGGGCTGGCCGCGCGCCCCCTCCCCCTCTAGTCCGAATTGGACAAGGAGGGGGCGGCGCCCCCTTTCCTTCCCCCTCTCTTGATCTCTAGACACAACAACTGATCTCTTGATGTCTTAGCCATGTGCGGTGTCCCCCTCCACCACATTCCACCTCGATCATATCGTAGCGGTGCTTAGGCGAAGCCCTGCGTCGGTAGCATCATCATCACCGTCACCACACCGTCGTGCTGACGGAACTCTCCCGTGAGGCTCTGCTGGATCGGAGTTCGCGGAACGTCATAGAGCTGAACGTGTGCTAAACTCGGAGGTGTCATATGTTCGGTACTTGGATCGGTCGGATCATGAAGACGTACGACTACATCAACCGCGTTGTGCTAACGCTTCCGCTTTCGGTCTACGAGGGTACGTGGACAACACTCTCCCCTCTCGTTGCTATGCATCACCATGATCCTTTGTGTGCGTAGGATTTTTTTTTGAAATTACTATGTTCCCGAACAGTGGTATCAGAGCCTGGTTTTATGCGTAGATGTTATATGCACGAGTAGAACACAAGTAAGTTGTGGGCGATACAAGTCATACTGTTTACCAGCATGTCATACTTTGGTTCGGCGGTATTGTTGGATGAGGCGGCCCGGACTGACATCACGCGTACGCTTACGCGAGACTGGTTCTACCGACGTGCTTTGCACACAGGTGGCTGGTGGGTGTCAGTTTCTCCAACTTTAGTTGAACCGAGTGTGGCTACGCCCGGTCCTTGAGAAGGTTAAAATAGCACCAACTTGACGAACTATCGTTGTGGTTTTGATGCATATAGGTAAGAACGGTTCTTGCTCAGCTCGTAGCAGCCACGTAAAACTTGCAACAACAAAGTAGAGGACGTCTAACTTGTTTTTGCAGGGCATGTTGTGATGTGATATGGTCAAGACATGATGCTATATTTTATTGTATGAGATGATCATGTTTTGTACCGAGTTATCGGCAACTGGCAGGAGCCATATGGTTGTCGCTTTATTGTATGCAATGCAACCGCCCTGTAATGCTTTACTTTACCACTAAGCGGTAGCGATAGTCGTAGAAGCAATAGTTGGCGAGATGACAACGATGCTATGATGGAGATCAAGGTGTCGCGCCGGTGACGATGGTGATCATGACGATGCTTCGGAGATGGAGATCACAAGCACAAGATGATGATGGCCATATCATATCACTTATATTGATTGCATGTGATGTTTATCCTTTATGAATCTTATTCTGCTTTGATTGACGGTAGCATTATAAGATGATCTCTCACTAAATTTCAAGATAAAAGTGTTCTCCCTGAGTTTGCACCGTTGCCAAAGTTCGTCGTGCCGAGACACCACGTGATGACCGGGTGTGATAAGCTCTACGTTCATCTACAACGGGTGCAAGCCAGTTTTGCACACGCAGAATACTCGGGTTAAACTTGACGAGCCTAGCATATGCAGATATGGCCTTGGAACACTGAGACCGAAAGGTCGAGCGTGAATCATATAGTAGATATGATCAACATAGTGATGTTCACCATTAAAAACTACTCCATCTCACGTGATGATCGGACATGGTTTAGTTGATTTGGATCACGTGACCACTTAGATGATCAGAGAGATATCTATCTAAGTGGGAGTTCTTAAATAATATGATTAATTGAACTTAAATTTATCATGAACTTAGTACCTGATAGTATTTTGCTTGTCTATGTTGTTTGTAGATAGATGGCCCGTGTTGTTGTTCCGTTAAATTTTAATGTGTTCCTTGAGAAAGCAAAGTTGAAAGATGATGGTAGCAATTACACGGACTGGGTACGTAACTTGAGGATTATCCTCATTGCTGCACAGAAGAATTATGTCCCGAAGCACCACTTGGGTGCCGTGCCTGCTGCAGATGCAATCGGCGACGTTAAGAACGTCTGGCGAGCAAAGCGATGACTACTCGATAGTTCAATGTGCCATGCTTTAAGGCTTAGAACTGGGGCTTCAACGATGTTTTGAACGTCATGGAGCATATGAGATGTTCCAGAGTTGAAGTTAATATTTCAAGCAAATGCCCGGATTGAGAGATATGAAGTCTCTAATAAGTTCTACAACTGCAAGATGGAGGAGAATAGTTCACAAGGAACATATACTCAAAATGTCTGGGTATAACAATCACTTGATTCAACTGGGAGTTAATCTTCGGATGATAGTGTCATTGATGTAATTCTTCAATCATCGCCACCAAGCTACAAGAGCTTCGTGATGAACTATAATATGTAAGGGATGGATAAGACAATTCCCGAGCTCTTCGCAATGCTAAAGGCTGCGAAGGTAGAAATCAAGAAGGAGCATCAAGTGTTGATGGTCAATAAGACGACCAGTTTCAAGAAAAAGGGTAAAGGGAAGAAGAAGGGGAACTTCAAGAAGAACAGCAAACAAGTTGTTGCTCAAGAGAAGAAACCCAAGTCTGGACCTAAGCTTGAGACTGAGTGCTTCTACTGCAAGCAGACTGGTCACTGGAAGCGGAACTGCCCCAAGTATTTGGCGGATAAGAAGGATGGCAAGGTGAACAAAGGTATATGTGATATACATGTTATTGATGTGTGCCTTACCAGAGCTCGCAGTAGCACCTGGGTATTTGATACTGGTTCTGTTGCTAATATTTGCAACTCGAAACAGGGACTACGGATTAAGTGAAGACTAGCTAAGGACGAGGTGACGATGTGCGTGGGAAATGGTTCCAAAGTCGATGTGATCGCCGTCGTCACGCTACCTCTACATCTACCTTCGGGATTAGTTTTAGACCTGAATAATTGTTATTTGGTGCCAGCGTTGAGCATGAACATTATATCTGGATCTTGTTTGATGCGAGACGGTTATTCATTTAAATCTGAGAATAATGGTTGTCCTATTTATATGAGTAATATCTTTTATGGTCATGCACCCTTGAAGAGTGGTCTATTTTTGTTGAATCTCGAAAGTAGTAGTACACATATTCATAATGTTGAAGCCAAAAGATGCAGAGTTGATAATGATAGTGCAACTTATTTGTGGCACTGTCATTTGGGTCATATTGGTGTAAAGCACATGAAGAAACTCCATACTGATGGACTTTTGGAATCACTTGATTATGAATCACTTGGTACTTGCGAACCGTGCCTCATGGGCAAGATGACTAAAACGCCGTTCTCCGGAACTATGGAGCGAGCAACTGATTTGTTGGAGATCATACATATTGATGTATGTGGTCCAATGAATGTTGAGGCTCGTGGCGGGTATCGTTATTTTATCACCTTCATAGATGATTTAAGCAGATATGGGTATATCTACTTAATGAAACATAAGTCTGAAACATTTGAAAAGTTCAAAGAATTTCTGAGTGAAGTTGAAAATCATCGTAACAAGAAAATAAAGTTTATACGATCTGATCGTGGAGGAGAATATTTGAGTTACGAGTTTGGTCTACATTTGAAACAATGCAGAATAGTTTCGCAACTCACGCCACCCAAACACCACAAAGTGTAATGGTGTGTCCGAACGTCAGAATCGTACTTTACTAGATATGGTGCGATCTATGATGTCTGTTACTGATTTACCGCTATCGTTTTGGGGTTATGCTCTAGAGACAACTGCATTCACGTTAAATAGGGCACCATCAAAATCCGTTGAGACGACACCTTATGAACTGTGGTTTGGCAAGAAACCAAAGTTGTCGTTTCTTAAAGTTTGGGGCTGCGATGCTTATGTGAAAATGCTTCAACCTGATAAGCTCGAACCCAAATCGGAGAAATGTGTCTTCATAGGATACCCAAAGGAAACTGTTGGGTACACCTTCTATCACAGATCCGAAGGCAAAACATTCATTACTAAAAATGGATCCTTTCTAGAGAAGGAGTTTCTCTTGAAAGAAGTGAGTGGGAGGAAAGTAGAACTTGACGAGGTAACTGTATCTGCTACCTTATTGGAAAGTAGTTCATCACAGAAACCGGTTCCTGTGACACCTACACCAATTAGTGAGGAAGCTAATGATGATGATCATGAAGCTTCAGATCAAGTTACTACCAAACCTCGTAGGTCAACCAGAGTGAGATCCGCACCAGAGTGGTACGGTAATCCTGTTCTGGAGGTCATGTTACTAGACCATGACGAACCTACGAACTATGAAGAATCAACGGTGAGCCCAGATTCCGCAAAATGGCTTGAGGCCATGAAATCTGAGATGGAATCCATGTATGGGAACAAAGTGTGGACTTTGGTTGACTTGCCCGATGATTGGCAAGAAATTGAGAATAAATGGATCTTCAAGAAGAAGACAGACGCTGACGGTAATGTTTCTGTCTATAAAGCTCAACTTGTTGCGAAAGGTTTTCGACAAGTTCAAGGGATTGACTACGATGAGACCTTCTCACCCGTAACGATGCTTAAGTCTCACCTTTAGAGATGCTTAAGTCCGTCCGAATCATGTTAGCAATTGTCGCATTTTATGATTATGAAATTTGGCAAATGGATGTAAAGACTGCATTCCTGAATGGATTTCTGGAAGAAGAGTTGTATATGATGCAACCTGAAGGTTTTATCGATCCAAAGGGAGCTAACAAAGTGTGCAAGCTCCAACGATCCATTTATGGACTGGTGCAAGCCTCTCAGAGTTGGAATAAACGCTTTGATAGTGTGATCAAAGCATATGGTTTTATACAGACTTTTGGAAAAGCATGTATTTACAAGAAAGTGAGTGGGAGCTCTGTAGCATTTCTAATCTTATATGTGGATGACATATTGTTGATTGGAAATGATATAGAATTTCTGGATAGCAAATAAGGATACTTGAATAAGAGTTTTTCAATGAAGGACCTCGGTGAAGCTGCTTACATATTAGGCATCAAGATCTATAGAGATAGATCAAGACGCTTAATTGGACTTTCACAAAGCACATACCTTGACAAAGTTTTGAAGAAGTTCAAAATGGATCAAGCAAAGAAAGGGTTCTTGCCTGTGTTACAAGGTGTGAAGTTGAGTAAGACTCAATGCCCGACCACTGCAGAAGATAGAGAGAAAATGAAAGATGTTCCCTATGCTTCAGCCATAGGCTCTATCATGTATGCAATGCTGTGTACCAGACCTGATGTGTGCCTTGCTATAAGTTTAGCAGGGAGGTACCAAAGTAATCCCAGAGTGGGTCACTAGACAGCGGTCAAGAACATCCTTAAATACCTGAAAAGGACTAAGCATATGTTTCTCGTTTATGGAGGTGACAAAGAGCTCATCGTAAATGGTTACATTGATGCAAGCTTTGACACTGATCCGGACGATTCTAAATCGCAAACCGGATACGTGTTTATATTGAACGGTGGAGTTGTCAGTTGGTGCAGTTCTAAACAAAGCATCGTGGCGGGATCTATGTGTGAAGCGGAGTACATAGCTGCTTCAGAAGCAGCAAATGAAGGAGTCTGGATGAAGGAGTTCATATCCGATCTAGGTGTCATACCTAGTGCATCGGGTCCAATGAAAATCTTCTGTGACAATACTGGCGCAATTGCCTTGGCAAAGGAATCCAGATTTCACAAGAGGACCAAGCACATCAAAAGACGCTTCAATTCCATTCGGGACCAAGTCCAGGTGGGACACATAGAGATTTGCAAGATACATACGGATATGAATGTTGCAGACCCGTTGACTAAGCCTCTTCCACGAGAAAAACATGATCAGCACCAAGGCTCTATGGGTGTTAGAATCATTACTGTGTATTCTAGATTATTGACTCTAGTGCAAGTGGGAGACTGAAGGAAATATGCCCTAGAGGCAATAATAAAGTTATTATTTATTTCCTTATATCATGATAAATGTTTATTATTCATGCTAGAATTGTATTAACCGGAAACATGATACATGTGTGAATACATAGACAAACAGAGTGTCACTAGTATGCCTCTACTTGACTAGCTCGTTAATCAAAGATGGTTATGTTTCCTGGCCATAGACATGAGTTGTCATTTGATTAACGGGATCACATCATTAGGAGAATGATGTGATTGACTTGACCCATTCCGTTAGCTTAGCACTTGATCATTTAGTATGTTGCTATTGCTTTCTTCATGACTTATACATGTTCCTATGACTATGAGATTATGCAACTCCCGTTTACCGGAGGAACACTTTGTGTGCTACCAAACGTCAAAACATAATTGGGTGATTATAAAGGTGCTCTACAGGTGTCTCCGAAGGTACTTATTGGGTTGGCATATTTCGAGATTAGGATTTGTCACTCCGATTGTCGGAGAGGTATCTCTGGGCCCACTCGGTAATGCACATCACTATAAGCCTTGCAAGCATTGTAAGTAATGAGTTAGTTGCGAGATGATGTATTACGGAACGAGTAAAGAGACTTGTCGGTAATGAGATTGAACTAGGTATTGAGATACCGACGATCGAATCTCGGGCAAGTAACATACTGATGACAAAGGGAACAACGTATGTTGTTATGCGGTTTGACCGATAAAGATCTTCGTAGAATATGTAGGAGCCAATATGTGCATCCAGGTTCCACTATTGGTTATTGACCGGAGACGTGTCTCGGTCATGTCTACATTGTTCTCGAACCCGTAGGGTCCGCACGCTTAAAGTTTCGGTGACGATTGTATTATGAGTTTTTGTGTTTTGATGTACCGAAGGTTGTTCGGAGTCCCGGATGTGAGCACGGACATGACGAGGAGTCTTGAAATGGTCGATACGTAAAGATCGATATATTGGACGACTATGTTCGGACACCGGAATGGTTTCAGGGAGTTTCGGACATATACCGGAGTACCGGGGGTTACCGGAACCCCCCGGGGAGTTTAATGGGCCAAGATGGGCCTTAGTGGAGAAGAGGAGGGGCGGCTAGGGCTGGCGCGCGCCCTCCCTCTAGTCCGAATTGAACAGGGAGGGGCGGCGCCCCCTTTCCTTCCCCCTCTCTCCTTCCCTTCCTTTCCCCCTCCTACTCCAACTAAGAAAGAGAGTCCTACTCGGTGGGAGTAGGACTCTCCCCGGCGCCTCCCGGCCGGCCGCCTCCTCCCTCCTGGTCCTTTATATACGGGGGCCGGGGGCACCTCTAGACACAACAATTGATCTCTTGATCTCTTAGCCGTGTGCGGTGCCCCCCTCCACCATATTCCACCTCGATCATATCAGAGCGGTGCTTAGGCGAAGCCTGCGTCGGTAGCATCATCATCACCGTCACCACGCCGTCGTGCTGACGGAACTCTCCCGTGAAGCTCTGCTGGATCGGAGTTCGCGGACGCCATCGAGCTGAACGTGTGGTGAACTCGGAGGTGTCGTGACGCTCGCTACTTGGATCGGTCGGATCATGAAGACGACGACTACATCAACGCGTTGCAGCTAACGCCTGCTTTTCGGTCTACGAGGGTACGTGGACAACACTCTCCCCTCTCGTTGCTATGCATCACCATGATCCTGTGTGTGCGTAGGAAATTTTTTGAAATTGCTATGTTCCCCAACAAAAGGGCCCCGCCGCCACCTTCAATGGAGCCAGCACGGGCTTTGCCGGCAGCTCCTCCGGCGGCGGCGAGCCAAGGGGAGGGTGGAAAAAGGGGGGTGGCGGCACTGATCTAGGGTTTCCCCTGTGTCGCCAAATAAAGCGACACAGGGGACGAGAGGTTGCGTCTAATTGTTAATATTGTTTTCCTTTTTCTTTTTTATTACTTTTTTCTTTTTCCTTTTTAATATTTTTTTTCATGTGGTGATCACTCGTGTGTGGGTTATGCGTGATTTTTAATAGCTAAAGAAAAACTAACACTCGCAAAGAATAACAAAATCTCGTTTTGACGAGAAATGGGCCCCTTCCTTAAAAATGGCTAGCCCGAAATTGAGTTGTTTGCGAACCGAGTGGACACATATTAAATTCACATTGCGGCTATACTAAAAAAATGACAGCCGGACGTCCTCCTTTACGCTTAACTTTACGCTTAAGGCGCTGATTGCGCCAACCAACAGGACGTCCCTCGGGGGAGCTCCTTGTTGGCGCTGTTAGTGCCGATTAGAGATCTGGCGCTCTCAGGGCATCTCCAATAGTTTGTATGTTAGCTTGTTGGTAAAATATGACATGTCATTAATCAACACTTTAACATACAACAACTTCAATGGGTTGTATCTAGTTTGCCCAATAGGATGTGAGACAATAAATAAGGTGCTCTCGCATTCTATATTGGAGCTTGTGCAAGGGGTGTTGGTTCATGTACATACAACCTTCTTCTCTTCCCTCATTTATTGTATGACACATAATCAAAAATTCTATGTGGCAAAGTCTACCAACAACTATCTTAAAATCATTGAAGATGCCCTTAGAGGCGCGTTGCGTGTCGGCCGATTTATTCTTTTCTTTCTTTTAGAAACTGTAAAAAAGGAAATCTACCTTTGACCTAGGCAGCCACCACCTCCAAAACCTAAGGTTTTCTGCCTCCCGCCGGCGCCGGCGCCGGTCCGTCCCGTCTCCGGTGGCCTTAGGGCCATGGAGACGGAGTGGATCTCAGCCCTTGCCGGTGGGAGGGTTCCGTTTTTAGATCTTTTTTCAAGCTCTGTTAGGGTTTGTATCCTGCTCAGGAAGGCGAGACGGCGGCGGCTCCCTGAAGATGGAATAAAGGTCTCCCCGCCTAGCCCCCGTTCCGGTGATGCATTTAGCGTCATCGGTGGGCGTGTGGAGGTGTGTCTCCGGCGGATCTGTATTTGGTGGATTTGCTCGGATTTGTTCGCTGCTCGTGTTCGCTTGTGTGTCCCGAGGTTGGATCCTTTTAATCTACACTCTTCATTTGCGGCGGTTGCTGTTCGGTGCGTTGGTTCTATGGAGTCTTAGCACGACGACTTCCCGGCTGTCTACTACAACAACGTTTGCCCGGCTCCGGCGAGGGAGGGGCGATGACAGCGGCGCGTCTTCGGCTCGCTTCAGTGCTTGTAGTCGTCGCTAGGTGGTCTACGGATCTGGATGCAATTTTTTATTATTTTCAGTGTTCATTGTATTACCATGATTGAAGATGAATAGACTGAAAGTTTTTCCCGCAAAAAAAAAAACTGTAAAAAAGGAACTCGGGCCTCATGATTCACTTAGCAGTGCACCAACCACTACACCATCAAACCACCTGTGCTAACAAACTTCGTTTGCTTTCATTTATTATTTTTGCAGCTCGCAAGCCTCCAAACCTTTTTTCCTTTTTTCTCTTTTTCTATAATGGTTTTGTTTGTCTTTTTTGTGTGCAATTTTCTAAAACAACAAAGATACTTTTTTTCAAATGCATGAACCTTTTCAAATTTGAAAAAAGTTCATTGTTTTTTAAAGTTCATCAAATTTGAAGAAAGTTCATTAAATCTGAAAAAATAGTTCATCAAATTGAGAAAAAGTTCATCATAATTGGAAAAAAATTCATCGAAACTGAAAAAAGTTCATCGAATTTGAGAAAAGTTTATCATAATTAAAAAAAGTTCATCAAATCTGAAAAAAATCATTGATTTTGAAAAAAAAATCAGCAGATTCAAAAAACTTCATAGACTTTTGTAGTTCTGCCTAGGTAAGAGGCGCCTTCAGTGCCAGTTAAAATAATGCACGTGCTGCTGAAGGCGCGGAATAGTAAAAATGCCCCTAGTCGGCGCCTTATGCACCGGCTAGGAGTTCTGCCACCCACTAACCACTAGCTTGCATGTGGTTACTTCGGTCAACGGTTGATCGGTTGATTTAAAAAAACCCAATTCCTTTTTTGTTGGGAGTTTGACGAAATACTATGTTATATGGGCCGGCCCAGGTAAGAGGCGGCTTTTGCGCTAGTTAACAGAATGCACGTGGCGCTGAAGGCGCCAAATAGGAAATGCCCCTAGTCGGCGCCTTATGCGCCGGCTAAGAGTTCTGCCGTACACTAACCACTAGCAATGGGTCGACCCATTGACCATTAGCTTGCATTTCGTTACTTCGATCAACGGTTGATCGGTTGATTTAAAAAAAATATGATTTCTAAAAAAAGTAACAAAAATTGAAAAAAATGTGAACTAACAAACATTCAAGGATTTTTGAAAAAAGTTCATGAATTTGAACAAAATCATGAATTTCTAAAAAAATCACGAATTTGAAACGAAGTTTATTAAAAATTATAAAATTTGAAAAGAATTCATTAAATTTGAAAAAGTTCATCGATTTCAAAAAAAGTTCACCAAATTTAAAGAAATAGTTCATAAAATTGAAGAAAATATCAATTTTAAAAAGTTCATCGATTTTGGAAAAACAAATTTGGAAAAAGTTCTTCAAATTTGCCAAAATTCACGAATTTGAAATAATGTTTATTTATTTTGAAAATATCATGAATCATGTATTTAGCAAAAAGAAAAGGAAAATAAAAATAAAAGTAAAATAAATGAAAAATAGAAAACAAACCAAACTGTTCCAAAGAAAAAAGAAAGGAAAAGGAAAAGAAAAAACCAAACAGAACTGTTCCAAGAAAAAAGAAAAGGGAAAAAGACAAAAGACAAACGAAAGAAGAAAATGAGGAAATATCTGTAAGTGAACACAGTAGTTGAGTTGGCGGGTTTTTGTTGCAACGTACACTAAACGATGTGATCGCCGGTTGGAATCACGCTACTTTTTTTTAGGGTAAGAATCACGCTACTAACCTGAAGTTTTTTGTCTTGAAAAAGAGTAGATGGGCCGGTCCAGCGTGAAAGAGGTGCGTCAGTTTGAAAAATGCACTGTAATGGACACAAAAAGGATTTGCCCCAACCAATGCTCACGTGCATGCTCGGTTGGGCATGCCCAATAAGCACACTCAACAGCTCGCTCGGCTCCATCGCTCGATGGTTGCTCCCTCGCTCGGTCGTTCATTGACAATTTGACTGTTGACACTTTGGCCACAACCATTTGTCCTTGTTAACAGGTGATTTTTTAGCATTTGAAAAAGTTCACAAATTTGAAATAGTTTAGAAAATGTTCAAACTTCGTGAATTTGAAAATTGTTCATAGCTTTGAAAAGTTCATAATTTTTATGAAGTTGACAAATTTGAAAAAGTTGTTGAATTCAAAATAAGGTCACAAATTCGGAAAAATGTGAATTCGGAAAATGTTCATGAATATGAAAAAGTTCATGAATTAAAAAGATCATAATTTATGAAAAAGTTCATAAATTCCAAAAAAAAAAACACACAAATTTGGAAAAGGCCCATTGTCGGTGTCAAAACCGGCGGATCTTGGGTAGGGGGTTCCGAACTGTGCGTCTAGGCGGATGGTAACAGGAGACAAGGGACACGATGTTTTTACCCAGGTTCGGGCCCTCTCGATGAAGGTAAAACCCTACTCCTGCTTGATTAATATTAATGATATGGGTAGTACAAGAGTAGATCTACCACGAGATCAGAGAGGCTAAACTCTAGAAGCTAGCCTATGGTATGATAGTTGTTCGTCCTACGGACTAAAATCCTCCGGTTTATATAGACACCGGAGGGGGTTAGGGTTACATAGAGTCGGTTACAAATGGGAGGAGATCTACATATCCAGATCGCCAAGCTTGCCTTCCACGCCAAGGAAAGTCCCATCCGAACACGGACGAAGTCTTCAATCTTGTATCTTCATAGTCCAGAGTTCGCCAAAGGTTATAGTCCGCCATCCGGACACCCCTAATCCAGACTCCTCAAGAGCCTCGAACCGGACTTCAATGACAACGAGTCCGGAGCGCAGATTATCTTCGCATTGCAAGGCGGGTTCCTCCTCCGAATACTTCATAGAAGATTTTGAACACAAGGATAGTGTCCGCTCGCAAAATAAGTTCAACATACCACCGTAGAGAGAATAATATTTACACCAATCCAATCCGGCGACGATTCTCAGAAGCGTGACATCACACCACGCCAAGCCTTTATTCAAATCGTTTTATCGTCCCACCTCGGCGCACTTAGCGAGGCGGTTTCCTTGGCACGCCTTGTCGAAGCGTAGATCGTGTCCCTTATTCCGGATTCTCATCAATACGGGTGGGTAACCCAACCGTGCCATTAATTACGGCGCTTGGGAGATAAGCGAGTTTTACTAGACCGGTGGGGGGCACATAGTTTCGTCCGCCCATATAAGGGGATAAGGATCCACCTTTCTCATCTACGCCTTCTTCCTCCTTTGCTTATCCATTTTCGCGCACTCGAGCTCCAGCGCCCAAGTCCGCACATTCCACCTCAACCTTCTCCAGCCATGTCCGGAGCGGGAGGCAAGTGGATGGCCTCCTCCGTCATGGAGGGACACATCAAGAAGCTGAGGAAAGCCGGATACTTGTCCAATGGCATCGCAAGACCGGCTCCCTGACAAGGGCAGCTCATCCCCACCCCTGTGCCCCATGAGAGGGTGGTGTTCTCACCCATTTCCTCCGTGGACTAGGTTTCCCACTTCACCCATTTGTCCAGGGAATCATGTTCTACTACGGCCTGGATTTCCATGATCTGGCCCCGAACTTCATCCTCAACATCTCGACGCTCATCGTCAGGTGCGAGGCCTTCCTTCGCATCCAGCCCCACTTCGCTTATGGTCAAGACCTTCAATGTCAAACCGAAGGTAGTGGGCGGCCGCGTAAGCGGAGGCGGAGGCGCCATGGTGGGCAAGATGCCCAACGTTACATGGCTCGAGGGCTCCTTCATGGAGACCATAAAGGGGTGGCAATCGGGGTGGTTCTACATCACCGAGCCGCGTGACCCTCAATGGGCAGCGGCCCCCGAATTCCGATCTGGCATCCCCACACGGCTCACCTCCTGGAAAGAGATGGGCCTGTCGTGGGGTAATTCGGAGGAGCTGACCGGACTCCAAACCTGCGTCCAAAACCTGGTGAGCAAGAAGCTCAAACTGGTCAACGTAGTCTAGGTCATGCTCATCCGCCGGATCCTCCCGTGCCAACAACGGGCTTTCAGTTTGTGGGAGTTTGATCCGGCAAAGCACCGAACCCTGAGTAGGCTCTTCGACACTACGTACAAAGACGCCTGGAAGGTGCTGTTCAAGGGCGCCGAGGCTCCCGCATCCGCTACCGAGGATCGCGGATTGAGCGCGCAGCATCAAGCCAACGCGGCAAGCTATTTTACCCTTTACGGGTTACTTGTTTTCCATAGTTTGATTCTATGCGGGATCTAAACTCCCTTACCTTTGACATGATTGGCAGAAGACGTCCGGGCAGATTGACTGTCCGGCTCCCTTGCCCAAAGACCCAACGGACACCCGCTTGACGGGGCTGCTGGTTCCGGCACCTTACGTGGTGCCGGAGAAGAAGGCCAAGAAGAAGGCCACGAGAACTCGAAAGAGTTCCCGGCGCCCGGTGGTGTCGGATTCATCGTCCGATGACTCCGAGGCGCACTCCTCCCACGAAGACGAGGAGGAGGAAGAAGAGGCCTCTCCCCCTCCTGCGGGGGGAGGAACAAAAAGGAAGGCCGCCCCAACCGGGGGGGCCGGAGGATCCAAGAAGGGGAGGACCCTTCCTCCGGACTACTCCACCAACACCGACGACGGCGAAGAGGAGTGGCCATCCAGGACCAAGCCCCTGGCAAAATCGTAAGTATCCGGATACCAGAATAACTCATGGCGTTCCTTTGTTGCACAGTATCTTCTGACGCTGAATATAATCATGCAGTCCGCCCAAGGCCGGGCTCGATGCTTCGTCGAGCGGCTCCCTGGGTTCGTCGGATGTGAATAGCACTTCACTTCCGGCCGCCTCCTCTCCTCGCGTTGCGGATGATGCCGAGGTGGAGTCCCAAAGGGTCCAAGCCAGAGGAGGTGGTCTTGAGGCGCCGCAAGGAGACCTCCGGACTCCAGCGCAAAGGGACAAAACCCCAAGGGCTCCAAGTCCGCCCTAGGCGGACACCGCACCGAACCGGTGGTTCCGAGTCCGCAGCGCCCCTAGTAAGAAGGGCAAGTTTACGACGCCGGTGACCTCCGCCCAACGAAGGCACGGATAATCTGCTGGAGGTGCTTAACGGCGCCCATCGACGAGGAGCACCGCACTATTATGAGTGTGGTGATCCGGAAGGTTCATCCGCCAAGAGCGGGCTGATGAAGCATGTGCCAGCCTTCTAACAAGCTTTGAGGTATGTATTTAAGATATGTAAAAATATTACCGCATAGACAAGTAGCCTCGATGCTCAGTTTGGTGTTCAAAAGAAAACCGAATCGAGGATCTAAAAGATATACGCAGGAGTCTAACATAAGTATGTCAATATGGGAATGCAAAGGCGCCCGCTGACCTCTGCCGCCAGACCGATCATGGAGGTCGATACATTGAAGCAGAGCCTCGGCGGTCCGAGAACGAGCTCGGCCTTGCCAAGAAGCAGCTCAAGACAAGGAAGGTAAGTAATACCTTATGTAAGTATATAAAAGATGTGGTTGCAAAAATGACAGACCAACGTGAGTATTACAGGGCCACAACCGAGGTGGCGACCCTGAAGGAAGCGCTGTCCAAGGCCGAAGACAAGGCTGCCGTGGAGCGCACCGAGCGAGAGAATGATAACCCACAAGTATAGGGGATCGCAACAGTTTTCGAGGGTAGAGTATTCAACCCAAATTTATTGATTCGACACAAGGGGAGCCAAAGAATATTCTCAAGTATTAGCAGCTGAGTTGTCAATTCAACCACACCTGGAAACTTAGTATCTGCAGCAAAGTGTTTAGTAGCAAAGTAATATGATAGTGGTGGTAACAATAACAAAAGTAAAGACAACAAAAGTAATGTTTTGGTATTTTGTAGTGATGATAACAGTAGCAACGGAAAAGTAAATAAGCGTAAACCAGTATATGGAAAACTCGTAGGCACCGGATCAGTGATGGATAATTATGCCGGATGTGGTTCATCATGTAACAGTCATAACATAGGATGACACGGAACTAGCTCCAGTTCATCAATGTAATGTAGGCATGTATTCCGTAAATAGTCATACGTGCTTTTGGAAAAGAACTTGCATGGCATCTTTTGTCCTACCCTCCCGTGGCAGCGGGGGTCCTATTGGAAACTAAGGGATATTAAGGCCTCCTTTTAATAGAGAACCGGAACAAAGCATTAGCACATAGTGAATACATGAACTCCTCAAACTATGGTCATCACCGGGAGTGGTCCCGATTATTGTCACTTCGGGGTTGACGGATCATAACACATAGTAGGTGACTATAGACTTGCAAGATAGCATCAAGAACACACATATATTCATGGAAACATAATAGGTTCAGATCTGAAATCATGGCACTCGGGCCCTAGTGACAAGCATTAAGCATAGCAAAGTCATAGCAACATCAATCTCAGAACATAATGGATAGTAGGGATCAAACCCTAACAAAACTAACTCGATTACATGGTGAATCTCATCCAACCCATCACCGTCCAGCAAGCCTATGATGCAATTACTCACGCACGTCGGTGAGCATCATGAAATTGGTGATGGAGGATGGTTGATGATGACGACGGCGACGAATCCCCCTCTCCGGAGCCCCGAACGGACTCCAGATCAGCCCTCCTGAGAGATATTAGGGCTTGCGGTGACTCCATATCGTAAAACGCGATGAAAATTTTTCTTTGATTTTTTTCTCCCCGAAAGCCAATATATGGAGTTGGAGTTGGCGTCAGAGGGCCACCAGGGGGCCCACGAGGTAGGGCGGCGCGCCCAGGGAGGAGGGGCGCGCCCCCGACCCTCGTGGACAGGGTGTGGGCCCCCTGGTCTTCATCTTTGGTGAGGATTTTTTATTATTTATTCTAAGATATTCCGTGGAGTTTCGGGTCATTCCGAGAACTTTTGTTTTCTGCACATAAAACAACACCATGGCAATTCTGCTGAAAACAGCGTCAGTCCGAGTTAGTTCCATTCAAATCATACAAGTTAGATTCCAAAACAAGGGCAAAAGTGTTTGGAAAAGTAGATACGACGGAGACGTATCAACTCCCCCAAGCTTAAACCTTTGCTTGTCCTCAAGCAATTCAGTTGACAAACTGAAAGAGAAAAAAAACCTTTTACAAACACTGTTTGCTCTTGTTGTTGTAAACATGAAAAGCCAGCATTCAAGTTTCCCGCAATTATTATGAACTAACCATACTCACAATAACACGTAGGTCTCACAATTACTCATATCAATAATATAATCAGCTAGCGAGCCATAATAATAAAACTCGGATGACAACACTTTCTCAAAATAATCATAACATGATATAACAAAATGGTATCTCGCTAGCCCTTTCTGAGACCGCAAAACATAAATGCAGAGCACCTTTAAAGATCAAGGACTGACTAAACATTGTAATTCATGGTAAAAGAGATCCAGTCAAGTCATACCCAAAATAAACCAATTATAATGAATGCAAAGGACAGCGTGCTCTCCAGCGGGTGATTTTTAATAAGAAGGGTGATGACTCAACATAAAAGTAAATAGATAGGCCCTTCGCAGAGGGAAGCAGGGATTTGTAGAGGTGCCAGAGCTCGATTTTGAAATAGAGATAAATTATATTTTGAGCGGCATACTTTCACTGTCAACGCAACAACTATGAGATGGATGTATCTTCCATACTACATGCATTATAGGCAGTTCCCAAACAGAATGGTAAAGGTTTATACTCCCCCTCCTCCACAAGCATCAATCCATGGCTTGCTCGAAACAACGAGTGCCTCCAACATTCAACGGGTCCCAAGGGAGTTTTGTTTAATTATTTTGATTTGCTTTGATCTTTTGGATCATGGGACTGGGCATCCCTTAAGCATCGCCCTTTCTCGTGAATGAGGAGCGAGTCCACCTCTTGAGAATAACCCACCTAGCATGGAAGATATAGGCAGCCCTAGTTGCACATGAGCTGCTCGAGCATACAAAACAGAATTTTTATTTGAAGGTTTGGAGTTTGGCACATACAAATTTACTTGGAACTGCAGGTAGATACCGCATATAGGAAGGTATAGTGGAATCGTATGGAACAACTTTGGGGTTTAAGTAGTTTGGATGCACAAGCAGTATTCCCGCTTAGTACATGAGAAGGCTAGCAAAAGACTGGGAAGCGACCAACTGAGAGAGCGACAACAGTCGTAAACATGCATTAAAATTAATTTACACCGAATATAAGCATGAGTAGGATATAATCCACCATGAACATAAATATCATGAAGGCTATGTTGATTTGATTCAACTACATGCGTGAACATGTGCCAAGTCGAGTCACTCAATTCATTCAAAGAAGGATACCATCCCATCATACCATATCATAATCATTCAAATAGCATGTTGGCACGCAAGGTAAACCATTATAAATCATAGCTAATCAAGCATGGCACAAGCAACTATAATCTCTAAATGTCATTGCAAATATGTTTACTTCATAATAGCTGAATCAGGAACGATGAATCATCATATTTACAAAAACAAGAGAGGTCGAGTTCTGTAACGCCCTCGATGCGGCTATATCTCCCACGTGTCGAGGCACGACTTAGAGGCATAACCGCATTGAAAGCAATGTCGCAAGTGAGGTAATCTTCACACAACCCATGTAATACATAAGGGAAAGAGATACATAGTTGGCTTACAGTCGCCACTTCACACAATACATAAATAAACATTCATCATGCAGGTTACACTCAAGGTCCGACTACGGAACCAAAATAAAAGAAGATACCCCAAATGCTACACAGATCCCCGATCGTCCCAACTGGGCTCCACTACTGATCATCAGGAAAAGACACATAGTAAAGACCACGTTCCTCATCGAACTCCCACTTGAGCTCGGTTCGTCCACCTGACCGCATCGTCGGCACCTGCAACTGTTTTGGTAGAATCTGTGAGTCACGGGGACTCAGCAATCTCACACTCGCGAGATCAAGACTATTTAAGCTTATAGGAAGGACAGAGTTATGAGGTGGAGCTGCAGCAAGCGACTAGCATATATGGTGGCTACATTCGCAAAAGAGAGCGAGAAGAGAAGCAAAGCACGGTCGTGAAGCTAGTAGCGATCAAGAAGTGATCCTGAACTACTTACGCCGACATAACTCCAACACCGTGTTCACTTCCGTGACTCCGAGAAGAGACCATCACGGTTACACACGCGTTGATGTGTATTTTAATTAAGGTCAACTTCGGTTTTCTACAACCGACATTAACAAATTCCCATCTGCCTCATAACCGGGCACGGCTTTGAAAGATAATACCTGCAGGGTGTCCCAACTTAGCCCATTATAAGCTCTCACGGTCAACGAAGGATATTCCTTCTACCGGGAAGACCCGATCAATCTCGGAATCCTGGACTACAAGACATTTCGACAGCAATAAAACAAGACCAGCAAAGCCGCCCGGTTGTGCCGACAAATCCCGATAGGAGCTGCACATATCTCGTTCTCAGGGCACACCGGATAAGCGAAGCGTACAGGAACCGACGTAATCCAAGTTGCCAAGGAATAGTCCCGTACGGTGCTCTAGTTTGGACCAACGCTCAAGGAGCACCGCCCGGGGTTTAAAATAAGATGACCCTCGGGCTCGCGAAACCCGGGGAAAAAGGCTTAGGTGGCAAATGGTAAAACCAAAGTTGGGCCTTCTTTGGACGAGTCTTATTCAAAGCGAACTGTCAAGGGGTCCCATAAATCACCCAACCGTAAGGAACGCGAAATCAAGGAACATAACACGGTATGACGGAAACTAGGTGGCAAGAGTGGAACAAAACACCGGGCATAAGGCCGAGCCTTCCACCCTTTACCAAGTATATAGATGCATTAATTATAGCAGATATATATTGTGATATCCCCAACAAGTAAACATGTTCCAAAAGGAACAACATCTCCATGTTCCAACAAGGAACAAACTTCACTTCACCGCAACTAGCAACGCTATAAGAGGGCTGAGCAAAGCGGTAACATAGCCAATCAACGGTTTGCTAGGAAAGGATGGTTAGGGGCTGACATGGCAATATGGGTGGCATGATATAGCAAGTGGTAGGCATCGTGGCATAGGCATAGCAAAAGAGCGAGCAACTAGCATAGCAAAGATAGAAGTGATTTCGAGGGTATGGTCATCTTGCCTGCAATGTTCTCAGAGTTGTCGAAAGCTTGATCCTCGTAAGCGTTCTCAACAGGTTCCTCGCTCACGCACTCGCCTCCGGCTCTACCCAAAGCAAGAACACAAACAAAGGAACCACAATAAATCACGGTGCAATGCACAAGCAACATGATGCAAAACATGGCATGATATGCGAGATGTGATATGTTATGCGTATGCGCGCTCCGGAAGGAAAATAATGAACCAGGCATCAACTTTGCAAACCAAGTATGCCGCTGGAAAGATGAGATGATTTCGGTTGAAATCGATATAAAGATCACCGGAATCGGATGCACGGTTTGCAAATGACAAGCAAAACAAGAATGGCACAAATCGCCATTAACAAAGATGATGCCACTTAGCAAGCAACAAGAAATTAAGCTACTGCACCCAAACATACCAACAAAGCACATGACAGTGATCTACTCAAGATGCTTGACAAAAGATGAACACTGAGCTACGGCTAAAACACATCATAACAGGTTCAAACAAGCATGGCAAGCGTGCAAAAAATATCAGGCTGGACATGGCAAAAACAGCATCAGGTAGCAATGTTCAGAGCAAGAAAACAATATGCTACAGGAAGTTATAATAGCAAAACAAGGCATGGCATGAATCTACTCAAAGCATAGAACAAAAGTCCCTTACTGACCATAAGCCAAAAAGGATCAGAAAATATAGTAACACCCATGTCAATATCGCAAGTTTCGTTAACTGATTCAGCAACATGGCATGTCAAAAACAGATAACAAGTAGGCATGTTTGAGAGCTCAAATCACTCACTACAGAGCCTTTCATGATAAACTAAGCATACATACATCAAGGAGACATGGCATAGAATACATACATGGCAAGAACAATATCATAGCATACATGGATCAACCACAACAACCTTGGCAAAATTGAATAACATGTATACAATCTGCCAGGAAACATTTTGTAGCAAAAGTAGAGCTCGATTGACTCAAGCTATGGCACTCCATAATTACAAACAAAGGCATGGATGGATAGAGTATAACCATATGTTCAAAACATCCTTACTGAAGTATCTCAAAATATGCATGGATCTCTCGGTAGCATCAAGTTAACATGGCATCAAAATATCAGCAAAACAGAGCTGAAAAACAGCAACATCAGGACACCTAATTTGCATGCTTGTGCTAGTCACCACATAGATCACAAAAAATACATGGCAGACACCCCTGGAAAGATGGCATGGCATATTACAAAACACATGTAGGACTCAAATTCATAGGGTGCACACATCAATCATAGCAAAAATAACAAAAATGCATGTTCTGTTAAGAAACAGAAACTAACATCACATAGCCTTCTTCTAACAGCATTTCGTGCATCAAGATGAGCTCAAATGAAAATGATGCAGTGAGATGAAATGATCTACTCGTCGAGACGAACAATTTGACATATTACACGCGCAAAATGGAGCTACAGATGCAAAGTTATGATGCGTTGAAAATGCCACAAAATAAACAACGAGATAAAACTTAGATGAATTTGAGGGGGGAAGAAGTCAACCCTCGCACGAGAACCGAGGACGGCCGGGATCCCGATCGGGCGACGGCGGATCTCGCCGGATCCTTGGCGGGACGGCGGCGGAAGAGGGGTCGGCCGGATCCGAGCCGGGAGGCCGGGCGGCGGGAGGAGGAAGCCGGCGATGGGGCGGCGACCGGAGGACACCGGGCGGCGGCAGAGGCGCGCGGCGGCCAGCTGGCGCGGCGGGACGGGGCCGGCGGTGGGCGGCCGAGCGGCCGAAGGGCAGGAGGCGGCCTTGCGGCGGCGGCGCCTGCTGCGCGGGCGAGCGTGGAGCGGGCGCTTGGCCGGGCCGGCTGGCCGGTGGGGCGGGGCGGGCGGGTGGTGGGAGGAGAGAGAGGAGGCCGGCGGGGTGACGTGGCGGCGGCGGATTCGTGGGACGACGGCGCGGACACGTCCGCGGCGGGGTTCTTTGTCCGTGGCGCGAGTAGGGGAAGGCTAGGGTTTGGACCCGGATTTGGACGGGGAAGGTGTTTAAATAGGCATAGAGGGAGCTAGGAGAGTCCAAATGAGGTGTAGTTTTCGCCACACGATCGTGATCGAACGACGGAGAGCATGGAAGTGACTTAGATGGGTTATTGGGCTGTTTTGAAGGGGTGTTGGGCTGCAACTTAAAAGAGGCCTTTGCGAGAGTGCGGTTAACCGTTGAGTACCAAACGAGCTCCAAATGACCCGAAACTTGACAGTGGTCTACGGTGGTATACCAAGGCCACTTGACAAACCTCGGTCCATTCCGAGAAGGTTTAGTACCCGCCACGAAAAAAACGTAAAAGGGGACGCCGGGGACATAGGAGTGCCGGATTGCAAAACGGACAACGGAAAAATGTTGGAATCATGAGACGAACACGTATGCAAATGCGATGCACATGATGACATGATATAAAATGCATGACATGGACAAAAAGCAAAAAGAAGAAAAACCCAACCACGGAGGGAATATCATATCACAATGCCGAAAATCGCAAGAGTTGGAGTTACAAATATGGAAAGTTAAGTCCGGGGTGTTACAACACTCCACCACTACAAGAGGATCTCGTCCCGAGATCTAGGACTGAAAGAACTCCGGATATTCGGAACGGAGGTGATCCTCGCGCTCCCAGGTGGCTTCTCGGTCGGAATGGTGTGACCACTTCACTTTCAGGAATTTGATTGACTTGTTGCGAGTCTTGCGCTCGGTTTCTTCAAGAATAGCAACGGGGTGCTCATGATAAGAGAGATCTTCTTGAAGGTCAATTTCTTCAAAGTTGATAGTGCGCTCAGGAGTCTTGAAGCACTTGCGAAGCTGTGACACGTGAAACACATCATGCACGTTCGCGAAGTTGGACGGAAGCTCAAGTTGATAGGCGAGATCGCCTCTTTTGCCAATGATCTTGAAAGGACCCACGTATCTAGGGGCAAGCTTCCCTTTGATATCGGGCAACGAGTGCCTTTCATTGAGAGACGCGAGGTAGACATGGTCTCCGATTTCAAAAGCCACATCACGGTGCTTACATCATAATAGCTTTTCCGCGCGATTATGCGGCTTTGAGATTCTCACGAATGACTTTGCACATTTCTTCCGCTTCGTGATCAAGTCATTGCCAAGAAGTTGGCGTTCACTGTCTCGCACCAATTGAGAGGAGTACGGCACTTTCGCCATAGAGAATTTCGAATGGGGCCTTGCCGAACTCGCTTGGAAGCTGTTGTTGTAGGAGAACTCGGCATATGGAAGACAATCTTCCCACTTCATACCGAAAGAAATGACACTGAGCATGTCTTCAAGGATTTGATTAACTCGCTCAACTTGGCCACTTGTTTGAGGGTGGAAAGCTGTGAAACGAATGTTGGTGCCCATGGCCTTCTGAAAAGAATCCCAAAACTTGGAGGTAAAGATGCTGCCACGGTGCTCAAGAGATCACTTGTGGAATGCCGTGCAAGGAGACAATCACGAGGTGTATAGCTCGCCAACCGAGCTGCTGTGATAGATTCTTTGATAGGAAGAAAATGAGCCACTTTAGTAAGCTTGTCAATGACAACGAAGATAGCATCATTTCCACGCTTGGACTTTGGAAATCCAGTCACGAAGTCCATTTCAATATGATCAAACTTCCATTCGGAATAGTAAGAGGTTGGAGGAGACCAGCTGGTCTTTGGTGTTCTGCTTTCACTCTTCTCGCAGACATCACACTCATTCACGAATTGAGCAATTTCTCGCTTCATTCGAGTCCACCAATATGACTGCTTGAGGTCATGGTACATCTTCGTATTTCCGGGATGAATGGATAGAAGCGAATTGTGAGCCTCGCTCATAATGACTTTTCTCAGATCACCCTTAGGAACCACAATCCGGTCCTCGAAGAAAAGAGTATCTTTGTCATCAATGTGGAAGCACTTGTACTTGGAAATGCCCTTGTTGATACCACGTTTCACCTTCTTCACCATGGTATCCAGAAGTTGAGCCTCACGAATCTGATCTTCCAAAGTAGGAGAGACTATTAGGTTGGCAAGAAAGCCTTGAGGAACAACTTGAAGATTCAGCTTGCGGAAAGCTTCACAAAGATCCGGTTGGAAGGGCTTGAGAATTAAACTGTTGCAGTAAGCCTTCCTGCTCAAAGCATCTGCAATGACATTGGCCTTGCCCGGAGTATATTCAATACTCGGATTGTACTCTTGAATCATTTCGACCCATCGAGTCTGCCTAAGGTTGAGGTTGGGTTGAGTGAAGATATACTTGAGGCTCTTGTGATCGGTGAAAATGTCCACTTTCCTTCCCAACAAGAGATGTCTCCATGTTATCAATGCATGGACAACGCCGCCAACTCAAGATCGTGAGTGGGGTAGTTCTTTTCGTTGGGCTTCGGTGACGAGAGGTATAAGCCACAACTCTCTTCTCTTGCATTAACACAGACCGAGACCTTGAAGAGAAGCATCACGTAAAACTTCAAATGGCTTGGATTCATCAGAGGAGTCAAGACAGGGAGCTGTGACGAGTTTCTCTTTGAGGGTATTGAAAGCAACGTCACACTCGGGAGACCGGACATATTTCACATGCTTCGGAGGAGGTTGGAAAGAGGCTTTGCAATCTTGGAGAAATTCTCAATGAATCTTCGCAATAGCTTGCAAGACCAAGAAAATCATGAGCTGCTTGACATTACGAGGAGGTTCCCAATTCACAATCTGCGGACACCTTCTCGGGATTAACAGCGATGCCCTTGGCGGAGATGATATGACCAAGGTAAAGCACTTCATCAAGCCAAAATTCACATTTGGAAAACTTAGCATAGAATTGATACTCTCGAGCTTGTCTAGCACCAATCGCAAATGTTTGGCATGATCCTTCTTATTCTTGGAGAAGACCAAAATATCATCAAGATAGACCAAGACGAATTCATTGGTGTAGGGGTTGAAGATGAAGTTCATCATCCGAGAGAATGTTGGAGGAGCATTGACGAGGCCGAAAGACATGACAAGATATTCATAAGAACCAAAGCTTGTTACGAATGCTGTCTTGGGAATATCTTGTTCACGAATGCGAATCTGATGATAACCCATACGAAGGTCAAGCTTGGAGAACACTTTAGCACCTTTGAGTTGCTCGAAAAGCTCATTGATGTTGGGAAGTGGATACTTGTTCTTGATAGTCTTCTTATTCAGTGGACGGTAATCAACGCAAAGTCGGTCCGTGCCATCCTTCTTACGGACAAAAGAACACCACAACCCCAAGGAGATGAACTCGGTCCGATCAAACCAGACGCTCTTGTTCATCGAGCTGCTTCTTCAATTCCTTCAGCTCATCATGTCCAAGCTTGTATGGACGCTTGCAAACGGGTTCGATGCGTGCTCAAGATCGATAACGAATTCAAGCGCCGATGAGGAGGCATACCCGAAGCTCTTACGAAAGACATCTTGGTACTCACAAATGGTGGAATCGAGAGATAGCATCCAATTCGCCCTTCTCATTGAGATAAAACAACCGAATGGTTTCATCACGAAGCGCATAGATGATCACATCATTAGAAGAGTGAGTCAATTGAATTTCACGGCAGCACAATCAAGCTGAGCTTTGCCTTTGAAAGCCATCCATCCCGAGAATAAGATCAATATCCGAGTCACCAAGAACAAATGGTTTAGATAGAAATCTATAGTCGCCCATCTTGATAGAGACATCATGAACTATTGAGTTGGCTCTCATTGACTTTGCTGGAGAAATAATACCCAAAGGTTTATCCAGGTAAGACCAAGAAAATCATTCTTTGCAAAAAACGATCTTGACATGAAACAATGCGATGCACCAAGATCAAATAAGACATTTGCAGAATATCATTAAGCGAGAGATTACCCATTATCACATCGAAGATTCCTCCGCTTGAGCTGCATTCATCATGTTCACCTTTGCAGACTTGGGATTATGCTTGACCTTTGCATTGCTGGAAGATTTCACAGAGGAGGAGGCGAAGGCGCCTCTGGTTGAAGCATTTGTTCGCATAGTGACCTTCTCACGACACTTCTTGCAAGTCACCTCTAAGAGCGGACGGTGGTAAGGAGCATTTGACCTTGGATCTTGAGAATTAGACTTGTTACGATAGCTTTGGGTTGGGTGGGTGGGAAGATCCACGGCCACCTGAGTTATTCTGCTGATAAGGCTGACGGAATGGAGGAGGAGGAAGGTAGAACTTCGCTGCTTAGCTGCCACTTGAGAGGAAGAAGAAGACTGAACTGCATCCCCGATTCTCTTCTTAGAAGCCTCACATTTGAGCTGGGCAGCTTCTTGCTTGATGCCATGTTGTAGAATTCATCATACTTTTCGGCTCAAAAGCACAAGAGCTAATTGCAGATCTTCTCTCAAACCACCTCTGAATTGATAGATCATACTCTTCTCATCAGAGACGTCTTGCTTAGCAAAGCGAGCGAGCTCGAACTGGATATTGTATTGATAGACAGACATGTTGCCTTGCTTGAGATTGCGGAACTCCTCACGCTTGCTCTCAACAATACTTTTCGAATGTGGTGAGCTCAAATCTCGTGGAACTCATCCTGTAATGACACGACCTCCTCTGGAATCTTTGTATTGCTGGTACCACTCAAAGCAGCTTGGTCCTTGAGTTGAAACGATGCAAACTTGACAAAGTCCTCGTGTCCGACATTGCTACATTCAAAATGTTTGCAGATGTCCACAAGCCAATCGTCGGCGCTCGTGGCCTCGACACGTAAACCGAAAGACTTCGCTGATTAGCGAGGAACCGACCGAGAGTAGCAAAGTGCGGCTGGTTGTTGCCTTGGCCTTGATTTCCTTGACTGCCTTGCCCTTGAGTACGCTCTTGCAAGAGCTGCAAAATCATCGAGCATTGGCATTGGTGGCTGCCATGATAGTTGCCGAGCCTCCGGAGGCGGAGGTGGAGGTGGAGGGTTCGACCGATTCCCATCATTCCGTTCCGGATTCAGACGCGTTGGCGGAGCCATCCTGAAGAGGGTGACATCCGTTAGCACTTGATAGACAAATAGTCAAGTTGAATTAACGGATAGAAATTGCAACATATAGTCTTCACAATAAACATTCGAACAAAGATGAACGAATGAATTCCAAAATCGAACATCACACGTCCATTAAGGTGAGAAGCCACTTGAATAAAGGTTGATGAAAAAAATAACAAGGTAAGACTGGAACAAATAAGTGGTAAGGATTACCCAATCACGAACCAAATATCTGCGGGAAGAAATGCTAGGAGCTACTTGAATCCCACCTATAAACTCACAAAACTTTCTCGGTTATGCAATGCGGTGTTGGGGATCTGGGACACAAAATATATCACCCAAACTAACAATACCTAGATCCAATTGTATCCATCCGTCAACACATAACCAAGAAACCTTCGAAATTGTGTACCTCGACCTTGAAAAACATCCGTTATATGAAGTCATGGCAATACTCCCGAGCTCGCCCCAGTACTGGGTTATCGGGGTTATCTCACCAACAACTGTACAAAAGAGATTTTGACGTCGGTAAAACTCGGGTATTCCAGAACTGCAACGATAAAATTGTGACGACAACACCTCGGAGCTCAACTCCCCGGGACACTGCCACAACCCCTAAATGTCAGGAGGCACCAAGAACAATGTTCTCGTCACAAAACCATCGGAACGACTCCAAGATACCCGCGTGATCCTAATTTTTTTTTTTGTGAAATTTGAGGAGAGGAGAGTCAAAACTTCTACGTCAGGAGACCTCCCAGAGCGACGAAGGGACTGGGGAGTAAAAAGAATCCTACTCTCCGATATATATAATCCTAAGACTCAAAACATTTTCCGTTCTAGACTCAACAACGCATGACAAACAAACAAGTAGGGGCTCCTAAGTCGGGAAGGCTCGATTACCAACTTGTAACGCCTCGATGCGGCTATATCTCCCACGTGTCGAGGCACGACTTAGAGGCATAACCGCATTGAAAGCAATGTCGCAAGTGAGGTAATCTTCACACAACCCATGTAATACATAAGGAAAGAGATACATAGTTGGCTTACAATGCCACTTCACACAATACATAAATAAACATTCATCATGCAGGTTACACTCAAGGTCCGACTACGGAACCAAAATAAAAGAAGATACCCCAAATGCTACACAGATCCCCGATCGTCCCAACTGGGCTCCACTACTGATCATCAGGAAAAGACAGATAGTAACGATCACGTTCCTCATTGAACTCCCACTTGAGCTCGGTTGCGTCACCTGCACTGGCATCGTCGGCACCTGCAACTGTTTTGGTAGAATCTGTGAGTCACGGGGACTCAGCAATTTCACACCCGCGAGATCAAGACTATTTAAGCTTATAGGAAGGACAGAGTTATGAGGTGGAGCTGCAGCAAGCGACTAGCATATATGGTGGCTACATTCGCAAAAGAGAGCGATAAGAGAAGCTAAGCACGGTCGTGAAGCTAGTAGCGATCAAGAAGTGATCCTGAACTACTTACGTCAGACATAACTCCAACACCGTGTTCACTTCCCGGACTCCACGAGAAGAGACCATCACGGTTACACACGCGTTGATGTGTATTTTAATTAAGGTCAACCGGGTTTTCTACAACCGACATTAACAAATTCCCATCTGCCTCATAACCGCGGGCACGGCTTTGAAAGATAATACCTGCAGGGTGTCCCAACTTAGCCCATTATAAGCTCTCACGGTCAACGAAGGATATTCCTTCTACGGGAAGACCCGATCAATCTCGAATCCCGGACTACAAGACATTTCGACAAGAATAAAACAAGACCAGCAAAGCCGCCCGGCCAGCCGACAAATCCCGATAGGAGCTGCACATATCTCGTTCTCGTGGCACACCGGATAAGCGAAGCGCACAGAACCGACGTAATCCAAGTTGCCAAGGAATGGTCCCATACGGTGCTCTAGTTTGGACCAACGCTCAAGGAGCACCGCCCGGGTTTAAAATAAGATGACCCTCGGGCTCGCGAAAACCGGGGAAAAAGGCTTAGGTGGCAAATGGTAAAACCAAAGTTGGGCCCTTTGGGACGAGTCTTATTCAAAGCGAACTCTCAAGGGGTCCCATAAATCACCCAACCGTAAGGAATGCGAAATCAAGGAACATAACACCGGTATGACGGAAACTAGGGTGGCAAGAGTGGAACAAAACACCAGGCATAAGGCCGAGCCTTCCACCCTTTACCGAGTATATAGATGCATTAATTATAGCAGATATATATTGTGATATCCCCAACAAGTAAACATGTTCCAAAAAAAGGAACAACATCTCCATGTTCCAACAAGGAACAAACTTCAGCTTCACCTGCAACTAGCAACGCTATAAGAGGGGCTGAGCAAAGCGGTAACATAGCCAATCAACGGTTTGCTAGGAAAGGATGGTTAGGGGCTGACATGGCAATATGGGTGGCATGATATAGCAAGTGGTAGGCATCGTGGCATAGGCATAGCAAAAGAGCGAGCGACTAGCATAGCAAAGATAGAAGTGATTTCGAGGGTATGGTCATCTTGCCTGCAATGTTCTCAGAGTTGTCGAAAGCTTGATCCTCGTAAGCGTTCTCAACATGTTCCTCGTTCACGTACTCGTCTCCCGGCTCTACCCAAAGCAAGAACACAAACAAAGGAACCACAATAAATCACGGTGCAATGCACAAGCAACATGATGCAAAACATGGCATGATATGCGAGATGTGATATGCTATGCGTATGCGCGCTCTGGAAGGAAAATGATGAACCAGGCATCAACTTGGCAAACCAAGTATGCCGCTGGAAAGATGAGATGATTTCGGTTGAAATCGATATAAAGATCACCGGAATCGGATGCACGGTTTGCAAATGACAAGCAAAACAAGAATGGCACAAATCTGCCATTAACAGCATGATGCCACTTAGCAAGCAACAAGAAATTAAGCTACTGCACCCAAACATACCAACAAAGCACATGGCAGTGATGTACTCAAAATGCTTGACAAAAGATGAACACTGAGCTACGGCTAAAACACATCATAACAGGTTCAAACAAGCATGGCAAACGTGCAAAAAATATCAGGCTGGACATGGCAAAAACAGCATCAGGTAGCAATGTTCAGAGCAAGAAAACAATATGCTACAGGAAGTTATAATAGCAAAACAAGGCATGGCATGAATCTACTCAAATCATAGAACAAAAGTCCCTTACTGACCATAAGCCAAAAAGGATCAGAAAATATAGTAACACCCATGTCAATATCGCAAGTTTCGTTAACTGATTCAGCAACATGGCATGTCAAAAACAGATAACAAGTAGGCATGTTTGAGAGCTCAAATCACTCACTACAGAGCCTTTCATGATAAACTAAGCATACATACATCAAGAAGACATGGCATAGAAGACATACATGGCAAGAACAATATCATAGCATACATGGATCAACCACAACAACCTTGGCAAAATTGAATAACTTGTATACAATCTGCCAGGAAACATTTTGTAGCAAAAGTAGAGCTCGATTGACTTAAGCTATGGCACTCCATAATTACAAACAAAGGCATGGATGGATAGAGCATAACCATATGTTCAAAACATCCTTACTGAAGTATCTCAAAATATGCATGGATCTCTCGGTAGCATCAAGTTAAATTGGCATCAAAATATCAGCAAAACAGAGCTGAAAAACAGCAACATCAGGACACCTACTTTGCATGCTTGTGCTAGTCACCACATAGATCACAAAAAATACATGGCAGACACCCCTGGAAAGATGGCATGGCATATTACAAAACACATGTAGGACTCAAATTCATAGGGTGCACACATCAATCATAGCAAAAATAACAAAAATGCATGTTCTGTTAAGAAACAGAAACTAACATCACATAGCCTTCTTCTAACAGCATTTCGGGCATTAAGATGAGCTCAAATGAAAATGGTGCAATGAGATGAAATGATCTACTCGTCGAGACGAACAATTTGACATATTACACGCGCAAAATGGAGCTACAGATGCAAAGTTATGATGCGTTGAAAATGCCACAAAATAAACAACGAGATAAAACTTAGATGAATTTGAGGGGAAGAAGTCAACCTCGTGACGAGAACCGAGGACGGCCGGGATCCCGATCGGGCGACGGCGGATCTCGCGGATCCTGGCGGGACGGCGGCGGAAGAGGGGCCGGCCGGATCCGAGCCGGAGGCCGGGCGGCGGCGGAGGAGGAAGCTGGCGAGGGCGGGCGACGGAGGACACCGGGCGGCGCGCAGAGAGGGCGGCGGGCGAAGGCCGGCGGCGGGGACGGCCGCGGGGGCGGCCGAGCGGCCGAAGCGGCGGAGGCGGCGCGCGGGCGAGGCGCCTGGCGGGCGGGCGCTGTGTGAGCTGGGCGGCTGGGGCGGGCTCGCATGGCCGGGCGGGCCGTGGGCGGGCGGGCCGCTGGCGTGGGAGGAGAGAGAGGAGGCCGGCGGGTGACGTGGCGGCGGCGGATTCGTCGGGGACGGGGCGCGGACACGTCCGGCGGCGGGTTCTTTGTCCCGTGGGCGAGGTAGGGAAGGCTAGGGTTTGGACCGGATTTGGACGGGAAGGTGTTTAAATAGGCATAGAGGGAGCTAGGAGAGTCCAAATGAGGTGTAGTTTTCGCCCACACGATCGTGATCGAACGACGGAGAGCATGGAAGTGACTTAGATGGGTTATTGGGCTGTTTTGAAGGGGTGTTGGGCTGCAACTTAAAAGAGGCCTTTGCGAGAGTGCGGTTAACCGTTGGAGTACCAAACGAGCTCCAAATGACCCGAAACTTGACAGGTGGTCTACCGGTGGTATACCAAGGCCACATGACAAACCTCGGTCCATTCCGAGAAGGTTTAGTACCCGCTCACGAAAAAACGTAAAAGGGGACGCCGGGGGACATAGGAGTGCCGGATTGCAAAACGGACAACGGGAAAAATGCTCGGAATCATGAGACGAACATGTATGCAAATGCGATGCACATGATGACATGATATAAAATGCATGACATGGACAAAAAGCAAAAAGAAGAAAAACCCAACCACGGAGGGAATATCATATCACAATGCCGAAAATGGCAAGAGTTGGAGTTACAAATATGGAAAGTTAAGTCCGGGGTGTTACAAGTTCATACCAACTTTTCTCATCCCAATAAGTACATCATATATCATCATTATGGCCTTTCACTTGCACGACCGAACGGTGTGAATAATAATAAGAGTGCACATGCATTGGACTAAGATGGAATCTGCAAGCATTCAACTCAAGAGAGAAGACAAGTAATATGGGCTCTAAGTTAAATAAATGATCATGCATATGAGAGCCACTAAGCATTTTAAATATGGTCTTCTTGACCCCCAAAGAAAGGAAAAGAAAAATAAAAACTATTTACAAGGGAAAGCTCCCAACAAGTAAAAAGAAGAACGGGAAATATTTTTGGGTTTTCTTTTTAATTATTACTACTACAGAAGGAAAAATAGACTAACTAATTTTTTTGTTTTTCTTAAGGTTTATCAAACACACAAGAAGAAAGCTAGAAAAAGAAAATAAACTAGCATGGATATTACAGTGAAAGAGTATGAGCAACGACATCTAGCAATGAGTGTGTGTGAGCATAAATGTAATGTCGGTGAGAAATACGTACTCCCCCAAGCTTAGGCTTTTGGCCTAAGTTGGTCTATTGCTAGGGATAGCCTGGCTGATACCTGTAGGTGTAGCTGGGGTCGTACTGCGATGAAGAATAGTTGGGATCATAATGTGATGAAGAGGACTCTGACTGCCACTGACTGGCAACCGCCTCAGGATCCCAAGAATAAATAGACATTCGTGGAGGCTCATCTTGTGGCTCCGGTTCCGGGGCTGGTGCAGGATTCCGATAGGCTTGAACAGCTGCCCACGGAACAATGTAAGGACCTGTAGACAAGTTAAACAAAGAGGGAGCAGGCAAAGTAATAGTCTCAGGGTGATGTTTATCAAAGTACAATTTATATTTGAGCTCCCCTTCGCGACTCTTAACAAGAAAATCATGCGCTAGCATACTCTTATAATCTAAATAAGCACGGGGCAGCGCTGTTTCTTCTTTCTCCTCATGCCTAATAGGTATTTCAAAATATTCAGCTAGGCGCGAAGCATAAATGCCTCCGAAGACGAGGCCCTTAGTACGGTTCATACTTAACCGTCTAGCAACAATTCCACCCATACTAATAGAGTTATTGCGGTATAAACCATGGAACGAAATGATAATATCAGGGATGCTAAGGTTTCCACAGTTCCCGCGACCAATCAAGCAACGACTAGCAAACAAGGCAAAGTAGCGTAAAACAGGAAAATGTATGCTAGTAATTCTTGCATCAGAAACCTTCCTGGTTTCTCCCACAGTGATAGTGTTAATAAAAGCTTCCACTTCATTACGGTGTGGTTCATCTAAGGTGCCCTCAAAAGGTATTTTGCAAACCTCGCAAAATTCAACTAATTTCATCTCCTTAACAATGTCATATAAATGGAATTCTACTGTTGGAGGTGATTTCTTAGGGAAAAAGTAGAAGTTCTGCACAAAAGTATTTGTGAGTAAGAGATACTGATGACGTTGGTCGCGGAGGAAGTTGGTGAGGTCGGAGTTCTCAATTAATAGATAGAAATCCTCATAAATCCCGTCTCTCCTCAAGAAGTCATCGGAAGGCCATTCACACGGCCGGACCTCCGCGGTGCGAGGTAAATTAAATTTGGGCTTCTGCTCTTCTTCCTTTTGTTTTTCCCTCGAGCTTCGGCTCGACGAGCCCCTCAAAAGTCTCTTCATTATTTCTGAAACAATCTGAAATTTTTAGTAACTTCAAATAAAAGTGAACCAACTTCAATAAATCTGATAGCAACTACTCATACAAATGCCTAGAGCATATATCAAGCATTAGAACTACTTGGAACCATATGAATTTGACATGCAAGCTCAAGAACATGGTCACCTATGCAGCACAAATTTGCAATGAATAAAGCACTAGAACAAAAACTAGTTGGACCAATGGAGGAGTCACATACCAAGGAACAATCTCCCCAAGCAGTTTTGCGAGAGGTGCTTTGAGCAAGGATATCGAAAATCACAGCAAAAGCGGCTGGAACACGAGCTTGAGTTGGTTTTTGGGTTTGTGTGAGGCAGAGGAAGAAGATGGGTGCAGGGATAAGTGGAGGAGGGCCACCATGGGCCCACGAGGCAGGGGGCACACCTAGGGGGGGTAGGGCGCGCCTCCACCCTCGTGGCCAGGTGGCAGCTCCCCCCGCGGAAATTTTTGCACAGTAAATCCTCAAATATTCCCAAAAAATCATATTAAATTGGCATGGCATTCTGAGGACTTTTATTTTCGGGGTATTTTTATATTGCACGGATAAATCAAGAAACAGACAGAAAAATACTATTTTACTTTATTTTTGCTAAATAACAGAGAATATAAAGAGGGTACAGAAGGTTGTGCTTCTAGTTTCATCCATCTCATGCTCATCAAAAAGAATCCACTAACAAGGTTGATCAAGTCTTGTTAACAAACTCATTCCGATAATCATGGAACCGGAGAAATTTCGAATAACACTATGTTACCTCAACGGGGATATGGACATCCCCAATAATAAGTATATCATATTTCTTCTTGACAGTAGGGAGAGGAAATTCAAAACCTCCAAATATAATTGATGGAATTTTTCCAATAGAGTTGATACTATAAACTTGAGGTTGTTTCCTCGGAAAGTGTACCGTATGCTCATTACCATTAACATGAAAAGTGACATTGCCTTTGTTGCAATCAATAACAGCCCCTGCAGTATTAAGGAAAGGTCTTCCAAGAATAATAGACATACTATCATCCTCAGGAATATCAAGAATAACAAAGTATGTTAAAATAGCAACGTTTGCAACCACAACAGGCACATCCTCACAAATACCGACAGGTATAGCAGTTGATTTATCATCCATTTGCAAAGATATTTCAGTAGGTGTCAACTTATTCAAGTCAAGTCTACGATATAAAGAGAGAGGCATAACACTAACACCGGCTCCAAGATCACATAAAGCAGTTTTAACATAATTTCTTTTAATGGAGCATGGTATAGTAGGTTGTAACATCCCAAATTTCCTATTTGGAATGTTTTACAATTATAGCTAAGCATCCTATGCATCCTGTTTGAATTTGAATGCTATTTGAAGTTTCAGAGAATTTTTAGTTTTGAATTTGAATTCAAACTTTGGCAAGTGGGAATCATTTCAAAAACTATGCCTGATAAATACTTGATCAAAAGTATGAGAGGAGTAAACATGACACTCCAAAATATCAGAGGAAAACATTGTCAAAAGTTTTGGATTCAAATCTGAATTTTATTTGAATTTGAAAAAATGGATTTTTATAAAGTTTGGATTTTGCCTCTGGAAAATGTTCAAATGATAGGAATATTCCCGATCATTTTGGTATATATATACCCTATATAAAATATTTATAGATTATGTTTTATATCTGTTTTGTTTTATTAAAAAATAAATTTAAAAAAAGAAACCCCCTAGGCGGCCAGCCCCCTGGCCCAGCCAGTGCAAGCCCCCACCACTGCCCACCAGTGCCCAGAGGCCAGCCCAATGAGCCGACCGAGCCGGCCTCACTCGCCCCACGCCTGAAAACCCTTGGCGCGGTCGCCCGCTCGCCCCCCTCTCTCACCGACAGCAGCCCCACCACCTCCCTCTTCCCTCGCCCGCCACCTCGCCCGCGCCGCCCTGCGGATCTCAAGGATCCGGATCCCGATCCTCCCGATCGCCCCGAAGCAAGGCCGAGGCCCCCGCCTATTTAAGTCGTCGCCCGCACCCCATTCCCCCTAGCCCCTCGCGGACCCCTCTTCCTCTCTCCCGAGCTCACCGGAGCCCGAACCACCCGCCGCCGCCATTTTCGTCGCCGTCGCCGCCCTAGCCACTCCCGATCTCCCCCGACTCCACCAGACGCTCCCCCGAGCTCCCCCGCACCCGCCCGGCCACTCCCCGACCTCCCCGACGACCGGAGCCCTCGGCACACTCGTCGCCGCCGCCGCCGCCGCCGCCGAGCTCCGGTAAGCCACCGGAACTCCCCTCCCCCGTCCGATGCGTGATGAACGGCTAGGATTAGATCGCCCCCGAAGGGGTATTTCTTTTAAAATAAACCGGACCGGCCCGGTTTAGTCTCCGGTTTATTTTAGTTAGGTTTATTTTTATTTAGCCGGCCGTTTTAGTTTAACCCTAGGGCCCGTTTAGGTTATTTTACGCCCAGTGCACAGTTTAGGCCCATTAGGCCCTTTTTCTTTTATTTTTATTTTCTGTTTTAACAGAATAGTTCCTGTTTTGAAAAATTCATATCTTTTATTCTGTTTAATATTTTTAGGTGATTCTTTTTTTGTTGGTTTGCAAATTTTCTATAGTTTCTGTAGAATATATATTTAGCTATGTTAAAATTAATTAAAATTGCTTTAATTTAGTTTTAGTCAGAATAGTAAATCTGCTATAACTTGAGTTAGAAAAATTATTTTGGATGATTCTTTTGTCCCAACTTTATTTTGACATTGCCAAACCATAGGAATTAATTTGGGTATTTTAGGATTAATAAAAAATAGTTTTAAGCAGAATCTTGTTAATCCTAATTAATTAACTAGCTACTGTTTTCCTATTATTTTAATTAGTAAATAAATTTATTTTTAACATGTGATTGATTATTCTAGGATAGTTTCTGTCACTTTAATGGATGAACTTTTATTTATAATAAATAAAAGTTTTATTTTATTTTTCTTAATAGAAATTGAATTAGGCCTAAAAGGAGTTTCATAATAGATTTTAAATTAATTCTTTTTACTCCCAGTTGCTTAATGAAATCTTTTCTGTTTAGTTAACATAAAACCATGATTAGGTTATGTTAAGAAATTTTGTTATATAAAACTATTCTAGCTATTGTTTGAAGTAGGAAAAACTTTGAGTTGGTTTTCTTTGAGTTTTCCCTTTGGATTTTGCTCTGTTGGTTTTTGTGTGTTACTTTGTTATGCTATTGTGTTATGTGATCCTATTTCTATATGCTTATTGTGAATTTGTTTGTCTCGGTAGAGTTTCGGAGTCTAAGCTTGCTACTCTGAATCTTTAGCTTACGAGGATCATCGACAAGGCAAGTTTTGATCATGTTATTTTCTATACCTATGTTTTTGTGCATTAGAATTGTCACCACCCCACCATGCATGCAGAGTTGAAATTTTGAAGTTATTAATCTTGAGTAGTATCATGTGGTAGGATGAACCAATCCCTTGTTACCATGACCCGGGACGAAGTAGTTTACTTTGCTATGCTTGTAGACGGGTTTTGGTTGAGTGAAATTCATAAGCAAGATGTGAGAGTCAATGATGATGACAACCCCATGAACTACAATGATCAAGATGGACTTGGAAATTCACTCTTTGGGTGGAGGACGCTGCGGGCACCTGGAGAACCCAGTGGTTGGTCGGGATGCATGGAGAAGTGCCATGACATCTTGCGGAAAGCTTCACCCAGCCACGAAGAGAAGGATGGATGCCCCATGACCGAAGCTTACTGTGCAGCCGCAAGCCATTATGGGCTCTGGCTGGGTTGACCCTAGTAGTGGCGCTGGCTGGACGGTACTACGAGATGTAGAAGAACGGTAGGATTGGATGGGTACGGCAGTAGCTGAAGAACTCTTTGGAAGACCTGTTTCATTCGTCCGTCTTCAAACACCATGAAGTGCGAAGACTTAAATGGAGGAATGATTCTTATGGGAAAGTCAGTAAACCTCTGCAGAGTTAAAGATCTAATCGATTAGCCGTGTCCCGATTACGGAAAAATTGAGCCTCTGGAACTTGGAAGTATTCGAAATCTCAACACTAAAACTAATGAATTAATTTGAGGGGTTTTATGACTTAATAATTTGGGAATGAGATATTGGTTGGCGGAACCATCTCAATAACTACCAACAATTGTAGTAATTTGCAAGCAAGTCCACTGTAGTAGGGAAAAATTTGCTTTTCGCAAAACGATGAAACTTAGAGCCCCACAGCCAAAAATGCATATAGTGTTAGTAACTTTATTATTGTTATTCTTCATGACTTGCCAGCTTATTCAAAAAGCTGACCTACATGGCTGCAACGTCTTATGTTGCGAGAGGTATATTCGATCGAGTGAGGCTACGCTCGCGCTTGGCGATTGCCCTTTGAGTCGGATGGACTCGCTTATCTTCGACGCTTCAAAGGCATTAGTAGTTTATTTCTCATGAGTTGGCCTTGAGCGAATTTATTCCCTTGTAATAAAGACTCTATATGAGAATCGTGTAATAATATTCAGGTGTGATTGAACTTTGATTACTTTATCGATGTCTTGTGAGTACCGGCATGATCTTGGGATGAATGCGAGTACGTAGATTTGACCGATTTTGGGTCAGTCGCTACATAGGTACTCTGGATCTCCAAGTTTCTTTGGTATTCCACCCTTAAAAGTGTAATTAGCAAGCATGGTGGAAATTTCAGCTTCAGGTATCTTTCTTTTATTTGTAACAATATCTTTCATATATTTAGCATAAGGATTTGTTTTGAGCACATCAGTTAATCGCATACGCAAAAAGATAGGTCTAATCATTTTAGCAAAGCGCTCAAAATCCTCATCATCCTTTTTCTTGGATGGTTTCGGAGGAAAAGGCATGGGTTTCTGAACCCATGGTTCTCTTTCTTTACCATGTTTCCTAGCAACGAAGTCTCTTTTATCATAACGTTGATTCTTTGATTGTGGGTTATCAAGATCAATAGCAGGTTCAACTTCTACATCATTATCATTACTAGGTTGAGCATCATCATGAACATTATCATTAACATTTTCACTAGGTTCATGTTCATTACAGATTGTGTTTCACATCGGACATAGAGATATCATTTGGATTCTCAGGTGGTTCAGCAATAGGTTCACTAGAAGTTTGCACAGTTCTATCATTTTTCTTTTTTTTCCTTTTAGAAGAACTAGGCATATCTATATTATTTCTCCGAGAATCTTGCTCGATTCTCTTAGGATGGCCTTGAGGATCTGAGAGGTTCTGAGTCATTCTACCAGTTCTAGTAGCCACTCTAACAGCATAATCATTTTCTTACTATTCATTTCATTAAGCACTTCTTTTTGAGCTTTAAGTACTTGTTCTACTTGAGTGGTAACCATAGAAGCATGTTTGCTAACAAGTTTAAGTTCACCTCTAATATTAGCCATATAATCACTCAAGCGTTTAATCATAAAGGTATTCTGTTTTAATTGTCTACCAAAATAAGCATTAAAGTCATCTTGCTTAAACATAAAGTTATCAAACTCATCCAAGCACTGACTAGCAATTTTAGTAGGAGGGACCTCAGCTTTATCATATCTATAGAGAGAGTTTACCTTCACTACCTGTATCGGGATATCGGGAGGTAGTAAATAAGTAATTGAGATCATATACTTCTTCAACAGGCGGTAAATTAAGACCATGTATTTCTTCAATAGGAGGTAAATTCTTAACATCTTCAGCTTTAATACCGTTTTCTTTCATAGATTTCTTTGCCTCTTGCATATCTTCGGGACTGAGAAATAGAACACCTCTCTTCTTCGGAGTTGGTTTAGGAATTGGCTCTGGAGCTGGCTCGGGAGTTGGCTCATGAGGTGCCCAATTATTTTCATTTGTCAACATATTATTTAATAAAATTTCAGCTTCATCCGGTGTTCTTTCCCTGAAAAGAGAACCAGCACAACTATCCAGGTAATCTCTGGAAGCATCGGTTAGTACATTATAAAAGATATCAAGTATTTCAGGTTTCTTAAGAGGATGATCAGGCAAAGAATTAAGTAACTTGAGAAGCCTCCCCCGAGCTTGTGGGAGACTCTCTTCTTCAATTTGCACAAAATTATATATATCCCTCAAAGCAGCTTGTTTCTTAGAAATATTTAGCAGAGAAGTAATAAATCATATCCTGGGGACTTTGCACACAACCAGGATCAAGAGAATTAAACCATTTCTTAGCATCACCCTTTAATGAGAACGGAAATATTTTGAGTAAATAAAGGTAGCGCGATCTCTCATTATTAGTAAACAGGGCAGCTATATCATTTAACTTACGAAGATGTGCCACAACAGTTTCAGATTCATAGCCATAAAAAGGATCAGATTCAACCAAAGTAATTATATCTGGATCAACAGAAAAATCATAATAATCCTGATCGGGAACACAGATAAGTGAAGTAGCAAAAGCAGGGTCGGGTCTCATCCTATCTCTAAAAGATTCTTTACTCCATTTAACTAGCAACCTCTTAAGTTCAAGTCTATCCTGGAAAGCAAGAATGGCTGTTGTAGATTCAGCATCGAAAAGATAGTCCTAAGGAATAGCAGGCATATTATCATCATTAATAACATCATCGTGTTTAGTTTCAATAATTTCTCTTTCTCTAGACCTAGAAATTTGTTCATCTAGAAATTCACCAAGGGGCACAGTAGTATCAAGCATAGAAGTAGTTTCATCATAAGTATCATGCATAGCAGAAGTGGCATCATCAATAACATGCGACATATCGGAATGAATAGAAGAAGCAGGTTTAGGTGTCGCTAGCTTACTCATAATGAAGGTGAATCAAGTGCGAGCTAGATGGCAGTTCCTTACCTCCCTCGTAGTTGAGGGATAAATTTTTGTCTTAGCGTCTTTCAAGTTCTTCATAGTGTCCAGCAGATATAATTCCCAAGTGACTCAAAGAATAGAGCTATGCTCCCCGGCAACGGCGCCAGAAAAAGATCTTGATAACCCACAAGTATAGGGGATCGCAACAGTTTTCGAGGGTAGAGTATTCAACCCAAATTTATTGATTCGACACAAGGGGAGCCAAAGAATATTCTAAAGTATTAGTAGCTGAGTTGTCAATTCAACCGCACCTTGAAACTTAGTATCTGCAGCAAAGTGTTTAGTAGCAAAGTAATATGATAGTGGTGGTAACGGTAACAAAAGTAAAGACATCAAAAGTAATGTTTTGGTATTTTGTAGTGATGATAACGAGAGCAACGGAAAAGTAAATAAGCGTAAACCAAGTATATGGAAAACTCAGAGGCACCGGATCGGTGATGGATAATTATGACGGATGTGGTTCATCATGTAAGAGTCATAACATAGGGTGACAGAACTATCTCCAGTTCATCAATGTAATGTAGGCATGTATTCGTAAATAGTCATACGTGCTTATGGAAAAGAACTTGCATGACATCTTTTGTCCTACCCTCCCGTGGCAGCGGGTCCTATTGAAACTAAGGGATATTAAGGCCTCCTTTTAATAGAGAACCGAACAAAGCATTAGCACATAGTGAATACATGAACTCCTCAAACTATGGTCATCACCGGAGTGGTCCCGATTATTGTCACTTCGGGTTGCGGATCATAACACATAGTAGGTGACTATAGACTTGCAAGATAGGATCAAGAACACACATATATTCATGAAAACATAATAGGTTCAGGTATGAAATCATGGCACTCGGGCCCTAGTGACAAGCATTAAGCATAGCAAAGTCATAGCAACATCAATCTCAGAACATAATGGATATAAGGGATCAAACGCTAACAAAACTAACTCGATTACATGATAAATCTCATCCAACCCATCACCGTCCAGCAAGCCTACGATGCAATTACTCACGCACGGCGGTGAGAATCATGAAATTGGTGATGGAGGATGGTTGATGATGACGACGGTGACGAATCCTCCTCTCCGAGCCCGAGCGGACTCAGATCAGCCCTCCGAGAGAGATTAGGGCTTGGCGGCGGCTCCGTATCGTAAAACACGATGAAACTTTTTCTCTGATTTTTTTCTCCCCGAAAGCCAATATATGGAGTTGGCGTCGGAGGGCCACCAGGGGGCCCACGAGGTAGGGCTGCGCGCCCACGGGGGAGGGGCGCGCCCCCAACCCTCGTGGACAGGGTGTGGGCCCCCTGGTCTTCATCTTTGGCGAGGATTTTTTATTATTTATTCTAAGATATTCCGTGGAGTTTCAGGTCATTCCGAGAACTTTTGTTTTCTGCACATAAAACAACACCATGGCAATTTTGCTGAAAACAGCGTCAGTCCGGGTTAGTTCCATTCAAATCATACTAGTTAGAGTCCAAAACAAGGGCAAAAGTGTTTGGAAAAGTAGATACGACGGAGACGTATCAGAGAAGCAGGAGGTGCGGGTGGCGGAGGTGCAGCAAGAGCTCCAGGCTCTCGTGAAAAAACACGAGAGTTTGGAGCTTGACTCAAAGACTCGAGAGTCCGAGCACGCCTCGGCCCTTGAGAGCGCCAAATCTGCCAAGGCCGAAGCCCAAAAAGCCCTGCAGGAAATTGAGGCGATGAAGAAGATAGCGGCAGGTAAGGCATTATTTATGCAAAGAAAGCACGTGAAAGTGAATTACTTGTTACTTAACCGAGTCCGGAGCTCTCCAGGAGCATTAGCAGATCTTCCCCGGAGTGTGTCCGACGCTGCCGCATTCTACCGAGCCAAAGAGGGGAGCTCGACGGAGAAGGTGTTCTGGTCTCAGTATGCTGAGGCCGGACACTGGTGCCCTTGGCGACCAGTCAAGCAGCTGGTCGAGCTCCATAAGGTGGCGAACAGGCCATGAAGGGTCTCATAGTCCGGCTGTGGCACTGGGAAGCCATGCACAGGAGCTACTTGGCTGGTGAGGCGGCTAGTGGATGCCTGTCCATGGCTTGAAGTCATCAAGCGCTCTGTATGCATCGAAGGTGCCCGTAGGGCCCTTGCCCGTGCTAAAGTGCACTAGGGCAAGATGGACGCTGAGAAGCTTGTGACGGACGGACCACCGCCGGGCAAGGAGCATCGCAAGCCCTAGATGTATTATGAGGGCGTCCTGAAGGGTGCCTGCCTTATAGCAGATGAATGCTCCAAAGATGTAATTTTTGATTAAACTCGCATTTGTGATCATGTACGCTGAAAACTTGTTCATATGCGCTAAGCAACGCTTTTGAATTTAAAATATTACCTTATGTGCGGCCGTATATTAAATTTGAGAGATGGCGAGTCGTCGACTTCGCCCCATGCCATGAGTGTTGGGGTGTTGGGATAATCTTGGCGCTTTTTCCCATTCTTGGGTCCTTCGAGGAGGCGCTCAACACAACGTAACAAGGCAATCGGACTATAATGCTTGAACACTCTCACTTAGCCATAGAATTCTATAATTTTAAATTTGGTGAAGCCCCTAGTATTCGAAGACCGAGTTGAGGCGCTATCCACGCCTAGGCGGACAAAGCCGACTCCTCGCTCTAAGCAGCATAAGTCTTTAGGGACTCGAAAACCACTCGAACAGCGACCAGCTCTCGCCCTATCATGACGGTCAGTTTTGCTTTCTCCTTCGAGGTGCTTAGCCCATCTCAACCGGGCACAATCGCAGTGGTTCTCCCAGCGCTACCTTAGCCGATATAACGGAACGTAAGGTACCAAAACATGGGAGTCGGGCAAACCCAACTATTGACCCAAGACATGATTCGGAGCCGATGCATATAATGCTATAAGTTCGGGTGCCGACTTGTGAAAGTGTTGGACTTATCACACCGTATGTTGGGGTACTTAAGCCCCTGGTGTATTTGGCCGTACCAAAGTGTACAGGTGCAACATGTCATTAATAAACATATATAGATAAAAAAGGGAATGCAATAATAGACAAAAGCTATGTATTGTTTATTCGAAAAGGCTGTGGTAAAAGCAGGACGATACAAATAGTGCGATAAGCAAGAGATGGGACTATTTGACATGTCCTCTCGAGGGCGAGCTGCGGGATGATATGTGAAACAAGTATCTTGCTCGTTATAGAGACCACTGGACACTCGGCGAAGTTGTCCGCCTCCCGGCTGTTGCATCGTGTGTTCGGCGACAGATCACGGACAGGCCTTCCGTAGAGTGGAGTCCTGAAAGTAAGAAAAGAATGACAAAATCGGAGCCCCTAGTGCGGTTGAGCCGCATTTTGGGCATGCGTGGTCGTGCCCTCCCCTATGCCCATGGTATTTCCGGGCGTAGTTATGTACGCGTAGTACTGGTTTCGCAATTTCGCGAGGGCTGGGGTTGGGCCGCATTACTACGCTTTGCTCGGAACGTGCTGACGGTCTTGTTGTAGGTTACTCCAGCGCGCTTGACGGTGTCCCGACGCTTAATAGCCGGATCGAGAATTGCCTTGAGAGGCTGCTTTGTACTTCCTCCGCGAGGGGTCGCCAGATGCTCCTCCGTTCGAGAGAGCGTTCGATGTTTCCATTGACCGTAATGACTCCTCGAGGGCATGGCATCTTGAGCTTGAGGTATGCATAGTACGGCACCGCATTGAACTTTACAAATGCGGTTCGTCCAAGAAAGGCGTGATAGCCATCTGCGAGCAGGACTATGCCAAGATTAACTCCTTGCTTCGAAATTATCCGGGATCCAAGACCACCTCAAGTGTAACCGAGCCTGTCAGTTGGCCTCTACACCTGGTATGACGCCTTTAAAGGTCGTCTTTTGGGCTTAACTTGAGGGTTCTATGCCCATTTTCGCACTGTATCCGATAAAGCAGGTTCAGCTCTTGCCGCCATCCATAAGGACTCTAGTGAGGTGAAATCCGTCAATGATTGGGTCTAGAACCAATGCGGCGAATCCGCCATGGCGGATGCAAGTGGGGTGGTCCCTTTGATCAAAAGTGATCGGGCAGGAGGACCATGGGTTGAACTTTGGGGCGACTGGCTCCAACGCATATACGTCCCTGAGTGCATGCTTCCGCTCCCTTTTGGGGATGTGGGTTGCGATATCATGTTCACCGTCCGCACTTGTAGGGGGAATCCTTCGTCCCCTATTGTTCGGCGGCTGGGGCTCCTCCTCATCATCGCTATGCAGCACCTTGTCTCTGTTTTCGACACTTAACTTGCTCGCTGCTTGAACACCCAACAATCCATGTTGGTGTGATTGGCTGGTTTTTGAAGTGCCGTGTATCCGCACAGCGATCGAGTATTCGGTCCAAACTGGACGGGCCCGGAGTATTTCTTTTAAATGGCTTTTTCCACGACCGGTTTAGAACCTCTGAATCCGGCATTAATCTGGCGATCCTCAAAGCATTGTCGCCGTTAATGCGGCGCTTGTGCTTGTTGCGACGCGACCTGCCATTGCTGTCCTTGGTATCCGAATTACCAGGGCTCTTGGTCATGTTGTTACTATGAGCTAGCCAGCTGTCTTCTCCCGCGCAAAAGCGGGTCACGAGTGTTGTGAGGGCTGCCATGGATTTCGACTTTTCCTGTCCTAGGTGCCGGGCAAGCCACTCGTCACGGATGTTATGTTTGAAGGCTGCAAGGGCCTCTGCATCCGGACAGTCGACTATTTGATTTTTCTTGGTTAGGAACCGTGTCCAGAATTGTCTGGCCGATTCCTCTGGCTGTTGAATTATGTGGCTTAGGTCATCGGCGTGCGGTGGTCGCACATAGGTGCCACGAAATTGTCGAGGAATGCGGCTTCCGTGTCCTCCCAACAACCAATTGATTCTGCTGGCAAGCTGTTAAGCCAATGTCGAGCTGGTCCTTTAAGCTTGAGTGGGAGGTATTTGATGGCGTGTAGATCATCACCACGGGCCATGTGGATATGAAGGAGATAATCCTCGATCCATACCGCAGGATCTGTTGTGCCATCGTATTGTAACGCCCGGATAATTAGGCCACAGTAAAACTCTCCTGATGATGCCATGTCATCTATGTTACTGTTGCTAATTAAGTGGTAGTTCAAAAACATTGCCAATTCAAAAATGAATTAGTGACAAACACCCAATGTTTTCAAAAACCAAAACAAAAATGTTCGGTGGGTGCCAAATATTGCATTGGTAATTATGGTGAAGTAAACACATTTTTAGAAAATGCCTAATTACTTCAAAATGAAATAAAACAGAATAGGAAATAAATAAAAATAAAAGTGAAAATAAAACAAAAGGAGAACACCCCTCCCCACTGGGCCAATCGGCCCCAGCTGCTAGCCAGGCCGGTCCCAAACCGGCCAACCCACCCAGACAGCCACACCCCCCCTCGGCTCAGAACCAGCCTGGTCGGCCCACTGCCCAGCCCCCGCGACCGCACCCCTTCCTGTTCTCGGTCGCAAGACCGCATAGGCGATGTCGCCACCGGACCCGCTCGCCGGCATCAAGGTGGATAAGGACGCCGACGCCGCGCCCCCTCGGGCTCCCCTCCCCACTCGCCCCCACTCCCGCCTCGGTTCTTGCGCCTCTTCCTTCCCCCTCAGATCCACCGCGCTCCCCCCTCGTTCCCCACCGCAACCGAGCGCCGCCATGGCCTCGCCGCCGGAGAACTCGCGGCCACCGCGACCTCCAAGCCTCTCCGACGTGTCCGCTCGCTCCACCTCCCTCGACTACGCCTCCCCGTCAAGACGCAGGAGACCGGACGCCCACGAACGCTGCCCCGGCCTCATCTTCTTCCTCGGATCCCCGACGCATCACCGACGAGCGCCGTCGACTCTACAGCTCCTAAACCCCCAAGGGCCTGTCGTGTGTGCCGCTCGGTGAGCTCCACCCCCCTCCTGCTCTACGTTAGCTCCCTCGCATGCCCTAGCTAGCTGCCGCCGAAGCACCCGAGCGCCCCACCGCGGATCTCGTCTCCGGCGAGGCTCCGTTGGACCAATGGTCCCGTGCGTGCCTCCATTCTCTTGGTGAGCTCGCTTAGGTGCTGTAGGTGCCAACCAACCGGCTGTTTTGCCTCTGCGACGTCCTTCCCGAGCTCGACCGAACTCTGGCGTCCGCCGCTGTTGACGCCGTCGGCGACACCGTCCTTCCCAGCCTCGGCTGAGGCCACGAATGGGTGCGCCCGAGCCCCTGCATTCGAACGCACCCAGCCGTGCGCAGAACCACGCCCCGCAGCCCCGTCGTCGAACTCGCCCGAGCCCCGACGTTCGCCTCGCTCGTCGCCGGCGACGCTGCGGCCCTCCTCCGACCAAGCCACCACTTCCAGTCAATGCGCCACGGCTCGGGCCTTCGAATGGGCCTAGCCCCGCTCCTCCCCGAGCCCCGTAGCGCGATCCTGGCGAACTCCGGCGAGAGGCCGCCTCTGTTTGGGTCACCGGAGTCGCTCCGGCGTCGGCCACCGACGTGGCATGCGTGGGGTCCACCCCTGGGTCGCTGCCTGTGGGCCTAGGGGCCCCAACTGGCCACGTTGACCAAAGTCAACTTCACTGACGTGGCAGCTACTGCCACTGACATGCGGGCCCCATGCCATAAAACAAATCAATACAAATATATAAACTGCTAATTAGTTAAGTTAATTAACTAAAACCTAATTAGACACTGACTGCTGGGGCCCACCCACTAATTACCCATTTAGTTAGTTTTAAAACTCTGTTAATGCCCCTGACAATGACATGTGGGTCCCACTGGACCCACCTGTCTGTTTGACTGGTCAACCGACCAGTTGACCTGATGACATCACTCTGTTGTCATGCCTACGTCATCATTCACCGTTTTGGATAATGTTGGATTTAACTAAATAATTAAAATCAAAAAATGATTTAAACCTTTAGAAAATCATATTTTTTAATCCGTAACTCGGATGAAAATACTTTCTAAATGAAAGTTGCTCAGAATGACGAGACGAATCCGGATACGCAGCTCGTTCGTCCGCCACACACTTCTAACCTATCGAACTCGCAACTTTCCCCCTCCGGTTCCTTTGTTCGAAAATGCGAAACACCGGGGACACTTTCCCGGATGTTTACCCCCTTCGCCGGTACCACCTACTACCGTGTTAGGGAACGCCTAGCAACACGCCTTGTCATGTCATGCATCATCATGCATTTGTTAGCATTGTATTTATTGTTTCTTCCCCCTCTTCTCTCGCTAGACACCGAGACCGACGCCGCTGCTACCCAGTTCGACTACGGAGTTGACGACCCCTCCTACTTGCCAGAGCAACCAGGCAAGCCCCCTTGATCACCAGATATCGCCTACTCTCCTCTATACTGCTTGCATTAGAGTAGTGTAGCATGTTACTGCTTTCCGTTATTCCAATCCTGATGCATAGCCTGTCTTTGCTACTTCTGTTGATACCTTACCTGCAATCCTACTTGCCTAGTATAGGATGCTAATATTTCCATCTGTGGCCCTACATTCTTGTCCGTCTGCTGTGCTATACTATCGGGCCGTGATCACTCGGGAGGTGATCATGGGTATATACTTTATACTTATACATGATACATGTGGTTACTAAAGAGGGGTTGGCTCGTAGGAGCACCTGCGAGTGGATCTTTGTGGCGGAGCGACAGGGCGGGTTGAGACCACCTAGGAGAGAGGTGGGCCTGGCCCTGTTCGGCGTTCGCGGATACTTAACACGCTTAACGAGATCTTGGTATTTGATCTGAGTTGGATCGTTGACCTTATACGCACTAACCGCCACGTGGGACAAGATATGGGCAACCGGCGGCGTGGTATCAGCCGAAGCACTTCGTGACGTCAGCGACTGAGCGGCGCGCGCCGGATTGGACTGGAACGCCTGCTAGGCTAGGTCTACTTCCGGCCGCGTTCGCAACATGCAGGTGTGCTAAGGGCGATGGGCCTGCACTCTCGTGGCGCTTAGGTTTAGACCGCGGTTGACCTCTCTGTTGTGCCTAGGTGGGGCTGCGACGTGTTGATCTTCCGCGGCCGGGCATGACCCAGGAAAGTGTGCCCGGCCAAATGGGATCGAGTGTGTCGGGTAATGTGGTGCACCCCTGCAGGGAAGTTAATCTATTGAATAGCCGTGATCTTGGTAACAGACGACTTGGAGTTGTACCTTGACCTTATGACAACTAGAACCGGATACTTAATAAAACACACCCTTCCAAGTGCCGATACAACCCGGTGATCGCTCTCTTCTACATCTTTGCAAGACGGAGGCTGCCGTAAGCGTAGTCTTGACTGTGATTAGCTATCCCCTCTTATTGTGGCATTCTGCAGTTCAGTCCATCGATATGGCCCTTTACACATATATCCATGCATATGTAGTGTAGCTCCTTGCTTGCAGTACTTTGGATGAGTACTCACGGTTGCCTTGTTCCCCTTTTCCCCTTTTCACCCGATTGCTGCGACTGCATAATGGAGCCTGTGGAGCGACGCCACCGCCGATGGCGACTACTACACCGGAGGTGCCTACTACTACGCAGCAGCCCGCCGACGACGACGACTGTGAGTAGTTAGGAGGATCCCAGGCGGAGGCCTGCGCCTCTTTCGATCTCAGATCCCGCTTTGTGCTAGCCTTCTTAAGGCAAACTTGTTTAACTTATGTATGTACTCAGATATTGTTGCTTCCGCTGACTCGCCTATGATCGAGCACTTGTATTCGAGCCCTCGAGGCCCCCGGCTTGTATTATGATGCTTGTATGACTTATTTATGTTTTAGAGTTGTGTTGTGATATCTTCCCGTGAGTCCTCGATCTTGATCGTATACATTTGCGTGCATGATTAGTCTACGATTGAATCGGGGCGCCACAAGTTGGTATCGAGCCGATCGCTGTAGGAATCCCCCTTCCACACTCCTTGGCCGAAGTCGAGTCTAGACTTTACAAAACTTTTACTAACATGGCTGTGCGGCCCATGGGCCCACGTCGCCATTGGGTGGTACTAGGATCTTTTACTCCCCGACCTTTACTATGGGACTCTGAACTCTCTTCTACTCGGGTTAAACGAATTTACTAACTAACACTAGGATCCCGTGACCACATTCACCCCAAAGTTGGATAAAGCCATAGTTATTCCTTAGAATAGTATTTTGAACAATTTCCACACTGTCATTTGACTCCTTTGAAACATCTTTGCTTTCAGATGGAACCCACGAGGCAGGTCGTTCGCCACACGACGGCCATTGGTGCCTTGGGATCACCTGCCGTGCTAGCTAAGATGATGACCTATCTGGGTTATCGCTGGCACCCTGAGTACACCGTCTTTGAGGAGTACCAGGACTTTAACCCGGAGCAGTACCGCGCCATCGCTCACCTCTACTCTCGGGAGTATGACTCCACCATCGGCCGCACACCGCACATGGTGTTGGGGTGACTATCGATATGGCAGTCCACGATGCTGCTTATGCTGCTCTGACACGTCTTCATGGAGAGTATCGGGAGTTGGACTCCTCCCCCTTCAGGCACATTGCTATCGCATCTGATGTTGGTGCGGAGGGTTACTACACTGCTGCCTACTCCACTGTCACCCGAGAGCCCTTCTACCATCAGAACTTGGTTCTGCATGCTGATGGGCTGGATCGAGCTAACCGAGCTCTTCGCTATGAGTTGTACACCACCCGTCAGCACCTTTACCGTGCTCTGACGCTGTTGCACCCCTTTGTCCGATCTAGGGAGCTGCCGCGTTCAGCTATCTACCCAGCCAGGACCGTGATGCCCCAGGGTGTCGGTTGGCCAGATGTGGGAGGCTACACTCCCGCACTTGGTCCTCTTCTACCACCTGAGCGTCGGGTTCTGCACCAGAGTATCCGCGGCCCCCAGGCCACTGACGTGGAGGACTATCCGCTGCCGCACTACCAGCTTTCAGCTACTGACTACCTCCGCAGCATCGTGGGACTGATGTAGGCTTGCTTATTCTTGTTAGGTGCATTACGCCATGAGCCTGCGTGCCGCCTATGACGTTTTAGTCTATGTACTGAACTCTGTGTACTGAACTCTATGCATGACCCCTTTTGTAAGTTATGCCGACTACTATGTAGTAGCTATCGTGCTCCTTCCCTTATGCATGATTCATCATGAATGATTCTTGTCTTTGCAAATTTCTCAATGCTGAACTACCCCTGTTATATATTAGCAGGATGGTTAGACCAGGTGGTCGTGGTCGTGGCAGCAACGCCCCACCACCGCCTGAGTACATGGCTGGAATGATCCAACAGCTCGAGATGAATCGCCAGTTCATGGAGAATATGATGGCTCAGTTTCCTCGCCCCAATATGAACCAGCAGCCAGCCCCAGTAACTCTGCAGGATTTCATGCGCCTCAACCCAAGTGTGTACCGCAGCTCAATTAAGCCTCTGGATGCTGATGACTGGCTCCGTGACATCACCTATGAGATGGAGTCTGCTAATGTATCCCCTGCTAGCTTTGTCACCTTTGCTTCCTTCTTCCTGAAGGGGCTTGCGGCTCAATGGTGGGACAGCCACAGCGCACTACTCGCCACTGGAACAATCATCACCGCCGGACTTCCAAGCTGCTTTCGTGCCGCTTCATTCCTCGTGGAGTCATGGACCGAAGAAGCGTGAGTTCCGCAACCTCACCCAAGGCAACAAAACTGTTGAAGCTTATCAGCGGGAGTTTCTAGACTTGTCCCGCTATGCTGAAGAGGACATTGCAACTGATGCCCGTAGACAAGAGAAGTTCTGTGACGGCCTTCAAGCTGACATCAAGCTTGCACTTCTTGTGCATGACTTCACTGATTTCGCCACCTTGGTGAACAAGGCCATCAATGTCGAGACTAGACTGCAGGAATACCAGAGCTCTCACAGGCGCAGCCGTGACACGGGCTCATCTTCGGGCCCGTCCTTGCAGAAGCGTAAGATATGGATTCCCAATAGCATGTACCAGCCAACTGCACCTGCCCCAAGGCAGACCTATGCTGCACCTCGTCTGCCTACTCCTCCAACTAGGCAGCCAAGGCTTCCAGCTCCACCACCCCAAGCTCCTGTTCCCACTCCCAATAATGGCTTGTGCTTCAGGTGTGGTCAACCAGGGCACCGTGCTAGGGAATGCAACCAGAACGAGAATCAACTGGCCCTTCCAGCAACTGGCCGTGGAAGCAACCAGCCCCGCAACAACAGCGCCAAGTCTTATGGTCGTGTTCATGCCAACCATGTTGATCTGAACGAAGCTCAAGACCAGCCTGCTACTGTGATGGGTACACTCCTCGTAAATTCAGTACCGGCTTCCGTTTTATTTGATACAGGAGCATCGCATTCATTCATATCAGCAGAATTTGCATTCATGCATGGCATTAAATACGAAGAGATGAACACTCCGCTAGTGGTACACACCCCTGCGGGCCAATGTCAAACCTCTATGGTTAGTCACGACGTTCCTATTGAAATTGAAGGATTGGAATTCCTTGTCTCTCCCATCGTACTGAAGTCCTGTAGCATTGATCTCATTCTGGGAATGAATTGGTTAAAAGCGCATATTGCTTCTATTGTTTGCGACACCAAGACCGTCCATCTGCTACACCCTTCTGATGAGATAATAAGCTACAATGCTCGTCTGGTTCAGAATGCCGAGGCAAGGCTCTATTCATTGAATGCATTGAACGCTGCACCACTCGAGGGCATTGAAAAAATTCCTGTCGTGCGTGAATTCCTAGACGTCTTTCCTGAAGAACTCCCAGGGATTCCCCCTGCTAGAGCTGTCGAATTCATCATCGACTTGAAACCAGGCACCACTCCTATAGCCAAGCGACCCTACAAGATGCCGCCGCATGAACTCCTTGAGCTTAAGGAGGAAATCGACAAGTCTCTTCGCAGTGGTTTCATTCGCCTAAGTTGCTCTCCTTGGGGAGCACCTTCTCTCTTTGTCAAGAAGAAGGATGGGACAAACCGGTTGGTCCAAGACTACCGTCCTATAAACCAAGCTACCATTCAGAATAAGTATCCCCTTCCTCGGATCAATGATCTGTATGATCAACTGGCTGGTTCGTCAGTGTTCTCTAAACTCGACTTGAGGTTGGGTTACCACCAGATCCGTGTTCGTGAAGAGGATATCCCAAAGACCGCCTTCGTGACTCGATATGGTTCATACGAGTACACCGTCATGTCTTTCGGATTAACCAATGCTCCGGCCACCTTCTCTCGTCTGATGAACTATATATTCATGGATTACCTCGATAAGTTCGTCGTGGTTTATCTGGATGATATCCTGGTATTTTCCAAGAATGAAGAAGAACATGCTGAACATCTTCGTCTTGTGCTGGAAAAGCTACGAGAGCTTCAGCTATATGCCAAGTTCTCCAAGTGTGAATTCTGGCTACCCGAAGTAACCTATCTTGGGCACGTCATCTCTAAGGATGGTATTGCCGTTAACCCTGAACGAGTCCAGGCTATTCTTGATTGGACTCCTCCGAAGAACGTTAAGCAAGTCAGAAGTTTTCTCGGTCTCGCCAGCTATTGCCGTCGATTCGTCGAGAACTTCTCCAAGATCGCCAGGCCCCTGACTAACCTGTTGCATAAGGGCGTCAAGTTCCAATGGACAGACAAATGTCAGGAAAGTTTCCAGGCACTCAAAGACAAGTTGACTTCTGCCCCAGTACTAGTTCCTCCTAATACTAAGAAGGACTTCGTCATTTACTGTGACGCTTCCTGTCAAGGATTAGGCTGTGTCCTAATGCAGGAGCGCAAAGTGGTTGCTTATGCCTCTCGGCAATTGCGCCCTCACGAAGAGAACTACCCAGTTCACGGCCTCGAATTTGCTGTTGTCATTCATGCGCTAAAACAGTAACGACATTACCTTCTCGGTAATCGTTGCGAGATCTTCACTGATCACCAAAGTCTGAAGTATCTGTTTACTCAGCCAGACCTGAACCTCCGTCAGCAGAGATGGATGGAGATTGTTGAAGACTTTGACATGGGTATTTCCTATACACCAGGCAAGGCTAATGTAATGGCTGATGCCTTGAGCCGCAAGTCTTACTGCAACCACCTCCAGGTTCGCAAAGTTCAGCCCTCGCTTGTTGAAGAATTCAGAAAGCTGAACCTGCATATTGTTCCTCCGGGTGCACTCGCTCCCCCTCCTCCAGAGTTTCGCAAGATGAACCTCCACGTTGTTTCCCGGGGTTCTCTCAATACCATAGTTGCTAGACCAGATCTTGTGGACACCATCAAATGGATACAGAAATGTGACGATGAAGTCGAGAGGATTAAACGTTATCTCGCAGAAGGAAAGCCATCATTCTTCACTGTTGATGACGCAGGCACCTTATTCTTCAAAGGTCGCCTAGTGGTACCGAGCAAGAGGGAAACCTGAATCTGACTCCAAGGGTTATGAAAGAAGCTCATGATACGCCTTTGTCTATTCATCCCGGTAGCACCAAGATGTACCAAGACATTAATCGAGATTCGGTGGTCTAATATAAAGCAAGACATTGCTCGTTATGTTGTTGAATGTGACGCTTGCCGTCAGATCAAAGCGAGAACACCAAAGGCCTCTTTGGAACTCTGCAACCTATCTCTATTCCTGAATGGAAATGGGACCATGTTGAAATGGACTTCAATCCTTTGGATTTCCCAAATCGCAAAAAGGTAATGATGCTATTCTTGTCGTCATTGACCGGCTTTCTAAAGTTGCACATTTTCTGGCGGTCAAAGAAATGATCACTGCTAGTCAGCTTGCAACTCTCTACGTGTCCAGAATTGTTTCGCTTCACGGTATTCCATTGGTTATCAGTTCGGACCGTGGCAGCTTATTCACTTCAAGATTCTAGGCAAGTTTCCAAGAAGCTATGGGGACTCACTTATCTTTCAGTACTGCGTTTCATCCGCAGTCACAAAGGCAAGTTGAACGTGTCAACCAAGTTCTCGAAGATATGCTTCGAGCTTGTGTTATTTCCTTCGGCAAGAAATGGGAGGAATCTCTCCCATATGTTGAGTTCTCTTATAATAATAGCTATCAAGCTAGTCTGAAGATGGCCCCCTTCGAAGTGTTATATGGACGAAAGTGCCGAACCCCTCTGAGCTGGTCAGAAACGGGGGAACGACCACTCTTTGGTCTGGATATTATCCAACTTGCCGAAGAACAAGTCCGCATTATTTGCGAGAATCTCAAGACTGCTCAGTCACGTCAAAAGAGTAATTATGACCGTCATCATAAAGACATGGTCTATCAACCTGGCGAAAAGTCCTATCTTCGAGTTACACCAATGAAGGGTGCACACCGCTTCGGGATCAAGGGAAAGCAAGATCCTCACTATATTGGCCCATTCACTATTCTGGAGAGGCGTGGAAAAGTGGCATATCAACTGGAGCTTCCGCCGAACCTTTCTCAGGTTCACAATGTGTTCCATGTGTCACAGCTCCGCCGATGCTTCAAGGACCCAATCCTATAAAGAGCATCCGGTCCGCATTCTCGACCAAGCTGAACGCCGCACACGCCAGAAGGCGATCAAGTTCCTCAAAGTCCAGTGGTCGCTCCATTCTGAAGATGAAGCCACTTGGGAACGCGAGGATCGCCTGCGTGATGAATACCCCGCACTGTTTCCTTCTACCTCCGAAATCTCGGGACGAGATTTCTTGTAGTGGAGGAGATTTGTAACGCCTGGATAATTAGGCCACAGTAAACCTCTCCTGATGATGCCATGTCATCTATGTTACTGTTGCTAATTAAGTGGTAGTTCAAAAACATTGCCAATTCAAAAATGAATTAGTGACAAACACCCAATGTTTTCAAAAACCAAAACAAAATGTTCGTGGGTGCCAAATATAGCAATAGTAATTATGGTGAAGTAAACACATTTTAGAAAATGCCTAATTACTTTAAAATGAAATAAAACAGAATAGGAAATAAATAAAAGAAAAGTGAAAATAAAACAAAGGAGAACCCCCCTCCCCTTCGGGCCAATCGCCCAATCGCTAGCCAGCCGGTCCCAAACCGCCAACCCACCCCAAGACGCCACACCACCTCGGCACGCAACCAGCACTGGTCGGCCGGCCCACGGCCCAGCTCCCCCGCACCGCACTTCTTCCTGTTTCGGTCACAAGACCGCCATAGGCGTGTCGCCATCGCCGGCCCCGATCGCCGCGTCGAGGTGGATAAGGACGCCGACGCCGCGCCCCTCCTCCTCCCTCCCCGCCCCCACTCCGCCTCGGTTCTTGCGCCTCTCCTTCCCCTCAGATCCACCGCGCCCCCTCGTTCCCCACCGCAACCGAAGGCCGCCATGGCTCGCCGCCAGAGAACTCGCGCCACCGCGACCTCCAAGCCTCTCCGACGTGTCCGCTTGCTCCGCCTCCCTCGACTACGCCTCCCCGTCAAGACGCAGGACACCGGACGCCCACGAACGCTGCCCCGGCCTCGTCTTCTTCCTCGGATCCCCGACGCATCTCCGACGAGCGCCGTCGACTCTACAGCTCCTAAACCCCCAAGGGCCTGTCGTGTGTGCCGCTCGGTGAGCGCCACCCCCTCCTGCTCTCCGTTAGCTCCCTCGCACGCCCTAGCTAGCTGTCGCCGAAGCACCCGACCGCCCTGCCACAGATCTCGTCTCCGGCGAGGCTCCGGTGGACCAATGGTCCCGTGCGTGCCTCCATTCGCTTGGTGAGCTCGCGTAGGTGATGTAGGTGCCAACCAACCGGCCGTTTTGCCTCTGCGACGTCCTTCCCGAGCTCGACCGAACTCTGGCGTCCACCGCGGTTGACACCGTCGGCAACACCGTCCGTCCCAGCCTCGGCTGAGGCCACGAATGGGTGCGCCCGAGCCCCTGCATTCGAACGCACCCAGCCGTGCGTAGAACCACGCCCCGCAGCCCCGTCGTCGAACTCGCCCGAGCCCCGACGTCCGCTCCACTCGTCGCCGGCAACGCTGCGGCCCTCCTCCGACCAAGCCACCACCTCCAGTCAATGCGCCACGGCGCGGGCCTTCGAATGGGCCTAGCCCCGCTCCTCCCCGAGCCCCGTAGCGCGATTCCGGCCAACTCCGGCGAGAGGCCACCTCTGTTTGGGTCGCCGGAGTCGCTCCGGCGCCGGCCGCCGACGTGGCATGCGTGGGGTCCACCCCTGGGTCGCTGCGTGTGGGCCTGGGGGCCCCAACTGGCCACGTTGACCAAAGTCAACTTCGCTGACGTGGCAGCTACTGCCACTGACATGCGGGCCCCATGCCATAAAACAAATAAATACAAATATATAAACTGCTAATTAGTTAAGTTAATTAACTAAAACCTAATTAGACACTGACTGCTGGGGCCCACCCACTAATTACCCATTTAGTTAGTTTTAAAACTCATAATGCCTCGACACGACATGTGGGTCCCATGGACCCACTCGTCGCTTGATCGTCAACCGACCCGATTGACCTCTTGACATCACTCTGATATCATACCTACGTCATCATTCACTGTTTTGGATAATGTTTGATTTAACTAAATAATTAAAATCAAACAATGATTTAAACCTTTAGAAAATCATATCTTTTAATCCGTAACTTGGATGAAAATACTTTCTACATGAAAGTTGCTCAGAACAACGAGACGAATCCGGATACGCAGCCCGTTCGTCCGCCACACACTTATAACCTATCGAAGTCGCAACTTTCCCCCTCCGGTTCCTCTGTCCGAAAATGCGAAACACCGGGGATACTTTCCCGGATGTTTCCCCCCTTCGCCGGTACCACCTACTACCGCGTTAGGGCACGCCTAGCAACACGCCTTGTCATGTCATGCATCGTCATGCATTTGTTAGCATTGTATTTATTGTTTCTTCCCCCTCTTCTCTGGCTAGACCCCGAGACCGACGCCACTGCTACCCAGTTCGACTACGGAGTTGACGACCCCTCCTACTTGCTAGAGCAACCAGGCAAGCCCCCCTTGATCACCAGATATCGCCTACTCTCCTCTATACTGCTTGCATTAGAGTAGTGTAGCATGTTACTGCTTTCCGTTATTCCTATCCTGATGCATAGCCTGTCTTTGCTACTTCTGTTGATACCTTTACCTGCAATCCTACTTGCCTAGTATAGGATGCTAGTATTTCCATCTGTGGCCCAACATTCTTGTCCGTCTGTTGTGCTATACTATCGGGCCGTGATCACTCGGGAGGTGATCACGGGTATATACTTTATACTTATACATGATACATGTGGTGACTAAACACGGGTCGGCTCGTAGGAGCACCCGCGAGTGGATCTTTGTGGCGGAGCGACAGGGCAGGTTGAGACCACCTAGGAGAGAGGTGGGCCTGGCCCTGTTCGGCGTTCACGGATACTTAACATGCTTAACGAGATCTTGGTATTTGATCTGAGTTGGGTCGTTGACCTTATACGCACTAACCGCCACGTGGGACAAGATATGGGCAACCGGCGTCGTGGTATCAGCCGAAGCACTTCGTGACGTCAGCGACTGAGCGGCGCGCGCCGGATTGGACTGGAACGCCTGCTAGGCTAGGTCTGCTTCCGGCCGCGTTCGCAACATGCAGGTGTGCTAAGGGCGATGGGCCCAGACCCCTGTGCGCTTAGGTTTAGACCGGCGTGCTGATCTCTCTGTTGTGCCTAGGTGGGGCTGCGACGTGTTGATCTTCTGCGACCGAGCATGACCCAGGAAAGTGTGTCCGGCCAAATGGGATCGAGCGTGTCGGGTAATGTGGTGCACCCCTGCAGGGAAGTTAATATATTCGAATAGCCGTGATCTTCGGTAACAGGACGACTTGGAGTTGTACCTTGACCTTATGACAACTAGAACCGGATACTTAATAAAACACACCCTTCCAAGTGCCAGATACAGCCCGGTGATCGCTCTCTAACAGGGCGACGAGGAGGGGATCGTCGGGTAGGATTATGCTATGCGATGCTACTTGGAGGACTTCTGTCTACTCTCTTCTACATGCTGCAAGACGGAGGCTGCCAGAAGCATAGTCTTCGACATGATTAGCTATCCCCCTCTTATTGTGGCATTCTGCAGTTCAGTCCACTGATATGGCCCTTTACACATATATCCATGCATATGTAGTGTAGCTCCTTGCTTGCGAGTACTTTGGTTGAGTACTCACGGTTGCCTTGTTCCCCCTTTCCCCCCTTTCTTTACCTGATTGCTGCGACCAGACGATGGAGCCCAGGAGCCAGACGCCACCGTCGATGATGACTACTACACTGGAGGTGCCTACTACTACGTGCAGCCCGCTGACGACGACCAAGAGTAGTTAGGAGGATCCCAGGCAGGAGGCATGCGCCTCTTTCGATCTGTATCCCAGTTTGTGCTAGCCTTCTTAAGGCAAACTTGTTTAACTATGTCTGTACTCAGATATTGTTGCTTCCGCTGACTCGTCTATGATCGAGCACTTGTATTCGAGCCCTCGAGGCCCCTGGCTTGTATTATGATGCTTGTATGACTTATTTATGTTTTAGAGTTGTGTTGTGATATCTTCCCGTGAGTCCCTGATCTTGATCGTACACATTTGCTTGCATGATTAGTGTACGATTGAATCGGGGGCGTCACACGTATGATTCGATGTTTACGGGTTTGAAACCCTCGGGGATTTGATGATCCATTACTTCATCTGTGAAGCATTGTGGGTGTGCGGCGCCTCTGTACTGGGCTATATCACGATGTAGCTCAAACGAGCTTTGTCTACTTTGTTCGGCCCGGCCGGATTTACCATATCGGGCATGACGGTTATCGTCACGTGTCGTGGGGCGCCCACGCGATCCATAGATCGATCTTGTTTGCCTTGCCTTGTCCTCCAATATATCTTGCAGGTCTGGTGCATTTCCCCGTGCCTTGGTATTCTTTGAGAGACTCCGGGGTGCGGCTTGAGTGGAGGGCCGAGAGGCCTCTCTGTCACGGCCACGAGGTGGCCGGTCGGCCACATCATGCGCTGGTGATGTAGGTCTAGGTGCTTCCTCCTCTAATCGGGGTAGAAGCCTGCGTTTTGGGTAGCTCTTGGAGGGGCGTTCGAGTTCGTACTCTTCGGCCGCAAGGACTTCAGTCCATCTGTCTGCTGGCAAGTCTTGGTCAGCTCTAAGCTGTTGCTGTTTTTTCTTGAGTCTGCTCGCCATGGCCATAAGCCTGCGTTTGAAACGCTCTTGTTCGACGGGATCCTCAGGCATGACAAATTCGTCGTCGTCGAGGCTTGCCTCGTCTTCGGAGGGAGGCATGTAATTATCGTCCTCTACCTCTCTGTCTGCCGCTCTCTCATGAGGGCTGGTTTCTCCATCCTCCTGCGCTGAATCCTGCTTTGGAGGGGGTTGTCTTCGACCTTTGTCCCGGTGTTATTGTCTCCCGTGCCGGAATCACCGTTTTTTCTTTGGCGGGATTTAGAGCGGCGTCGCTGACGCCGGCGCTTAAGCTGCTTCTTGGAGGGGTCATCCTCCGTTGTTCCATCGCCGTTCCCTTCTTTTGGGGTGTCCACCATGTATATGTCATACGACAAGGTGGCCTTCCAGTGCCCTGTAGGCGCTGGTTCTTGGTCGTCTCCTGCATCGGCGTCCATACCGTTGATGTCATCGGAGTCGAAGTCGAGCATGTCGGTTAAATCATCGACAGTGGCTACGAAGTGAGTGGTGGGTGGGCTTTGAATTTCTTCGTCGTCCGCATCCCAACCTTGTCTGACCATAGTCTGCCGTGGCTCTCTCGATAAGAGAGAGACTTTAGTGAATTCAGAATGTCGCCAAAGGCGAAAGTCTTGAAAAGATGTCGCGGGCGGTGAACTCCATGATCGGCGCCTAATCGGATTCAATTGGCAGGGCGCGGAAGGTTCGGAGTTCGGAGGGGAGTCCGCACCTTGAGTCACAAGCCGCAGAAGGACAAGGCTGGTGTTCGGCTCGATCACCATAGAGATTGCAGCCCCGAGGCGGTGTCCAGCCACCGTCCTCGATTAGCCTTGATCGGCTCCGAGTGAGGGTCGGAGCGAACACGAAATGCGGACCTCTAGGGCATCGGCGGCGAGCTAGATCATGCCCATCGTAATGATCTTGGCGCTTCGGCTGTGGCTCGAACCCGTCGAAGATAAAGTCTCCGCGGACGTCGGCCGTAGTTCAAACTTCCAAATCGACTGATGGCAGGGGCGTAGCTTCGATCTGCTCCGGATGGCCTGCTTAATTGGCTGCGGTGCAAAGCCGCCGAATCGAAGACCTATCCGGGGAGAAAAGTCTCACCCTGGACCGCATCGTTATTGATGATCGGAGGAGCCATCGGGCCTAAAGATGATGACACAGAGGAACTCTCAATGAAAGCACCAATGTCGGTGTCAAAACCGGCGGATCTCGGGTAGGGGGTCCCGAACTGTGCGTCTAGGCGGATGGTAACAGGAGACAAGGGACACGATGTTTTTACCCAGGTTCGGGCCCTCTCGATGGAGGTAAAACCCTACTCCTGCTTGATTAATATTGATGATATGGGTAGTACAAGAGTAGATCTACCACGAGATCAGAGAGGCTAAACCCTAGAAAGGTTATAGTCCGCCCATCCGGACACCCCCTAATCCAGGACTCCCTCACCCATGCATTTGAAAAATGTTCACCCCTCTCTCTATACCGCAGCAACACGTATTTTTCCACCCCTTTCAGGACGCACTCTTCGCGCCAGAAAGCCGCCTCTGGACGCGTGAGCAATGAGCAGCGAGCTAAAACCTATCGCAAACGTAAAAAATAATATAACGGGGTTAATATATATTGCGCACGTGCAATATGTTTGTCATGATGCGCAAAAAATAATTAAAAAGAGAATGCAACACAAGCACTTCCCAGGAGGTCACCCATCCTAGTACTATTCTCACCCAAGCACGCTTAACTTTCGAGTTCTGATGGGATCCGGTTCTTTAGTGCTGGTATGATCGCATCCAACATGTTACCCCCGCCTTCGTTCCTTATGATAATCTCTTATACTACTTACTCTCCCGCTTAAACACGGAGACGAGTTACCACGGTTTCCACCCCTCTCTCTACGCCACGAACGATTAAATCTATATTTGGCAACTTAAGCGCCAAATAGGATTTGGCGATCAGGGTTGCACCAGACCCTATGTAAAATCAACACGGTAGCAGTTCTTTGTGCTTGTTTGCATGAGCTTTGAAAACCAATTTTGTATTGGAACAGAGTTAGTTCAATATTGCTTTGTATATAATGAATTTGTACAACCATCAGTACGCCAATTTATCATGACAGTATCATGCTAAAACGGAACAATGGAAAAAATGTCTTGCACTGCATTATGTGTCGACAACTTGTTTGGGTTCATTGGAATTTTGTTTCCCCGCTCTGAATAGGGGGAAAAAGCATAGTCAAAAAGTTAGTTATTATCTTTCTAACGAAGTAAAACATGCATAGTGACAACTAATTTTAAGACTAGTCATATTCGAATCTTTTTGAGAAAACAAAGATGCACGACTCACGTGCCGAAATCGCCAGTAGCAGAATACTTAATAGGAGCCAGCAACCTTCAAATTGTTTGAGTGAATAATCTGATAGAACAAACACAAGCAACAACAACATTTGACCAAGCCATCACTCCATCTTGAGGTAATTATGTCTCTACAGATAGAATAATGTTGTCATGCTATATATCCACGTGTAACAGTGGCATGCATTTCGTTACTATATATTTGCATTTAAATTTTGCTCTATTACGTGACAAAAACCCTGGTGAAGAAATACAAAACATCCCCAAAGATCATTGTGATGGTCAACTGTCATGAGGTGTTTTCCTCCCGTGGTAGCGCCCTCGGCAACTTTGGTGACGTTCTGGCCTAATTTTAGGCGACAAATTTGGCCTCACTAGGTGTGCCCATATTCTACTACGATTTGTAGTGTCATCGAACATAATTTTAAAACTAAAGATATTTTTATCACATCTTATATAAAAATTCCGTAATGTACCCAGTTAGGTCAAACCCCTTAGTGGCTGCCTCTCCCCTCCCCATCTAACCCACCTTTCCCGACACGACGCGAAGCAATACACATGGCGGCTACCACTCGTCGTTGTCCCGACGTGGAGCAATATTCGAATGTGCACCAACGCCGAGCACCACAAACACCACTAGGCGCGGCCCTCCACCCGATGTACTCTTTCTCGGCCACTGAGCCCAGGTGTCTGTAAGTGCATCTAGTGCCACCCCTAGTTGGTTTTGGAGTATTGACGACAAACCTGGTTGAGGGACTAATGTGTTTGTGAGAATTGCAGGATAACACAAGTAGTAGTCCCTCATTGATTCGGTTTACCTACCGGATATGACCCCTAAAAATGTGTCAAGACATTGAAGACAATGGTGGTATGTGAAGATATTCACAACAAAGATTATGACTCGAGAAGACATTCACGTGAAGACTATGGAGTGCGAAGACATAGCTGTTTCGTAGTTTCCTTTTCTTCTTTGTTGAGTCATAGGAACCACCGTACTGTTAAGTGGGGTCCAAGTGAACAAAGTCAGAGTGACTGAAGTGATGCTCAACCAAATCCTAAGTCTTCGAGCGAAGACAAAGAGAGCAAATCTTATCCAGAGCTGGATGAGTCAGCTTTACTTGTAGCCTAAGTTAAGCTGCGACGTGTGTTTGAAATCTGACCATTGGAACATGTGTCAGTTCCTTAGTGACCTAGGGTCATTTCAGACAAATAAGGTCGGGTTGCCTAGTGGCTATAAATAGCCCACCCCCTACACCATAAATTTGTGGCTACTCAGAGTTAGTGCACGGCTTTTTTCGTTTGAGAGCAACCCACCTCCGAAGCATTTGAGAGAGAGATCCTTGCGAGGACAAAGCCCAAAACACCCAGAGCCCAAAGAGTGTTTGGCATCACTGAAGTCTTTCTGTCCGCGTGATCTGAAGACTTATTACACTTGAGGACTGTGAATCCTCCAGCCGGTTAGGCATCGCGTTCTGAGCATCCAAGAGTCATTGTGGATTGCCGGTGAACAAAGTCTATGAAGGTTCGGAAGTCTACCTTGAAGACCTACCAGAGTGATTGGGCGAGGACTAAGTGTCCTTAGCTCAAGGGGAAAAAGGTGAAGACGCGGTCTTCTGAGTTGAATCTCAGCCTCCCTAACCAGATGTACAGTTGTCACAGCAACTGGAACTGGTCCAACAAATCCTTGTCTTCACCAAGCGACTGGTTCTATCTTCTCCTTCTGTTTACTTACAGTTTGTCTTCGTGAAGTCATTGCCTGGTTGCATTATTTGTTTGACTTCACTGTGTGACGACTATTGTTGTTTGGCTTCATGCTATCTTCCATCCTGATCCATACTACCTAGTGCTACCTCTTGAGCACTGCGTTGGTTTTCCCTTGAAGAGGAAAGGGTGATGCAGCACAGTAGCATAAGTATTTCCCTCAGTTTTTGAGAACCAATGTGTCAATCTAGTAGGAGGCTACGCGTGAGTCCCTCGCACCTGCACAATACAAATAACACCTCGCAACCATAGTGATAAGGGGTTGTCAATCCCTTCACGGTCACTTACGAGAGTGAGATCTGATAGATATGATAGGATAATATTTTTGGTATTTTTGTGATAAAAATGCAAAGTAAAATAAAAGCAAAGGAAATAACTAAGTATTGGAAGATAAATATGATGAAGATAGACCCGGGGGCCATAGGTTTCACTAGTGGCTTCTCTCAAGAGCATAAGTATTTTACGGTGGGTGAACGAATTATTGTTGAGCAATTGACTGAATTGAGCATAGTTATGAGAATATCTAGGTATGATCATGTATATAGGCATCACGTCCGAGACAAGTAGACCGACTCCTGCCTGCATCTACTACTATTACTCCACTCATCGACCGCTATCCAGCATGCATCTAGAGTATTAAGTTCATGGAAACAGAGTAACGCCTTAAGCAAGATGACATGATGTAGAGGGATAAATTCATGCAATATGATAAAAAACAATCTTGTTATCCTCGATGGCAACAATACAATACGTGCCTTGCTTCCCCTACTGTCACTGAGAAAGGACACCGCAAGATTGAACCCAAAGCTAAGCACTTCTCACATTGCAAGAAAAACCAATCTAGTAGGCCAAACCAAAGTGATAATTCAAAGAGACTTGCAAAGATAACTAATCATACATAAAAGAATTCAGAGAAGATTCAAATATTCTTCATAGATAATCTTGATCATAAACCCACAATTCATCGTTCTCAACAAACACGCTGCAAAAAGAAGATTACATCGAATAGATCTCCACGAGAGAGGGGGAGAACATTGTATTGAGATCCAAAAAGAGAGAAGAAGCCATCTAGTTACTAACTATGGACCCGAAGGTCTGAGGTAAACTACTCACACTTCATTGGAGAGGCTATGGTGTTGATGTAGAAGCCCTCTGTGATGGATGCCCTCTCTGGCGGAGCTCCGGAACAGGCCCCAAGACGGGATCTTGTGGGTACAGAAGGTTGCGACGGTGGAATTAGGTTTTGGCTTCGTATCTGATCGTTTGGGGGTACGTAGGTATATATAAGGAAGGAGTACGTCGGTGGAGCAACAGGGGGCCCATGAGGGTGGAGGGCGCGCCTGGGGGGGGAGGGGGGGGGAGGTAGGCACGCCCCCTACCTCGTGGCCTCCTCGAAGCTTCCTTGACTTAGGGTCCAAGTCTCCTGGATCATGTTCGGTGAGAAAATCACGTTCCCGAAGGTTTCATTCCGTTTGGACTGCGTTTGATTTTCCTTTTCTTCAAAACTCTGAAATAGGCAAAAAACAACACTTCTGGGCTGGGCCTCCGGTTAATAGGTTAGTCCCAAAAGTAATATAAAAGTGGATAATAAAGCCCAATAATGTCCAAAACAGTAGATAATATAGCATGGAGCAATAAAAAATTATAGATACGTTGGAGACGTATCACCTAGCTGCTATTAGTCTTCGTGCTTTCACTTCATTGAATACTTGACTATGGCTTGCCTAGTGTAGTCTACCTTCCGCTGCATGTCAATAGGCTCAATTCTATTGTTTGTCTTTGAAACTCCCAAGTTTTGAAGATTTTCATAAAAATCACCTATTCACCCTCCTTCTAGTCGATAACTAGCACTTTTAATTGGTATCAGAGCAAGGTACTCCCTTGTTCTGTGTGATTCGGTTTAACCACCTGGAGTTTTAGCTATGTCGATTGCAGGGATAATCAAAGTCTCCGATGCGTGCCCTGTCTTCGATGGCACTAATTACCCCTATTGGAAGAATAAGATGCACATGCATCTTGAAGCCATTGATGTTGATCTATGGTATGTCGTCAAGAACGGTGTTCCCAAGACTGGTGAAGGTGTCACCCCTGCTGATGTCAAGAAATTCGCTCAACTGGATTCTACTGCCAAGAACATCATCTGTGGTCATCTGACCAAAGGACAGTATGGCCGTGTGAGTGCTCTAGAAACATCGAAGCTAGTCTGGGACTGGCTCTCCAAGGTCAATGAAGGCGTCTCAACCCAGAGAGATCAAAGGATCAGTGTCCTTCGCAATCTCTTCAACCGCTTCAAGAGAAATGACAATGAGAATGTCCAGCTCACGTTTGATCGACTCACTGATATCACAAATGAGCTTCATGCTCTCGGCGCCACTGAAATCACCAAGCATGAAATCATCAAGACACTCCTGAGATCACTTGACAGCTCATTTGACACCCTAGCCCTGATGATTCAAGAACGCCCTGACTTCAAGACACTCGATCCGTCTGACATACTTGAGAGGCTCAACACACATGAGTTTCAGCTATCTGAGAAAAGAGACATCTATGGTCCCAACCATGGCCGAACTCGCGCTTTGAAGGCAAAGGCTGTTTCCTCATCTGAAGAAGAATCTGACTGCAGTTCTAGTGATCCTAAAGACATTGGAAAGGAGCTCTCTATGCTTGTGAAGAAGTTCCAGAAATTCACTAAGAAGAAGGGCTTCAGAAAGTCTTCACGATCCAGCTCAAGAAATGATGAAGCTTCCACTCATGACCACAAGAAGAGAACATGCCACAAGTGCAAGAAACATGGTCATTACATCTCTAAGTGTCCACAGTGTGACAATGAGAACAAGAAAAAGAAGAAGAGCAAGGAATATGATTCTGATGACAAGAAGAAGAAGAAATCCTCAAAGTCTTCCTCCAAGTCTTCATCACACAAGAAGAGCTCATCTGGCAAGGCTCGTGCTTTTGTTGGCAAGGAGATGGATTCAGAGGAGGAGTCTGCTTCTGAGGAGGCAGAGATGGAGTCTGAGGAGGAGTCCGACTCTGGTGTTGCAAGTCTGGCTCTAGCTACAGCCTACGTTCCCAAGTCCATCTTGAACACTGAAGACAATGGCTCCGTCACCAACGCTAATGCTAATGAGAAGGACGACTCCGCTCCCACCTACTGCTTCATGGCACGTGGTGCCAAGGTAAACTCACACGATGCTTACTTTCAAACATCAAGTGAAGATGACTCTGATTGTGAATCCAAACCTAGCTACAAAACACTTGCTAAAATTGCAACTGAACAACAGAAAGCTATGGAACATATTCAAAAACTGTTAGACAAAAGCATGACCTGTTGGACGCGGAAATGACCCGATCTCAGTCCTTAATTGAAGACATAAAAAATCTTCATGTTAAGTACGAGGAACTTGAAAGTCGTCATGAAACACTCTCAACAACTCATGAAAAGCTTTCCTATGATTATCTTCAAAGGAAGCAAGAACTCGAGAAGTTGAGAGCAGTTCATGAAGATCTTCAAAAAGAGAACGAGACACTTCGCGCTCAACAGATCAGTCCCGCTTGGGAAGAGTTTGAACCACCATGTCTAAAATGCCTTGAGCGTGATAATGCTACTTCTGTTGCTGAATGTTCTACTGCTGCTACTATTGCAATATCTTCAACTGCTGATGTGGTAACTAACCCCTCTACTGAGGATACCACTTCTATTGCTGATGAAAATGCTAGGTTGAAGACATTGCTTGAGACAGCGATGTACAAAATTCTCAAAGGGCATCAGACACTATGCGATGTCCTCAAAAAGCATATTCTGAACCGAAACCCTAGGAAAGAGGGTGTTGGGTTCGAGAGGAAAATGAATGTCGATGGTTCTTACTGGAAGCCTGAGCAGTACCCCAAAACCACATGGGTTGCTGCAAAGGGACCTTCATTGGATCCATCCACCTTATCTGGCTTCACTTGTGCTAACCCGATTATCATTGATGAATCCTTTGATGCAAACTATACACTGTTTAAGAATCACAAAGGTGAAGTGTTTCCCAGGTATATTGGTACTAACTGTAGGAATGGGTCACCTATGAAGAAGATCTGGGTTCCCAAAAGGTGTCTTGAGAATCTTCCTGTGAATGTCATCATGACACCACAAGGGAAGAAGACGAACCCCAGACCAAAGGCTTCATATGGTCCAAAGGATTCATACAGACATAGGACTCACCTGAGTCACCCTAACACCAATGTTTTGCAGGGAAATCATACTCAGACTTATGAATATGAGCGTGTTTCTTCAAACCGCTATGTTCATAAAACTAAGAACTTTTCTTCTTATTCATATGAGTATCACTCATCTCCTGCAAGGCTATTTGCTAGGGCTCCAAAGCCGAAGTTCTCAAATGTTGCACTTAGACTCATTGCTTCGAAGCAACCCCTGAAAATGTGGGTGGTTAAGAAAACTTAACTCTCTTTTTTAGGGAAAGGTCTCCAGCCGGAAATCAAAAGCGTCTGATGCTATTGCTGGGGACCTAAAACATCTTGTAGGGTGCAAGATAAAATGCCCAAATGGTCTTACTATGTATTTTGTTCCTGAATCGCTTGCCAATCGTCCTATCAGTCCTAACCTTGATCTGAGCTTTGATAATCCTCTTGTCTGTCAAATGTTTATGCTTCACAATACTCTTGGTGAAGCCTATCCCCCTAACTGTACTGTAGGGTATGACACCACATGCTTCAGTATGGATTATGGACAGTGGATGCACTAACCACATGACTGGTGATCAAAGTCTTCTGATGGATTCAACACTGCGTCCATCTGACATGAGCCACATCACATTTGCTGACACTGCTAAAAGCAAGGTATTGGGTCTAGGTAGAGTTGCAATCAAAGGATCAACACATGGATAAAGTGATGCTTGTTGAATCCCTTGGTTTCAACTTAATGCCTGTCTCGATGCTTTGTGATTTGAACATGATTGTGATATTTGGAAAATATCGTTGCCTTGTCCTAATGGAATCTGACAAGTCTCTAGTCTTTGAAGGGTATCGGAAAGATGATTTGTACATGGTAGATTTCTTAGCAGGACCACAGCTGGCCGTATGTCTTCTAGCAAAAGCTTCAGAGTGCTGGCTCTGGCATCGGAGGCTAGGACATGCGGGCATGAGGAACTTGTACACACTCGCGAAGAAGAAACACGTTGTTGGAATCGAGGGCGTCAAGTTCAAGAAGGATCATCTGTGTGGTGCCTGTGAAGCTGGAAAGATGACGAGGGCCAAGCATCCCTCAAAGACAATCATGACTACATCTCAACCGTTCGAGCTGCTTCATATGGATCTCTTCGGCCCTACTCACTACTCTACTCTCACTACCACTGCTTGTCTCTATGGCTTTGTCATAGTTGATGATTACTCGAGATATATATGGGTGCATATAATCCTTTACAAGAATGAAGTGCAGGATGTCTTCAGGCGCTTTGCCAATCGTGCCATGACGAACTATGGCGTCAAGATCAAGCACATCAGAAGTGACAATGGCACAGAGTTCAAGAACACCGGCCTTGATCTTTACCTTGATACATTAGGCATCACTCATGAGTTCTCTGCTCCATACACACCTCAGCAAAATGGCATCATGGAGCGCAAGAACTAGACACTCATCGAGATGGCTCGGACGATGCTTGATGAATACAAGACTCCGAGAAAGTTCTGGCCCGAAGCCATTGATACTGCATGCCATGTCATCAACCGTGTTTATCTTCACAAGCTTCTGAAGAAGACATCCTATGAGATCCTAATTGGTAAGAAGCCAAATGTAAGCTACTTCAGAGTATTTGGTGCTAGGTGCTGGATCAAGGATCCACATCACAATTCAAAATTTGCACCGAAAGCACATGAAGGTTTTATGCTTGGTTACGGAAAGGATTCAGCACTCTATAGAGTCTTCAACCTCTTTCACTATAAAGTGGTTGAAAGCTGTGGATGTCTTGATTCGATGAGACTAACGGCTCGCAAAGAGAGCACCTGCCAAATGTGCTAGATGAAGTCCCTCCCAGTGAATCAATCAAGCTTATGGGTACTGGAGAGATCATACCTTCTGAGGCGCAGGCTGAAGAGGAACTTATCATTTCTGCGCCTAATCTACCCGAAGAAAATGCTTAGCCTGAAACCAATCCTCAAAAGGAAGATAATGATCAGCAAGAGCAAAATCTTTGTCCAGTTCATCCTCATGTTGCAAATGAAGTAGAGATTGAGAAGATAATTGATAGCATCAATGCACCAGGTCCTCTCACTCGTTCAAGAGCAACACAGCTAGCAAATTTATGTGGGCACTTTGCATTTGTCTCAATATCTGAACCCAAGAAAGTTGCTGAAGCCTTCATGGAACCTGAATGGATTCAAGCTATGCAAGAAGAGCTTCAACAGTTCGAGCTGAACAATGTGTGGGAATTAGTCAAGCGTCCTGACCCTCGCAAGCACAATATCATTGGCACAAAATGGATCTATCGCAACAAACAACATGAGCATGGTCAAGTTGTCAGAAACAAGGATCGTCTCGTTGCTCAAGGATACACTCAAGTTGAAGGAATTGACTTCGATGAAACATTTGCTCCGGTGGCTAGGCTTGAAGCCATTCGCATACTGCTAGCCTATGCCAACCATCACAACATCCTTCTGTATCAAATGGATGTGAAGAGTGCCTTTCTCAATGGCAAGATTGAAGAAGAAGTGTATGTTGCACAACCACCTGGCTTTGAAGATCCAAAACATCATGATATGGTATACAAGCTCAACACGGCACTGTATGGCCTCAAACAAACCCCTCGTGCTTGGTATGACACACTCAAAGACTTCCTGAAGAGCAAAGGTTTCAAACCTGATTCTTTTGATCCTACACTCTTCACGAAGACATATGATGGAGAACTATCTGTGTGCCAAATCTATGTGGATGACATTATCTTCGGCTGCACTGACAAGAGATACATTGATGAGTTTGGACACATGATGCAAGAGAAATATCATATGTCCATGATGGGTGAGCTGAAGTTCTTCCTAGGTCTTCAAATTCGTCAGCAAAGCAATGACATCTTCATATCTCAAGAGAAATACCTCAAAGAGTGCCTGAAGAAGTTTGGAATGCAAGACTGCAAAGGTTACACGACGCCAATGCCAACCAAGAGTTTGATCAAAAGGTATACCACTCCATGATTGGTTCTTTACTTTATTTATGTGCATCTAGGCCTGGTATCATGCTTAGTGTTTGCATGTGTGCCCGATTCCAAGCGGCACCAAAGGAATCGCATCACTTAGTTGTGAAGCGAATTCTTCGATATTTGGCTTACACCGCAACACTAGGATTATGGTATCCAAAGGGCTCAGAGTTTGATCTAGTTGGATTCTCGGATGCTGATTATGCTGGTGACAAGGTGGATCGCAAGTCTACATCAGGCACATGTCACTTTCCGGGACGATCACTTATCTGTTGGTCTTCAAAGAAGCAGAACTGTGTGTCTCTCTCCACTGCTGAATCTGAATATATTGCTGCTGGTTCTTGTTGCGCTCAGCTTCTATGGATGAAGCAAACTCTTAAGGACTATGACATCCATCTAAAGCAAGTACCACTCTACTGTGACAACGAAAGCGCCATCAAGATTGCCAACAACCCAGTTCAGCACTCGAAGACAAAGCACATTGAAATTCGTCATCACTTTCTCAGAGATCACGTTATGAAGGAAGATATTGATATCATTCACGTCAACACTGAAGAACAATTGGCAGATATCTCCACAAAGCCCATGGGTGAGAAAAGGTTTTGCAAGTTGCGGTGTGAGCTAAATATCTTGGAATCCTCAAATGTCCTTGTAAGTGCATCTAGTGCCACCCCTAGTTTGGTTTTGGAGTATTGACGATAAACGTGGTTGAGGGACTAATGTGTTTGTGAGAATTGCAGGATAACACAGGTAGTAGTCCCTCCTTGATTCAGTTTACCTACCGGAGATGACCCCTAAAAATGTATGAAGACATTGAAGATAATGGTGGTACGTGAAGATATTCACATTGAAGACTATGATAGAAGGAGACATTGAGTGAAGACTATGGAACGCGAAGAATTAGTAGTTTCGTTGTTTCTTTTCTTCTTTGTTGAGTCATAGGAACCACCGCACTATTAAGTGGGGTCCAAGTGAAAAAAGTCAGAGTGACTGAAGTGATGCTCAACAAAATCCTATGTCTTGGCGAAGACAATGAGAGCAAATCTTATCCAGTCGGATAAGTCAGCTTTACTTGTAGCCAAGTCAAGCGTCGCGTGTTTGAAATCGACCGTTGTGACACATGTCAGTTCCTTAGTGACCCAGGGTCATTTCGGACAAATCAGGTCGGGTTGCCTAGTGGCTATAAATAGCCCACCCCCTACACCATAAATTGGTGGCTGCTCAGATTAGTGCACAGCTTTTGTCGTTGAGAGCAACCCACCTCCGAAGAGTTTGAGAGAGAAATCCTTGTCAGGACAAAGCTCAAAACACCCAGAGCCCAAAGAGTGTTTGGCATCACTGAAGTCTTTTTGTCTGCGTGATCTGAAGACTTGTTACACTTGAGGACTGTGAATCCACCAGCCGGTTAGGCGTCGCGTTCTGAGCATCCAAGAGTAATTGTGGATCGCCGGTGAACGAAGTCTGTGAAGGTTTGGAAGTCTACCTTGAAGACTTACCAGAGTGATTGGGTGGGGACTGTGTGTCCTTAGCTCTATCTCTTACTCTCCTTACTTACAGTTTGTTGTTGTGAAGTCATTGTCTGATTGCTCTATCTGTATGACTTCACTGTGTGACTACTTGTTCTGATTGGCTTTTGATAACCCACAAGTATAGGGGATCGCAACAGCTTTCGAGGGTAGAGTATTCAACCCAAATTTATTGATTCGACACAAGGGGAGCCAAAGAATATTCTTGAGTATTAGCAGTTGAGTTGTCAATTCAACCACACCTGGATAACTTAGTATTTGCAGCAAAGTGTTTAGTAGCAAAAGTGGTATGGTAATAAAGGTAACGGTAGCAAAAGTAAAGATAAATGTTTCTGGGTTTTGTAGTAGTTGTAACAGCAGCAACGGAAATGTAAATAAGCGAAGAACAATATATGAAAAGCTCGTAGGCACCGGATCAGTGATGGATAATTATGCTGGATGCGATTCCTCATGCAATAGTTATAACATAGGGTGATACAGAACTAGCTCCAATTCATCAATGTAATTTAGGCATGTATTCCGTAAATAGTCATACGTGCTTATGGAAAAGAACTTGCATGACATCTTTTGTCCTACCCTCCCGTGGCAGCGGGTCCTTCTGAAACTAAGGGATATCAAGGCCTCCTTTTAATAGAGAACCGAACAAAGCATTAACACAAAGTGAATACATGAACTCCTCAAACTACGGTCATCACCGAAGTATCCGATTATTGTCACTTGGGTTGTCGGATCATAACACATAATAGGTGACTATAGACTTGCAAGATAGGATCAAGAACACACATATATTCATGGAAACATAATAGGTTCAGATCTGAAATCATGGCACTCGAGCCCTAGTGACAAGCATTAAGCATAGCAAAGTCATAGCAACATCAATCTCAGAACATAATGGATACTAGGGATCAAACCCTAACAAAACTAACTTGATTACATGGTGAATCTCATCCAACCCATCACCGTCCAGCAAGCCTACGATGGAATTACTCACGTACGGCGGTGAGTATCATGAAATTGGTGATGGAGAATGGTTGATGATGACGATGGCAACGAACCCCCTCTCCGGAGCCCCGAACAGACTCCAGATCAGCCCTCTCGAGAGAGATTAGGGCTTGGTGGCGGCTCCGTGTCGTGAAACGCGATGAAACTTTCTCTCTGATTTTTTTCTCCCTGAGACGGAATATATGGAGTTGGAGTTGAGGTCGGAGGAGGTCCAGGGGGCCCACGAGATAGGGGGACGCGCCCTAGGGGGGCGCGCCCCCCTGTCTCGTGGACAGGCCCTGGGCCCCCTGATGTATTTCTTTCGCCCAATATTTTTATAAATTCCAAAAAGTGCCTCCGTTGATTTCCAGGACATTCCGAGAACTTTTCTTTTCTACACATAAAACAACATCATGGTAGTTCTGCTGAAAACAGCGTCAGTCCAGGTTAGTTTCATTCAAATCATGCAAGTTAGAGTCCAAAACAAGGGCAAAAGTGTTTGGAAAAGTAGATACGTTGGAGACGTATCAACTCCCCCAAGCTTAAACCTTTGCTTGTCCTCAAGCAATTCAGTTGATAAACTGAAAGTGAAAAAGAAAAACTTTTACAAACTCCGTTGCTCTTGTTGTTGTAAACATGAAAAGCCAGCATTCAAGTTTCAGCAAATATTATGAACTAACCATACTCACAATAACACGTAGGTCTCACAATTACTCATATCAATAACATAATTAGCTAGCGAGCCATAATAATAAAACTCGGATGACAACACTTTCTCAAAATAATCATAACATGATATAACAAAATGGTATCTCGCTAGCCCTTTTTGAGACCGCAAAACATAAATGCAGAGCACCTTTAAAGATCAAGGACTGGCTAAATATTGCAATTCATGGTAAAAGAGATCTAGTCAAGTCATACCCAATATAAACCAATAGTAATGAATGCAAACGACAATGTGCTCTCCAGCGGGTGCTTTTTAATAAGAAGGGATGATGACTCAACATAAAAGTAAATAGATAGGCCCTTCGCAGAGGGAAGCAGGGATTTGTAGAGGTGCCAGAGCTCGATTTTAAAATAGAGATTGAATAACATTTTGAGCGGCATACTTTCGCTGTCAACGTAACAACTATGAGATGGTTGTATCTTCCATACTACATGCATTATAGGCAGTTCCCAAATAGAATGGTAAAGTTTTATACTCCCCCTCCTCCACAAGCATCAATCCATGGCTTGCTCGAAACAACGAGTGCCTCCAACATTCAATGGGTCCCAGGGGGAGTTTTGTTTGCAATTATTTTGATTTAGTTTTGATCTTTTTGGATCATGGGACTGGGCATCCCGGTTACCGGCCCTTTCTCGTGAATGAGGAGCGGAGTCCACTCCTCTTGAGAATAACCCACCTAGCATGGAAGATATAGGCAGCCCTAGTTGTACATGAGCTGCTCGAGCATACAAAACAGAATTTCATTTGAAGGTTTGGAGTTTGGCACATACAAATTTACTTGGAACGGCAGGTAGATACCGCATATAGGAAGGTATAGTGGACTCATATGGAACAACTTTGGGGTTTAAGGAGTTTGGATGCACAAGCAGTATTCCCGCTTAGTACAAGTGAAGGCTAGCAAAAGACTGGGAAGCGACCAACTGAGAGAGCGACAACAGTCGTAAACATGCATTAAAATTAATTCATACCGAGTACAAGCATGAGTAGGATATAATCTACCATGAACATAAATATCATGAAGGCTATGTTGATTTGATTCAACTACATGTGAACATGTGCCAAGTCTAGTCACTCAATTCATTCAAAGGAGTATACCATCCCATCATACCATATCATAATCATTCTAATAGCATGTTGGCACGCAAGGTAAATCATTATAACTCATAGCTAATCAAGCATGGCACAAGTAACTATAATCTCTAAATGTCATTGCAAATATGTTTACTTCATAATAGATGACTCAGGAACGATGAACTCATCATATTTACAAAAACAAAAGAGGTCGAGTTCATACCCGCTTTTCTCATCCCAATAAGTTCATCATATATCATCATTATTGCCTTTTCACTCGCACGACCGAACGATATGTAATAATAATAAGAGTGTACGTGCATCGGACTAAGCTGGAATCTGCAAGCATTCAACTCAAGAGAGAAGACAAGTAATATGGGCTCTAAATTAAATAAACATTCATGCATATAAGAGCCACTAAGCATTTTCAATATGGTCTTCTCTACCCCCAAAAGAAAGAAAATAAAATAAAACTATTTACACGGGGAAGCTCCCAACAAGTAAGAAGAAGAACTAGAAATATTTTTGGATCTTCATTTTAATTTCTACTACAAGCATGGAAATTAAACTAGCTATTTTTTTTGGTTTTTCTTAAGGTTTATCAAACACACAAGAAGAAAACTAGAAAAAAAATTAAACTAACATGGATAATACAATGAAAGAGTATGAGCACCGACGAGTAGTGTGTGAATATGAATGTAAAGTCGGTGAGAAATACGTACTCCCCCAAGCTTAGGCTTTTGGCCTAAGTTGGTCTAGTACCAAGGACCGTCGCTACTCTCCCCGGTTTAGTGGGAGGTGTAGTCAGGATACCACTGGCTGGTCATCTCCGGATCCCACTGGACAGATGATGCACGATAAGGGTCCATCTCAGGTTCCAGCTCAGGTTCAGGTTCTGAATAAAATTTGAGCTCGGTGATTGTACACCGCTTCCGGTGTAACAAGAAAATTATCTGCAGTCAAATCAAACAACAGAGGTGCAGGCAAAATAATAGTCTCATTGTGTTTCTTATTAAATCTAAGGTTATACAAGAGCATCTTCTCTTCGTTGTCAAAAATAAATTTGTGTGCTACCATGCTCTTGTAATCTAAAATGTGAGGAGGTAATTTTGTCTCCTCCTCCTCATAATGCCTAATGGGTATCTGAAAATGTTGAGCAAGCCGTGCAGCATAGATACCTCCAAATATGGGGCCTTTTGTACGATTCAGGGCTAGCCGTTTAGCAACGACAGCACCCATACTAAAAGTGTTGTCTCCTAGCAAAGCATGTTGAAGAATAATAATATCTGGAACACTCAAATTTCCACTATTTCCACGACCCATCAAGCATCTACTAGCAAATATAGCAAAATAGCGTAATACAGGGAAGTGTATGCTAGAGACCTTCGCCTCGGAGCCCTTCTTTGGCTCCTCTACAGCAATAGTATTAACAAAGCTACCCACATCCTCACGATGGGGTTCATCTAATTCTCCCTCATAAGGTATCCTACATACCGCGCAAAAATGACGTAAAGACATTTCTTTGAATTCATCATATAAATGAAATGATCTGCAGCGGTGATTTCTTAGGATAATAATAAAAGTTTTGCACGAAAGTATTGGTAAGTAAGAATCTTGATTGATTCGATCGTTGATGAAACCGGTGAGGCCTGCGGTCTCGATTAAAGCATAAAAATCTTCATGAATTCCGGCTTCTTTCAAGAAGTCCTCGCATGGCCATTCACACGACCATACTTCCGCTAAGCGAGGAAGATTATACTTGGGTTTTTCCTTCTCTTTGTCTTGTTTTTCCTTAGAGCTTTGGCTAGAAGAGCCTTTAAAGAGCCTCCTTAACATTTTCTGAAAATTTCTGAAATTTTAGTAACTTCAAAATAAAAGTGCATGAAACTAAACAAGATTGATAGCAACTACTCCTACAAGTGCCTAGAGCCTATATCATGCATTGGAATTGCTTGGGACTTCAAACAATTAACATGTAAGCTCAAGAACATGGTCACCTATGCAGCAAAATTTTTCAATGAATAAAGCACTAGAACAAAAACTAATTGGACCATTGGAGGAGTCACATACCAAGAAACAATCTCCCAAAGCAGTTTTGTGCATGGAGCTTTGAGCAAGCAGATCAAAAATCGCAGCAAGAAGAGCTAGAACTCGTGCTTGAGCTGGATGGGGATTTTTTTGGGTAGAAGATGAAGTGTGTGGGTGCAGGAATAAGTGGAGGGGAGCCACCAGGGGCCCACGAGACAGGGGGCGCGCCCTATAGGGGGGGCGCCCTCCTCTCTCGTGGCCTGGTGCTTGGCCCTCCTGCAGTGTTTTCAGTGCCTAAAATCCTCAAATATTCCAGAAAAAATCATACTAGATTTGCAGGGCATTTGGAGCACTTTTATTTTCGGGCTATTTTTTAATGCACGGATAATTCAGAAAACAGACGGATAATACTATTTTTGCTTTATTTCATCTAAATAACAGAAAGTAAAAGGAGGGTACAGAAGGTTGTGCCTTCTAGTTTCATCCATCTTGTGATCATCGGAATGAACCCACTAACAAGGTTGATCAAGTCTTGTTAACAAACTCATTCCGAATAACACGGAACCGGAGAAATTTGAATAACACTAAGTTACGCTCAACGGGATATGAAAATCCCCAACAATAAGAATATCATACTTTTTCTTGACAGTAGGAGAGGAAATTCAAAACCTCAAAAATGATAGTTGGAACTTTTCAATATAATTGATGCTATGAACTTGAGATTGTTTCCTCGGAAAGTGTACCGTATGCTCATTACCATTAACATGAAAAGTGACATTGCCTTTGTTGCAATCAATAACAGCCCTGCAGTATTAAGAAAAGGTCTACCAAGGATGATAGACATACTATCATCCTCGGAATATCAAGAATAACAAAGTCCGTTAAGATAGTGACATTTGCCACCACAAGGCACATCCTCATAAATACGGACAGTATATAGCGATTGATTTATTAGCCATTTGCAAAGATATTTCAGTAGGTGTCAACTTATTCAATTCAAGTCTACGGTATAAAGAGAGAGGCATAACACTAACACCGGCTCCAAGATCACATAAAGCAGTTCTAACATAATTTCTTTTAATAGAGCATGGTATAGTTGGTACACCCGGATCTCCAAGTTTCTTTCGTATTCCACCCTTAAAAGTGTAATTGGCAAGCATGGTGGAAATTTCAGCTTCCGGTATCTTTCTTTTACTTGTGATGATATCCTTCATATACTTAGCATAAGGATTTACTTTAAGAATATCAGTTAAGCGCATACGTAAGAAAATAGGTCTAATCATTTCAGCAAAGCGCTCAAAATCCTCATCATCCTTTGACTTGGATGGTTTAGGAGGAAAGGGCATGGGTTTCTGAACCCATGGTTCTCTTTCTTTACCGTGCTTCCTAGCAACAAAATCTCTCTTATCATAACGTTGATTCTTTGATTGAGGGTTATCAAGATCAACAACAGGTTCAGTCTCTACATCATTATCATTGCTAGGTTGAGCATCAACATGAACATTATCATTAACATTATCACTAGGTTCATGTTCATCACCTGATTGTGTTTCAGCATCAGAGATAGAAATATTTTTGGGATTCTCACGTGTGTCTACGACAGGTTCACTAGGAGCATGCAAAGTTCTATCGTTTTTCTTTTTCTTCTTTTTAGAAGAACTAGGTGCCTCTAAATTATTTCTCTGAGAATCTTGCTCGATTCTCTTAGGGTGTCCTTCAGGATACAACGGTTCCTGAGTCATTCTACCAGTTCTAGTAGCCACTCTAACAGCAAAGTCATTTTTATTATTTAATTCATCAAGCAAATCGTTTTGAGCTTTAAGTACTTGCTCAGCTTGAGTAGAAACCATAGAAGCATATTTGCTAACGCGGTGAAGTTCATCTTTAACTCTAGCCAGATTATCACCTACGCGTCCTATTTCGAAAGCATTATTCTTTAACTCTCTACCAACATAAGCATTAAAACTTTCTTGCCTAGCCATAAAGTCATCAAATTCATCTAAGAAAGGACTATGAAATTTAGTAGAGGGTATTTCAACTTTATCATATCTATAGAGATAATTTACCTTTACTATCTGTGTCGGGTTATCAAGACAATGTGGTTCTTCAGGCGGTAAATTAAGACCATGTATTTCTTCAATAGGTGGCAAATTCTTAACATCTTCAGCTTTAATACCTTTTTATTTCATTGATTTGTTTGCCTCTTGCATATCTTCAGGACTGAGAAATAAAACACCTCTCTTCTTCGGAGTGGGTTTAGGAATAAGCTCAGGAGTTGGCTCAATTGGTTCAGGAATTACTTCAGGAACTGGCTCAGGAAGAGTCCAATTATTTTCATTAGTCAACATATTATTCAATAGTATTTCAGCTTCAATCATTGTTCTTTCCCTGAAAACACAACCAACACAACTATCCAAGTGGTCCTTGGAAGCATCGGTTAGTCCATTATAAAAGATATCAAGTATTTCATTTTTCTTAAGAGGATGATCAGGAAAAGCATTAAGTAACCGGAGAATCCTCCCCCAAGCTTGTGGGAGACTCTCTTCTTTGATTTGCACAAAATTATATATTTCCCGCAAGGCAGCTTGTTTCTTATGAGCAGGGAAATATTTAGCAGAGAAGTAATAAATCATATCCAGGGGACTACGCACACAACCAGGAGCAAGAGAATTATACCAAGTCTTAGCATCACCCTTTAATGAGAACGGAAATATCTTAAGTATATATAAATAGCGAGACTTCTCATCATGAGTAAATAGGGTGGCTATATCATTCAACTTGGTAAGATGTGCCACAACAGTTTCAGATTCAAGTCCATAAAAAGGATCAGATTCAACTAAAGTAATAATATCAGGATCAACAGAGAATTCATAATCCTTATCAGTAACACAAATAGGTGAAGTAGAAAAAGCAGTATCGGGTTTCATTCTAGCATTAAGAGACTGTTGCTTCCATTTAGTTAATAATTTCTTAAGATCATTCCTATCATTGCAGGCAAGGATTTCCAGAGCAGCTTTTTCATGCATAACATAACCCTTAGGAACAATAGGTAAAACATAATCATTGGGGGAACCTTCATCATCACTATCATTAGTAATAGGATCTTCAGTAATTTCATCCCCTCTAACTCTAGCAAGTTGTTCATCTAGAAATTCACCTAATGGCAAAGTAGTATCACACACAGAAGTAGTTTCATCATGCATGGCAGAAGTGGCATCATCGATAACATGCGACATATCAGAATTCATAGCAGTAGCAGGTTTAGGTGTCGCAAGCTTATTAATAACGGAAGGAGAATCTAGTGCAGAGCTAGATGGCAGTTCCTTACCTCCCCTTGTAGTTGAGGGATAAATCTTGGTCTTAGCGTCTTTCAAGTTCTTCATAGTGATCAACAGATATAAATCCCAAGTGACTCAGAGAATAGAGCTATGCTCCCCAGCAACGGCGCCTGAAATTAGTATTGATAACCCACAAGTATAGGGGATCGCAACAGCTTTCGAGGGTAAAGTATTCAACCCAAATTTATTGATTCGACACAAGGGGAGCCAAAGAATATTCTTGAGTATTAGCAGTTGAGTTGTCAATTCAACCACACCTGGATAACTTAGTATCTGTAGCAAAGTGTTTAGTAGCAAAAGTGGTATGGTAATAAAGGTAACGGTAGCAAAAGTAAAGATAAATGTTTTGGTTTTTTTGTAGTAGTTATATGAGTAGCGGAAAAGTAAATAAGCGAAGAACAATATATGAAAAGCTCGTAGGCACCGGATCAATGATGGATAATTATGCCGGATGCGATTCCTCATGCAATAGTTATAACATAGGGTGATACAGAACTAGCTCCAATTCAACAATGTAATGTAGGCATGTATTCCGTAAATAGTCATACGTGCTTATGGAAAAGAACTTGCATGACATCTTTTGTCCTACCCTCCCATGGCGGCGGGGTCCTTATGGAAACTAAGGGATATTAAGGCCTCCTTTTAATAGAGAACCAGAACAAAGCATTAACACAAAGTGAATACATGAACTCCTCAAACTACGGTCATCACCGAGAAGTATCCCGATTATTGTCACTTCGGGGTTGTCGGATCATAACACATAATAGGTGACTATAGGCTTGCAAGATAGGATCAAGAACACACATATATTCACGGAAACATAATAGGTTCAAATCTGAAATCATGGCACTCGGGCCCTAGTGACAAGCATTAAGCATAGCAAAGTCATAGCAACATCAATCTCAGAACATAGTGGATACTAGGGATCAAACCCTAACAAAACTAACTTGATTACATGGTGAATCTCATCCAACCCATCACCGTCCAGTAAGCCTACGATGGAATTACTCACGCATGGCGGTGAGCATCATGAAATTGGTGATGGAGGATGGTTGATGATGACGATGGCGACGAATCCCCCTCTCCGGAGCCCCGAACGGACTCCAGATCAGCCCTCCCGAGAGAGATTAGGGCTTGGTGGCGGCTCCGTGTCATGAAACGCGATGAAACTTTCTCTCTGATTTTTTTTGTCCCCGAGACGGAATATATGGAGTTGGAGTTGAGGTCGGAGGAGGTCCAAAGGGCCCACGAGATAGGGGGTCGCGCCCTAGGGGGGGCGCGCCCCCCTGTCTCATGGACAGGCCCTGGGGCCCCTGATGTATTTCTTTCGCCCAATATTTTTTATAAATTCTAAAAACTGCCTCCGTTGATTTCCAGGACATTCCGAGAACTTTTCTTTTCTACACATAAAACAACATCATGGTAGTTCTGCTGAAAACAGCGTCAGTCCGGGTTAGTTTCATTCAAATCATGCAAGTTAGAGTCCAAAACAAGGGCAAAAGTGTTTGGAAAAGTAGATACGTTGGAGACGTATCAGCTTCATACTATGTTCCATCCTGATCCTACTACATAGCTGCTATTTGTCATCATGCTTTAGCTTCATACTTGTTTGACTATGGCTTGTCTAGTGTAGTTCATCTTCCGTTGCATGTTTATAGGTCCTGTTTTGTGTTTGTCTTCGAAACTTTCATGTTTAGAAGACTTTCGTAAAAATCGCCTATTCACCCCCCCCTCTAGTCGATAACTAGCACTTTCAATTGGTATCAGAGCAAGGTACTCCCTTGTTCTGTGTGATTCGGTTTAACCACCTGGAGTTTTAGCTATGTCGACTGCAGGGATAATCAAAGTCTCTGCTGCGTGCCCTGTCTTCGATGGCACTGAGTATCCCTACTAGAAGAATAAGATGCGTATGCATCTTGAAGCCATTGATGTTGATCTGTGGTATGTCGTCAAGAGTGGCGTTCCCAAGACTGGTGAAGGTGTCACTCCTACTGATGTCAAGAAGTTCATTCAACTCGATTACACTGCGAAGAACATCATCTGTGGTCATCTAACCAAAGGGCAGTATGGCGTGTGAGTGCTTTGGAAACGTCGAAGCTAGTCTGGGGCTGGCTCTCCAAAGTCAATGAAGGTGTTTCAACTCAGAGAGATCAAAGAATTAGTGTTCTACGCAACCTCTTCAACCGCTTCAAGAGAAATGACAATGAGAATGTCCAGCTCACGTTTGATCGCCTCAATGACATCACAAACAAGCTTCAGGCTCTCGGCGCCACTGAGATTACCAAGCATGAAATCGTCAAGACGCTTCTGAGATCTCTTGACAGCTCATTTGACACCTTAGCTCTTATGATTCAAGAACGCCCTGACTTCAAGACACTCGATCCATATGACATACTTGAGAGGCTTAACACACATGAGTTCCAGCTATCTGAGAAAAGAGATATCTATGGTCCCAACTATGGCCGAACTCGTGCTTTGAAGGCAAAGGCTGTTTCCTCATCCGAAGAAGAATCTGACTGCAGTTCTGGTGAAGCTGAAGACCTTGGAAAGGAGCTTGCTATGCTTGTGAAGAAGTTCCAAAAGTCCACTAAGAAGAAAGGCTTCAGAAAGTCTTCACGATCCAGTTCAAGAAATGATGAAGCTTCTTCCCATGACCACAAGAAGAGAACCTGTCACAAGTGCAAGAAACCTGGTCACTACATCTCCGAGTGTCCATAGTGGGACAATGAGAAGAAAAAGAAGAAGAGCAAGGAATATGATTCTGATGACAAGAAGAAGAAGAAATACTCAAAATCTTCTTCCAAGTCAACTTCCAAGTCTTCATCACACAAGAAAAGTTAAATGCAGCAAGGCTCGTGCTTTTATTGGCAAGGAAATGGATTCAGAGGAGGAGTCTGCATCGAGGAGGCGAAGTGGTGGAGTCGAGGAGGAGTCGACGACGGTGTTGCAAGTCGGCTTTAGCTTCACCCTCGTTGCCAAGTCCATCTTCAACGCTGAAGACAATGTATCCATCACCAACACCGATGTCATTGACAAGGACGACTCCGCCCCACTTATCGCTTCATGGCACGCGTGCCAAGGTAAACTCACGCGATGCTTACTTTCAAACATCAAGTGAAGATGACTCTGATTGTGAATCCAAACCCAGCTACAAAACACTTGCTAAAATTGCAACTGAACAACGGAAAGCTATGGAACATATTCAAAAACTGTTAGACAAAAGCGATGATCTGTTGGACGCTGAAATGACCTGATCTCTGTCCTTAATTGAAGATATAAAAAATCTTCATGTGAAGTACCAAGAACTTGAAGGTCGTCATGAATCACTCTCAACTACCCATGAAAAGCTTTCCTATGATTATCTTCAAAGGAAGCAAGATCTTGAGAAGTTGAGAGCGGCTCATGAAGATCTTCAAAAGGAAAACGAGTCACTTCGCGCTCAACAGATCAGTCCTGCTCAGGAAGGATTTGAACCGCCATGTTTAAAATGTCTTGAGCGTGATAACGCTTCTGTTGCTGAGTGTTCTACTGCTGCTACTGTTTCAATATCTTCAACCATCGATGTGGTAACTAACCCCTCTGCGGAGGATGCCACTGTTGTTGCTAATGAAAATGCTAGATTGAAGACATTGCTTGAAACAGAACGCATACAAAAGCCTCAAGGAGCATCGACAACGTGTGATGTCCTCAAAAAGCAGATCTTGAACCGAAACCCTAGGAAAGAGGGTGTTGGGTTCGAGAGGAAAATGAATGTTGATGGTTCTTACTGGAAGCCTGAGCAGTACCCCAAAACCACATGGGTTGCTACAAAGGAACCTTCAATGGATCCATCTACCTTATCTGGATTTACTTGTGCTAACCCAATTGCTATTGATGAATCCTTTGATGCAAACTATAAACTGTTTAAGAATCAGAATGGTGAAGTGTTTGCCAGGTATGTTGGTACTAACTGCAGGAATGGACCACCTATGAAGAAGATCTGGGTACCTAAGCAAAGGTATTGAGAGTCTTCCGTGAATGTCATCATGACACCAGCAAGGAAGAAGACAAACCCTGACCTATGGCTTCATATGGCCCAAAGGCTTCATACTGAGATCACAGACTCACCTGAGTCACCCTAACGCCAATGTTTTGCAGGGAAACCATACTCATACTTATGAATATGAGCGTGTGTCTTCAAATCGCTATGTTCATAGAACTAAGAACGTTTCTGCTTATTCATATGAGTATCGTTCTTCTCCTGGAAGGCTATTTGCTAGGGCTCCAAAGCCGAAGTTCTCAGATGTTGCACTTAGACTCATTGCTTCTAAGCCACACCTAAAGATGTGGGTGGTTAAGAAGAATTAACTTTCTTTTGTAGGGAAAGGTCTCCAGCCCAAAATCAAAGGCGTCTGATGCTATTGCTGGGGACCTAAAACACATTATGGGACGCAAGATAAAATGCCCAAATGGTCTTACTATGTATTTCATTCCTGAATCGCTTGCCAGTCATACTATCTGTCCTAACCTTGATCTGAGCTTTGATAATCCTCTTGTGCGTCAAATGTTTATGCTTCACAATACTCTCTGTGAAGCCTATCCTCCTAACTGCACTGTAGGGTACGACACCTCGTGCTTCGTAATGGATTATGGACAGCGGATGCACTAACCACATGATTGGTGATCAAGTCTTCTCATGGACTCAACCTTACGTCCATGTGATAAAAGTCACATCACATTCGCCGACACTGGTAAAAGCAAGGTATTGGGCCTAGGTAGAGTTGCAATCTCAAGGGATCAGCACATGGACAAAGTGATGCTTGTTGAATCCCTTGGTTTCAACTTAATGTCTGTCTCAATGCTTTGTGACTTAAACATGATTGTGCTATTTGGAAAATATCGTTGCCTTGTACTAATGGAATCTGACAAGTCTCTAGTCTTCGAAGGGTACAGGAAAGATGATCTGTACATGGTAGACTTCTCAGCAGGACCGTATGTCTTCTAGCAAAGTCTTTAGAGTGTTGGCTCTGGCATCGGAGGCTAGGGCATGCTGGCATGAGGAATCTACACACTCTCGCCAAGAAGAAGCACGTCATAGGCATCGAAGACGTCAAATTCAAGAAAGATCATCTATGTGGTGCTTGTGAAGCTGGGAAAATGACAAGGTCCAAGCATCCCTCGAAGACAATCATGACTACATCTCAACCTTTTGAGTTGCTCCACATGGACTTGTTTGGTCCCACTCACTACTCTACTCTCACTGCTACTGCTTGTCTCTATGGTTTCGTTACTGTTGATGATTATTCAAGATGCACTTGTGTGCACATAACTCTCTTCAAGACTGAAGTGCAGGATGTCTTCAGACGCTTCGCCAACCGCGCCATGAACAACTATGGCGTCAAGATCAAGCACATTAGGAGTGACAATGGCAAAGAATTCAAGAACACAGGCCTCGACCTCTATCTTTACACCTTAGGCATCACTCATGAGTTTTCTGCTCCTTACACACCTCAGCAGAATGGCATCGTGGAGCGCAAGAACAAAACCCTTATTGAGATGGCTCGGATGATGCTTGATGAATACAAGACTCCAAGAAAATTCTGGCCTGAAGCCATTGACACTGCATGCCATGTCATCAACCGTGTTTATCTTCACAAGCTTCTGAAGAAAACATCCTATGAGCTTATAACTGGTAAGAAGCCAAATGTAAGCTACTTCAGAGTATTTGGTGCTAGGTGCTGGATCAAGGATCCACATCACACTTAAAAATTTGTACCGAAAGCACATGAGGGTTTTATGCTTGGTTATGGAAAGGACTCGCACTCCTACCGAGTATTCAACCTCTTTCACTACAAAGTGGTTGAAACTGTGGATGTGCGGTTCGATGAAACTAACGGCTCGCAAAGAGAGCACCTGCCAAATGTGCTAGATGGTGTACCTACCAGTGAATCAATCAAGCTAATGGGAACAGGAGAGATCATACCATCAAAGGCCCAGCCTGAAGAGGAACTTATCATTTCTGCACCTGATCAACCTGAAGACATTGCTCAGCCTAAAGACAATCCTCCAAATGATGACAATGATCAGCAAGAGCAAAATCTTCGACCAGTTCATCCTTGTGTTGCTAATGAAGTTCAGATTGAGAAGATAATTGATAGCATCAATGCACCTGGTCCACTCACTCGTTCAAGAGCAACATAGCTAGCAAATTTCTGTGGGCACTTTGCATTTGTCTCAATCTCTGAACCCAAGAAAGTTGCTGAAGCCTTCATGGAACCTAAATGGATTCAAGCTATGCAAGACGAGCTTCAACAGTTTGAGCTGAACAATGTATGGGAACTTGTCAAGCGTCCTGATCCTCGCAAGCACAACATAATAGGCACGAAATGGATATATCGCAACAAACAAGACGAGCCTGGTCAAGTAATCAGAAACAAAGCATGGCTCGTTGCTCAAGGATACACACAAGTTGAAGGAATTGACTTCGATGAAACATTTGCTCCAGTGGCTAGGCTTGAAGCCATTCGCATACTGCTAGCTTACGCAAATCATCATAACATCCTTCTGTATCAACTGGATGTGAAGAGTGCCTTTCTCAATGGAAAGATTGAAGAAGTGTATGTTGCACAACCGCCTGTCTTTGAAGACCCAAAACATCCTGATATGGTATACAAGCTCAACAAGGCACTGTATGGCCTCAAACAAGCCCCTCGTGCTTGGTATGACACATTCAAAGACTTCCTGAAGAGCAAAGGCTTCAAACCTGGTTCTCTAGATCCCACTCTCTTCAGAAGACATATGATGGTGAACTGTTTGTGTGTCAAATCTATGTGGATGACATTATCTTCGGTTGCACCAACAAGAAATACAGTGATGAATTTGGTCACATGATGCAAGAACAATATCAAATGTCCATGATAGGAGAGTTGAAGTTCTTTCTCGGTCTTCAAATTCGTCAGCAACGCAACGACATCTTCATATCTCAAGAAAAATATCTCAAAGATTGCCTGAAGAAGTTTGGAATGCAAGACTGCAAAGGATACATGACGCCAATGCCAACCAAAAGTCATCTAAGCCCCGACGCCAATGGTAAAGATTTCGATCAAAAGGTATACCGCTCCATGATTGGCTCTTTACTTTACTTATGTGCATATAAGCCAGATATCATGCTTAGTGTTTGCATGTGTGCCGATTTCAAGCGGCACCAAAGGAGTCGCATCACTTAGTTGTGAAGCGAATTCTTCGATATTTGGCTTACACCCCAACACTAGGATTATGGTATCCAAAGGGCTCAGAGTTTGATCTGGTTGGATTTTTGGATGCTGATTATGCTGGTGACAAGGTGGATCGCAAGTCTACATCAGGCACATGTCACTTTGTGGGTCGATCTCTTGTCTGTTGGTCTTCAAAGAAGCGTAACTGTATCACTCTCAACTCATGAATCTGAATCTGCGCGCCAACACGTGGATGAAGCAAACTCTTAAGGACTATGGCATCCATCCAAGCAGGTGCCACTCTCTGCGATAATGAAAGCGCAATCAAGATTGCCAATAACCCGATTCAGCACTCAAGACAAAGCACATTGAAATTCGTCATCACTTCCTCGTAGATCATGTTATGAAAGAAGATATTGATATCATTCACGTCAAGACGTAAGAGCAGCTATTGATATCTTCACTAATCCCTTGGATGAGAAAAGGTTTTGCAAGTTGCGGTGTGAGCTAAATATCTTGGAATCCTCGAATGTCCTGTGATTAGGCACACATCCTAAAACTTATGCAGTTTGATGACTTAGATGTGCAACACACGAAGTAATGTATATCTTCAATCAATGAAGACATACACTCTAAGTGTGAATACATTAATGTGGAAATTGACTTCAGAGCGCCACGATAATTGTGCGCCGTGTCTGGGTCTAATACTTCCTATGCGGTGGGTAACGCCACCACCAAACTCTTATGAAATGTTTTCTCATGGCGTCATATTTGCATTTTCTTCACAATTAATTTGTCTTCAACGTTGATTTGAATTCATGATTATCTTCACTATGTTGATTTGTTCTTGACTGAGTTATATACATATATAGTGTTCTGTCCTCTACAGCATTCACTTATTGCTATGTCTTCGATTTGAATCCTTTGAACTAAGTGAATGTGATCGGACCCTAACCTCTCTATGCTTTCTACCTCAAGCTCTATCTATCCAAATCATATGCATTCTGTTGACACTGTCGAATGCCTTCTCTGCGTCCTTGTCAGCAGAAGATACAGAGACAAACATTTATATCTAGTTTTAATGACATATCATTTTGCCTGAAACCCGGAGAATTCGGAATGACCAACCCGACAATCCAGGCGCGCGTGGGAACGTGGAACACCTCTCAATGAGTTGCATGTTAGCCACGTGTCCTTCAAATGTGAACCGCCAGGGGCACCTGCATAATTGCGATGTGTTGTCTCTGTCCTTATAAATGCCTGTCTCGTCTCGGTCAAAAATCCTTCTTCCTCCTTCGCCATCTCTCGCAAACCCTAGCGCCTACGCTAGCTCTCGACGACGCCGACGACGAAGCGCTTAGCTGCCGCGACCTCCTCGACGCCGTCCTCACGCCAGCCGCGGACCTCGTCTTCTCTGCCGTTGTCGTAGGTGTCTTCCGTCTCCAAGTTAGGGCACGGGAGATCGAACTGCTCGGCATCCATCTTTGCTTCGTCTTGCAGTTCTTCATGTGGTAATAAAAGTTTACTTTTTACCGTCTTTTTGATCTGATAGATTCATCCTTTCCTACCAAAAGTGGTTTCTAGATCTTCGAACATGAATCTATCTCTTTCTGCATCTCATACTCTGCCTAGTATATTCACTTATGCTTCCTCACAAGTTAGATTCCTCACTTGTACTTATTCTTGGATTTGTACAACTCTGGAACCAACTCTCATCATACAAGTGAATGTCTTCGCGTTATGAGGTCAATTTCTTCAAACTGATTTATCTTCAAAATCTTCAGAGAATGCATATGACGTCTTCCCCTTCCCTCGCACCTTTAATGCTGTCACAGGTACATGTCCATGGGAGAATCCCTTGGTTCTCATAGTTTGCATTCATTTGCAGAATTCTTGCAGAGTCACATCAACTCACCTGAAGCAAGTTCCTGTCAGTCCAGCCGTTTGAAGCCTGTTGAAAGTGCAATCATGCCCTTAATCATATTTTGATGTTGATGACAACACATATGCTAGAGACTAATCATGTTTATCAAGTATATCTCTGGATTATGTCTCAAAGACCGTGTGCATGGATCATGACTAGGGACAAAAAGCATAAAACTCAAGAATGGAGATACAAGATATTGACTTCATTTATGGTTTGTTCTTGAGTATAGGGATCCCGCACTATTAAGAGGGGATCGTTGGATCTAGTGAAAAACTTGCTCAAAGCCACTTTTCCTATACCTTGCCTTCGGACGTCCGATGTTCTACGGACGTCCGGTCCTCTCGTTGCCGGACGTCCGCCACTTCGGTCGTCCGTGTTCCTTCTGAGAATGACTTTTACGGATGTCCGGAACTCTCCGGACGTCAGATTTCACAACAGAATCATTTCTACGGACGTCCGGACTCTCCGGTCGTCCGTGCTCGGATGTCCGCCCATCTCGGACGTCCGTGTCCGTACACTGGGTCGTGGCTCATAGTTTCACGAGAGGCGGTCGTCACAACAAGCTGTCGGACGTCCAAGCCTATTTGTGCCTCCGGACGTCCGATGTTCTCCGGACGTCCGACCCATCCTGTACACTTATGTTCCTCAAACGGTCACTTTTACTCACCTACTATATATATGGCTTTCCCTTCCACGGGATAGGGTTGACCACTCACTTTGAGCCTATCAAGAACACTCCTCTCTTTCTCTCTCATTCACCTACACCAAATCCTAGATCCCCAAGTGTTCTAGGAGCATTTGAGAGAAGTTTTCCAATCAAGTGATAGATCCACTCCTTCCCTTTCTTTGCACCAAAGGAATTCGTGATTGAGCAAGTTTTGAGCTTCCCCCCATCGTTCTTGTTACTCTTGGAGGTTGGAGACTCCTAGGCGGTAGGAGTCATTTGGAGAGGAATCGAACTTTGTGATTACCCTCTGAAAAGTTTGTGAGGGTTTGGAGACCACCCCAAGGTCTACCACTAGTGGTTGAGAAACGCCTTTGTGGTGTTGTCTCAAAGGGAGAATAGGGTGAGCCTTCGTGGCATTGGTGTGCCTTCGTGGTAACATCCACCTCTCTAACGGTGACTAGCTTCCCTCCAAGGAAGTGAACATCGGCATGCATCCTCGTCTCCCGGAGTTGTGGTTATTCCTAACCCTAACTCTCTACTTGTGGTTACTTGTCTCTTTGCACTTACATACATCATATTGTGCTTTCCTACTTACGTACTTGTGTTACTAGCTTAGTACTTAGTACTCACTTGCAATTGTTAGGCTCATCGTCATATTCCACATTATTGCCTAAAATTGCTAAGTAATAATTAAAATTTGTAATTGTACCTATTCACCCCCTCTAGGTCCATCTCGATCCTTTCAATTGGTATCAGAGCCTCGTGCTCTATTCTTGTGGCTTAACCGCCTAGAGCGAGATGAACCGGATGGGACTCCACAGTTGTAGATCCTAAGTATAAAGGCGAGGCTTCCTCTGAAGTCAAGTCCTTTACGTCGGAGGATCTAGAACGGGCCCTTGATAAGCAAAAAGAGGAGCATGATGCTTCTCTTGAGGCCTTGGTCCAAATGAGATTAGCCACGTTGTCCACGGTGCTTGCACCACTCTCGGGTGGTGCTGCTTCAATGACAACTGTGCCTACTCCATCACTTGGTCAACAACATCCTAGCAATGAACACGCCAGTGTTCCTTGGCTTTATGCAAGACCTCAGGTTGAGAAACCAAGATATAATCCTCAAGGCAAACCTCCTTTGCTTAGTGCCACTTCCAATTTTGCTTTGTGGAGAGTTGCTATGCAGGATCATCTTCGATATGGAAACGATGAAATGTTGGAGATCATTGAGTATGGCTATCATGTGGTTGATCCAAAGAACCCCACACCAAGAGAAATATATGACAAGAACCTCAATGACACTGCAATCATGTGGATAAGGAGAGGTATGAATGAAAAGCAAAGGAGACCGTTCATACACATCACAAGTGCCAAGGAACTATGGGAAACTGTTGTACGATCCAAGACTGGCACTTCTACCCTCCGAAGTGCTCAATATGAAATTGCCAAGGGGCAATTGCAAAACTTTTGTATGGAGAAAGGTGAAACCCCCAATCAAATCCATGAGCGTCTCATGACTCTCACTGCCGATATTGAGTCATGTGAGTGTGACAAGACACAAGATGGATTCAACATGACTAAGAGGTTCCTTGTGGATAAGTTACTTCATGCTCTTGCTCCATTTCACCATCAAATGGTGTGGGACAAAAGACAACACCATACCTTCAAGGAAATGACTACAGATGACATCGTATCCACCTTTCAACTATTTGAAGAGTCAAAGACTAATGCCACAAAACATCTTGCCATGCATGGTTCCTCATCATCAAAGATCAATCTTGCATTGAAGGCCAAGCATGTATGTGAAGATGAACAAAGTGAAGAAGGAGAAGAAGAGGATGATGAAGATGGTGATGAGATTGAATCCGACGAGGGCCCTTCATATGAAGACATGGTTCTTTTTGTCAAGAAGTTTAGCGCGGGAAAATTCAAAGGAAGATTTCAAAAGAAGAAAGTAAGAAAATGCTACAACTGTGAAGAAACCAATCACTTCTCCAACGAGTGCCCTTATGAGAAGAGAGAAGATAAACCAAGGTTTCCCAAGAACTTTCCCAAGAAGAAGTTGCCAAATCCTTTGAACTCCAAGCTCAAGAAGAGACATGGAAAAGCAATGGTTGCTCAAGAAGAATCCGATCTGGATGATGTTAGTGGTGTTGCCGGAGTTGCACAAGACTCTCAAAACACTTTGAGATTAGTAAACAAGAGTGCTGATGTGGTCACCTACAACTACATGAAAGACTACAAGGGCAACGCTCACAAGTGCCTAATGGCAAAGGCCGTGGTAGAAGATGGAGAGGACCAAAGCTCTCCTGACAAGGTCAAGGTAACTCCATGATCAAATCCTCCTCTTTTCACTCCTTCTACTCCTAGTGATGAGTATCTTGATGCGGAGGATAGTTATGAGGATGATGATCTAAATGATCCTATGCTTGCTAAACTTAATAAGTTCATGTGCTCTCTCAAAGGAAAGAAGCTCACTATGTTTCGTATGCTTATGGAGATGGTGAGTAAGCACACCATCACCATTAAGGAACTCGAAACCCTCGTCACCGAGGAAAAGGAAAAAATGTGAAATCCTTAAGCGGAAAGTCCAATATGAGGAAGCACGAAATGATGAACTATGCTTAAAAATTGGTGCAAATATTGATGTTCATACTAAAGATCTTGCCTCCTTGAAAAAGTCTATTGGCTCTTGTGAAGAGTTGATGAATGATAAAAGTAAGCTTGCGAAGTCTCATGCTTCTCTCTCTAAGGATTGTGAGCTTCTATCCGTGTCTCTCAAGACTAAGGAAGAAGAGCTCACCCTTCTTACAAAGAGTTATAGATGCTCAAACTCACTTATCTTGAAACTCTAGCTAAGGCTTACTCGTCTCCTATTATCAATGTTGATGCTTGTTCTACTAACTCTAGTAGTGATCTAGCATCTATTCTTGAGGAGAATCATTTTCTCAAAGCTTAAATCGAGAAAGGGCTCATGACATGTGCTCAAGGGCAAAAGAACCTTAATGAGGTATTGAGCCAACACAATGAAGTGTTCGCCAAAGAGGGACTTGGGTTTGACCCAAGCACAAGCAAGAAGAAGACGTCCTCTCAAAAGTGCACCACCCCTCTAAAAGAAACTTTTGTACGAGAAGGGCACAAGGAGAAAGGTAAGGTTGTAAGTGGGAAGGCCACAAGGGGCATGCCCACTCTCAACAAGCCAAAAGAGTTCATGCCTCCATCCTATGTACTTCGTAAGACTAAGGATGGAGAAGTTTATGCAAAGTTTGTTGGTCCTCGAAATGCATTTTGGTTTTATGCTATTTGGGTCCCTAAGACCCTTGTGACCAACTTGAGAGGTCCCATTGCAAAATGGGTGCCTCTAACCTACTAAAAATTGTGTGTAGGTTGCCTTCTCCGGTGGAGTAAAATGGGTGATTGATAGTGGATGTACCAATCATATGACCGGAGATACCAAATTGCTCTACGATTTCATGGAAGCTATTCAACCATTTATGAGCATTATGTTTGGTGGAGGATCAAAAGGACAGGTACTTGGGTTGGGGAAGGTGGCTATCACAAATGACGTGTCTCTTGCAAATGTCATGCTTGTCCAATCCCTTAAATATCATTTGCTTTACGTTAGTCAATTGGCTTCATTGGTTATGATACACTATTTGGACTAACGGATGTGAAAGTCTTTAAGAGAGATACTCAAGTGGCCTTTGTTGGAGAGTTGGATGGCAACCTTTACACGGTTGATTTCTAAAGAGAGTACATTCCATGCAACTTGTCTAATGGCCAAGGCCGACATAAGGTGGCTATGGCATCGCGGCCAGCCCATGTCGGCATGAGGAATATTCAAGATCTCTTAAAGGGTAATCACATCCTTGGACTAACAAATGTCTCTTTTGAGAAAGATCGTGTGTGTAGTGCATGCATAGCCGAGAAGCAACATCAATCAAAGCACCCACCCAAGAACATTGTGTCTACTTCAAGGCCTCTGGTGCTTCTTCATGTGGACCTCTTTGGGCCTCCTTCATGGGATAGTCTTGATGGGAAAAAGTATGGACTTGTCATTGTTGATGATTACTCAAGATATACATGGGTGTTCTTCCTCAAGTCCAAGGACGAGACGAAGATCACCTTCATTGATTTTGCCAAGCAAGCACAACGCATGTTTGACAAAGAAATCTTGGCAATAAGAAGTGACAATGGATCTGAGTTCAAGAACTATAACTTGGAAGAATTCCTTAGTGATGAAGGGATTGTGCATCAATATTCAGCTCCATATACTCCTCAACAAAATGGTGTAGCCGAAAGGAAGAACTGTACCCTTGTGGAGATGGCAAGGTCCATGTTGGATGAATACAAGTCACCACATAGTTTTTGGGCCGAGGCTGTCAACACTGCATGCCATGCATCAAACCGGCTCTTCCTCCGCACTATATTGGAAAAGACTCCATATGAGCTCCTAACTGGGAACAAGCCAAATGTCAAGTACTTTCATGTATTTGGGTGCAAATGTTTCATCCTCAACAAAAGAGAACGGTTAGGAAAATTTCAATGCAAAACCATTGAGGGCATATTTGTTATTATGGATCAAACTCTCACGATATAGAGTCTACAACAAATCCAATGGATGTGTTGTAGAAACTTGTGACGTGGTGTTTGATGAATTTAATGGCTCCCATGGGAGCAAGTTGATCTAAGTGATGTAGGTGAAGAAGATTCCTCTCAAGATATTTTAACCATGGGTGTTGGTGCACTTCTTCCAATGGAACAAGAACCTCATGATGATGAAGAAGAAGAGGGAAGTCTCACACATCATCAAACTACTTCAACACCCCTACCATCACAAACTCCTATTGTTCAACCGATGCCCTTAGTCCAAGTACAAGAAGATGATCAAGTTCCTCTTCATGAGAATCTTCAAGAACAAGATCATCATCAAGGGCAAGAACAAGAAAGTCCAATCATTGATGATGAACCTCAACAAATGCAACATGTGCAAGAAGATCTTCCACCACACATTAATGATCTGTATGTTGAGGACGTGGATGATGGACATGAAGTTGAACCTCGCGAAACATTAACCTCCATCATGCCTCGTGTGGCCGGTCGTGTTGATGTTGATAAAATCCTCACCGCATATCGGAAGGTAGAGTCACTCGTAAACAATTGACTAACTTTTGTGCTCACTTCGCTTGTGTCTAGTGTTGAACCTCTCAAGGTACAAGATGCATTGATGGACAACGATTGGCTCGTTGCTATGCAAGAAGAGTTGAACAGTTTTGAACGCAACCAAGTGTGGTCATTAGTCAAGAGACCAACTACGGAACACAATGTCATGAAACAAAATGGATTTTCAAGAACAAGCAAGATGAGAATGGTATAATCATCCGCAACAAGGCAAGGTTAGTGGCTCAAGGGTACTCACAAGTTGAAGGTTTGGACTTTGGTGAGACCTTTGCCCCCATTGCCCGTCTTGAATCCATTCGCATCTTACTTGCTTATGTTGCTTTCAATGGATTTACATTGCATCAAATGGATGTGAATAGTGCTTTCCTTAACGGTCCTCTACAAGAAGAAGCATATGTGTCACAACCACCTGGGTTCGTTGATCCTGATCACAAAGACTATGTGTATAAACATCATAAGGCTCTGTATGGCCTCAAACAAGCACCTCGTGCTTGGTATGATCATCTTAAGAAGTTTTTACTCGATGATGGCTTTGTGAGAGGGGTGATCGATCCCACTCTTTTTACTAAGAGGGACAAGGGTGATTTGATCTTATGCCAAATCTATGTAGATGATATAATTTTTGGTTCTCCTAACATTCATTTGTGCAAGAAGTTTGCGGACTCCATGACCAAGAATTTTGAAATGTCACTCAATACGGATTTAAAGTTCTTTCTTGGATTTCAAATTCAACAATTTCAAGAAGGAATTTTCTTGTCTCAAGCAAAATACCTCAAGGATATCCTAGAAAAGTTCGGCATGGTGATGCTAGTCCATGTAAGACACCCATGCCAACCAAAATTGTACTCATCAAGACACCAACGGTATCCTTTTGACCCATCTAAATACCGCTCTATGATTGGTTCATTGCTTTATCTTTGTGCATCTAGACCAGACATCATGTTTAGTGTATGCATGTGTGCTAGATTTCAAGCTTCCCCTAGGGAAAGTCATCATAAGGCGGTTAAGCATATTCTTAGATACCTTGTTCACACCCCAAAGTTGGGTCTATGGTACCCCAAGGATGCTAAGTTTGATCTCATCGGGTATACGGATGTGGATTGGGCTGGAGACAAGGTGGATCGTAAGTCCACATCTGGTGCATGTCAGTTTCTTGGACGATCCTTGGTAAGTTGGTCCTCGAAGAAGCAAAATTGTATTGCTCTCTCTACCGCAAAAGCTGAATACATTGCTGCCGCTAGTTGTGCAACTCAGTTGTTATGGATGAGGCAAACTTTGAAGGATTACGGTATAACCTATAGACATGTGCCTCTTCTGTGTGATAATGAAAGTGCCATCAATATTGCTGAGAACCCCAAAGATCATCTCCGCACCAAACACATTGATATTAGGTATCATTTCTTGAGAGATCATGTTGAAAAGGGTGATATTCACATTGATCACATTGGCACAGATTTTCAACTAGCCGATATCTTCACCAAACCTCTAGATGAAGCAAGATTTTGTCGACTTAGGCGTGAACTTGGTATCTTGGAGCTTGACAATATTATGCGAAATCTAGTACCCATTCATGCATGAACCTAATGTCTTGTCATGATGTAGGCATATATTTAGGGGGAGGCATTCAATTCATGAAAGTTCTCACCCTATTTCATGCATAAAAAGAACCAACACTCTCAAAGTTACCATGGTTTCTAAAACTATGGTGCTTTAACATGATGGAGTAGTGACTATGCACTCAAAATTCAAATCTTTCTATGTCATGTCATGTCTACTCATACATGGTGGCATTCGCCACCGCTTGTATCACTCGACCAATATTGGAATAGTATATGGCTATTATTGATTGGGGTAGGGTATTAGTTACTAAATAAATAAATTTTTACTATGGACGGTAATTGTCTTCTCCTCATCATGATCAGCAGCACATACACTAACACCTTGCCTCCTGTCACAATTCTGGCGTCGGACGTCCGTAGGTTCCGGACGTCCGTAAATTCTTCTCTGGCTACCATCGCCCGGTCGTCTGGCCTATCCGTACGTCCGTAAAATCCTCTCTGGTTCCCTTAGTTGGCCTAGGCGCCAAGACGTCGGACGTCCGTAAGACTTCGGACGTCCGTAATAAACTTTCGGGTATAATCTGACCGGACGTCTGAGGCCGTCGGTCGTCCGTAAAATCATCTCTGTTATCTTGTATTCTTTTCTTGGCCCCGACTCCGGTCGTCCGTCCCCCCCCCCTCGGTCGTCCGGACGCCTATTCAGCTCTGGTCGTCCGATCATTTTCACCAACCACTATATATAGTGCGCGGTAGGGTTTCCAAACTGTCTCATCTCCACTATTTCCCCACCGCCGCCGTTGTTCCTGCCGTGTGGCCACTCGCCGCGGCCGCCCGCCACCGTGCCCCTCGCCGGGGGGTCCTCTCAGCCGCGGATCTGCGGTCCTGCTTGGCTCCGCTCAAGCCCATCGGCCTCTCGCTCTCTCTCCGGTTGCTTATTGTTGGTCCGGTCGGCCGTTTCCTCCGTGTTCCTCCCTTCAAGGTAGGGCATAACCTCCCCCACCCCTTCATGCATCTACCCCTGATCTATGGAGGGGTGTTGATTTGTGTCATCTTCCTCCCCTAGGTCATGATGCCTCGGACCAAGCACTCAGCTAGCAAGCAAGTCGCCGGCGGGCCGGCTTGTCCGTCTCGTCGTGTTGGCTCCGATGACTCCCAGGAGCAGGCTCGCCCTAGGAAACGTGTCGCTCGTCCTCCTAGCTCGTCTAGCGATTCCTCCTCGGAGGGGTCGTACTTTGAGGATGAGCTTGAGGAGGTGGAACCGGCCCCGTTTGTTGGTGTTCACGTCGCTGCACCCAAGTCGGGCACTCGTCGTCCAACTTTTCACCCTCCTCCCCTCCGGTGCAACCCCACGGTGATGCTCGTCACATCTCAATTGAGCCTCCATTGCCACTCGGCCATCATGTTAAGCGCTTCAACAAGGTCCCCAAAGCTTCATATCTTAAATTGCGTCGCGATGTAGATCAATTTACTGTTGTTAGGGATTCTCAGGATAGTCGCTTTCGCACAAATGTCCAAGCGGACATCTTCACCATGATTGTCATCCCGAAAGGCATGTCACTCCATATCTGCATTGATCTTGAGCATATTCGCACTCATCCGGAGAAATATCCGGGAGCCATTGAGCTCATTGAGTCATCCAATCTAGATGCCCCATTTGCATTTCAACATGATTTTAACCACGCTGCCATTCATCAATTCTATGCCACATGTTACTTTGCTCCTGATAACACTGTCACATGGATGACTTCTGACACTGCACTCACCGCATCTTATGCTCAGTTTGTGACTGCCCTTGGATTTCCCGACACTGGGTTCAAAATCCACAAGGATGACCCCAACCATAGGCCCAAGGGCATTGCGGTCTGTGCGGATCTTCTTCGACCTATATCAACTTTGTCTGCCACTGAAAAACAAAAGGGTCTAAACCAAGTCTCCATTTGGCGCTTTCCATTCAACATCATTTATCAGTGTATCATCCGCACCATCTATCCCAAGATGGGTGACAAGGGCTCCTGCAGCAGCTATTGCATTGATCTCATGCATCGCCTCTTCACATCTCCTAAAGGGAAGATCAATGTTCCACACTTTCTATGGCATGAGATTCGTCTTGCTAGTTTCCAGCACAAGAGAGCTTTTCCTCATGCCCCCTTTATTCAGGCTTTTATCGAGAGCGTAGCTCCTTTTCCCATTGTCCGCACTCACGTGCATGAGCAATGGGTCATTCCAGCTCACATGGCGGCTGATTATGTTCCTCCTCCTACTGCTACTACTCGTTGCCCCGCAGCCAGTGTTCCTTCTCCTGCTGCCCGCTCTCCTTCCAGTTCTGCACCTTTTGGGCGCATTGCTCGTTTTCTTGGGAAGGCTCACTCTGCCATGATGAAGATGTTCTCCTTCCATTGCTCCCAAAATCACGTTGTTGTCACTCGTATGGTCACTTCCAAGAACGCTCTGAAGGCTCGCCTAAGAGACTCCGGAGTGTATGATGTCAGTGACGATGAACGCCTTCCTGACGAGCCTCCTTCAGATTTTGGTTTCCCTACGGGTCCTGAGTGGGCTGATTTATTTGACGAGGCGGGTGGCAGTGATGTTCATGATGATGATGATGAGGCTGATCTCTAATGCTCTTATGTTTCCCCCTATTCTCTATTTTTGGCTATTTGATGCCAAGGGGGAGTAGGCTCTATATGCATGATCTTCTAGCTCATTATGTAATCGAACTTATTGTTATGATTGTGTTTTAGCTCGTATTGAACCTATGTTATGAGTTTGTTTGAGTCTGAGATTTGGTGATTCTATATGAAGTTTCGCTCTTGATTATCATGTGTATGAGATTTGGTTATATTGAGGGCATCATTGTGAGGGGGAGCCCTCGTCATGTTTTTAGTATCTATGATATCACTTTGAGGGGGAGCTCACTAGTTACTCGTTCTTGATTATTGTTATTGAGCTCCACAACAAATACTTTCGATTACTATTATGAGAATGCATATGTGTTGTCATCAACTACCAAAAAGGGGGAGACTGAAAGAATCATGCCCTTAATCATATTTTGATGTTGATGACAACACGTATGCTAGGGACTAATCATGTTTATCAAGTATATCTCAGGATTATGTCTCAAAGACCGTGTGCATGGATCATGACTAGGGACAAAAAGCATAAAACTCAAGAATGGAGATACAAGATATTTACTTCATTTATGGTTTGTTCTTGAGTATAGGGATCCCGCACTATTAAGAGGGGATCGTTGGATCTAGTGAAAAACTTGCTCAAAGCCACTTTTCCTATACCTTGCCTTCGGACGACCGATGTTCTACGGATGTCCGATCCCTCTCGGTTGCTCGGACGTCCGGCCACTTCCGGTCGTTCGGTGTTCCTTTACAGAATGACTTCTACGGATGTCCGGAACTCTCCGAACGTCCGGTACTTTCACAACAGAATCATTTCTACGGACGTCCGGACTCTCCGTTCGTCCGTTCTCCGGATGTACGACCCATCTCGGACGTCCGTGTCCTGTACACTGGGTCGTGGCTCACAGTTTCACAGCAGCCGGTCGTCTGACAACTGTCGGACGTCCGGGCCTATTTGTGCCTCCGGACGTCCGATGTTCTCCGGACGTTCGACCAATCCTGTACACTTATGTTCCTCAAATGGTCACTTTTACTCACCTACTATATATATGGCTTTCCCTTCCACGGGATAGGGTTGACCACTCACTTTGAGCCTATCAAGAACACTCCTCTCTTTCTCTCTCATTCACCTACACCAAATCCTAGATCCCCGAGTGTTCTAGGAGCATTTGGGAGAAGTTTTTCAATCAAGTGATAGATCCACTCCTTCCCTTTCTTTGCACCAAAGGAATTCATGATTTGAGCAAGTTTTGAGGTTCCTCCCATCGTTCTTGTTACTCTTGGAGGTTGGAGACTCCTAGGCGGTAGGAGTCATTTGGAGAGGAATCGAACTTTGTGATTACCCTCTGAAAAGTTTGTGAGGGTTTGGAGACCACCCCAAGGTCTACCACTAGTGGTTGAGAAACGCCTCTGTGGTGTTGTCTCAAAGGGAGAATAGGGTGAGCCTTCGTGGCGTTGGTGTGCCTTCGTGGTAACATCCACCTCTCTAACGGTGACTAGCTTCCCTCCAAGGAAGTGAACATCGACATACATCCTCGTCTCCCGGAGTTGTGGTTATTCCTAACCCTAACTCTCTACTTGTGGTTACTTGTCTCTTTGCACTTACATACATCATATTGTGCTTGCCTACTTACGTACTTGTGTTACTAGCTTAGTACTTAGTACTCACTTGCAATTGTTAGGCTCATCGTCATATTCCGCATTATTGCCTAAAATTGCTAAGTAATAATTAAAATTTGTAATTGTACCTATTCACCCCCCCCTAGGTCCATCTCGATCCTTTCACCTGTGCACGTACTGAAGCCTTTCAGTTTACACTTCATGGCAACTGAGAAATCCGCAAGAAAGGGAGGCAGACAGCGTCGCGGTGACACTTCCAAGGACTTACCTCCAGATTTGCACGAGATGTATAAAACTGACCCAGAAGAAACCTATACTGAACGCAAGAATCGAATCCAATGGATTCGAAGATATTGGGCAGAAGAATGGTTCAGATATCGCTTCATCACCAAAGAATATGCAGACAAGAATGCCATAAAGGCACCCTGGGGTGATATTTTGTACAAAAATCTTCCACCGGGACTCGAGTGGTTATTGAGCAAGGCTTCTATCCTTGCATGGTGCGCGGACCACACCGAGAATGTTGACCCGTCTTCACTACTCGTGTCGTGAAGACGATGCATTCAAGCGTAACTACCAGTTCGCCAAAGACTCAGCTAAAAAGAACAAGAATGATCTGGGGCTTGACTTCAACCCTGGTCCCTCCTCTCCTCGGGACAATGGCACCCGTGAAGCCAATGAAAACAGGATTGGCCCCTTCTACAACCTTGCTGGCCTCATCACTCACATTACTGTTCGAGGTGCCAAGGTGGATCATTCTGATGATGATGATGCTGACACCGACGAAGCTCCAGCTCCTGCTCCAAAGCCTAAGAAGCAAAAGAAAACTAAACCTTCAGAATCATCTGCTGCCCCAAAAGCTTCAAGAGCGAAGCCATTGGCAACTGCCCCTTCTGCTCCCAGCAATAACTCTGAAGATCTCTCTCGCATCTCCAAGAGGCGTGAAAAGCCATAGAAGACACCAGCTCAGCAACTGAGCCATGCACTGACACCTGCTGCCATTCTGAGGAATGAATCTGAACCCATTGACTTGTCTTCTGATGAGGAATTTGGTGAAGATGCTCTGGAGCAGCTGATCAAGAGGCGGAGATCTTCAACGATCTGCCCCTCTTTGATGTAAACATTCTGAAGAACTTCATTGATGAGTGGTTCGACAACCAAGATCTCAGCTTTGATGACCTTCAGCTTCCCATAGGCGTCAGCGTTGCTTTCCAAGGCGTCATTGCTCCTGAGCTTGCTCTGGCTCAGCGCATAGTTGAACTGAAGTGAAAGATAGACTTCGAGAAGGAACAGTTCAAGAAGCATGTAGCCAGGCTGAATGTGGCTGATGTGCAAAAGTTCAAGGTGATGCTTAATGACCTCAAGGAGTCGTTTCGAAAGAAACGCGAGGAAGCCAAAGGCTCAAGAGAGCGCATGAAAGACCTCGCTGACAAATGCGTTCAAGCCTACAATGAAGCTGAAAAGCGCAAGGCACTTGGACGCCCTGGCATTGACCCCTCAATGGCTGCCAAGAAAAAGAAGTCATCTGAAGCCAACACTGAAGCACCACAACAGGAAGAACCTCACATTGTCTTCCCTGCAAGCATGCGCGGCTCGAAGCCCAAGGCTCCTTCAGTGGCTTCTGAACAGAAGAAAACTAAGGCAGCTGAAGCCGAAGCCAGGAAGCGGAAAACCAAGCGCACCACTGATGAAGCACCACCCCCTACAAAGAGAAAAACCAAGAAGAGAGATCTGGCTGCTCCCACAGAGCCCCTTGTTGTTGAACCCCTTGCCTTTGTTCCCCCTCCGTCTACAAACCAAGAGCGTCGGATGATTGTTCATGAGCCTGCTTCCACAGAGGCTCCTGAAGCTCAAGAAGTTCCAGTCGTCGATCCCATCACGACTGAAGACATTGTACAAGATGATGTAGTTCTTCCTCAGATTGAGCGCCCAACGGTATCATCGCTTGTTCAAACGAATAAGTAAGCTTATCAAGATTATCGCCCTTTGACGCCAATCTCACAAGATGAATCGTGGGCTGATCGCCCCCTGACAAGCTACCCCACATCAAGACTCACCAAGTACATCCCAGCCATCATCATGCCCGCCATCAGCCCGTGTCCAATGATGACAACTACATGGAGACATCACCATCACCACAAAGGCCGCCCAGATTCCAACAACCGCAGAAAGGCCCGAGGCCATCCGCCCATGACCACCATCACGTAAGAGGGCTCCAACTTGTCAAGTTCGGTGGCATGTCGTGTTTCTCAAGACAATCCTTCCGTGACGGTCCACGTGTCCAAGCCAATGTCTTTGAAGACCCTCCGGCTGCATCAGCCGGAGCAACACAAGAAGAAGAGTGTGTCGCTACTCCACCTAAAACTCAAGAAGAAGTTCATGAAGAGAACCAGTCTATGCCATAACCTCCAGCTACTCAAGTGGAGGTGAAAATCCTGAGGCTGCCACCAATGACATTCCTAAAGCCAATGACGTTGTCATGGCCGAAGCCAATGTGGAGCCTACAGTGGCAAATGAAGCCAATGAAGCCCATGAAGCAGATGAAGTCAATGCCGCACCTGACTTAAATCTGCAGCCTGAAGTCAATGCCACTGCTCTTGTTCCGCCTCCAAGGCCGCATACTATCGAGAAATCATACAACTATGGCCAGCTTGTCACTGTCAGATGGCCAATTCTGATTCCTCCACCTGCTGCTGGTCCTCAATTTGATTACCATGTCGAGCACAGGCCTCAGATTCAGAAGCCAAAGCCAAGACTGCCCAGATTTCCAGGTACTGCCACTTCACCAGGATCTTTCAATGTCAACGGCTTCATTGTTCACAACACCTTCTTCGATAGCGCAAAGAACCCCTACACCAAGCCCAAGATTTCATCTGATCGGTTCCGGAGTTATCAGCAGCGCGGCTATTATTTGTGCATTCTGTACAAGCAAGGTTGCATATTTCCACATATGCGCCTTGACACTGAAGCCATAGCTGGCCTGCCCTGCTTAGAAGAAGCTCTCGATTGCTTCAGAGAGGCTTGCTTACTGCATTTTGTCACTGACAAGGAGCACTGGAATGAAGAGTTGCTGCTTCAATTCTATGCCACTCTTCATATCAGAGGCTACTACAGGGATCCTAAGACTTGGGTACTTGAGTGGATGACAGGAAATGTCCATCATGAAGCCAAAGCATTTGATGTCATTGAGCTTACTGGCCTGCCCACTCCATGGGATCTCTATGAGCCTGGTTGTCAGCTTCACACTGCAGCTTTGGAAAGCATCTTCCACAAGTCAGAACCCGACATGAGCCAGATGCTGAGCATTATGAAGCCATTGCCTCCAGATGCAGAATATCCTACGGAGTTCTTTGTTGATGACCTTGAGTACCTGCCTCGCACAATCTATCACATCATAAGGCGAACTCTCTGGCCCATCAAAGGACATTATCCAAAGGCTAAGCTAGAAGGTGCAATGAAGACATTGGTCTTCCATATTCTTCATGGCAAAAGCTTCAATGCACAGGATTTCTTCATCCGCCAACTTGCTGCATCAGGATCTGACATTTTTGGCTTGAAGTTCTATGCTCCATGGATCATGCGTCTGATCAAGCTTCACACTGCCTTCAACTATCAGCCATCTGCGCGCAACCACATTGTCTTCTTGCCAGATGTCGATATGTCGGTTGAAGCCATCTATCGAAAGCCTGACAAGGAGCCACTTTATCTTCATAATGCTGATCGTCAGAGCTTCACTCAGCCCATTCAAGGTGTGCAGGCTGCCACTAGAGTCTATCTGTTGGCTGGTACTACACGTGCACCTCACCGTGCCCAAACCGAAGCCACTGACAGCACAGTTTCTCAACGGCCTCGAAAGCTATCTCGTGTTCTCAATGACCGAGAGCTTCTCGTTGGCCTGCATCAGAAACAGGATAGGCATCATGATTTTCTCAAGCGCCAGATGCAGAGCATCATGATTGACGTCAATCGCATTCGCAACCTTGCAACCAAGAATGCCTTTGTCGCGCATGAAACCTGTCGACGAACATGGAAAGGGCTGACACTTATGTGTGCTGCGGAAGATCTTCAGGACGATGGCTTCTCAGAAAGATTCAAGTTTGATTCCAGTCCACCCTGAAATGTTGTTCTGTGGCGCACTCCATCTCTTGAAGACTCAGAATACTCCTCTTCTGCTGCGACCGTGAATGCTCGTGTGATCGATGATCAAGATGATGCTACTTCGCCACCTCCAACACGTATCGACACCGCTCCAAGTTCGTCTGCACCGCCAAACCTCGACACCAACCCTGCATCTTCTCCTACTCCTTCTAGGAACGAGTAGAGGCTCAATGTCTTCAACCCTTTTTGGTCCTTACTGACAAAAGGGGGAGAAGCTATGAGTTGATAGTCTTCAAGCGGGTTCATATGGGCGGTTGCACTATATTTTGCCTAGTGTTTACAACTCTTGCTCTTGATACATTTGGTTCTCTGAGTTGTAACACTTAAACTCGATGGTCGTCTGCTACTTATTTGCTATTTTGTGATGCGATGATAAATTCCGCATGTGCGATGATAACTTCCGCACTTAAATCATTTTGCAGACGTCCATTTTTCATTATGCATGTCATTATCTTCGTTACTTCGAATCATGCATGATGAATTGTCTTCATAAGTTGAAGAGGATCTCCACAAGTAGAACCTGCCATGTACATTTACATTCCAAAAGCAAATCATTTATATGCACATCTTCAGGGGGAGCCTTTTGCTACTTACGAAGACAATACCTCATCCTTACAATTTCACATATTTATATCCCCGTTGAAAACTTCAACCAATTTGTCATCAATCACCAAAAAGGGGGAGATTGTAAGTGCATCTAGTGCCACCCCTAGTTTGGTTTTGGAGTATTGACGACAAACGTGGTTGAGGGACTAATGTGTATGTGAGAATTGCAGGATAACACAGGTAGTAGTCCCTCCTTGATTCGGTTTACCTACCGGAGATGGCCCCTAAAAATGTATGAAGACATTGAAGATAATGGTGGTACGTGAAGATATTCACATTGAAGACTATGACAGAAGAAGACATTGAGTGAAGACTATGAAACGCGAAGACTTAGTAGTTTTGTTGTTTCTTTTCTTCTTTGTTGAGTCATAGGAACCACCACACTGTTAAGTGGGGTCCAAGTGAACAAAGTCAGAGTGACTGAAGTGATGCTCAACCAAAATCCTATGTCTTCGAGCAAAGACAATGAGAGCAAATCTTATCCAGAGTCAGATAAGTCAGCTTTACTTGTAGCCCAAGTCAAGATGTCGCATGTGTTTGAAATCTGACCGTTGTGACACGTGTCAGTTCCTTAGTGACCCAGGGTCATTTCGGATAAATCAGGTCGGGTTGCCTAGTGGCTATAAATAGCCCACCCCCTACACCATAAATTGGTGGCTGCTCAGAGTTAGTGCACGGCTTTTGTCGTTGAGAGCAACCCACCTCCGAAGAGTTTGAGAGAGAAATCCTTGTGAGGACAAAGCCCAAAACACCCAGAGCCCAAAGAGTGTTTGGCATCATCAAGTCTTTTCGTCGCGTGATCTCAAGACTTGTTACACTTGAGGACTGTGAATCCTCCGGCCGGTTAGGCGTCGCGCTCGAGCATCCAAGAGTAATTGTGGATCGCCGGTGGACGATGTCTGTGAAGGTCTGGAAGTCTACCTTGAAGACTTACCAGAGTGATTGGGCGGGGACTGTGTGTCCTTAGCTCAAGGGGAATAAGGTGAAGACACGGTCTTCGAGTTCAATCTCAGCCTCCCTAACTGCAGGCGTCACAGTTGTCACAAAGAATGGAACTGGTCGAACAAATCCTTGTCTTCACAACACACTGGTTCTATCTCTTACTCTCCTTACTTACATTTTGTTGTTGTGAAGTCATTGTCTGATTGCTCTATCTGTATGACTTCACTGTCTGACTACTTGTTCTGATTGGCTTCATACTATCTTCCATCCTGATCCTACTACAAAGCTGCTATCAGTCATCATGCTTTAGCTTCCTACTTGCTTGTCTATGGCTTGTCTAGTGTAGTTCATCTTCTGTTGCATGTTTATAGGTCATGTTTTGTGTTTGTCTTCGAAACTTTCATGTTTAGAAGACTTCCATAAAAATTGCCTATTCACCCTCCCTCTAGTCGATAACTAGCACTTTCACTCATGTGATTAGGCACACATTGTCGGTATCAAAACCGGCGGATCTCGGGTAGGGGGTCCCGAACTGTGCGTTTAGGCGGATGGTAATAGGAGACAAGGGACACGATGTTTTTACCCAGGTTCGGGCCCTCTCGATGGAGGTAAAACCCTACTCCTGCTTGATTAATATTGATGATATGGGTAGTACAAGAGTGGATCTACCACGAGATCAGAGAGGCTAAACCCTAGAAGCTAGCCTATGGTATGATTGTTGTTCGTCCTACGGACTAAAACCCTCCGGTTTATATAGACACCGGATAGGGTTAGGGTTACACAGAGTCGGTTACATTGGTAGGAGATCTACATATCCGTATCGCCAAGCTTGCCTTCCACGCCAAGGAAAGTCCCATCCGGACACGGGACGAAGTCTTCAATCTTTTATCTTCATAGTCCAAGAGTACGGCCAACGGTGATAGTTCGGCAATCCGGACACCCCCTAATCCAGGACTCCCTCAGTAGCCCCGAACCAGGCTTCAATGGCGATGAGTCCGGCGCGTAGATTATCTTTGGCATTGCGAGGCGGGTTCTTCTCCAAATTCCATATACTTGTCGAATAGTGTCCGGCTTCTGATAAATGCTGCGCTCCTTGGCTTCCACGCCCAATAATGGCCATCTTCCACATGTTTGAATGAATGCGAAAAGCCAGGGTATTTTTACACTTATCCCCCTAGCTGCGCAAATGAGCCGCGAGGCTCATTTTGCACTGTGGAAGAGATTATTCTGCCTTGTACCCCGTTCTCATTAGGGGTCAATATATCAAGTGGGCGGAGCCGAACTATGGCGCATCACCCGGACCGGATATCTATCCGGAACCCCGAAGAAGGCGTCCGAAGACTAGCCTTCGGAATGGTTTTATATAGAAGACATCCCACTGTCGGATCCTGTTTGGATCGGTCTCCCGGAGTTCAGCAATGCTCCTCTGAAGAAATGCCTGAGTTGGCGCCCATGGAGCTCCCAGAGGGAAGATGACAGGGACGTCCTTTACCTGATGAGCCGAATAAGATTGTTAGCTCATTCCGGACTGACCATGATCGGTGTCATGGCCACATGTATTATGCGGGGGGTGCAGCCGCTCCAGTATAGGGGCCACCCCATGTGGGATTTCAACGGGGAGGACGATGCCACCCGTTATGGCCGTAAGGGGCCGGGATCGGTCACCGATCTGGTGAAGATTTTGTCCGCGCTGTACAAGGGAGAAGAGGAGGATTTTCTCCGTGTCAGTCCATTGAGCGGATTTTCTATGAACAATCCTTGAAGATGGGTAAGCGGACATTTCTTTTTGTACACCCGATCCGTATTCCCATGGTTAGGTATCTCATCTTGTGATTTTGACGCAGGAACTGCGCCAGGCCGTGAAAGACATAAACAGCCCGCCTCCACAACCCGAGGATCCAGAAAGGCTCCTCGATCCGGCCTCCCAAGAGGATCCGGATATATTGGTGGAGCTGATAGATGGGGTATTTCACCAACTGAGCATCGATAATGCCTTGGTTGCCATTACGGCCGATTACCCCGGAATACTCCCAGCCTCGCAGGTAACTGAGACCGAGGTCCCAATACTCTGATAATGACCCATCCGTGCTCATTTTGGATCACCGTATACCAATGGTGTCTCGCAGGGGGTGCCGTCGAGGCAGGAGGCCGAGCCCGCGGCGGCTAGCCAACAAGGGGCAGCACGGCCCCGCAGGTTAAAAAGAAGTGCGGTCTGGATCGAAACGCCGCCGCAATGGTATGGCGCGTCACCATATTCCCAGGATTGATTCCTGGAAGGTGTACTAACGCTGGTACTCTTTTCAGGAAAAAGAGCGCTCGCCGGACTGTGTCCGGAGAGGTTGCCAATCGAGCCTTTGCCAGCCAGGCTCCAAAGCCGGGTCCAAAAGCGGAGGCGAGCACGAGGCGTGCGTCGGATGCTCCTCCGACAGTGGATGCCGACAGATTGTCCGCCACCAACTCCGAGGTGGAGAGCGCCATGAATCACAAAGCGCCACGGACAGTTCTTCGTGACGCATGTTTCTCCCAAGAGGCATTGAATGTCTTCAATTCGGGAGATGCGCACCTCCGTGCCGCTCAAGATGGTCTAGCCAGAGCCACAGAGCAATATGTAAAGGACATACGGGTGAGGAAATTTGACAGTTATATATGCCAGTAGCCCCCGGGACTTAAAATACTTAGAATACTTGATTTAAGGATTATTTGTTGTGCAGGATCTTACAAAAAAGAATACCCGACTGTCCCAGGAGCTTGAAGAATGCAAGGCCCAACTTGAGGCCGCACTAGCCGCTACAGGGGGAGCCACAGAGACCCCCTCTGGTAATATATGCTTCAAAAGATAAATAGTTTGTGAAGTGCGGCACCGGACTAGATCCGGATAAGCAACAGCTCTTGCGCCGGTTGAAGGCCGGCGAGGATGTGCTTACAAGGGTGAGGCAAGAGAAAAATAATCTCCAAGATGCCAACACCCAGCTGGGTGAGGAACTAAAGGATGTTTGTGCCCAGCTGTCTGACTCCGTGAAGGAGAATCGGTGACTTCGTCGCGACATTTATAGTAAGTGCTTGAGCGAACTTTGAAAAAGAGTTCGGCGAGGAAGTCAATTGACAGAGTTATGTCTGTAGGTATGCTCACAGGTCGTCCTAAAGAGGAAATGCCCGGTTCTACGGGTGACCTTCTTCCCGAGCTATTGCAATTGCACGAACGAGTTCGACAGGTGATGAAAGGCGTCGCCCAGGCCTTGTGGCCATCTATCTCCCTGCCCGAAGGCCTTGGAGAGCTTGCAGAGAAGCTTCAGGGAGCACGGCGGCGCTTCCGACTATGGAAGATATCGGCCTGTCGTCAAGGCGCCAGGGAGGCCTGGGCCATGGTGAAGACGCGATACACGAAGGCGGACCCAAACCACATGGCCGAGGTCGGACCTGTGGGGCCCGACGGGAAGGAGATCCCTGTGAGATTAGTGTACGGCCAAGTAGAGTTGACCGCAAAGTATTCCCAGCAGGACTATAAACTAGACAACCTATTAGACGGCATTGAAGAGGAATACAATCAGTCAATTTGACTATGTAATTTGAAATGACATGTAAAATGCCTTCTAGCTGGATTGTAGATCGTTTGTCGTAGCGGACCTTTTCGCTTCAACCTCGGGACCCAATAGTCCGGAGTGTGTCCGAATGCCCTCGCGGTTATGTAAAAACCGGGGCATGCATGGAGACCAGGCGTAGGGGTCATGAGTACTTTATCAGACAAGTGCCCAACTAGTTATGTTATATTACATGGTTAGTAAGAAACATCTTCCGGGAGAATAGTTCCGTTAGGGTTCCTTTCTGGGAGGCATGCCCTAAAGTGCATGTTAGGACTATGAAAAAAGCGTAAAAGCATCCGGGGCAGATAAATGAAAATAAAAATCGTCTTTTAGTTCACCGACGAATATTCCCTTAAGAACGCTAGCTTTCGGCTTCACCCAGTCGAGGTACACGTCCGCTGACCCGCCGTAACAATCACAGAGGTGCTCCTTTACCACCTAGCCGAACAATCGGGAGCGTAAGGGTAAGCACAGAGCGAGCAACCCAGCTTGGCCAAAACTTAAGTCATATCGATGCATATAATGGTGAATAAAAGGTACATGCGGAAGTGTGACACATGTGTTGGGCATAAAGCCCGTATAAATAAGCTTCTATTAAAGAAGCCCCCAGGTATAATGAGCGCGGATAGCGCGACAAGTGTGTGCGAACAGTGCGCAAACGAGCCTTTAACGGCTTCGGAAAAAAAGGAGGGAGAAGGAGAGAAATAAAAGACAGCTTAAAGTATAAAATATAGACGGAGGAAAGAGACGAACTCAGAATCCGGCGCTAGGCGTAGAATCTTCGGAGACGGGCTGCGTTCCATGGGTTTGGCTCGAGTCGGTTATCCGATGCGTTTCGCAGACGGTACGCTCCGCCGGTTAGGACTTGGTCAATGATGAAGGGACCCTCGCATTTGGGCTTGAGTTTGTCCTTTTTCTTGTCCGGCAGGCGTAGAACTAGTTCGCCAACATTGTAAGCTTTGGCCCGTACTTCCCTGCTTTGATATCTTCGAGCCTGCTGTTGATAGAATGCGGAACGAGCTTTTTCCACGTCACGCTCCTCCTCCAAGGCGTCCAAGCTGTCCTGCCGATCAAGCTCGGCTTCTCTTTATTCGTACATGCGCACGCGAGGTGAGTCATGAATTATGTCGTAGGGCAAAACTGCCTCTGCGCCGTATACCATAAAAAATGGTGTGAATCCGGTAGTGCGATTCGGCGTGGTCCGCAGCCCCCAGAGTACGGAGTCGAGCTCCTCAACCCAGTGCGTGTTAGATTCCTTGAGGGACCGCACTAGTCTGGGTTTAATGCCGCTCATGATTAGACCGTTTGCTCGCTCGACTTGACCGTTAGTATGGGGGTGATAGACTAAAGCGTAGTCGAGCTTGATGCCCATGTTTTTACACCAGAGTTTGACCTCGTCGGCCGTGAAGTTCGTGTCATTATTAGTGATGATGCTATGGGGGACGCCGTAACGGTGTACTACCCCTGATATAAAGTCTATCACCGGTCCGGATTTGGCCGTCTTTACAGGCTTGGCCTCTATCCATTTGGTGAATTTATCCACCATGACCAATAGGTATTTTTGCTTGTGGGTTCCTCCTTTAAGGGGTCCAACCATGTCAAGCCCCGGACCGCAAAGGGCCGGTGATGGGTATAGTTTTGAGGCGGTGGGTGGCATGTGGCTTTGATTAGCAAAGAGCTGGCAACCGACGATCGTTGGACTAAGTCCTGAGCATCTGCCCGGCCGTCGACCAATAAAATCATGTACGGAAGGCCTTGCCTACAAGGGCCGGGCTGCAGCATGGTGCCCACCGAGTCCGGCATGAATTTCAGCCAGGAGATTCCGCCCTTCCTCTTCGGAGATACACCTTTGAAGGACACCAGTTGTGCTTTTCTTATAAAGCTCTCCCTCATGGACCTTATAGGCTTTAGACCGCCGCACTATGCAGCGGGCCTCGTTTTGATCCTCGGGAAGTTCCTGCCTAGTTAGGTAGGCTAGGAATGGTTATGTCCATGGGGCAATGACTGCCATTATTGCGTGGGCTGACGGTGTTATTTCGTTGGCGGTACCACCAACTATGTCGGAATGTTCGGTGTGGGGCAGTGTGGTTGGGTCCGGGTTGTTATTTCCGGACTCTCCCTCCCATAATACGGATGGCTTGAAGAGCCTCTCTAGGAACATGTTGGGGGGGATGGCATCGCGCTTTGCGCCAATGCGTGCCAACACGTCTGCTGCCTAGTTGTTATACCGGGCTATATGGTGAAATTCGAGCCCCTCAAACCGAGCTGACATTTTTAGGATGGCATTGTGATAAGCTGCCATTTTCGGATCCTTGGCATCAAAGTCCCCATTTATTTGGGATATCGCGAGGTTCGAATCCCGCGCACCTCTAGGCGTTGAATGCCCATGGAGACTGCCATCCGGAGACCATGTAGAAGGGCCTCGTATTCGGCTGTGTTGTTGGAGTCCGTGTACATTATTTGAAGTACGTATTGGACTATATCTCCGATTGGGGACGTCAGAACGACGCCAGCCCCCAGGCCGGCCAACATTTTGGAGCCGTCGAAGTGCATGATCCAATTGGAATATGCGCCGTACTCTTTAGGGAGTTCGGCTTCAGTCCATTCGGCGATGAAGTCAGCCAAAACTTGCGACTTAATAGCTCGTCGTGGCTTGTAGGTTATGTTGAGCGGAGGAGCTCAATGGCCCATTTAGCAATCTGGCCCGTTGCGTCGCGGTTGTTTATAATGTCATTAAGAGGTACTTCGGAGGCTATTGTTATCGAACACTCTTGGAAGTAGTGTCGCAGCTTCCGGGATGCCATGAACACCGCGTATGCTATCTTTTGATAATGCGGGTACCGTGACTTGCATGGAGTTAGGACAGTGGACACGTAGTAAACTGGTTTTTGGAGAGGGAACTTGTGTCCGTCCGTTTCTCGTTCGACAACGAGCACCGCGCTTACAACTTGATGGGTTGCTGCGATGTATAATAGCATTGGTTCGCCCATGTTGGGCGCGGCCAGGACCGGATTTGTTGCCAATACGGCTTTGATTTCTTCGAGTCCGGCCGTGGCAGCATCCGTCCACTCGAAGTGTTCGGTGCGCCGGAGGAGGCGATAAAGGGGTAATGCCTTTTCTCCTAAGCGGGAGATAAAGTGGCTTAGAGCCGCCACACATCCAGTCAATTTTTGTATTTGTTTGAGGTCTTTGGGGATATCCAATTGTGACAGAGCTCGGATCTTGGCTGGGTTTGCTTCAGTTCCTCTACCGGATACAATGAAGCCCAAGAGCTTTCCGGCTGGTACTCCGAAAACGCATTTTTCCGGGTTGAGCTTGATGTCATATGTTCGGAGATTATCGAATGTGAGCCTCAAGTCGTCGACTAGGGTTTTGACATGCTTGGATTTGACGACTACATCGTCTACGTATGCCTCCACTGTTTTGCCGATCTGGTTTGCCAGACATGTCTGAATCATGCGCTGATATGTTGCGCCGGCGTTTTTGAGCCCAAAGGGCATTGTGTTGAAGCAGAATGGGCCGTATGGAGTGATGAATGCCGTTGCGGCTTGGTCTAGCTCTGCCATCTTGATTTGGTGGTAGCTGGAGTATGCGTCGAGGAAACACAATGAACCGTGTCCTACGGTGGCGTCGATAATTTGATCGATGCGGGGGAGAGGGAAGGGATCCTTTGGGCAGGCCTGGTTAAGGTCCTTAAAATCGACACATAGGCGCTAGGATTTGTCCTTCTTTGGTACCATTACCAGGTTTGCTAGCCAGTCTGGATGTTTAATATCTCTGATGAATCCGGCCTCCAATAGTTTAGCTAGCTCCTCTCCCATGGCCTGTCTCTTGGGTTCGGAGAAACGCCGAAGAGCTTGTTTGGTGGCTTGAATCTTTTAGGATATTTAGGCTATGCTCGCCACGGCGTGGGATTCTGGCATGTCCGAAGGGTGCCGGGCAAAATGTCCCAATTTTCACGTAGGGATTCTCATAGTGGCGCCCACATCGAGGGTTTAATTGTGCCCGATGGAGGCCGTTTTGTAGGGTCCGTTGGATGGACTTGGAATTTGACTATTTAGCTCTACGGTTTAAAAGAGGTGGACTTGGATCTCTTATCGAGTATCACATCGTCCCTGTTCACCGTGGAGCGCAGCGTGAGTGAGTTCCTCCGCCGCTAGGGCTTGGATAGTGCCTCGAGGGCAAGTGCGGCTGTTTTATTTTCGGTAGGAGCGCTATGTCCGGGTCACTAGCGAGAGTGATAATTCCGTTGGGTCCGGGCATTTTGAGCTTCATGTACCCGTAATGGGGTATAGCTTGAAAATTGTGAATGCCTCTCGCCCTAATAGGCGTGGTATCCGCTGCTGAGCAGGGCCACTTGGAATGTGACCTCCTCGGACCTATAATTGTCCGGCGCGTCAACACCACATCTAGTGTGATCTTTCTGTCAAACATGCTTCCCGGTCGGGATTATTCCTCTAAAGGTTGTGCTGCTTTGCTCAATGCGGCTCCAGTCTATTTCCATTTTTCGAAGGGTTTCCTCGTAGATGAGGTTTAATCCGCTGCCGCCGTCCATGAGTACCTTGGTAAGGCAAAAGCCGTCCACTATTGGACTGAGGACCAATGCGGCTGGTTCTCGGGCTGCTCGGAATTTAGGTTCGTCACTGGCGTTAAAGGTAATAGCCGTGTCACTCCATGGATTTATTGTTGCTATATGGTAGACTTCGACAAGGCTGCGGAGTGTTTGTTTCCGCATATTATTTGATGCGAAAGTCTCGAAGACTGTTAATACCGTCTTCGGTATTCTTTGGCTGGTGCTCGAGCTAAGAGCTCTTCGCCACTTTTGGCCACCGCCGTAGTATCCAACATGCTCTAAGGCTATGAGTTGGAGTGGCGCCCTCCATGCTATGGATTTTGCAGGTCCATTGAGCCATCCCTCCAAAGACGGTTCCATGCCCTTTGGGGTTTTTTGCTTTTGGTATGTAACCCGGTGCCCGTGATGATGCACCCTTTTATTTCAGACCAGGGTCGATCCGGGGCCGGATTATCCCAAAATTTGATTTCGGTTTTCAGCGCTCTCCATCGCAAAAGACTTTCGTACTATGGACGCCAAGTCAGCGAAGCGTGTAATTTCACGACGACTTATGGCGTTTAGGATTCCCTTGTCCGTGCAATTATTGCAGAAGAATGAGATTGCGTCCTCCTCGCAGCAATCCTTTATCATGTCCATAACCAGGAGGAATCTGGCCCAGTAATGATGTACTGTTTCACCGGGCTCTTGCCGGATTTGGGATAGATCGCTTATGTTCGGGTGGGCGGGTGGAATTAAATTCCGAACCCCGTCCGATCTAAGATTCAGGGGCCAAGAAGTTTCCGAACTTGGAAGCTTGGGTTCTTGGAGGTTGTCCAATGAATCTAGCCTGTTGCCTGACTTTAAGTTCAGGGCTTGAGTGGTGTCCTCCCCTCCGCGGGAATCCGGCATGGAGGGGTCAGGAATCCAGACATAGCTAGTCTTTAAGGTAGGAGAAGAGTCGCCGTATTGTTCCTCTACCACAGCAACGTGGTGGGTAGCCTGGGGAGAGTTGATCTCTCTCAAATCGGTTTTAGGCCCAATCTGATCGTAGTTTATAGCGACTCCCAGGGCGGCGATGCGATCCAAGAGCTCGTTCAAGGAAGAGAGCTCCATCGGATCTAACTGCTCGGCGAGTTCCGAGTTAACGTGAAGATTGCTTTCGATGACCCGAGAAGTCATCGTCGGTAGGCGGCCGAACAGCGGTCATAAGAAAACCGCTTAGCGGAGAGTTTGGCCATGGCCAAAGCTCCTTTAGCAACGGTGCCGTCTTTAAAGACGGGATGAGGCATCCTTCCCGACAGCGATGGCGCAGAGGAACTCTCAATGAAAGCACCAATGTCGGTGTCAAACCGGCGGATCTCGGTAGGGGTCCCGAACTGTGCGTCTAGGCGGATGGTAACAGGAGACAAGGGACACGATGTTTTTACCTAGGTTGGGCCCTCTCGATGGAGGTAAAACCCTACTCCTGCTTGATTAATATTGATGATATGGGTAGTACAAGAGTGGATCTACCACGAGATCGGAGAGGCTAAACCCTAGAAGCTAGCCTATGGTATGATTGTTGTTCGTCCTACGGACTAAAACCCTCCGGTTTATATAGACACCGGATAGGGTTAGGGTTACACAGAGTCGGTTACAATGGTAGGAGATCTACATATACGTATCGTCAAGCTTGCCTTCCACGCCAAGGAAAGTCCCATCCGGACACGGGATGAAGTCTTCAATCTTGTATCTTCATAGTCCAGGAGTTCGGCCAACGGTGATAGTTCGGCTATCCGGACACCCCCTAATCTAGGACTCCCTCACACATCCTAACACTTCTGCATATTGATGACTTAGATGTGCAACACATGAAGTAATGTATATCTTCAAGCAATGAAGACATACACTCTAAGTGTGAATACATTAATGCGGAATTTGACTTCGGTGCACCACGATAATTGTGCGTCGTGTCTGGGTCTAATATAAACTTTTGTTTGGAGTGTTTCATTTGGCGTTACATTTGCTAAGTCTTCGCATTTGATTTATCTTCAACATTGATTTGTCTTCATGTTGATCTTCACCTTCTTGGTTTGGTCTTACTCAGATATATACATATATTTGTGTTATGTCCTCTACAGCATTCACTTATAGTTATGTCTTCTTGTTTGAATCTTTTGGACTAAGTGAATGTGATCGGACCCTAACCTCTTCTATGCTTCTACCTCAAATTCTATCTATCCAAATCATATGCATTATATTGAAACCGTCGAATGTCTTCTCTGCGTTGTCAGCAGAAGATACAGAGACAAAAATTGAATCTGTTTTAAACGCTATATCCTTATTTCCTGAAACCCGGAGAAGCCGGAACGACCACTCGACAGTCCAGGCGTGCGTGGGAACATGGAACAACTTCCAATGTGTTGCATGTTTGCCACGTGTCCCTCAGATGTGAACCGCCAGGGGCACCTGCGTAATTGCGTTGTGCTGTCCCTCTCCTTATAAATACACATGCCATCGCGGTCAAAATACTTCTTCCACCTCTCCACCTCGCACAAACCCTTGATACGTCTCCAACGTATCTATAATTTATGAAGTATTCATGCTATTATATTATCTTTTTTTGATATTTACGGGCTTTACTAAATACTTTCATATTATTTTTGGGACTAACCTATTAACCGGAGGCCCGGCCCAAATTGTTGTTTTCTTGCCTATTTCAGTGTTTCAAAGAAAAGGAATATCAAACGGAGTCCAACCGGAATGAAACCTTCAGGAGAGTTATTTTTGGAACAGAAGCAATCCAGGAGACTTGGAGTAGACGTCAGGGAAGCTTCGAGGAAGCCACGAGCCAGGGAGGCGCGCCCTACCCCCTGGGCGCGCCCCCACCCTCATGGGCCCCTCGTGGCTCCCCTGACCGACTTCTTTCACCTATATATGTCCATATACCCTAAAAACATCGGGAAGCACAATAGATCGGGAGTTCCGCCGCCGCAAGCCTCTGTAGCCACCAAAAACCAATTGAGACCCTGTTCCGGCACCCTGCCGGAGGGGGGATCCCTCACCGGTGGCCATCCTCATCATCTCGGCGCTCTCCATGACGAGGAGGGAGTAGTTCACCCTCGGGGCTGAGGGTATGTACCAGTAGCTATTTTTTTGATCTCTCTCTCTATCTCTCTCTCTCTCTCGTGTTCTTGAGGTGGTACGATCTTGATGTATCACGAGCTTTGCTATTATAGTTGGATCTTATGATGTTTCTCCCCCTCTACACTCTTGTAATGGATTGAGTTTTCCCTTTGAAGTTATCTTATCGAATTGAGTCTTTAAGGATTTGAGAGCACTTGATGTATGTCTTGCATGTGCTTATCTGTGGTGACAATGGGATATCACGTGATCTACTTGATGTATGTTTTGGTGATCAACTTGCGGGTTCCATAACATTGTGAACTTATGCATAGGGGTTGGCACACGTTTTCGTCTTGACTCTCCGGTAGAAACTTTGGGTCACTCTTTGAAGTTCTTTGTGTTGGTTGAATAGATGAATCTGAGATTGTGTGATGCATATCGTATAATCATACCCACGGATACTTGAGGTGACATTCGAGTATCTAGGTGACATTAGGGTTTTGGTTGATTTGTGTCTTAAGGTGTTATTCTAGTATGAACTCTATGATAGATCGTACGGAAAGAACAGCTTCGTGTTATTTTACTACGGACTCTTGAATAGATCAATCAGAAAGGATAACTTTGAGGTGGTTTCGTACCCTACAATAATCTCTTCGTTGTTCGCCGCTATTAGTGAGTTTGGAGTGACTCTTTGTTGCATGTTGAGGGATAGTTATATGATCCAATTATGTTATTATTGTTTAGAGAACTTGCACTAGTGGAAGTATGAACCCTAGGCCTTGTTTCAACGTATTGCAGTACTGTTTGTGCTCACATTTATCGCTTGTTACCTTGCTGTTTTTATATTTTTAGATTACAAAAACCTATATCTACCATCCATATTGCACTTGTATCACCATCTCTTCGCCGAACTAGTGCACCTATACAATTTACCATTGTATTGGGTGTGTTGGGGACACAAGAGACTCTTTGTTATTTGGTTGCAGGGTTGTTTGAGAGAGACCATATTCAACCTACGCCTCCCACGGATTGATAAACCTTAGGTCATCCACTTGAGGGAAATTTGCTACTGTCCTACTAACCTCTGCACTTGGAGGCCCAACAACGTCTACAAGAAGAAGGTTGCGTAGTAGACATCAAGCTCTTTTCTAGCGCCGTTGCCGGGGAGGTTAGTGCTTGAAGGTATATCTTTAGATCTTGCAATCGAATCTTTTAGTTTCTTATTTTATCACTAGTTTAGTTTATAAAAGAAAACTAGAAAAAATGGAATTAGGGTGCCTCATATGCTTCATCTTTTTAATGTCTTTCGTGAAAATGATGGGAAGGAAAATTGTGCTCAAGTACTAGAAGAAGAATTACATAGAATGCTTGGCGTAGAATATGTGAATGATGAGCATGATTGCAATGTTGTTAGTATGAATTCTTTGAATACCCATGATGCTGATGATATGCAAAGCCACAAGCTTGGGGATGCTATGTTTGATGAAGATGATATGTTTTGTCCCCCAAGTTTTGATGAGAAAATTTATTATGATGAAAGCATGCCTCCTATTTATGATGATTATATTGATGAAAGTGGATTTGGAGAGGTCATGACTTTATTTAGTAATGAATCCACTATTTCAGAAGAGGTTCCAATTGATTATGAGAACAAAGTTGCTATCTATGATGATTATTGTGATGACATGTATGCTATAAAGAATAATGATAACCATGAAACTTGTCATCATGATTTTAATTTTCAATTGGATTATGCTTCACATGATAGTCATTTTGTTGAGTTTGCTCCCACTACTATTCATGAGAAGAAATTTGCTTATGTGGAGAGTAATAAAATTTCTATGCTTGTAGATCATGAAAATAATGCTTTACGTGCTGGTTATATTGTTGAATTCATTCATGATGCTACTGAAAATTATTATGAGGGAGGAACATATGCTTGTAGGAATAGCAATAATATCAAGTTTCCCCTCTATGTGTTGAAGGCTATGCTTGTTTTGCTTTCCTATGCTAGTTGATTCTTGTTCCCATAAGTTGTTTGCTCATAAAAAACCTATGCATAGGAAGTATGTTAGACTTAATGTGTTAGTCATATTCTTCATGATGCTCTCTTTATGTTTCAATTCTTATCTTTTATGTGAGCATCATTGAAATCATCATGCCTAGCTAGGGGCGTTAAACGTTAGCGCTTGTTGGGAGGCAACCCAATTTTATTTTTGTTCCTTGCTTTTTTTCCTGTTTAGTAATTAATAAATCATCTAGCCTATGGTTAGATGTGGTTTTATGTTTTAATTAGTGTTGGTGCCAAGTAAGACCTATAGGATCTTCTTGGATGATAATTATTTGATCTTGCTGAAAAAGACAGAAACTTTCTGCTCACGAAAATAATTGTTAAAAATCACCAGAAAGTGATAAAATACTGATTCCAATTGCAGTAGATCACTAATCAAATTATCTAGGTTGTCCTATTTTTTCATATTTTTCTGAGTTCCAGAAGTTTGCGTTTGATACAGATTACTACAGACTGTTCTGTTTTTGACGGATTCTGTTTTCTATGTGTTGTTTGCTTATTTTGATGAATCTATGAGTAGTATCGGAGGGTATGAACCATAGAGAAGTTGGAATACAGTAGATATTACACCAATATGAATTTAGAATGAGTTCACAACAGTACCTAAGTGGTGATTTATTTTCTTATACTAACGGAGCTTACGAGTTTTCTGTTAAGTTTTGTGTTGTGAAGTTTTCAAGTTTTGGGTAAAGATTCGATGGACTACGGAATAAGGAGTGGCAAGAGCCTAAGCTTGGGGATGCCCAAGTCACCCCAAGTTAATATTAAAGTACAACCAAGAGCCTAAGCTTGGGGATGCCCCGGATGGCATCCCCTCCTTCGTCTTCGTTCATCGGTAACTTTACTTGGAGCTATATTTTTATTCACCTCATGATATGTGTTTTGCTTGGAGCGTAACTTTCTTTTGTTAGTATTTTCTTGCTGTTATTACAATAATATTTTGCATCTCTAGTTTCAATAAAAATTTCAAGGATAGCTTTTACTATGCTTATTTTGCAAGTATACATGTTGTTGTTTCAAAACAGAAAGTTTACCGTTGTTGCAAAAATTCCCTAGAAAAGTCAGAATGTGATAAAATGTTGAAACTTTTTGCATAAGAAGCTCTGATAAATTTCTACAGTGTGGTAGAATTTCAATATGTTTGGAGTTAGGGAAGTATGGTGAATCTTGCATTCTTTACAGACTGTGCTGTTTTGGCAGATTGTTGTTATGTTTGCATTGTTTGCATATGTTTGCTTGTTTAATGATTCTATTTGAGGATGGGAGTATTAAATATGCAGAGACATTTAGTATGCAATGTTGAATAATATTTTTTTTGATTTTCTACAGTAGAGAATGATAAGGTTTTTGCATTGGTTTATACTAACTTATCTCACGAGTTCTTGTTGAGTTTGGTGTTGATGAAGCTTTCGACATTTAGGATACCGTGATATAAAAGGAATTAAGGAGACGCAAAAGTTCAAGCTTGGGGATGCCCAAGGCACCCCAAGATAATATTTCAAGAAGTCTCAAGCATCTATGCTTGGGGATGCCCAGGTAGGCATCCCACCTTTCTTCTTCAACAATTATCGGTTAGTATCGGTTGAGCCTAAGTTTTTGCTTCTTCACATGATGAGAGCTATCTTTGAAGTGTCATTTTATTTTGTTTTGCTTGCTGTTTGATTAATATCCCAAGATCTGAAATTCTTAAATGAGAGAGAGTTTTCACATAGCTACATAATTATTTAATTACTCATTGATCTTCACTTATATCCTATGAGTAAATAGTTGAATGATTTGAATATCATAAATCTGAAATTATATATGTTTCATATGCCTTTCCCATGGGGAGTAATGCCTTCACATATAAGAAGTAGAGGTGGTAAATTTATTGAAGGTTAGCAAACATTGTATTGGTCACTAGAACAATTCATGAAAGAATATTGAAGGAAGAGAGGTTTCACATATAAATATACTATCTTGGACAACTTCTATGATTGTGAGCCCCATTAATTATTTTGAAACCTGAGCAAATTAGTTGAAGTTGGACAAGGAAGACAACATAATGAGTTATGCTTGGGTATATTTGTATAGAAGTTATGTTGTTATGGATCCTCTAACATGTGGTGTTTGCTATTTAGAATCCTTTGCTAGCCAAAATATCTGTACTAAGCAGGAATACTGCTTGTGCATCCAAATTCCTTGAACCAAGTTTATTCCATGAGTGTCCACCATATCAACCTATATGCAGTATTTACCTGCCGTTCCAATTAAATTTGCATGTGCCAAACTCTAAACCTTCAAATAATAATCTGTTTTGTAGGCCTGAATCGCTCATGTAGCGACTAGGGGCTGTCAGTATCTTCCATGCTAGGTGGGTTATTCTCACGATGAGTGGACTCTGCTCATCATTCACGAGAAAATGGCTGGTAACTGGGATGCCCAGTCCTATGATCAAAAGATCAAAAACAAAATCACAAATAATTTAAACAAAACTCCCCCAGGATTGTTGAAAGTTGGACGGCACCCGTTGTTTTGGACAAGCCGTGGAGTGTGATTGTTGGTGGAGGGGGGTAAAATCTTTACCTTTCTATTTGGGAACCGCCTATAATTTATGTAGTATGGAAGATATTGGGAACTATTGGTCGTTATGTTGACAATGAAAGCGTACCTCTCAAAATTATTTTCATCTCTGTTTTAGCTTCGAGCTCTGGCACCTCTGCAAATCCCTGCTTCCCTCTGCGAAGGGTCTATCCTTTACTTTTATGCAAGAGTCAGTAGTATTCCTTCTCATTCCAACCTACCTTTTAGTTGGCAAGCATCATGTGGTGGAGAAAGATCTAAGCATATATGGCCATTCAAATATATTTGATCATGAATTTTTATTGTTGACCATTATCTATATGATAAATAAGTTGGGAGGTGAAACATTAAGCCCCTATCTTTCTCTGTGTTTGATGGATGCTATTTGTTCTAAAAATATGCTTTGAGTGGTATAAATCATGGAAGACTATATGATAGTTAAGTATGTGGGATTTGCTAAATCAAAGCTCTTACATAGACCCTTCCTGAAAATAAGATGAATTGCAATTGTTTGATGACTAAGAACTATTTGTTAGTTTTCAAGAAAGTTTATGATCTATACTTTAACATGTGAATAGCTTGTTACTTGATCATGAGAAGCTTTATGATATGAGCTACTGTTATGACATATAATGATGCTAGAAAAGGTGATTGAAATTATCATTGATCAAACTTGTGCACCTGCTAGCATTCACACTTCATAAATTATTTCTTTTATCATTTACCTACTCAAGGACGAGCAGGAATTAAGCTTGGGGATGCTGATACGTCTCCAACGTAAATATAATTTATGAAGTATTCATGCTATTATATTATCTGTTTTGGATGTTTATTGGCTTTACTAAATACTTTTATATTATTTTTGGGACTAAGCTATTAACCGGAGGCCCAGCCCAAATTGTTGTTTTCTTGCCTATTTCAGTGTTTCAAAGAAAAGGAATATCAAACGGAGTCCAAACAGAATGAAACCTTCGGGAGAGTTATTTTTGGAACGGAAGAAATCCGGGAGACTTGGAGTAGACGTCGGGGAAGCTTCGAGGAAGCCACGAGGCAGGGAGGCCCGCCCTACCCCCCGGGCATGCCCCCACCCTCGTGGGCCCCTCATGGCTCCCCTGATCGACTTCTTTCGCCTATATATGTCCATATACCCTAAAAACATCGGGAATCACAATAGATCGGGAGTTTCGCCGCCGCAAGCCTCTGTAGCCACCAAAAACCAATCGGGACCCTGTTCAAGCACCACCGAGGGGGGATCCTCACCGTGGCCATCTTTATCATCCCGCGCTCTCCATGACGAGGAGGGAGTAGTTCACCCTCGGGGCTGAGGGTCTGTACCAGTAGCTATGTGTTTGATCTCCCTCTCTCTCTCTCTCTCTCGTGTTCTTGAGGTGGTACGATCATGATGTATCGCGAGCTTGGCTATTATAGTTGGATCTTATGATGTTTCTCCCCCTCTACACTCTTGTAATGGATTGGGTTTTCCCTTTGAAGTTATCTTATCGGATTGAGTCTTTAAGGATTTGAGAACACTTGATGTGTGTCTTGCATGTGCTTATCTATGGTGACAATGGGATATCATGTGATCTACTTGATGTATGTTTTGGTGATCAACTTGCGGGTTCTGTAACATTGTGAACTTATGCATACGGGTTGGCACACGTTTTCATCTTGACTCTCCGGTAGAAACTTTGGGGCACTCTTTGAAGTTATTTGTGTTGGTTGAATAGATGAATCTGAGATTGTGTGATGCATATCGTATAATCATACCCACGGATACTTGAGGTGACATTGGAGTGTCTAGGTGACATTAGGGTTTTGGTTGATTTGTGTCTTAAGGTGTTATTCTAGTATGAACTCTATGATAGATCGAACGGAAAGAATAGCTTCGTGTTATTTTACTACGGACTCTTGAATAGATTGATCAGAAAGGATAACTTTGAGGTGGTTTCGTACCCTACAATAATCTCTTCGTTGTTCACCACTATTAGTGACTTTGGAGTGACTCTTTGTTGCATGTTGAGGGATAGTTATATGATCCAATTATGTTATTATTGTTGAGAGAACTTGCACTGGTGAATGTATGAACCCTAGACCTTGTTTCAACGCATTGCAATACCATTTGTGCTCACTTTTATCGCTTGTTACCTTGCTGTTTTTATATTTTCAGATTACAAAAACCTATATCTACCATCCATATTGCACTTGTATCACCATCTCTTCGCCGAACTAGTGCACCTATACAATTTACCATTGTATTGGGTGTGTTGGGGACACAAGAGACTCTTTGTTATTTGGTTGCAGGGTTGTTTGAGAGAGACCATCTTCAAACTACGCCTCCCACGGATTGATAAACCTTAGGTCATCCACTTGAGGGAAATTTGCTATTTTCCTACAAACCTCTGCACTTGGAGGCCCAACAACGTCTACAAGAAGAAGGTTTCATATTAGACATCAACCCTAGCGCCACCGCTAGCTCCCGACGACGCCGGAAACGAAGCTCTTAGCTGCCGCGACCTCACCGACGCCATCCTCACGCCGGCCGCGGACCTCGTCTCCTCCGCCGTCGCTGTAGGTGTCTTCCATCGCCAAGTTAGGGCACCGAAGATTGAACTGCTCGGCCTCCTACTCAACTCTGTCTAGCAGTTCTTCGTGTGGTAAATAAAACCTCCTTTTTACTGTCTTTTTGATCCGATAGATTCATCTTTCCTTATCGAAAGTAGTTTCTATGCCTACAAAATTGAATCTATCCTATTCTGCATCTCATATCATGCCTAGTATATTCACTTATGCTTCACAACAATTTAGATTCCTCACTTGTACCTATTTTTGGATTCGTACAAATCTGGAACCAACTCTCAACAAATAAGTGAATGTCTTCGCTCTATGAGGTCAATGTCTTCAAACTGATTTATCTTCAAAATCTTCTGAGAATGCATATGACCTCTTCCCCTTCCCTCGCACCTCTAATGCTGTCACAGGTACATGTCCGTGGGAGAATCCCTTGGTTTTCATAGTCTGCATTCATTTGCAGAATTCTTACAGCGTCACATCAATTCTCCTGAAGCCAGTTCCTGTCTGACCAGCAGACGAAAGCCTTTGCAAGTTCTGAAGCCATTTAGTTTGAACTTCATGGCCACAGAAAAGTCAGCAAGAAAGGGCGGCAGACAGCACCGTGGGAACACATCCAAAGATTTGCCACCGGATCTCTATGATTTATACAAAACAGACCCTGAAGAAACCTATGGTGAGCGCAAGACTCGAATCCAGTGGATTCGAAGATATTGGGCAGAGGAATGGTACAGATACAGATTCGTCACTGCTGAGTATGCTGAGAAGAATGCCATCAAGCGACCTTGGGGAGATATCTTATACAAAAATCTTCAACCCAAGTACAAGTCCGAAGCCATTGCTCAAGGCTTCTACCCTTGCATGGTCCGTGGACCTCAGCCTGCTAATGCCGACCCATCTTCTCTGTTATGGTGTCGTGATGACAATCTATTCAAGCGCAACTACAAGTTTGCCAAGGATTCTGCTGTAAAGAACAAGAAATCGCTTGGATTAGACTTCAACCCCGGTCCATCTGCTCCTCGGGCTGATGGCACCCGTGATGCTGAACCCAATATTATCGGGCCCTTCTACAACCTTGAAGGTCTCATCACACACATTGCTGTTCAGGGGGCAGTCGTGGAGCACTCTGCAGATGATGTTGATTCTGATGAAGCGCCTGCTCCACCCAAGCCACAAAAGCAGAAGAAACCAAAGGCTTCAAAGACCTCTGCTGCACCTAAAGCTTCGCGTGCGAAGCCACTGGCTACTGCACCTCCTACATCCAAGTGTGCAGTCTGAAGATCTCTCTCGCATCTCCAAGAAGACCGAGAAGAAGAAGAAGCCCATCCAAAGTTCTGGTCAAGCACTAACCCCAGCTGTCGTTCTGAAGAATGAGACTGAAGCCATTGATCTGTCTAGTGACGAGGACTTGGTGATGACGCTCTTGAGCTGCTGATAAAGAGCAAGCCAGAGGTGGAGATCTTCAACGATCTGCCCCTCTTCGATGTGGACATCTTGAACAACTTCATTGATGAGTGGTTTGAAAATCCGAGCCTCAACATCGATGATCTTCAGCTTCCAATTGGCATCAGTGTCTCCTTCCATGGAGCCATTGCTCATGAGCTGGCTCTGGCTCAGAAGATTGTCGAACTAAAGAACAAAATTGACTGTGAGAAGGCTCAGTTCAAGAAGCACATGGCCAAGCTCGGCGTGGCTGATGTTCAAAACTTCAAGCAGATGTTGCATGACCTCAAGGAGGCGTTTCACAAGAAACGAGAAGAAGCAAAAGGTTCAAGAGAGCGAATGAAACACCTCGCCGCCAAATGTGTTCAAGCTCACAATGAAGCAGAAAAGTGCAAGGCACTTGGGCGTCCTGGCATCGACCCCAAGATGGCTGCCAAGAAGAAGCCTGCTGTGGCCCAAGCTGAAGCATCAGGGCGGGAAGCACCTCGCATTGTCTTCCCTGCCAGTATGACAGGCGCGAAGCCAAAGGTCCCCACAGCTGCATCTGAACTAAAGAAGACAAGGGCAGCTGAGGCTGAAGCCGGAAAGCGGAAGAGCAAGAATGGCACTGACGATGCTCCTCAGGCCAACAAGAGGAAGACAAAGAACAAAGATCGGGATGCTACTACAGAGCCCCTTGTCGTCGAGCCAATCTCTGTTGCTCGTCCTGCATCCGAACACCAAGAGCGTCAGTTAATTGTTCACGAGCCTGCTACCACAGAGGCTCCTGAAGCTGAAGAAGATCCAGCTGTTGACCACACCGCAGCTGAAGACGTTGGTCCCCAAGACAATGTAGATGATGATGAAGTCCTTCCTCAGATTGAGCACCAAATGGTATCATCCCCTGTTCTCACGAACAGCAAACTCATCAGCATTGGTCGTCCTTTGACGCCAATTGCTCAGGATGATTCATGGGCTGATCACCCTCAAGACTTCCCCCGTCAAGAAGAATCACCAAGTACTCCCCCACCTCAAGTCACCACTCCGGTGCTTGACGATGATGACTATGTGGTCCAGCCAACTCCCTCTCCAAAAGCGTCGCCCGCTATTTTGTACGCTTCACAAAGGACCAAGGCCACAAGTCACTTTGTCGAGTGTTCCAGAAGGAGAAGAGCAACACAACTCAGTGGCATGCCAAGAGTTTCCTGACGCCACTCCAACTGTGAACATCTCTGTGTCTGAAGCCCGAGCTGCTGAAGACATTCCGGCTGCATCAGCCGATGACCCAGAAGAACCCTGTCAAGAAGAAGAGCGAGTTGCCACACCACCTACCAACCAAGAAGCTGTTCTCGAGGAGAACGAGTCTGCGCCAGACCCTCCAGCCACACATGTGGAGGTTGAAAATACAGAGGCGGCCACCAACACCAATACTGAAGCCAATGACATTGTCATGGCTGAAGCTAATTTGGCGCCTAAAGTTAATGTGGCGCCAGAAGTGAATGTGGCACCTGAAGCCAATATTGCACCTAAAGCCATTGTACAACTTGAAGCCCATGTCAATGCCGATGCTCCTGTACCACCTCCAAGGCCTCACACTATTGATCTGGCATTTGATCGCGGCCAACTTGTCATGGTTCGTTGGCCTATTCTGGTTCCTCCTCCTGCTCCCGGACCTCAATTTGACTATCATGTGGAGCACAGGCCTCAGGTCCAGAAGCCAAAACCTAGGTTGCCAAGGTTTCCAGGTACAACAACTTCACCAGGATCGTTTAATGTGAATGGCTTCATTGCACACAACACCTTCTTTGATAGCACCAAGAACCCATACTCAAAACCAAGAATTTCATCTGATCGGTTCTGGAGCTATCAGCAGCGCAATTACTATTCTTGTGTTCTTTACGATCAAGGGTGCATCTTTCCCCATATGCGTCTAGACTGCGAAGCTATTGCTGGCCTACCCTGCTTGGAAGAAGCACTCGACTGGTTCAGAGATGCCGGCCTACTGAAATTTGTGACCGACAAAGAACATTGGAAAGAAGAGCTTCTGCTACAATTCTATGCCACCCCTCCACATTCGTGGCTACAACAGGGATCCGAAGACATGGGTCCTTGAGTGGATGACATGCAATGTACACCACGAAACCAAAGCTCTTGATATTATTGAGCTCACTGCCTTGCCCACTCCAGGTGAACTCTATGAACCTGGTGTCAGCTTCACCGCAATGCTTTGGAGAGCATCTTCCAGAAGCCTGAGCCAAACATGAGCCAAATGCTGAGCATGATGAAGCCACTGCCATGCGACGCTGAATATCCAAAGGAATTCTTTGTTGAAGACCTAGAGTATCTACCCCGCACTATTTATCATATCATCAGGCGAACTCTATGGCCTGTCAAAGGACATTCTCCTGCAGCGAAGCTTGAAGGAGCAATGAAGACATTGGTTTTCTATATCTTCAATGGCATCAGCTTCAATGCTCAAGACTTCTTCATCAGGCAATTGGCTGCATCTGGCTCTGATTTATTTGGTCTGAAGTTTTATGCTCCATGGGTAATGCGCCTCATCAAGCTTCACTCGGTTGTCAACTATCAGCCCTCTGCACGCAACCACATTATCTTCTTACCAGAAGTTGATATGTCTGTCGAAGCCATATACCCAGAGCCTGCCAAGGAGCCAATTTATCTTAACAATGTCGATTGTCAAAGTTTCACTCAACCCATTGAAGGAGTTCTTGCTGCAACTCGTGTTTATCCTTTGGCTGGACATACACGTGCACCTCATCGTGCCCATACTGAATCCACTGAAAGCACAATTGCTCAAAGGCCTCGGAAGCGTTCTCGTGTTCTCAATGACCGAGAGCTTATCGTCGCCCTGCATCAAAAACAGGATAAGCATCATTACTGGCTGAAGCATCAGATGCAAAGCCTCTTGGTGGATGTTAATCGCATTCGCAACCTTGCCACCAAGAATGCATTTGTCACTCATGGAACCTGTCGGCGGTCGTGGAAGAGTCTGACATTGATGAGCTCTGAAGATGATCTTCAACAAGATGGCTTCACAGAGATATTCAAATTTGATTCCACTCCTCCCAGGGATGTTGTCTTGCATCTGACTCCCTCGCTCGAAGACTCTGACTACTCCTCCTCAGCGGCAAATGTCAATGCAAGAGTCATCGACGATGAAGATGATGCTACTTTGCCAACTACAACGTCGCCGCGTATCGACACTGCACCAAGTTCTTCTGCACCACCGAACCTCAACGACGTCCCTGCTGCTTCACCTACTCCTCATGGGGACGAGTAGATGCTCTATGTCTTCAAAACTTTTTGGTCCTTACTGACAAAAGGGGGAGAAGCATATGAGTTGACAGTCTTCAAGCGGGTCTTTATGGGTGGTTGCTATACTTTTTGCCAAGTGTTTACAACTCTCGCTTTTGATACTTTTGGTTCTTTGAGTTGTAACACTTAAACTTGATGGTCGTCTGCTACCTTTCTGTCAACTATGTGATGCGATGATAAATCCCGCACGAAGTCATTCCGCAGACGTCCATTTTCCATTATGCATGTCATTACCTTCATTATATCCTTTCATGCATGATGAATTGTCTTCATTAGTTGAAGAGGATCTCCACAAGTAAAACCTGCCATGTGCATTTGCATACAAAAGCAAATTACTTATATGCACATCTTCAGGGGGAGCCTTTTGCTACTTATGAAGTAATGTCTTAACCCTTAAAATTTCACATACATTTATCCCCATAGAAAACTTCAACCAGTTTGTCATCAATCACCAAAAAGGGGGAGATTGTAAGTGCATCTAGTGCCACCCCTAGTTGGTTTTGGAGTATTGACGACAAACCTGGTTGAGGGACTAATGTGTTTGTGAGAATTGCAGGATAACACAGGTAGTAGTCCCTCATTGATTCGTCTGGAGTCTCATCCCGACTTATGGGGGAATCATAGTCTCCATCATCCTTTCCTCGGTTGGGACAATGCTCTAATAATGATGATCATCACACTTTTATTTCTCTTACAACTCAACAATTACAACTCGAAACTTAGAACAAAATATGACTCTATATGAATGCCTCCGGCGGTGTACCGGGATGGTGCAATGAATCAAGAGTGACATGTATGGAAAATAATGCATGGTGGCTTTGCCACAAATACGATGTCAACTACATGATCATGCAATGGAAATATGACAAAAGTAATGTATGTCATAATAATGATGATGGAAGTTGCATGGCAATATATCTCGGAATGGCTATGGAAATGCCATGATAGGTAGGTATGGTGGCTGTTTTGAGGAAGATATAAGGAGGTTTATGTGTGATAGAGCGTATCATATCACGGGGTTTGGATGCACCGGCGAAGTTTGCACCAACTCTCAAGGTGAGAAAGGGCAATACACGGTACCGAAGAGGCTAGCAAAGGCGGAAAGATAAAAGTGCGTATAATCCATGGACTCAACATTAGTCAAAAGAACTCATATACTTATTGCAAAAATTTAGAAGTCATCAAAAATCAAGTACTACGCGCATGCTCCTAGGGGGATAGATTGGTAGGAAAAGACCATTGCTCGTCCCCGACCGCCACTCATAAGGATGCACAAGCCAGGTACACTTCATGTTTCAAATTTGTTACACAACTTTAACCATACGTGCATGCTACGGGATTTTCTAACTTCAACACAAGTATTTATCAAATTCATAATCACCCAACTAGCATGACTTTATTATCACTACCTCCATATCTCAAAACAATTATCAAGTATCAAACTTTTCTTAGTATTCAACACACTCATAAGAATCCTTACAAATCTTGTATGCTTAGCATATTAGAATTAAGCACATTACCATGCTATTTAAGACTCTCAAAATAATCTAAGTGAAGCATGAGAGTTCATCTATTTCTTCAAAATAAAACTACCACCGTGCTCTAAAAGATATAAGTGAAGCACTAGAGCAAACAACAAACTACTCCAAAAGATATAAGTGAAGATCAATGAGTAGTCGAATAATTGTTCAACTATGTGAAGACTCTCTAACATTTAAGAATTTCAGATCTTGATATTGTATTCAAACAGCAAGAAAAGCTAAATAAAACTACATTGCAAGCATAACTCATGTGAAGAAGCAAAAACTTAGGCTCAACCGATACTAACCGATAGTTGTTGGAGAAGAAAGGTGGGATGCCTACCGGGGCATCCCCAAGCTTAGATGCTTGAGACTTCTTGAAATATTATCTTGGGGTGCCTTGGGCATCCCCAAGCTTGAACTTTTGTGTCTCCTTAATTCCTCTCATATCATGGTTTCTCTTTTTATCAAAAGCTTCATTCACAACAAACTCAACAAGAACTCGTGAGATAGGTTAGTATAAACCAATGCAATACCTTATCATTTTCTACTGAACAAATCACTAACATTATTATTCAACATTGCATACTAAATGCCTCTTCATATTTAATACTCCCATCATTAAATAGATTCATTAAACAAGCAAACATATGCAAACAATGCAAACCTAACAGCAATCTGCCAGAACAGTACAGTCTGTAAAGAATGCAAGATTCATCATACTTCCCTAACTCCAAAAATTATGAACTAAAATTCCCACTGTAATAAATTTATCATAGCTCAATATGCAAAAATATTCAACATTATACCACTCTCTGAATTTTCTAGGGAATTTTTGCAACAGCGGTAAACTTTCTGTTTTCAAACAGCAACATGTATACTAGCAAAATAAGCATGGCAAAGGCTATCCTTGACATTTTTATTGGAACTAAAGATGAAAAACATTATTCTAACTAACAGAAAGAAAATACTAACAATAGAAAATGACGCTCCAAGAAAAACACATATCATGTGGTGAATAAAAATATAGCTCCAAGTAAAGTTACCGATGAACGAAAACGAAAGAGGGGATGCCTTCCGGGGCATCCCCAAGCTTAGGCTCTTGGTTGTCCTTGAATATTACCTTGGGGTGCCTTGGGCATCCCCAATCTTAGGCTCTTGCCACTCATTATTCCGTATTCCATCGAATCTTTACCCAAAACTTGAAAACTTCACAACACAAAACTTAACAGAAAACTCGTGAGCTCCGTTAGCGAAACAAAACAAAAGACCAATTCAAGGTACTGTAATGAACTCATTCTTTATTTGTATTGGTGTTAAACCTACTGTATTCCAACTTGTCTATGGATTATAAACTATTTTACTAGCCATATATTCATCAAAATAAGCAAACAACACAATGAAAACAGAATCTGTCAAAAACAGAACAGTCTGTAGTAATCTGTAACTAACGCAAACTTCTGGAACTCCAAAAATTCTTAAATAAATTTGTGGACCTGAGGAATTTGTCTAGTAATCATCTGCAAAAAGAATCAACTAAATGTCACTCTCCAGTAAAAATTTAAAGCTAATCTCGTGAGCGCTAAAGTTTCTGTTTTTTACAGCATGATCATAAAGACTTCACCCAAGTCTCCCCAAAGGTTCTACTTGGCACAAACACTAATTAAAACATAAAATCACATCTAAACAGAGGATAGATGGATTATTTATTACTAAACAGAACCAAAAAGCAAGAAACTAAAATAAAATTGGGTTGCCTCCCAACAAGCGATGTCGTTTAACGCCCCTAGCTAGGCATTATGATTTCAATGATGCTCACATAAAAGATAAGAATTGAAACATAAAGAGAGCATCATGAAGAATATGACTAGCACATTAAGTCTAACCCACTTCCTATGCATAGGGATTTTGTGAGCAAACAACTTATGGGAACAATAATCAACTTGCATAGGAAGGTAAAACAAGCATAACTTCAAAACTTTAAGCACATAGAGAGGAAACTTGATATTATTGCAATATGTAGAAGCATATGTTCCTCCCTCATAATAATTTTCAGCAGCATCATGAATGAATTCAACAATATAACCAGCACCTAAATCATTCTTTTCATGATCTACTTGCATAGAAAATAGTGGGAGCAAACTCAACAAAATAACTATCATATGATTGAAAATTAAGATCAAGATGACAAGTTTCATGGTTATCATTATTCTTTAAAGCATACGTGTCATCACAATAATCATCATAGATAGGAGGCATGCTTTCATCATAGTAAATTTGCTCATCAAAGCTTGGGGGACAAAAAATATCATCTTCATCAAACATAGCTTCCCCAAGCTTGTGGCTTTGCATATCATTTGCATCATGGATATTCAAGGAATTCATACTAACAACATTGCAATCATGCTCATCATATAAATATTTAGTGCCAAACATTCTAATGCATTCTTCTTCTAACACTTTGGCACAATTTTCCTTTCCATCATACTCACGAAAGATATTAAAAAGATGAAGCGTATGAGACAAACTCAATTCCATTTTTTTGTAATTTTCTTTTATAAAGTAACTTGTGCTAAAATAAGAAACAAAAAGATTCGATTGCAAGATCTAAAGATATACCTTCAAGCACTAACCTCCCCAGCAACGGCGCCAGAAAAGAGCTTGATGTCTACTACACAACCTTCTTCTTGTAGACGTTGTTGGGCCTGCAAGAGCACAGGTTTGTAGGATAGTAGAAAATTTACCTCAAGTGGATGACCTAAGGTTTATCAATCCGTAGGAGGCGTAGGATGAAGATGGTCTCTCTCAAGCAACCCTGCAACCAAATAACAAAGAGTCTCTTGTGTCCCCAACACACCCAATACAATGGTAAACTGTATAGGTGCACTAGTTCGGCGAAGAGATGGTGATACAAGGGCAATATGGATGGTAGATATAGGTATTTGTAATCTGAAATAATAAAAACAGCAAGGTAACTAATGATAAAAGTGAGCGTAAACGGTATTGCAATGATAGGAAACAAGGCCTAGGGTTCATACTTTCACTAGTGCAAGTTCTCTCAACAATAATAACATAGATAGATCATATAACAAGCCCTCAACATGCAACAAAGAGTCACTCCAAAGCCACTAATAGCGGAGAACAAACGTAGAGATTATGGTAGGGTATGAAACCACCTCAAAGTTATTCTTTCCAATCAATCTGGTGGGCTATTCCTATAAGTGTCACAAACAACCCTAGAGTTCGTACTAGAATAACACCTTAAGACACAAATCAACCAAAACCCTAATGTCACCTAGATACTCCATTGTCACCTCAAGTATCCGTGGGCATGATTATACGATATGCATCACACAATCTCAGATTCATCCAACCAACATAAAAGTACTTCAAAGAGTGCCCCAAAGTTTCTACCGGAGAATCAAGAACGTGTGCCAACCCCTATGCATAGGTTCATGGGCAGAACCCGCAAGTTGGTCACCAAAACATACATCAAGTGGCACGTGATATCCCATTGTCACCACAGATAAACACGGCAAGACATACATCAAGTGTTCTCATAAAAGACTCAATCCGATAAGATAACTTCAAAGGGGAAACTCAATTCATCACAAGAGTAGAGGGGGAGAAACATCATAAGATCCAACTGCAATAGCAAAGCTCGGGATACATCAAGATCGTGCCATAGAGGGAACACGAGAGAGAACACAAGAGAGAGAGGTCAAACACATAGCTACTGGTACATACCCTCAGCCCCGAGGGTGAACTACTCCCTCCTCGTCATGGAGAGCGCCGGGATGATGAAGATGGCCACCGTGATGGGTTCCCCCCGGAAGGGTGCCGGATGGGCTCCGAGAGGTTTTGGTGGCTCAGAGGCTTGCGGCGGAACTCCCGATCTATCTTCTGCTCGGAAGTTTTAGGGTACGAGAGTATATATGGGTGAAAGGAGTACGTCGGTGGAGCTACGGGGGCCCCACGAGGTAGGGGGGCGCGCCCTCCACCCTCGTGAGCACCTCCCGTATCTTCTGTAGTGGGGTCCAAGTCCATCAGGTGGGTTTCCTTCCAAAAATAACTTCTCCGATTGATTTCGTTCCGTTTGACTCGTCGATATTCCTTTTCCTCGAAACACTGAAATAGGCATAAAACAACAAATCTGGGCTGGGCCTCCGGTTAATAGGTTAGTCCCAAAAATAATATAAAAGTGCATAATAAAGCCCAATATTGCCTAAAACAGTAGATAAAGTAGCATGGAGCAATCAACAATTATAGATACATTGGAGACGTATCACTTGCCTAGTGTAGTCTACCTTCCGTTGCATGTCAATAGGCTCAATTCTATTGTTTGTCTTTGAAACTCCCATGTTTTGAAGACTTTCATAAAAATCGCCTATTCACCCCCCCCCTCTAGTCGATAACTAGCACTTTCAGGATCGACGACGACGGCTGCATCAGGAAAAATTTAGAAGACCTACACTCTGTCAAGCCGGACCAACCCAAATCGTCTGAAAATACTACTGCTTTAGTCCCACCTCGCCATGTGAGGTGCACACTGCTACTTGTGAGCTGCATTGGGGTTTCCCGAAAGAGGAGAGGATGATGTGGTACAGTAGAATGTCGCCGGTGAAGGTGTGTTGCGGGCTAAAAAGATAAATAAGGAGTCACACATCGAGGGATGCATACATAAATGAGAACTAAATGTGTTCGATCAAGAATACCTCCTCGGCGCCGGCTTGGTCTTGCGCGGCTGTGGGAGGATGTCCTCCAGGAGTCAGAGAGCGTGACCTGGGCGGGTGCGGCCCGCTGGCCGGCTGGGTCGGCCGAGGCCTTGTGCAGTTTCTATGGGCCCGAAGGTGTCCCTCCTCCTCTACATCCTCGGACGCTGCCCTCTTCGTCTTTGGGTAAGGCACTCCTTCCCCCTCATCCTCCTCTTCCTCATCCTTCTCCTATTCTCCCTCATGGGTGGAGGAGGCGTAGGTGTCTTCGGACATGGCCTCCGAATGATCTCGGATGCGCAGGCCACCCCTCCCTTTCGGTCGCCTCTGTTCCTTGGCCGGGACCACCTACAGTTCCTCGGCTAAGAGTGCCTCGAGTTGAGGAGACCTTGCCTCCTCTGGCAGCGGCACCTGGCATGATAACCCACAAGTATGGGGGATCAATTGTATCCTCTTTCGATAAGTAAGAGTGTCGAACCCAACGAGGAGCTAAAGGTAGAACAAATATTCCCTCAAGTTCTATCGACCACCGATACAACTCTACGCACGCTTTAACGTTCGCTTTACCTAGAACAAGTATGAAACTAGAAGTACTTTGTAGGTGTTGTTGGATAGGTTTGCAAGATAATAAAGAGTACGTAAATAAAAAGTAGGGGCTGTTTAAGTAAAGAAGCAATAAAGTTAGTATAGCGAGTGTGGAAAAGTGGTGGTAGGAGTTGTGAAATTGTCCCTAAGCAATTGACTACTTTACTAGACCGATAGCAAGTTTTATGTGGGAGAGGCCACTGCTAGCATGTCATCCTGACTTGGAATTCTATGCACTTATTATTGGAACTATTAGCAAGCATCCGCAACTACTAACATTCATTAAGGTAAAACCCAACCATAGCATTAAGACATATTGGTCCCCCTTCAATCCCGTATGCATCAATTTCTATGCTAGGTTGAAGCTTCTGTCACTCTTGCCCTCCAATACATAGTCCTATCAACATACAACTAAACCTATGGTGTGATCCACGCGCGCGCTCATATGATGGGCACCAAAGGACAACAACATAACCACAAGCAAATTAAATCAATCATAGCAATTCATCAACCACCGATAGGACAACGGAAATCTACTCAGACATCATAGGATGGCAACACATCATTGGATAATAATATGAAGCATAAAGCACCATGTTCAAGTAGAGGGTACATCGTGTTGCGGGAGAGTGGACTGCTGTAGATAGAGGGGGGAAGGTAATGGAGATGTTGGTGAAGATCGCGGTGATGATGATGGTGGCCACGGCAGCGTTCCGGCGCCACCGGAAGACAGGGGGAGAGGGGCCCCCTTCTTCTTCTTATTCCTTGACCTCCTCCCTAGATGGGAGAAGGGTTTCCCCTCTGGTCCTTGGCCTCCATGGCATGGGAGGGGCGAGAGCCCCTCCGAGATTGGATCTGCCTCTCTGGTTCTGCATTCTGGTATTCTGCCCTTTCACCGTTTCGTATATATATGGAGATCCGTAACTCCGATTGGACTGAAACCTTCGCCGAGATTTTTTTCCGAAAATTAGCTTTCTTGCGGCAAAAGAATAGCAGCAACTGCCTTATGAGGGGCCCACGAGGTCGGGCGCGCCAGGGGTGGGCGCCCTGCCTCGCACTTCGGCACCATCTCGCGTTGATTCTTCTTCCCATATTTTCCAAATATTCCAAAAATATTCTCCGTCCATTTTTATCCCGTTTGGATTCCGTTTGATATGGGGTTTCTGCGAAACATAAAACATGCAACAAATAGGAACTGGCACTAGGCACTGGATCAATATGTTAGTCCAAAAAATAGTATAAAAAGTTGCCAAAAGCATATGAAAGTTGAATAATATTGGCATGGAACAATCAAAAATTATAGATACGACGGAGACGTATCAGGGCACAACATTTGTTGCGCCTTGGGGATCCATCTTCGAGGAAGAAAGAATTGACTTAATCATTCTAATGGAGGGATCTACAAAGGAAGGGATAGATAAACATAAAACTATAGGCTCCGGTTACCTCGTGGGCGTCGTGTTCGGCGTCGAGGTCGCAATCCACCCCTTCCTGGGGGAATTCATTATTGGGAAGCTTGAAGAGCGTCGTCCACATCCCGGCCAGATTGGTATGGTAGAAGCGCCACACTGTCGGCACGTCCTCAGGCGTATAGGCCCACATCAAGCTCGCCCGAAGCTGAAGTGGGAGGATGCGGCGATGGAGCATGACATCGACCACATCCACCAACTTGATCTTCTTCTTGTCTGCAAGGGACTTGGTCCTCTGTTGCAACGCGGGCACCTCTTTGGAGTTGCCCTAGTCTAGACCCTTCCTCATCCATGAGACAAGCCTCCTTGCAGGGGCCGTTAAGAACGCCGAGACTTTGTCTTGGCCGCCGGCGAGTGGCTCGGTGATGTAGAACCACTCCCGCCGCCACTTCTTCATCGTCTCTACGAAGGTGCCCTCGAAACAATTAACCTTCTAGATCTTGCTTATCATCACCCCTCCGCATTTGGCCAGATTGGCAGCGCTTCTCTTCAGCTTGATATCCAACGTTTTTAGCCGCAGGCCGAAGTGCGGCTCAGCACGGAGGAAGGCCTCACAGACGGTGGTAAACACCATGAGGTGAAGAATGGAATTCAGGGCTAGATGGTGAAAATCTAGCCTGTAGTAGAAGAGTACCCCACGCACGAACGGGTGCAGGGGGAACCCCAAACCTCAAATGAGGTGGGGATGGAAGATAACCCGCTCCTCTGGCTTGGGAGTGGGGATCCGCTGGTTGGGCTCCGGTGCCTGGCAGGCGGCGGTGGTGGGGATGTATCCCGCGGTTCTGAGCTCCTGGATGATGCCCTCCGTAATGGTGGAGGCCGCCCACTGGCCCTTCAAGGTGGCTTCGGCCATCGCCGAGGAGGGAGATGTAAGCACTCGTGGACTAGCGAGAGCTTCAGAGCGAATCTAGGCGCTGGAGCTCTGGAGGCTATGCGTAATGGCGAGGGAATGGAAGTGTTGGGAAGATGGTACTACTACCCCTTGATCCTGTAGGTCTGTGGAAGACCAAGAGCCCCGCTTGCCACGCCAGATTAATCGCCATGTTTTAGTCATGGGCGCAGTAGTGTGTATGTGGGATGAAATGAATCTTGATGATATCCCCTAAAATACGGGCCATGATCTCTACCTTGATACGACGTGCGAATGAGAAAATCGCCTCGGACCGTGATTCAAGTAACAATAACTGACTTGCGTTGGTCTAAGTGGCGACGCTTTGGAAAAGTTGTCAGTGTTGGGGAACGCAGTATTTCAAAAAAATTCCTACAATCCTCCAAGATCTATCTAAGAGATACATAGCAACGAGACGGGAGAGTGTGTCTGAGGGAGTCCTGGATTAGGGGGTCCTCGGACGGCCGGACTATATACTTTAGCCGGACTGTTGGACCATGAAGATACAAGATTGAAGACTTTGTCCCGTGTCCAGATGGGACTCTCCTTGGCGTGGAAGGCAAGCTTGGCAATACGGATATGTAGATCTCCTCCCTTGTAACCAACTCTGTGTAACCCTAGCCCCCTCCGGTGCCTATATAAACCGGAGGGTTTAGTCCGTAGGACAACAACAATCATACCATAGGCTAGCTTCTAGGGTTTTAGCTTCTATGATCTCGTGGTAGATCAACTCTTGTAATACTCATATCATCAAGATCAATCAAGCAGGAAGTAGGGTATTACCTCCATTGAGAGGGCCCGAACCCGGGTAAACATCGTGTCCCCCGCCTCCTGTTACCATCTGCCTTAGACCCACAGTTCGGGACCCCCTACCCGAGATCCGCCGGTTTTGACACCGACATTGGTGCTTTCATTGAGAGTTCCACTGTGCCGTCACCATAAGGCTTGGTGGCTCCTTCAATCATCGGCAACAATGTGATCCACGGTGAGGTTTTCCTCCCCGGACAGATCTTCATATTCAGCGGCTTCGTACTGCGGGCCAATTCGCTTGGCCATCCGGAGCAGATCGAAAGCTACGCCCCTGGCCATCGGGTCAGATTTGGAAACTTGAACTATGCTACCGACATCCGCGGAGACTTGATCTTCGACGGATTCGAACCCATGTCAGGCGCGCTGCACAATCACAACGGGCATGACTTAGCTCTGCCGTCAGACAGTGGTCGGGAGATCACACCTGCAACTACTCCGGCCCTTAATCCGGAACAAATTGCGCCATCGGAGGACGGGTGGATAGACCCTGCCACGAAGGCTGCACTCTCAGTGGCGATAGAGCCGAATACTGACTTCACCTCCCACGAGAGTTGTGTTGCCGAACTGTCGGGTTCATCCCCGACCACGGGCTCCGAGCCGCTTACATCCGTGCCTATCAAATCCGATCGGGCACTGATCATGGAGTTTACCTCCACGGATATCTTTCAGCACTCGCCTTTCGGCGACGTGCTAAATTCATTAAGATCCCTCTCCTTGTAGGAGGCCCTTGGCCGAACTATGTCCAGCTAGAATGGGATGCGGACGACGAAGAAATTCGCACCCCACCCACCACCCACTTAGTAGCCACTGTCGATGATTTAACCGACATGCTAGATTTCGACTCCGAAGACATCGACGGTATGGACGACGATGCAGGAGACGATCAGGAACCACTGCCTACAGGGCGCTGGACAGCCACCTCAACACACGATATATATATATATATATATGATGGATACACCCAAAGAAAATAACGACGAGGAGCGGAAGGATGCAGGAAAGGATAGCTCCCTCGAGAAGCAACCAAAGAGACGGCGTAGGCGCCGCTCCAAATCCTGCCTCGGCAAAAACAGCGATAACAGCACAAGAGAAAATAACACCCCAGTCGACTCCAGAGGAGACGACAACATTGACCCAGCGATAGAGCAGGATGAACCAGCAAATGGAGAACATAGTACGGAGCAGCTGTCCGAACACGTCGACGCCGAGGATAAAACTCGTCAACCTCTCTCCGGAGAGGAAATCAGTCCAGACGATGACGCACACGTCATCCCGGAAAGACACTCGGAACAAGAGAACCTCCGTAGAAGGCTCATTGCCACCGCGAGGAGTCTGAAGAAGCAGAAGCAAAGGCTTAAGGCCGCGCAGAATACACTCAACAGAAGATGGAACAAAGTGCTCGACACTGAAGAAAATTATGGTGGTAGCTGCCATACAAAGAGCTATCCAAAGCGCAAGCTGTGGCCTGAGTTCGACGACGAGGCCGTAGAGCCTATACAGCCAAAGAATAAAACGGCCGATCAGCCGGATCGACCACCTCGTGGCCGCGATAGGGCGGCTAACGGGGCCGCACATAAGTCAACACACGATTTACGTGAGGACTTGCGCCAAAAATCCGGTATGACCAGGTCCATCTATGGATCTAGGAAGCGCGCTCCGGCACAAAATCAAAACCGAATACTACAACCGTCTGAACGCCACGATACATCCAAATACAGGGGTGCCGCACACCCCCTATGCTTCACCGATGAGGTACTGGATCATGAATTTCCAGAGGGATTCAAAGCAGTGAACATAGAGGCGTACGACGGAATGACAGACCCTGGGGTCTGGATTGAGGACTTCATCCTCCATATCCATATGGCTCGCGGAGACGATCTCCACACCATTAAATACCTGCCCCTCAAGCTGAAAGGACCAGCTCGGCACTAGCTGAAGAGCCTCCCCGAAAATTCGATAGGAAGTTGGGAGGAGCTTGAGGATGCTTTTAGGGCCAATTTTCAAGGGTCTTATGTCCGACCTCCGGACGCAGACGACTTAAGTCACATAATTCAACAGCCCGGAGAGTCAGCCCGAAAGCTTTGGAACAGATTTCTCACTAATAAGAACCAAATCGTCGACTGCCCGGACGCCGAAGCCTTAGCAGCTTTCAAACACAGTGTTTGCGACGAATGGCTTGCCAGACACCTCGGCCAGGAGAAACCAAGGACAATGGCAGCCTTAACAAGCCTTATGACCCACTTTTGCGTGGGCGAAGATAGCTGGCTAGCCCGTAGTAGCACCAGCGACCCAGGCCCATCCGAAGTCAGGGATGGCAATGGAAAACCACGATGCAATAAAAGTAGGCGTCGAAATAACGAAGACAGCCCAGCCAACACGGCGGTAAACGCCGGATTCAGGGGCTCTCTACCCGGTCAGGGGAAGAAGCCTTTCAAAGGCAACAGAGATGGACCGTCCAGCCTCAACAAGATTCTAGACAAATTATGTCAGATCACGGCACCTCCGACAAATCTGCGAATCACACCCATAGAGAATGTTGGGTCTTCAAGCAGGCCGGCAAGCTAAATGTTGAACACAAGGGGAGGGAGACACCAAGTGAAGACGAGGATGAGCCTCGTCAGGAAAGCACTGGGGGACAGAAAAAATTTCCACCAGAGGTCAAATAGTGAACATGATTCACGTAACAGAAAGAAAGGGCAAACATGCACTCAAAGACACATGCGCCGTAGAGCCCGTCACCCCCAAGTTCAACCCTTGGTCGGCCCGCCCAATCACCTTTGATTGCAGGGATCACCTGACAAGTATCCGGCATGGAGGATTAGCTGCCTTGGTGCTAGACCCAATTATCAACGGATACCATCTCACCCAAGTCCTTATGGACGGCGGCAGTAGCCTGAATCTGATATATCAGGACACAGTCCGCAAAATGGGGATAGACCCGACAAGAATCTGCCAAAGTACTACTACCTTTAAAGGGGTAGTACCAGGCCCAGAGGCCCGCTGTATGGGCTCTCTAGTACTAGAGGTTGTATTCGGTTCACCCGACAACTTCCGAAGTGAAAAGTTAACCTTCGACATTGCTCCATTCCGAAGCGGCTATCAAGCACTACTCGAAAGAACAGCTTTCGCTCATTTTAATGCAGTACCGCATTACGCTTCTCTTAAGCTTAAGATGCCCGGTCCACGTGGCACCATCATAGTTAGTGGAAATATTGAGCGTTCCTTACGTGCGGAAGAACGTGCGGCGACTTTAACAGCTGAACACTAGACGACCTCCCCAACCAATATAAATGATCGGTCGTCAAGACTGCGAACACGGCTAGACGAGTCCGGTGCATCACTAGTTGTAACAGCCTAGATATACCTGAGATTGGTTTGCCGATTATACTCCCATAGGCGGTACGAGGGGCTTCCCACGTGTAAAAAGGACTAGTTCGGCTCCACTTTACTTACCTTGAATTTTAATGGTTTATTGAGAATAACCAATTTTGCGCACGACAACTTGCACCTAAGTTCTTCTCTTTTAACAGATGACAATCGTGCTACACCCTTCCAGGATACGGCACAACGGAGACACAGGCGCAGACGTGCAACTAGGACCCGCTCAAAGGTTTCTTTTTAGATTAAGACCCTGTGTAAACCTTTTCACTGTCTTTTGTTGCTTCAAATCCTCCGCTCAGTATAGCCGAGAAGGATGCTGACGTTATTGGCATTTGGCCACATCAGAATAATGCATGTACCTGGACATTCGGGGTTCATTATCAAGAGCATTGCTCAACCCGGTACATGTTATAAAGACCGAATACCTTAGGGAGTGTTCGGCGTCGCGAGTTTGGCCTTATATGCATCAGCTCCGAATCATGTCTTTGGTCAAATGTTGGGTTTTCTCGGCTCCCGTGTTTTGCTACCTTACGTTCTGCTCTATCGGCTAAGGTGGCACTGGGAGAACTACTGCGATTGTGCCCTGGTTCATCCGGACGAGCACCTGAGTAGAGAAAGCCGAAAACTGACTGTCATGATAAGCGCGAGACTGGTCAACCACTCGATGACTTAGCGGAATCCTCGAGATTCCTCCGCATTAACGAAGGGCCGGTTTTCCCGGTCATGTACGTACGCGCCCCGAATTCGGATGAGTGCGGAAATACCAGGGGCTATATAGTAGCCCCACTGTCAAACTCCTATGGTCAAGTGAAAGTGTTAAAGCAATATAGTCTGATTGCCTCATTCGCCGTGCTTCCACCTCCTTAATGGACCAAGACGTTGGATCAAGTGTGAAGACGCGCTTTTGCGAACACCCCCGCATTATATGCGTGGGGCTGAAAATTTACACGCAAACTTTCAGGACATACATACATATATATATATATATATATATATATATATATATATATATATATATATATATATATATATATATATATATATATATATATATATACATACATACATACATACATAAACGACCACACAGAGGCATAATAATACTTTCAGGCAAAAGTATAAACACAACCTTTACAACGCAAATAACATTGTTCTTACAATGGGGATACATGTCACTAGAACATAACATTTTTCGAGCACTGAGCCTCTATTAAACGAGCGCCTTCAAGGACCTCTTCAAAGTAGTGCTTGTCGATACTGCCCACGGCCGAACTCTGGGTTGCAATAGCGGTGGCCTCCATCTCGCCCAAGATGTCTTGACACGGGCAAGGGCCATCCGCGCACCCTCTATGCACGCCGACCTCTTCATAGCGTCGATATGCGGCACAGCACCAAGGAATTGTTGCACTAAGCCAAAATAACTATTCGGCCTTGGTCCTTCCGGCCAAAGATGATCCACAACAGACCTCATGGCAAGCCCGGACAACCTATGGAGCTCGGCCCACTCGGTCATTCGCTCATTTAACAGCAGCGGCCCCACCGGAACATTGAACTGCGACCAGCACAACTTTTCCACTTCACGATCTTTTTGATCTTTGAAAAACTCGGCCGCATCAGTAGCACTCGCTGCCAAATCCACGTATGCATCCGCAGAACTCCATAATTGATTGAGAAGGGCATACTTCGGATCTCCGACCTTTGTCCGCAACAAAAAGGGCTTCCCAGCCGCTATATCTCCAGCTTGACGCAGCTCCTCCTTCGCCGCTCTGATTTTAGAGCGGGCTTCCTTGGCTGCTACCATGGCCTTCTCCAGGTCCTTCGCCTTCGCTCGGCTTTCCTTTTCAAGAAGCTCGTAACGGTCGGCGGCATCTTTCAACTCAACGACCATATTGGCTATTTTATCCTTGCTTTGGCAATGCGCTTCCTGTTCGGCTCTCAGCTCTTCGACCGCCTTTAGAGCGGCCACATCACTCTTCCTGGCTTGTTCCTTGGCTCGGGCAAGTTCCGCCCGAAGGGTCTCCACAGCGGCAGCTCCATCTGAAGTCGCAACATATTAAAGATACTACCATCATGCTCCTCTTATTATGTGTTGATCACCGGAGAAATCACATACCCTGTGCCTCGTCAAGCCATTTGTTTACAAGCACGATGTTGGCATCTGCCGCATCAAGTTGCCACTTCAGCTCGGCAAACTCACCAGTCCGGCTAGCCACCGGACAACCAGCCACCTGCACATGAAGGCGACATGATTATTACCTGGGACTATGATCCTCTGTTTGCCGCCGTTTTCGACAGCAACCAAAGTCTCAGGGGCTACTATCTATATATGGCACACCTAGCGTGTGCGGTACCATCAAAAACATATACTACTTTGTGTACCTCAAAGCCTCTCAGTAGGCTCATAAAAGCTTCATGCAGCCCGCTTTCGGCAGATGAAATCGTCTCAACCACCGTACCCATTAGCGTACGATGCGCTTCTGAGATAGCCGCTTGCTCCAGAAGATCCTTCAGTGTGTCGGGTCGCGCACCGGACGGTCCCGGCCTCTTTCTGTTGCTCTCCTTAGGAGCCGAATACTCCGGACTTCGGGTGGCCGAAGGATTACCCTCTGGCCTTGGCGGATCAGGAGAAATCCTCCGTGACGACACCTCAGGGTCGCCCGCCTCATGAGGCGGGAGGCATGGGGAGGTGTTTCGCTCTCCATCATCTCCGGAAGAAGATCCCCCGAAGATGAACTCTGTCGAGAAGGGCTACGATCCGAAATACAAGAGATATGCTTCGGTTATTGTTCTCAGAAGTAAAGCAGGATATTTTTACTATTAAGTACTTTTGTTTACTTACAACTCGGTGGAGGGTTGATCCCCTTGCGGGCACTGTGCGGCAAGGGTACCCTTCGGGGCAGGACCCTCTGGAGAAGATTTGTTCCCTCGTTTGGAAACCATTGTTTCCGAGTCTTCAGAGGCGGTCCTCTTCCTTCCTTGGGGAGAGGGAATTTCAGATTCTTCTCCCCGATTATCCTCCTTCGCGGAGGCGCTAATTCCCCCGGTTTGGATGAATAATGAGCGAGGCCCGCTTTCAGCCTCTTTATTCCCCCCCTTTATCTTCCCCTGAGGGCGCTTGATAAGGCACAAGCTCAAGCATTACGCCGAAGATCGATCTCTGCTGAGCCTTCGGGAAGGGGGGCCGAACACCTGATCATCTTCGCCTTTTTTACCCAGTCCTGGTCAAAGTGCGACTTTTCAAAATGATGTTGTGATAAATAAAGAGACAACGTGTTCGGCCAAAGGACTACTTACTTGGGTATCTGGACGATTGCAGCTCAGACCCGCATCCTTGGTGGTGTTCGAACACCTTATCTGTGGTCCAAAGAACAATTTGTACATCTCTTCGAGCGTCATGCCGAGAAAATGCTGAATAGCTCGCGGTCCTTCCGGGTTGAACTCCCACATACGGAGGGGTCGACGTTTGCAAGGCGGGACTCGACGAACTAGCATGACTTGCATTACCGTGACCAGGCTGACATCTCTCTCGAGGAGATCTCGAATGCGACTCTGCAATATTAGCACATCATTCACTTCCCCCACCTCGAGGAGATATGAATACGACGCTCTCGCCGGGTTCGGGAGTGGGAATGACCTGCCCTCGAGCAGGTAGCCTGTGCGAGATTTCGGCGGTCAGATACCTAGCCTCTCTTAGCTTCTTGATGTCTTCCTCTATGATAGAGGAGGGCATCCACCGACCTTGAAGGTTGGATCCGGACATGGTTGAAAGGTCCGAAGCGCCTGACCTGAGCCTTGGGTGTTGGAACTCGAGGTGGGGGAAGGATTCGATTGAGTGCGAGAAGAAAAAGGACGGGCCTTGGCCTCTTTATAAAGAGGGTGAATATCAAGCGTCCTCCGCGTGGCCGTTTGGGACTTGCCTAAAATCGAGGAATCATACCAACGGGCACGATTTCGTTACCCACACCCGTATTGATGAGAATCCCGTGATAAGGGGACACGATCTCTGCTTCGACAAGACGTGCCAAGGAAACCACCTCGCGATATGTGTCGTGGCTGGTTGTAAAAAATGGTTCGAATAATGACCGGGCCGTGGTGTGATGTCATGCTGCAAAATGCGTCAGCAGATTAGATTTGTGGAAATATTATTCTCTCTACGGTAGTATGTGGAACTTGTTTTGCAAAGCCGGACACTATCCTTGTGTTCAAAATCTTATATGGAGTATTCGGAGGAGGAACCTGCCTTGCAATGCCGAAGACAATCTGCGCAACGGACTCATCGTCATTGAAGCCTGGTTCAGGGGCTACTGAGGGAGTCCTGGATTAGGGGGTCCTCAACGACCGGACTATATACTTTAGCCGGACTATTGGACTATGAAGATACAAGATTGAAGACTTCGTCCCTTGTCCGGATGGGACTCTCCTTGGCGTGGAAGGCAAGTTTGGCAATACGGATATGTAGATCTCCTCCCTTGTAACCGACTTTGTGTAACCCTAGCCCCTCCGGTGCCTATATAAACCGGAGGGTTTAGTCCGTAGGACAACAACAATCATACCATAGGCTAGCTTTAGGGTTTTAGCCTCTACGATCTCGTGGTAGATCAACTCTTGTAATACTCATATAATCAAGATCAATCAAGTAGGAAGTAGGGTATTACCTCCATCGAGAGGGCCCGAACCTGGGTAAACATCGTGTCCCCCGCCTCCTGTTACCATCCGCCTTAGATGCACAGTTCGGGAACCCTACCCGAGAATCGCCGGTTTTGACACCGACAGTGTCCATGTACCCTCGTAGACCGAAAGCGGAAGCGTTTAGTAACGCGGTTGATGTAGTTGAACGTCTTCACGATCCAACCGATCCAAGTACCGAACGTACGGCACCTCCGTGTTCAGCACACGTTCAGCATGATGACATCCCTCGAGCTCTTGATCCAGTTGAGGCCGAGGGAGAGTTCCGTCAGCACGACGGTGTGGCGACGGTGATGATGAAGTTACCGGCGCAGGGCTTCGCCTAAGCACTACGACGATATGACTGAGGTGTTAAACTGTGGAGGGGGGTACCGCATGATGTCTACTACACAACCTTCTTCTTGTAGACATTGTTGGGCCTACAAGTGCAGAGGTTTGTAGGACAGTAGCAAATTTCCCGCAAGTGGATGACCTAAGTTTATCAATCCGTGGGAGGCGTAGGATGAAGATGGTCTCTCTCAAACAACCCTGCAACCAAATAACAAAGAGTCTCTTGTGTCCCCAACACACCCAATACAATGGTAAATTGTATAGGTGCACTAGTTCGGCGAAGAGATGGTGATACAAGTGCAATATGGATGGTAGATATAGGTTTTTGTAATCTGAAAAATATAAGAACAGCAAGGTAACTAATGATAAAAGTGATCACAAACGGTATTGCAATGCTTCGAAACAAGGCCTAAGGTTCATACTTTCACTAGTGCAAGTTCTCTCAACAAGGATAACATAATTAGATCATATAACTATCCCTCAACATGCAATAAAGAGTCACTCCAAAGTCACTAATAGCAGAGAACAAACGAAGAGATAATTAGGCAATTAGCTTGAAGTCTGCGTAATTCGCATGTCGTGTGGGTACTTGGCAGATTACAATCTTCTGCAAAACAAGTTCCGTCCAACTGAGGTAGTAATCTAGATGACTTGGACCGCGATGGTAATACTCTATATAATCCAACGGAGGAAGGATAATCTCATGGAGGTCCGGAAGTTCACGAGCACCAACTTTTACCGCCTCTCTCTCAAGGCAGCCATCCGAGGGGAGTTCATGCCGACCAGACATACCTGTCAAGAAGTTTCAGGCGATGGTGATCGGATCGATTTCGAGGAAAATGATGTACGGCAACACACTACATACATGCAAAGAAGTTTCGGCTAATGGAGATCGGATTGAAGTCGAGGGGCATCATGCACGCCTCCGTATCATGGTGAGCCAATCTTGCAAGACCAGATAGCAGCAAGCAGGGTGTCTTGAAAAGCTTAGGCCTCGCTTCGACGATGGCCGTGTGCATGTCCCTCGAGCATGCAGCCAGCCGCAGGGCGGTCAACATATCCATACACGAACAACAGAGGTCGAGGATGTCACTGTGGAGATTGCTCCAATCGCGGCTCATATGGATGTTGCGCGGTTCGCGTTCGGCCATGGTGGAGTTTGGAAGGGGGCTTGATTTATGGGGGAGAAGGATGTCGGTGTTGAAGCGGCTAGTGAGGGAATAGTGGTACTGGGGGAGGCGAGTGAGGCGACGGTACACGGGGGCACAGTGAGATGGATACGGAGACGGAGACGGAGAAGGAGATGGAGATGGAGTGGTGCTATGGGAGCGGAGAGGGAGACGAGGCGAGGCGCCAGCAGTGTTGTACAATGTCGGTGACAGATCGCACAAAGGCATGTGGTGAGGCTGACTTTGGTAACCCGAACACGCCGCCTGGACTAGTGTCAGGCGCAGGGTGTTGTCACTTCACTGTGAGGACCGGATGAATAGTATTTTGACCATCAAGTGTACCACAGTTGTACTACTACTATTAGTAGTAGGAACATGAGTACTCAAGATTGTATAGCGGAAATAGGTCTCCGTGCTAGCATGCCTGTTCACTTCATCGCTCGTATCATCCATATTGAAAGCGTAACCAAATTCGTGCATGCCCAATCAACGCCCGCCGCGATGCATGCAAAGGGTCGCTCGTGCATCAAGGACGGCATGCAAATCGCTCCACACTTGAGAAGAGGAAAATGGAAAGGTAGAATGTGGCAGCAGAGGAAGAGAACGCTGGCTAACGAGGCTGGGAGGGGATCGAGCAGGAAGTTAATGCTCCACGCCTAAAGGTTTTGGGAAAACCTGATTTTCATAAGGTGACTTATACTCACCTAAGCAGAGGAGTATTCCTTAACGAGAGAATGTTGTATCTCCCACTCACGCGCCAAAAAAAAGCTACGACACATTTTTATCTGTTTGCATAGGTCCCACCTATCGTGAAGGATGGACACATACACTAACAGGTACAACTCCTCGCCTACCCGCATAGCCTTGTCGCTTAGTCTACCTAGCCGCCTAATCAACCGCTCGCACGCCACTTCTCCCATTTACTCTCCATCGGGAACCGATTCGCCTCGCTTCTTCACCTCCCCTTCGCCTTCATTTGCATCCAAACCCCACTGCGTTCACATTGTTTTAACCTCTTTAAATAATCATCTACTACTTAAGTTAGACTAGCCATCTAATCCTAATTCTCCAAACCATAGCCCTCCGCTCCAGTGGTTCCAAATGGCAAAAGAGATCGAGATGCAGGTTTTAGCGCCCAACATGTCCTCGTCGAAGGCTCGATGCGATAGTTGCCACCATCACCGTCCACCCAAGGGTTGTTCGCGGTGGATCAACAATGTATCCAACTCCTCAAAAGGTAGAGACGAGGGTCATCGGTCTCGACGCAGAGTACACGGAGCGTGCCCTCGAAGATCCAGTAGCGCCGCCCTTCAGCTATGCCTCAAGATGATGTTTTGGTGTACCACATCATACACTCGCCTCCATACCAGGTGAGCTTCACGATTTCTTGTCTCGGGAGGACGATACGTGGGGCAGCCATCGAAGGGGACAAACATAAGTCGGAGCCGTATAACCTTGATTTGAAAAGCATCGCTGACCTACAAACCAGAATCAAAATTCATGTAGAAGATTGTGCTAAACAGACACCATCCCTATTCGACGTAGCAAATTTTGTGCTCGGTACAAATCTTCAGAAGGGTGACGAGACGGTGGCATTAAGGTCGTCTGGATGGGAGAATTATCCCTTGACGTACGAGCGGATAAAATATGCTGCCCTCGATGCCCATGTGAGTGTTGAGATAGCTGCATGGTCCAAAGAGCTTGTTGCGAAGCCGTCTCCCACAGAGAATGAGAACAAGAAGAAGAAGAAGAAGAAGAAGAAGAAGAAGAAGAAGAAGAAAACGCTGCACCAGCAGGAGGGCATTATGGATGGATGAACTATTTCCTCTCTTGTAAAAAAATTTATTCCCTCTCGGTGTATATTGATATAGATGGACTATTTCGATGGTGTGCATGTCTTTGGAACAGAGTAGTAGCGTGGGTCCGCTTGACTATAAGGAGCTATTTATCCGCATATATAGCTTTATCTGCTACTCCTTCCAAAGGATCGGCATGCGATGCATGTGTCCGAGACATGACAGCTTGTCCATGGAAGTTCAGCTCTGGCGACCATCACGCTTCATCTCGCGATTCCCACGGCGCCTCTCCAACCCACGGCACCACGCCCCGACATGCGCCTCACCCTCTCACCAAGACCGCCTCCGCCTTTGTGTGCATGACATGTGGGCCACCTAAAATGCGGCGAGCATCAAGTTTCTACCACAGCCACCCGCGATTCCCACGACGCCGCCGAACCCATGAAACCACACGCCCCCGACCTGCGGCTCACCCTCTTGGCCCCATCCCCTCTCCTTGGGGAGCATTACATGTGGACCAGTCACCTATCGGGTCCACATGTTATCGACTCAAAGGTAGGTGTAGTATAGCGCCAAGCTCAGTCCCGACGGCCCCGAGAGGGAAATGTAACTCTGCGCCAGGCTTGTGGTGCTCCATGACACGAACTCGTGCCAAACTCGAGATTTGTTTCTTTACTATACATGCACGCAACGATTTAAAGGACATTGTAATCTCAACATGTGATGGGGAGCTCTAAATTTGAATTTGAAACTTATAAAACGAAAAGATTCAAAACAAATAAACTGGGAGAGAGGTATCGTAGGATGTGTCCCATACAAAATAAGTCCCCTGGTTTGTCACCGCGAAGATGCGGTTAGAAAGGAGTACAACGTCTTCCTACTCGTACGGCAACAAATCGGCCGCAGACAGCATGGTCCGCCTTTGACCGCCATGTGCGAGGTTCGTGCTATCTTTTATTCAATCTCACCGTGGTTCCATCGTACCAATTCATGCGGTGGCCTGTTGCATGGTTGGTCCCAATGTTGGACAAAGGTTCTACGGGAATAGTGTCACCATTGTAAATGTTGTGCAAATTGATGTTGGTACCCTCCCGTACATATGCAAGCCAATCTCCACTCGCACCGAGCCTAGCCTGTGAAACAGTGGGCAGGGGGAGAATTAGGAAATGGACACGGAAGTAGTCTTTAGAATTCATTTACTACGTGATCAAACTCATCTTACCTGCTCATCGGAGGAAATCCGAGTGCCCCTCAACGTCGGCATCTCAAGGGCGCTAACTTGCAACCACGGCCACGCCGCTATTGGAGAGACCACCAAGGAAACATCCTCGTCATGCTCCACGGAACATCAAGATGCATTTGTATGAGTAGTTTATCTTGTGAGAGAAAAGGATGAACGAGGGAAGGCCTCTAGAGATAGAGATGGACACTACTACTACCAATGTGCTGGCCCGTGCGTTGCAATGGATCCAAACTAGTACTAAAATAATACTTGTTCACGTGCTTGAAATATAAACACTCTATTTTTGATATACATGTGTCAGCAGACACGACAGCTTGTCCATGGAAGTTGAACCACTGTGACCATCACGTTTCTTGTTTCTACCACTGCCACACCCACACGCGATTCCCACGACGCCGCTCCAACCCACGGCACGACGTCCCTCGACGTGGACATGGATCCTCTGACATGGCTATCACTGCCTTGCCCTGCCTTTCCTTCGCTGGCAGGTGGGACCCACGCTTATGGGTCCCACATGGAGTCTTCTAGATTATACATGTGGCAGAATCTGGTGGATGATATCCAATGGCCAGTAGTGCTCGGATTTGCCATCTTTGTACCGTCGGATTGGCTTCATCCAACGACCAACTTTCAAAGTTTTTCACACACTATATAGGGGGTATAGATATAGATGTGCCGGTCCGCTGCAATGGATCCAAAGTATATCTATTTAGTGGAGTGCACTCTAAACACATTGTCTATTTATTTTCTCTAACCTTCCGTAGCCATGCAACCAAGCCACATAAGCTTCATGGGTGCCCCCACATCATATTATTCATACTACGTTGATTGAAAAAAGATAAATCACCCAAAACAAGATCTTTCCATTTTTGTTCCTACGATGTTGTGCCGCACGTATCTACTAGTTGTATAGTGGTAGTACTAGTAATATAGTATTAGGAGTACAAACTTGGTAAGTACCAAGATGGGAGTAGTACTAGTACGGAATGCTCCTACTCTATCAACGAGCCCGTGCTACAGCTAGATCTTCCCTTGTTTCGCTTTTCCAACCCGGCGGTGGGCGGGTGTCGGTTTGCTCAACAGGCGGTCCCACATGAAAGTGAAAATGCTAGGCACAGGGCGGAGCTACGTGAGGGCCAACACGTGCCTGGCCCGCCCAACCTAGCAGGATTTTCGTAGTTGTACATCCAGTTTTGAGGCATGGAACGTCAACGCAAGGGTAATTTCTATAGCCTGGCTAGACTGGCACGCCCAACGTTTTGCTTCAAGCTCCACACTGCTAGGCAACACGCCTTCCCTAAGCTATGTGTCGCGCCGGACGGGCCGTGTTGTACTCCCGATTCTCGGGCGTGTGGGGGTGCGACGCGAACGTGGCATGCCTTTTCCTTTTACTAGCAATGTGCCAGTGCGTTGCGACGGATCCAAAGTAGTAGAATAGTAGTATTTGTTCACAAACTTGAAAGAAATCACTATTGTTTTAATATACTCCTAATATATTACTCCCTCCTACCTAAATATTTGTCTTTTTTGAGATTTCAAATGTACTATCACATACGGATTATATAGACATATTCTAATGTTTCTAGCAAGATGCCCGCGCGTTGCACGAAGTTGATGGAAAAGGTAAGCACAACTTATAAATTGACGGATGGAGTACTAGTTACAGTGATGCATATAATTAAGCAAAGGGATCGCACATGTCGGTATTGACTAAACGAGAATGCAACAACACAATAAGAATTAAGGCCACGATGATGCGATCGCAGTGGTGGTTACAGAAGGCAAGAAGAAAGATGGATCCACGAACATACGACCTCCTCCTCCTCCACTTAGTGCGCCGGGCCACCGACCGGCGGCTAAGGAGTGGCGGCTTTTGTGGCGAGGTCGAGGTGCTTCTCAACAAAGGCATCCAAGGCTTCCAGCCGGTTGAGGAAGGCCAACATCGTAGCGTCCTCACTGGCCTTGTAGATACCCATGTACACGATTTGCTTGTACGCGTGGATGTGTAGGTCGATGATCTTGCAGGGCGAGGCGCCTCGCAGTGAGCGCGACCTCCAGGTGGACATTCTTCGTGGCGTCGACGGGCAGTCGCAGGGCCACCATTGCTTGAAAGAGGTTCCGATGGAGGCCGATTAGGGTGCCAGGCAATGAGGAGCCCGGGCGCGCGGGCTGGAGGAGTACGGCGATGTCGTCCGCGAGCTTCTTGAGGACGTTGAACTTGTTGCTGGTGGCAACTATCATCTGGTCCAACTGAGAGTCGTAGTTGGCGTCGACTGCGGCCATCCACCAGCCGGTCTCCAACACCGCTCGAGAGCGATCCTCGGCGCCATGCCGCAGCGGCGTCGTGGACCATCTGGCGCAGCCGCTGGCCGCTCACGTGCATCGCCGCCATGGGTCTGGAGAGAGCTCTTTTGCGCTTAGTGTAGGTGCTTAGGCAAGTGCTTAGGTGCGTACGATGTGGTAGATGCATTGGAATGGAGGAGGGGCGCCTTTATATGAGGGCAATGAGGGCAAACTGTGTTGCATTCACATCATGCAGCCTCTTTTCTCGGACCTCCTCCCATTACTTCCCTCATGCATTAATTGAAGGAGGATGCATTGTCCGTTCAACATATCGGGAACCGCTACTCCCTCCCTCGTCTGCATTAAAGGCGTATCGGGAACTGCGCTGCCCACTGTCAAATCGAATACTCCCTCCGTCTAGGTGAGTATTAAGTCATCTTATGAAAACCAAATACTAGTAAACACATAGGCGTGGTGCATTAACTCTCACGTTGTTTCTTATTTCTTGACATAAATAGAGAAATCAACCAAGAAGAGATGTGGGGCTTGTATGCTTTTAATGACTTGAGACTATCAAACATGACATGCAGTGGTCAGTTCGTTGCACAAGAACAAATACAACCCACGTCAGCACACACGCATCTTATAGCATCACATCCAATGGCTATAAAAGATGAATGAGATCAAATTATATCTCATCTAGATGAGTTCTAGCAAAACTGTATTAATAATACTTAGTACTCCTGCGCCATGTATCATATAGTATCATGTAGTACTTTATTTATAGCCATGCATGACACATAGTTCACGAGCACTCTCTATATGTACCACCTTTTATTTAATTTCAAGTTTTGCTCCATGGCGCAATCCATCGATACTACTACTGTACAAAAGTGGATTATATACATTTTTTAAAAGGCTAGAGGGCGGGGCATTCTAGCTCGGTCGGTTTCACGAGAGGCGAGCGTCTTTGTGATTTGACGGCTCATTAATGTTGTCAAATCGAATAATATCAAGGCCGCTGCACGCCCGGCGCCCATTAAACCCTCCATTAAACCCGCATGCAAACCGAGAATCCTACTCCGCCACACGTCCATTCATGAGCGGGCCGAATTAAACGCAACACCGCCGAGCTCCTCCCGTCCCGCCTCGCTTAAACGAGGCCGACGCCGCCAAGCTCGCATCCGTCCGCCTCTATTTACACGAGGCCGACAGACAGCGGGCAAGAATCGCACCCTCCGCCGCTCCCCCATCTCCTCCTTCACCATTTTCTCCACCCTTCCGATGGCTTCCGGCGAGCCGCTTTCCGGCATATTACCCGGCTGGGTGGCCCGCCGACCCTCCGGATACGGGCGAGGCCGCCGGTGCTTCACCAACCTCGCTGGCCCGACGGATCGATTGCCGCCCCAAGCGGCGCGTGGTTCAGCAACTTGTCGCCCAGTTCAGCTCAATGAGGAGTGGCGAGTTGCTCCACGCCGCACGGCGGCGAAGCACGCCGACGGGCGCCGTCGCTGCCGCTGCATCGCGCCACCAAGGTTCTGCGGTGGTCGCGCCTCCCGTGTCTGTGGGTGCGCCTCCCGTGCCTGCAGCAGCGCCATGCAGGCAGAGACAGAAGCCGGGTGCGTGGAGAGCGACGAGTTGGTGGCCAGCTTCTCCGTCTCCGCCGCCATCATCGAGGAGAAGTAGAACATGGGAGGCCGCCGCCACTTGGGACCCATGAAGGCCACCGCCGAGGCGACGACCGCGGATTCAAGTGGTTTCTTTGCTGCTTCGTCTCTTCCGAGGACCTTCGTCGACCCCGCAAGTGTCTGACGGACATGAGGAAGACAAAGGGATCCGCGGGCAGCCATTTAGAACTAAAATAAGTCTAGATATATCCATTTCTAGGACAAGTATTTCCGGATGGAGGGAGTATTTATTATACAAGAGAGCCGGATTGGCACCTCTTAGTTCATGTAAATGTAATGAAATCCATCATGTTTATATGAAGATCCGGCTTTTTTATACGAAATCCTTCATGCTTATATGAAATCAGTCCATGTTTGCACGAATTTCATCTGGTTGGTTAGAGTTGTAAAATGTCTCATACTGGCGCTCGATGTCGCCCTCCGCGAAGGAAGCGGAGGAAATTTGCCGCTGCCGTTGGAGATGCTCTTTATGTTGGAAATAATAGAGTGACATCCAATCCATTTGAGTTAATTGCCTGTATGATTGTCCCTCTATAAAAGTTAATTGCATGTACAGTGTACACGTGACTTGCGTGGTGGCTACAGCTTCTGCATGTAAAGTTAAAAAGAAACAAGTCCATCCTTAATATTCTAAGTACTCTGTGGGTTCCACTGTCAAGACAAGATGTAAAGAAGTATATATTAAATAAGTAGAGTAATATATAATATACAAATCTAAAGTTAAAAGACAGAATTGAACTCATGTCATCGCTGCGCAGCATCCGCGCTAACCAGCCCAACACATTTTTGTTGTAGACCATGCTGGAGATATATCTCCATGTCTACTCTTATATATACTCCATTCGTTCCTAAATATTTGTCTTTTCAGATTTCAAATTGACTACCACATACGGATGTGTATGTAGACATATTTTAGAGTGTATATTCACTCATTTTGATACGTATGTCTTTTCAGGAAGGGGCCGATTTGTCCTTGATTTATTTATGAGGTATCCAGATGGCATCGCACCGCCAAGAAAAGAGGGTAACATCAAAATTATGGACTACTTTTTGAGTATGTTGGTAAGGTCGGTCATAGTCACTTGTTGAAATCTCTAAAGAAGACAAATACTCTCCGTTCGAATACTTGTCATCAAAATGGATAAAAGGAAATGTATCTAGACGTATTTTAGTTTTAGATACATCTATTTTATCCATTTTGATGACAAGTATTTCGGACGGAGGAGTAGAAAACAGAGTTGGTGATGATGGTGTGCGTGCCATCCTGCAATATAGGCCGTCGGATTTATATCTAACGGATAGGAAAGAAACTCCGCAATTTTGCAAAAATATACCCACACGCCTCTCCACGCTCGCAAATAAGGTCTTCCTCGTTCAGCCTTTTCTCTCACAAGATAAACTACTCATACAAATGCATCTTGATGTTCCGTGCAACGCACGGGCAGCTAGCTAATTTCTTTTAAAATAGTTGCTGCGATAATTGGGTTGAAGTGATATATTCTATGTCTGCCCTGAATGATTTCAGATTCACTAGTAGTAACAAAGAAAAGGTTGCCCTGTTAATTAACAGAAAATAGGGTGAAAGTGCAACTATCCCTAGGTGGTTTTGGTAATTCATAACAACATATAGCTCATTGAGCTAATGCTATTCCAAGATGAACATTTCAGGAAAGCTCAATGAATGGCATGGCATGAATGATGAAAGTGGATCCCTCAAAATACAAAGGACAAAGGATTGGCTCAAACTCAAAAGCTCAAGACTCTTCATTTTATATTTTAATGATCCAAGATCACATTGAGTCTATAGGAAAAGCCAATACTATCAAGAAGGGATGAGGTGTTGCTTAATGAGCCTTTTGCTTCATGTGCTTAGTGATATGCTCCAAAACCCTCAACTACTTTCTCACAATCCACAAATGACCTAAACCTAAAGCCAAAATCGGTCACACCGATTCTTCCTACCCGGCGCCACCGATTTCAAAAGTCATAGCCACTGCCACAAACCCTAGGCAAATCGGTCCTACCGATAGGGATCTCGGTCTCACCAAGATGGGATTGTAATCTCTCTGTTTCCCTTCGTAACGTTTCGGTCTAACCGAAGTGAGCGATCGGTCCCACCGAGATTGCAATGTAAACTCTATGTTTCCCTTTTGTAACATTTCGGTCTCACCGAAAAGAGCAAATCGGTCCCACCGAAGTTTACGACCAACTCTCCGAAAGATTATTACCAAAATCGGTCTCACCGAGTTTGTGTAATCGGTCTTACCGAGATTAAGTTATGCCCTAACCCTAACCGAATCGGTCTCACCGAGTTGCATGTCAGTCCCACCAAAAATCACTAACGCTCACTAGGTTTACTAAATCGGTCCGACCGAGTCTGTTGAATCGGTCCCACCGAGTTTGGTAAATTGTGTGTAACGGTTAGATTTTGTGTGGAGGCTATATATACCCCTCCACCTCCTCTTCATTCGTGGAGAGATCCATCAGAACAAACCTACACTTCCAACTTACAAGTTCTGAGAGAGAACCACCTACTCATGTGTTGAGGCCAAGATATTCCATTCCTACCATATGAATCTTGATCTCTAGCCTTCCCCAAGTTGCTTTCCACTCAAACCATCTTTCCACGAGATCCAAATCCTATGAGAGTGAGTTGAGTGTTGGGGAGACTATCATTTGAAGCACAAGAGCAAGGAGTTCATCATCAACACACCATTTGTTACTTCTTGGAGAGTGGTGTCTCCTAGATTGGCTAGGTGTCACTTGGGAGCCTCCGACAAGATTGTGGAGTTGAACCAAGGAGTTTGTAAGGGCAAGGAGATCGCCTACTTCATGAAGATCTACCGCTAGTGAGGCAAGTCCTTCATGGGCGACGGCCATGGTGGGATAGACAAGGTTGCTTCTTCGTGGACCCTTCGTGGGTGGAGCCCTCCGTGGACTTGCGCAACCGTTACCCTTCGTGGGTTGAAGTCTCCATCAACGTGGAGGTACGATAGCACCACCTATCGGAACCACGCCAAAAACATCCGTGTCTCCAATTGCGTTTGAATCCTCCAAACCCTTCCCTTTACTTTCTTGCAAGTTGCATGCTTTAATTTCAGCTGCCTATATACTCTTTGCATGCTTGCTTGATTTGTGTGATGATTGCTTGACTTGTCCTAAGATAGCTAAAATCTGTCAAACTCTAAAATTGGGAAAAGGTTAAGTTTTTAATTGGTCAAGTAGTCTAATCACCCCCCCCCCCCTCTAGACATACTTCAAGGTCCTACACAGGGTGAAAACTATCACACGAGGCCGGTAAAAACAAGGCACACTGGGTTCAGCATCATCGTCACTACAGCTGTGCGCGCGCGAGAAGTCTACATATCGAGGGGGCTACCGAGCGAGGCACCGAGACACAATGTTTGAGAGAGAAACCAATTGACAGATTATGATCAGATCGAGTTGCCACCCTTCTGCTGTCATTGTTGGGGGGGAGGAGGGAGAGAAAGACGTATCGAGAGTGTGCGCGGTAGGCACAGAGGCACGACTAGCGAGTGTGTGTGTGTGTGTGTGTGTGTGTGTGTGTTTGAAGAGAGTCGATAGATTATTATCAAGATCGATGTGCCACCCTACTCCTTGGTGCTGTGTAGAGTGTGTGTGTGTATGTTTGAGAGAGAATCCAATGATAGATTAGTATCAAGATCGAGGTGTCACCCTACTCCTTGATGTGTCGGGTAGTGTGTGTGTGTGTGTGTGTGTGTGTGTATGTTTGAGAGAGAAGCGGTCGATAGATTAGTATCAAGATCGAGGTGTCACCCTACTCCTTGGTGTTGGGAAGTGTGGGTGTGTGTGTGGGGGGGTGACACTCACATATCTCTACTCTTATAAAAAAACAGAGTTGGTGATGATGGTGTTCCTGCCATCCTGCAATATAGGCCATCCGATTTATATCCGACGGACAGGAAGGAAAATATGACAATTTTGCAAAAAGATACCCACATCCCTCTCCGCATTTGCAAATAAGGCATTCCCTCGTTCATCCTTTTCTCCCACAAGATAAACTTCTCATACAAATGCATCTTGATGTTCCGTGCAACGCACATGGGCATCTTGCTAGTAGGGAGAAGGAGTTTGTGTGACACATATCTAGCTATATTAAGGGATAGGTAGATAGCATATGTGTGAGAGACATTATTATACTTTGAGACATTAGTGGCTGTGGGTGGGCGGAATTAAAGGGGTGGGCGTGTTAGACATAGAGAGCCTGTGTGTTTCTGTGTGAGAGACTTGTAGGACGGGGTAGAAAGACGAATTTAACCCTGACGGAGGGAGACAAATACACGAAGTGCGCGTGTGTGATTCCGATGCCCACAGAGAAATGAGATATGTATGCGTGTGAGAGAGATTGCACAATTCATTCACGTATCACTATCTAGAGATCGTGGACGTGCATCGCTTGAACATAAGTCAATATCTACTTCGTATCGTGGCCAAAGGTACAATATCGATTCAACGCTATAAAGATTGGACACGCACATATCACATTTTTTCTATTTAAATAAACCTTTTCAGTTGTGCATGCCAAAGTTACAGTGATGTTTCTTTAAACAACCAATGTAGCTATCATGCACATGCACCATTGTTACTCTTGCATTCAAATTCATTAGTCTTGGATGATTTAAGTTTCTATTTTGAAGTAATATATGTAATATTCATATATGAATTCAACGGGTACACAATTTATGAAATAGAGGCTATGTAATCATATGAGGTAACACTTTTAAGTAGCTAACTACAATATCCATTTCTTTTTGTGCGCCTCTACACTAACACGTCAATGCATTATGTTTAAAGTAAATAACCAATGGCACTAAATTATCTATTTACACGAGAAATACATAGGCTAAGCATTTGATCCCTTTTTTGTGAACGCGCCACTACACCCGTACGATTGGTCGCGCCCGTGTGAACGTCCAAGTTATCGGCGCATCATCCCGAGTTATTGTCTTTTTTTCTGGGGTGGACTTCACACCAGTTATTAACTGCTGACGCGTGCCCCGTGTACACAGTCTAGCATGACCTTCCCACTAGCACGGTCCAAAATTAGTTGAAACTGGATACGAACGATCCCGCGGGCGGCAAAATCTCCCGCCTCCTTCTAAAATTTCCGCCACCTTAGTCTTTAGCATGCGAAATCCCCCTTTTGTCCTTGGTGCACGGAGACCAACAGTTACAATACCGCCCTCATCTACATGATAGGTCGGGGCTGCTTTGGTAACTTCCGGTTCCCCCCACTACACGGCACCCCATTTCCTCTCCCCTCCCGCAAAAACGACTAACTCCACAGCACCAGAGCATCTTACATCACGCCGTCCGTACTTCATCGCCCTTTCTCCCCTCCCCTCTCGAAACCCTAGACTGCTCATCCACCGGCGTACCATAGCCCATTCACTGCCAGCGGCGTCCACCTCGCCAGATCTGCTTCGTGGCGCATCTACCCTCCCACCTCCCTAGAAACAAGTAGACTGCTCATCCACCACTGTACCACAGCCCATTCAAGTGCCGGCCTTGTCCACGGCGCGGATCTGCTTCGCCGGTATCTCGTCAACCGCCGCAGATCTGCAGTGGCTCATTCAGATTCCCACCAAGACGCCGTCCACACCCCGGAGCCGCCCCACCGATGCCCCCGTCGACGGCCTCTGATCCTCTTCGCCGACACCTTCCTCAACCCTACCGGAGCCGCTTCACCGACATCTTCCTCAACCCTACCCGAAGCCGCTTCGCTGACACCAGCGTCAACCCTACCGGAGTAGCTTCGCCTATACCAATTTCAACCCTACCGGGGCCGCTTTGCCAACTCACAAATCCACGGCCTCAGATCCGCTTCCTTGCACCCTCATCCAACCGACCGGAGCATCTTCTGACGCCCCGTCCACGGCCGCAGATCCGCATCATCGACACCACCCTTAACCCAACCACCGAAGCAGCTTCTGACGCCCCGTCCACGGCCGCAGATCCGCATCATTGACACCATCCTTAACCCAACCACCAGAGCAACTTCTGACGCCCCGTCCATGGCTGCAGATCCGCGTCGTCAACACCATCCTTAACCCAATCACCGGAGCAGCTTCACCTACGCCCTCGTCCACGGCCACAGATCCGCTTCGCCCACACCGTAGTCCACCCTACCGGAGCCGCTCCACAAACACCCTACTCGACGGTTCTAGATCTCCTTACGGACCCGACAGCAAGGTAGCAGCGTCATCACCTCGACGTTTCTAACCTGATTCCCACCGTGCGAGAGATGCTAAGCACCGCCACGGCCTAGGTACTTGTCACCTTTAAACCCGTCTAGCATCACCGCCCGATGTACTTCAAATATACTAACGGTCATCACATTATATGGTGGCAAAAACTACAAGGACGATGTTTCTTACGGATCTAACAGCTTGGCCAACCAAGATCCCGGTGAGGCATTGCTATGATCTTGTAAGCGCGTCTCTCTCTCTCTTGTATTGTTGTGTGCCCGCCGCGTGCTTTGCTAGGATTTTCGACCAAGAATCCCTTTGTGCGAGATAATGATTTCTACCATTGGCTGCTAAATTAGATATGTAGATGTCATACATGATACTACCTCGTACCTCCGCTCCTAAATATAAGTCTTTCTAGAGATTCCACTATAGGCTACATACGAGCAAAATGAGTGAATCTACACTAAAAATGCATCTATATACATCTGTATGTGGTCCATATTGGAATCTCTACAAAGACATATATTTAGGAACAGGGCGTACATTACACAAAATCGTAGGTGGCATGTAGGAATTCCAAAGGCACTACATTAGGCTCCCTTAGAGTGCCCGATCCAGATACTGAGTCATGGCTAGTTTATGGTATGCACACAATCGTTAATTGGTGGTTTAAATATGCAAGGGATATGCAATGTAGTATCATGTAGAGATGTCTGAAATTAGACGTGTCAACTTGCAGATAGGGTTACATAAAGAAAAAGTACAAGATGTATGTGGCAATTTCATGGAACATCGCAAAAAAAGGAGAGGCAGCGGTGAGCCTATACAATGTGCTATGGTACGTCACTCCTCCATTGCAATCACCGTGACATGTTATTTGTATGCCAGTTCTATTAGCCAAGTTTCTTAGGGACAGTTATTACGAGTTATCTAAGAAAATAAGCACCTGTGAATATAAGCTCCATGTAATACGCCAACCAGTTCTTTTCATTGCGTTTTCAGCTTATTTTTTTTTTGACAGAAAGACTGTAAGGGAACCCCTTACAGTATAATTGGTGCAACAAACCCAAATTGCAAGTACCATGCCTTGAACCTGGGTGGGTGGGAAGGCATCAGCCCCTTCCCACCACTAGGCTATGCCTTAGTCTGCTTTTCAGCTTATTTTTGGTATGATCAGTGGAAAGTCTAGATTGCATTATATATATTTTTCATTTTGCTGCCCATATGGAAATTAATTTGACTTGCAAACATCACAAATTGAACCCAGTGCAGTAATTAATATGATAGGAAAACAGACCATCACTATTTGCTCAAAATGCAAATACAAAGATACCATCTACTTGGCACAATCTACTTTGGTCAATGTTTTCCATAGAGATCCCATTGCCTAATTTAAACGAAGAACGATGACCCACATTTAAATGAAGAACAATTATTTATTGAAATTGATGGTCCAAGTGGCTGGTTATTATCATATAGCAGCACCACCGAAAGCATCATATAGCAGCAGCAGCTCATAGCAAATCATCATACGTAAGCAGCGATGCGCAATTCATCAAATACCAAAGCAGCAGCTCATAGCAATTCATCATATAGCAGCAGCAGGAGCAGCTCATAGCAATTCATCATATAGCAGCAGCAGGAGCAGCTCATAGCAATTCATCATATAGCAGCAGTAGGAGCAGCTTGTAGCAACTCATCATATAGCAGCAGCAGCAGCTCATAGCAATTCATCATATAGCAGCAGCAGCAGCCCATAGCAACTTATCATACAGCAGCAGCAGCTCATAGCAATTCATCATATAGCAGCAGCAGGAGCAGCTCATAGCAATGCATCATATAGCAGCAGCAGAAGCAGCTCATAGCAATTCATCGTATAGTGGATCAAAATGAAAATTTGGCAAAAAATCAGAGGAGGTCCTCACCTTGTTGGATGAGCTCATCCTTCAACAACACCTCAAGGCCATGGCCGGGAGGAGGGAGGGGAACAAGGTGCCTTCGCCGTAGTGTGGCATTAGTCGAGTTGTGCAGCGCCCACGAGAGTAGTCGTTGGACGAACCACAAGTGGAGCAGCTCTTTGGAGACCATGAGAATGAGGCGGCGCCAGAGGGAGGAGCAGCCAGGAGATTTGCCCCTACCGTCGGCCATGTAGCCTAGCTGGACATAGCATCGCCGAGGACCGGGCAGATGGGACCCGATGGCGACGGCTCACTGGAGGAACCCTAGTCTTGCAGTGTGGGATCGAGGTAGAGAGAAAGGGAGAGGAGATGCAAGCGGGCAGGGCAATGAATGCTTGTGTGTTTGTTTTACTTGAGGGTCGGGTGTGACACGGGTGTCGTAGATTGCATTTTGAGTGTAATATAGGCGCACAACAGAGTCATTTCACTATTCCCTTCCTTCAATTTTAGTGTGGTTCTACCCAAACACCCCCCTCCAAAGCGAAATTAGTTAAGCCCAAGCCCATAACTCAAAAATGACTTCTTTACATCTTTTATGGCTTATGTTAACAATATGCCACGAAAAGGCGGAATCGGCGGCCCTTAACTCGCAATTCAATTGTGCGTGCAATGATGAATCACTCACCTTGCTATCCGTACATTTAGGCATCATCATACATGGCATAACCTAATACATGTGCATTCCGTTATAGAATTTGGAATATGCAATGTTTATGTTAGTTCATCGTTGCACATGATGTTTAAATGCCCTTAAATCTGGTCATCAAGTGATGGTCTTTAAGCCTCCTTCTTTGCTTCTTTTCTTGATATGTAAGATTTGCTCACACATCTGCTCAATTGCTTGTTTGCATCAGACAGCCATACTAGGACTGTTTGCTTTGATTACTTGTTGTTCTTGACCTAACACTCTAATGAGCTTGTCAACGATTTAAACACTAAGGGTTGCTGTAGTGGGGCCCTGTCTAACTCATAGGTGACATAAAGGTTTGGATGTACACTCAAAGAGGCTCTCCAAGAGTACCGGAGATCCAGTTCAAGGTATGCCTAGTTTTTACATAGTCTTGACATAGTAAATGCTCATTTAATTGTGTGCAAGTGCAAGAGATGCGGCATGTTTCATTATGTGGTGTTGTTTTGTTATAATCTCATCCTTTTGTGTTCACAGATGGAAAGTATGCATATTTATCTTCCAAGGAGACGAGTAACTAGTTTGTGTCACCTTGCGAGGGGGTGCAATGAAGATAAGATTGAGGATTTCCAAGTACAAGATGTTAGGAAGGAGCCTTGCAAGAGAAGTAGGAGCTGCTGTTGAGCCTCTTCAACCTGCTAAGGTAAGTCCTTGTATGCAACTCAACAGTTCAATTCCTTGTTTGTTTGAGGCATAGTTAATTTTCTCTTTTCAATTGCTTTATTTGTCCTCACTTAATGAGATGCCCAAATAATTATGCACGATGTTAGGTACTTGTATCACTATTAATTGACATAATTAAAGGCCTTACCATTTAATTACTCCGCCAAGTGTGCTGAAGCTTTGAAGTCTATTAACCAACTATTATTGCATGAGGCTCACAATCTAGTTTATACTACGCTAATGATTGCATAGTTTTGCTGCTGTAGTATGTTTGTATGAAACCCTCTGCTGTTCATTATGCTCCCTAAGACTTTAATTGAGGTATAGAATGGCCAACTGCTTGCTTACTTATACATAACGTGTTGTCTAAATTTGTAACTTGTCCGTGTTTTAGATTGGGCCCCAACATCATGCTCCTCTGGTGAGCTAAGAGGATTTCTGTATGCAGGCTGCATGACTATCTTTTTATAATTTTTAAAATATCACCTGCTTATGCTTCATGACGTGTAACATTTTTTTTGTGAAAGTGACGTGTAGCATTATTGTTAGTCCTGTTTTTCCATGTAGTACAAAATAGTGTCTTGTTCGCTTCACTGTTGTAACTATATTTTTGCCCTAGTCATGTGTACTTACAGAAACATTTCAGGATGAAGTGACATCAACACAAAAATCTGTGAGCAGTGCGGCATGGCCGTTACCGAAGGATTATGGATTGGAATTGGAATGTGCTGATGTTCTCGAGCATCAACTAGAGATGGCAAGACAACGTGTACATGATTGTCAATGTATAATCAACAAGTTGAGACTGGACATGCAGGTATTAGATGCAGGAGTCAAAAAATGAAACAAGACACCGAGGTAACCATGAAGGAATTGGAGATTTTGCAGACTGAAATTTGTGCTATCCGAATCCGCCAATCCTATTTTCTCAAGAGATTATAGTTCAAATGGAGTTAAGTTGATGCGGCGTCCATGATGTATGAGCCGATTTGCCAAAGTGTATGTAGTTTGCTATTTGTGTATGCTTTATTATCACCGTGCTGCACCATAATGCCCGATGGGTATAATCGGCTGTAATTTCTTTATTATATAGTGTAGGATTATTCTACCTTTCTATGCCTTGATCTCTTTGTTGTATAGTGTATGCTTTTTAGAGGTGATAGTATTGAGTAGGATAATTCTTTGAATATGCTATATCGTTCAAACGGGGGCCAACTCGCCCGACCATGGGCCTTCTACGTCTCGTAGGATCCATGGGCCTTCTACGTCTCGTAGGATCCATGGGCCTTCTACATCTCGCAGGATCCATGGGCCTTCTACGTCTAGCAGGATCCATGGGCCTTCTACGTCTCGCAGTGTCCATGGGCCTTCTACGTCTCGCAGGATCCATGGGCCTTCTATGTCACGTAGGATCCATGGGCCACCGACTCATTTATGGGTCCTGTACTGGCCTTTAATGGGCCGTAGACGGGCCTATAATGGAAATTGTATGTTTTATGGGCTGACCATAACGGGCCGTTAATAGGTCGTATTTGGCGATGCTATGAAAATGGCCCAACAGACTAACAGACCACAAACGGGCCGACTGTAACGACGGGCTGAATTTGGCCCACAAGCAAAAATACAAGAACGGGCCGTAAGTAACGAATCTGCAAATGAGCCTAAGAATAAATGGGCCCTCGAAGGCCAAAAGTTAACTTGGTGAAACGCATCAACGGAATAACGGCCCGTTAATGGGTATAAAGTGTTACACTGTTCATTACGGGCTAGTTTCACCGCGGGCCGTTAATGGGTGTAAAGTAATACACTGTTCATTACGGGCCAGTTTCAGCAAGGGCCGCTAATGGGCCAAGAGTTACAAAGGGCCTCATATGGGCTGAAAGACGTCATGGGCCATACATGGGCCAGAAGTGAAAATGGGCTGGAATCATATTGGATGGCCCAGATGACGCTACTGGGCCTAATTCGCATAGGGCATAATGGGCCTTGGGTTAGCGGGCTGTAAATGGGCTATATGCTAACAGGCCGTTAACAGGCTTTCCATGGGCCGGCCCGCCAGCTTTTGACCAAGTCAAACGGGCCGACATTTTCACAGGAATGGGCCACTGTTGGGTCGTGCCACGTGTCGACGTATCATAGGCGCCTACATCCGTTGAGTGGATGACATCGTCCCAATGATGAGCCGACACGTGTTTCCTCCGACCAATGATGATTTTACACGTGGAAAATCCCCATTGGTCGGGCTGTTAACGGGTTATCGGATCCAAAACCCGACCCGATAGCTTAACGGCGTTCCGTTACGGTGGATGCCACGGTCGGTCACCCTTGACGAAAGCACTTACGTGACGCGATTTATCGTCATGGAAGTGGACACTTCGTGATGATAATTTTGGTAATGTCATGGAACACTTCTACGACAAAGACGGTATGACTATCTTGATTCGGTCATAAACTTGTCATGGATGTACATGCATGACAAAAAATGCGACCTACTGTGACAAACACGTATCATCACGGAAGTGTATTTTTTTTGTAGTGCATGACCTCCAGAACAGGATTACCGTACCACTATGGTGCGGAACGTACTCTGGTTGACCTACCAGGTTCGGTAGTAACTTGATCTGAAGTTTCATGATCATCATCATTAACTTCCTCACTAACTGGTGTAGGCATCACTGGAACAGATTTCTGTGATGAACTACTTTCCAACTCGGGAGAAGGTACAATTACCTCATCAAGTTCTACTTTCCTCCCACTCACTTCTTTTGAGAGAAACTCCTTCTCTAGAAAGGATCCATTCTTAGCAGTAAAGAGCTTGCCTTCGGATCTGTGATAAAAGGCGTATCCAACATTTTGGGTATCCTATGAAGACGCATTTCTCCGATATGGTTCGAGCTTATCAGGTTGAAACCTTTTCACATGAGCATTGCAACTCCAAACTTTAAGAAACGACAACTTTGGTTTCTTGTCAAACCACAGTTCATATAGTGTCGTTTCAACGGATTTAGATGGTGCCCTATTTAACGTGAATGCAGTTGTCCTTAATGCATAACCCTAAACATAGTGGTAAATCAGTAAGAGACATCATAGATTGCACCTTATCTAATAAAGTACAGTTACGATGTTCGGACACACCATTATGTTGTGGTGTTCCGGATGGCGTGAGTTGCGAAACTATTCCGCATTGTTTCAAATGAAGACCAAACTCGTAACTCAAATATTTGTTTCCGCGATCAGATCGTAGAAACTTTATTTTCTTGTCACGGTGATTTTCCACTTCACTCGGAAATTCTTTGAACTTTTCAAATGTTTCAGACTTATGTTTCATCAAGTAGATATACCCATATCTACTCAAATCATCTGTAAAGGTCAGAAAATAACGATAACCGACAGCATGGAGTTTCTTCATGTGCTTTACACCAATATGACATAAACGACAGTGCCACAAATAAGTTGCACTATCATTATTAACTTTGCATCTTTTAGCTTCAATATTATGAATATGTGTATCACTACAATCGAGATCCAACAGACCATTTTTATTGGGTGTATGACCATAGAAGGTTTTATTCATGTAAACAGAACAACAATTATTCTCTAGCTTACGTGAATAACCTGTATTGCAATAAACATGATCCAATCATATTCATGCTCAACGCAAACACTAAATGACATTTATTTTTAGGTTCAACACTAATCCCGAAAGTATAGGGAGTGTGCGATGATGATCATATCAATCTTGGAACCACTTCCAATACACATCGTCACTTCACCCTTAACTAGTCTATGTTCATTCTGCAACTCCCGTTTCGAGTTACTACTCTTAGCAATTGAACCAGTATCAAATATTGAGGGGTTGCTATAAACACTAGTAAAGTACACATCAATAACATGTATATCAAATATACTTATGTTCACTTTGCCATCCTTCTTATCCGCCAATTACTTGGGGTAGTTCCGCTTCCAGTGACCAGTCCCTTTGCAGTAGATGCACTTAGTCTCAGGCTTAGGTTCAGACTTGGGCTTCTTCACTCGAGCAGCAACTTGCTTGCCGTTCTTCTTTAAGTTCCCCTTCTTCCCTTTGCCCCTTTTCTTGAAACTAGTGGTCTTGTTAATCATCAACACTTGATGCTCTTTCTTGATTTCTACCTTCATCGATTTCATCATCATGAAAAGCTCGGGAATGTTTTTCGTCATCCCTTGCATACTATAGTTCATCACGAAGTTCTACTAACTTGGTGATGGTGACTAGACAATTCTGTCAACTATTTTATCTGGAAGATTAACTCCCACTTGATTCAAGCGATTGTAGTACCCAGACAATCTGAGCACATGCTCACTGCTTGAGCTTATTCTCCTCCATCTTTTAGCTATAGAACTTGTTGGAGACTTCATATCTCTCAACTCGGGTATTTGCTTGAAATATTAACTTCAACTACTGGAACATCTCATATGGTCCATGACGTTCAAAACGTCTTTGAAGTCCTGATTCTAAGCCGTAAAGCATGGTACACTAAACTATCAAGTAGTCATCATATCGAGCTTGCCAAACGTTCATAACGTCTGCATTTGCTCCTGCAATCGGTCTGTCACCTAGTGGTGCATCAAGGACATAATTCTTCTGTGCAGCAATGAGGATAATACTCAGAACATGGATCCAATCCGCATTATTGCTACTAACATTTCTCAACTTAGTTTTCTCTAGGAACATATCAAAATAAAACAGGGGAGCTAAACGCGAGCTATTGATCTACAACATAGATATGCTAATACTACCAGGACTAAGTTCATGATAAATTTAAGTTCAATTAATCATATTACTTAAGAACTCCCACTTAGGTAGACATCCCTATAATCCTCTAAGTGATCACGTGATCCAAATCAACTAAACCATGTTCGATCATCACGTGAGATGGAGTAGTTTCAATGGTGAACATCACTATGTTGATCATATCTACTATATGATTCACGCTCGACCTTTCGGTCTCGGTGTTTCGAGGCCATATCATTATATGCTAGGCTCGTCAAGTTTAACTCGAGTATTCGCGTGTGCAACTGTTTTGCACCCATTGTATTTGAACGTAGAGCCTATCACACCCGATCATCACGTGGTGTCTCAAAGACGAAGAACTTTCATAACGGTGCATACTCGGGAGAACACTTATACCTTGATAATTTAGTGAGAGATCATCTTATAATGCTACCGTCAATCAAAGCAAGATAAGATGCATAAAAGATAAACATCACATGCAATCAATATAAGTGATATGATATGGCCATCATCATCTTGTGCTTGTGATCTCCATCTCCGAAGCACCGTCATGCCCACCATCGTCACCGGCGCGACACCTTGATCTCCATCATAGCATCGTTGTCGTCTCGCCAATCTTATGCTTCTACGACTATCGCTACCGCTTAGTGATAAAGTAAAGCATTACAGGGCGATTGCATTGCATACAATAAAGCGACAACCATATGGCTCCTGCCAGTTGCCGATAACTCGGTTACAAAACATGATCATCCCATACAATAAAATTTAGCATCATGCCTTGACCATATCACATCACAACATGCCCTGCAAAAACAAGTTAGACGTCCTCTACTTTGTTGTTGCAAATTTTACGTGGCTGCTACGGACTTAGCAAGAACCGTTCTTACCTACGCATCAAAACCACAACGCTAGTTTGTCAAGTTGGTGATGTTTTAACCTTCGCAAGGACCGGGCGTAGCCACTTTCAGTTCAACTAAAGTTGAGAAACCGACACCCGCCAGCCACCGTGTGCAAAGCACGTCGGTAGAACCAGTCTCGCGTAAGCGTCTGGCGTAATGTCGGTCCGGGCCGCTTCATCCAACAATACCGCCGAACCAAAGTATGACATCTTTGGTAAGCGGTATGACTTATATCGCCCACAACTCACTTGTGTTCTACTCGTGCATATGACATCTACGCATAAAACCAGGCTCGGATGCCACTGTTGGGTAACGTAGTAATTTAAAAAAAAATCCTACGCACACGCAAGATCATGGTGATGCATAGCAACGAGAGGGGAGAGTGTTGTCCACGTACCCTCGTAGACCGAAAGCGGAAGCGTTAGCACAACGCGGTTGATGTAGTCGCACGTCTTCACGATCCGACCGATCAAGTACCGAATGCATGACACCTCCGAGTTCAGCACACGTTCAGCCCGATGACGTCCCTCGAACTCCGATCCAGCCGAGTGTTGAGGGAGAGTTTTGTCAGCATGACGGCGTAGTAACGATGATGAGGTTCTACCAACGCAGGGCTTCGCCTGAGCACCGCTACAGTATTATTGAGGTGGACTACGGATGAGGGGGGCACCGCACACGGCTAAAATATCAATGATCAATTGTTGTGTCTCTAGGGTGCCCCCCTGCCCCTGTATATAAAGGAGCAAGGGGGAGTAGGACTCCCTCCCTTCCTTGTTGGATTAGGAGAAGGGGGAAAGAGGAGGATGAGGAGAAGGAAAGGGGGGGGCGCCCCCCCCCTCCTTGTCCAATTCGGACTAGAGGGGGAGGGGGCGTGAGGCCTGCCCTGGCCGCACCTCCTCTTCTCCACTAAGGCCCATGTAGGCCATTAATCCCCCGGGGGGGTTCCGGTAACCCCCCGGTACTCCGGTATATATCTGATAACCCCGGAACCATTCCGGTGTCCGAATATAGTCGTCCAATATATCAATCTTCATGTCTCAACCATTTCGAGACTCCTCGTCATGTCTGTGATCACATCTGGGACTCCGAACAACCTTCGGTACATCAAAACATATAAACTCATAATATAACTGTCATCGAAACTTTAAGCGTGCGGACCCTACGGGTTCGAGAACTATGTAGACATGACCGAGACACGTTTCCGGTCAATAACCAATAGAGGAACACGGATGCTCATATTGGCTCCTACATATTCTACAAAGATCTTTATCGGTCAGACCGTATAACAACATACGTTGTTCCCTTTGTCATCGGTATGTTACTTGCCCGAGATTCGATCGTCGGTATCTCAATACCTAGTTCAATCTCTTTACCGACAAGTTTCATTACTCGTTCTGTAATACATCATTCCGCAACTAACTCATTAGTTGCAATGCTTGCAAGGCTTATAGTGATGTGCATTACCGAGTGGGCCCAGAGATACCTCTCGACAATCGGATGACAAATCCTAATCTCGAAATACGCCAACCCAACAAGTGCCTTTGGAGACACCTGCAGAGCACCTTTATAATCACCCAGTTACGTTGTGACATTTGGTAGCACACAAAGTGTTCCTCTGGTAAACGGGAGTTGCATAATCTCACAGTCATAGGAACATGTATAAGTCATGAAGAAAGCAATAGCAGAATACTAAATGATCGAGTGCTAAGCTAACGGAATGGGTCAAGTCAATCACATTATTCTCCTAATGATGTGATCCCGTTAATCAAATGACAACTCATGTCTATGGCTAGGAAACATAACCATCTTTGATCAACGAGCTAGTCAAGTAGAGGCATACTAGTGACACTCTTTTTGTCTATGTATTCACACAAGTATTATGTTTCCGGTTAACACAATTCTAGCATGAATAATAAACATTTATCATGAAATAAGGAAATAAATAATAACTTTATTATTGCCTCTAGGGAATATTTCCTTCATCTTTATAATCGCCCAGTTACGTTGTGACGTTTGATAGCACACAAGGTGTTCCTCCGGTACTCGGGAGTTGCATAATCTCATAGTCAGAGGAACATGTATAAGTCATGATGAAAGCAATAGCAATAAAACTAAATGATCATTATGCTAAGCTAACGGATGGGTCTTGTCCATCACATCATTCTCTAATGATGTGATCCCGTTCATCAAATGACAACACATGTCTATGGTCAGGAAACATAACCATCTTTGATTAACGAGCTAGTCAAGTAGAGGCATACTAGGGACACTCTGTTTTGTTTATGTATTCACACATGTACTAAGTTTCCGGTTAATACAATTCTAGCATAAACAATAAATATTTATCATGATATAAGGAAATATAAATAACAACTTTATTATTGCCTCTAGGGAATATTTCCTTCAGTCAGGTTATAAACACTATTCACACTTGAGTAGTGAATCCTACGGGGCTAAGCTATCCAAAAGACCTCAGTTGAAGCGTGCGATCGACGGGCTGCCCCATTAGAGGGAGAGCTCGGAAGAATTGCCTTGTGCAAATAAGACAACAGATTTGCGTGGGTGATCACCGGGAAAAGAACTTGCCTGTCAAGCCAAAGTCATATGTCCGAGAAGAATTGTTGTCCCCGGCTTTGAAGACAGTTCAGGGCTACTGACGGTGTCATGGACTAGGACTAGGGGGTACCAACCTAGTTGGCCCATAGTCCACAGGCCGAGCTTATGGCCCACCGATCTCGCAAGGAGGAACTTCAGAGGCCTCGGACTTTGGCATGGTGGAGACGGACGTTGACGAAGACTTGGCGTGTACCCTAAGGATTATTTCGATTATTGGCATGTTTATCCCCAGATGGCAACCAACCATATGTAACCCCAGATACCCCCAACATCTATATAAGCTGAGGGGTTTAGACCATAGAGACGAATTCATTATTACACACCTTAGGGTTAGAACACAACATACGATCTCGAGGTAGATCAAGCCTATACTCGATATATCATCATCAATACAATCAAAACAAGATGTAGGGTTTTACCTCTTCGAGAGGACCTGAACCTGGGTAAATATTGCCCTTTTTGTCTTCTGTTGCCCATCGATCCGAGATCCATAACTCGGGGCCCCTACCCGAGGTCTGCCAGTTTAAGTACCGACAACCATGTTACGGGTGACGTTAGAGCAACCCCAAAGTCCATCGTACGGTAAGAAATGACTATGACACTCTCATGGTCTAAGGGGCATGAAGGATGGCATTGACAAGTGTCGTCGGCACCCGATTTGGGAAGAAAATCTGAGTCTAGAGCACGTCACATACGCGATCAAGGGCGTCTACACAAGCTATGACATGTACATGTAGATCATTGGCATGCGGACGTCTCTCATTCTCGTGACTCGCATAGAATGATAAGGGTCGTGCCGCAGTAGCCGCAAGACTAGCAAGCGTGCCACCAAGAAATCGATCGATGATGATCAATTACTCTTTTTTTCCGCAGTCTCTACATATGTTTTAAATATTTCATGTCATTAAGAACCTATGAACCTGCGTTCCTTTATCATTTTTTGTTTTTATCTATGTTAAAATATTTTATGCGGCCCGGAAAACTTATAATTATTGAAATCATGTGAACATCATCACGAACAACTTCTCAGGTCAACCGCAAAAAAAAGAACAACTTATATGGTTATCGTGTGCGTGCATGTATTTATAAGGGTGAGTGTATATGCGGAGGGTCTGTACCATGTTAAAAAAATACTTAAAAAAAAAAGAACAGGGTTTGTAGGTACGCGGGAGACCGCACAAGTGGTCACACTCCGCACGCACAAGGGCACACGATACCCCGGGAGACGGCACACGTTGTCCCTCCCCTTTTTTCCACGAACACCCCATTCACCGCGAAATTAATGCCAACTCTGTTCACGCACCCTTTGGTATTTTTGCTTTAAAAAAAACTCTGATCAGGCACCCGCTACATAACCAGTGAGAACCCTGAAACCCTTGAAAATTGCACCTCCCGTCCATCCCCCCTTTCCTCTCCAGTCCACCCAAAGTCCGACGAGCAACCACCCGGCCATGGCGACCACCGACATCCGCCTCTCCATCGGGCACCAGACCCGCTTCGCCCTCCGCCTCGCCTCCGCCATCTCCTCGCCCTCCCACGCCAAGGGCTCCACCGGCAACACCGCCTTCTCCCCGCTCTCGCTCCACGTCGCGCTCAGCCTCGTCGCGGCCGGCGCCGGCGGCGCCACGCGCGACCAGATCGCCGCCGCGCTTGGGTCCGCGGAGAAAGGCGAGGCCGAGGGCCTCCACACGCTCGCCGAGCAGGTGGTGCAGGTCGTGCTCGCCGACGCGTCGGGCGCCGGCGGCCCGCGCGTCGCCTTCGCCAACGGCGTCTTCGTCGACGCGTCGCTCAAGCTCAAGCCTTCCTTCAAGGATCTCGCTGTGGGCAAGTACAAGGCCGAGACACAGTCCGTGGACTTCCAAACTAAGGTGATCCCCTTCCTTGTCTAGTTACTTCTTGAAACGACGGCAAGATCCTTCGCCAGAAAAAAAAGACATAGTACAGATTTGCTCATTATTTGTGGACAACACTAGCTGGTAGTTTATTTACTTGTGTTTTTACAGTTCGCGGTGTCATTCTTTCTCCGAAAGTGGTTGTTTTGTGCTGATGTGATGTAGATATGGATATCTGCTGGTATTTCCCTAGGTCTTTTAACCATTCTAGATTTGTAATTTAGTACCCCTCCGTCCCAAAATAAGTGACTCAACTTTGTACTAGCTTTAGTATAAAGTTAGTACAAAATTGAATCACTTATTTTGGGACAGAGGAGTAGTTTGCATACAGTTTTGTAATTTTGTGAACACCAGGAGCTAAGTACTTTTGTATGGAGTTGCTACATATACGTATAGGTAGCTGTAGAGTGTAGAGCATTGCTGAAGCCTCTATGTCAATAAATTCGACTGAATGTTCAACTGCTAAGCGTGCAAGCTTGTGCAATTTATCTCCTTCTCAAGCTTAAAAATGTGATAATACTAATGCCTGGCCAAAAAAAATTTAATTTTATTATTGAAGTATAGGTGTTCACTAAACAGAAATGAACTTTGGAAGTACTGTATTACTTTTTATAGTGTCACATGTTGCTAACTTGCTCTTTAGAGTTCCCCTTTGTATGGACAATTTACGCTTTGGAACTTGCGTTAGTGCGGTTTTGGCATAGCTAGTCCGTTACTTTTGAGATCAATTATACTCCTTTTTAGAAGTGTAATTTTGTGCTATCTAGGGATTTGAAGCCTGGGGAATTTGTTGATATTGACATTTTTAGGCTCTTGAGGCTAGTATGTATGTTAGACCAATAGGTATGTCTAGGGCCTTCCAAATTCGTTGGCCTGTATATAAGCGTTTTCTGGGTCCTTTTGTGCTTTTCATTTATTACCTTCACGGTGATTTTTTTTCTAAGAAGATGTACAAAAAACAACTAAAGATTACTGGATTGGAATTGTCAAAAAAAATCAGTAGTGGTATTGCAAAATGTCGCTTCTAGATGGTGTGATCACCATTTAAACGAGTATACATTTCGAGAAACTTTAAATGAACATTAGTATCTTTTCAGTTGTTCTAAGTATTGATGTATTTTGCAATGGACCAGGCTGCTGAAGTTGCTGGTCAGGTGAACTCCTGGGTAGAGAAAATCACAACAGGTCTCATCAAAGAGATCCTCCCTGCAGGATCTGTTGATAACACCACTAGACTGGTTCTTGGTAATGCCCTTTATTTCAAAGGAGCTTGGACTGAGAAGTTCGACGCATCTAAGACAAAAGACGAGAAGTTCCACCTCCTTGATGGGAGCTCAGTTCAAACACCATTCATGTCCAGTACAAAGAAGCAATACATTTCGTGTTCTGACAGCTTGAAGGTACTGAAGCTTCCTTACCAGCAAGGCGAGGACAAGAGGCAGTTCTCCATGTACATTCTTCTTCCAGAAGCACAGGATGGTCTCTGGAACTTGGCCAACAAGTTGAGCACCGAACCGGAGTTCTTGGAGAACCATATCCCAATGCAGAAGGTTCCTGTCGGGCAGTTCAAGCTTCCGAAGTTCAAGATATCATTTGGATTTGAAGCGTCTGATATGCTCAAAGGTTTGGGTCTCCAGCTGCCGTTCAGCGCAGAAGCAGATCTTTCGGAGATGGTGGATTCACCGGCGGGCTTATTCGTCTCGTCCGTTTTCCACAAGTCGTTTGTCGAGGTGAATGAAGAAGGCACCGAGGCTGCCGCGGCAACTGCTGCAGTGGTCACACTTAGGTCACTGCCAGTAGAGCCCGTGAAGGTCGATTTCGTCGCGGATCACCCTTTCCTCTTCCTTATCCGAGAAGACCTCACAGGGGTGGTGCTATTCGTCGGCCATGTGTTCAATCCCTTGGTGTCTGCATGATGTGTTTGCTCTGGATCGCTGCCTTGGCAGTGACCTCAACTGTCACATGTAAGTGGAGGGTTTCGACTTTAGATCATGCTGCCTGTGCAATAAATCCGGTGGATGTTTTTGTTTTCGAATAACGGCTTGCTTGATGTATGGAGGTTACGGTGAGTTGGTGACAATAATCCAGGGTTGCCGTGGAGTTTTGTGCTTTCAGTTGAATGATACTCCTACATGAGATGGCCAAATGCTTCTTGGTGAAGTAGTATGATCTATGGCATTTGCATAATTTGGGAGATTATTCTGGGTTATTTTGTTAATCTGGCTTGTCTTACTTGTTTTTTGGTTGACGAGGCGCCGAGAGCGACGTCGTCCCCCGTGGCCCTATCGTTATCAGTCATATGTGCCTACGACTTGGGGTGGGAGAGAGACAGAGAAAGATTCCACAATGGTTCATAATTTATTCACTCCTGAACTACTCAATAGGTAAGATGAGCCCACGATATGCTGAAATCTGATACTAATATGCACAACTCAAAATTGCTCAATAATATGAGTCTGCTATCTGAACAGAGTGCACTGGAACCCTGCACGTAAATGGATACACTGAATCATAGCAAGAACCACAATGCAGAAACGCACAAACTCATCTGAACTGAAAGGTCGAAACGAAACTGATCAAACTGTAGTGTCTCTTATTTGCCTACAACACATATACATGGCACAAACATGATGTGACGGCACGGGTTACAGATGATCTACCAGTTCTCAAATCAGCAGAGATAGTCAACACAGCATTGGAGCAACACAAGGTCACATCCAAAAGGCCAAACCGTTGTACTACAACAGTGGAAGCACAAAGACCAACTACAACAGAGTAACATTTGTGGGCGGGCTATCAAGCACCGCGGTACCCTATCCCTTGTGAGTGTCTCGAGTATCTTGGCATCTTACTGTCAACTTATAGAAAACACTGCTTGGTTGAGAGGTTTTGCACTGTCACATAGCATACACTATCTCCCCGCTGCTTTCGACGTCGAGGTCGGCGTCTGAATCAAGGTCGTCCATGTCGTCGTCAAGGTCGAGACCGTCGTTCAAGAACTGGTTGATCCGAGAACCAGCGGCCGGGATGGTGGCCTCCGCCAGGATCTGCATGATCTCGTCCATGCTCTGCATCGGCTGTTCAGGCTCCTCGTACTGGCTGCTCATGGTGCTGTCGTCCACTAGGTCAGCTGGGAGATTCTTCAAGAACCACGGATGGTTTCTTATCTCGGGGATTGTGATTCTCTGCATGTCAGACACAAAAGTGTAATCAACCTCAAAGGAAACTGTATGCAGCAACATAGTGACTCCAACACTACATGGTTATTAGATATAAGTACTCACGGTAGCTGGGTTGCCGACGAAAATCTTGGCAATAAGATCTCGACACTCGGAAGATATGTGCACGTAATCGGGAATCGAGTACTGCACACTCAATATCCTCTGGCAAAACAAGCGCATTAGCTTTGTGTGCAGAACAATAACAGGGATGGTCAAGAAATTAAGATGGGCTCAGAATGGGAACCTGAATTGTCTTCCTAAAATTCTTGGGCTCATCAGGATCCTCAAAGGGATATGCACCAACTAGCATAACATAAAGTGTCACTCCACAGGACCACACATCCGCAATCTTCATTTCATCGAGGAACGAAGGATTAGCGGTAGGTAACTTGAGATGATACATCACAGAGTCTAGTAGTACCATGGGACTCATTATATATATATACATCATGCATCTCACAAATGGAAATGCTTTGCAATGCAAATATGGTTGCCCAAGTGGAGAAAAATGGGCATAAACATTAGACAAAACAACAGGATCAGGATATCATGATAAGTAATATTAACATGGAGCACCAATATGTATGCGTCAAGGCTTTTAGTTTCAGAAACAAAAAAAAAAAATCGGATGAGACATGCGAAATTTCCAAAAATTCGCATATTTCAGAAATTATTTTGCATTTTGAGTTTTCGAATTAAATAAATGTTAATGAATTTTAACCTAATTTAAATTTTAATTTGAATTGGGCAAATTGGGCTAGAAATTTCAGGGCTATAAGTATTTCGGTCCCCACTGAGATATGCGAAAAAAAATCAATGAAATTTCGTTGAAATTTTAAACCCTGGCATGCATACCTTTCCATCATATTCCTTCTTCAGAAGAACCTCAGGAGCAATGTATGCTGGCGTTCCGACGGTTGATTTCGGCTGCGAATGAAGAACCGACGACTGCAAACACACGAAACAGGAATGAGGAATGCGTAGAATAACAGGTTGATACACTAGGACACCAAAGCTAGGATGGCAAGCAGAGCATAACCCCCAATTTGGCATGTAAACAGAGGAAACATGTTGATTGCTGAAAACTGCAAGCCTGCGACAGTGTATCAGGTATCTTGTTTTAGTAAGAGTACAGTACCTTGGAATAGCCAAAGTCGCATATCTTGAGGCGAGGAGCCGTGCTCCCGTCCAGCAGGGTGTTCTCCAGCTTCAGGTCACGATGGCATACTTGCTTAACAAAAGACGAAACCATTTTAGTGGTAGCTACCGTAACAGCCTAACTAACTGTGGAATCACCCAAAAAGGAAAGGTTACCATGGAGTGGCAGTAGCTGACTCCTGAGAGCAGCTGCTGGAAGAAGAAACGCGCCTGAAAAGTCAGAGGCTTGGGCGGTTAGCATAGTCTATAGTGATCAGTAGTAGTCCACGTACGCGGGAACGGAGAACGTCATGGCGAATCGGTGATCGATCGATGTGGCATGGGGAGGAAGGGAGGGGGAGGATGATGGGCGGACCTCGTCCTCGCTGAACCTGCCGGCGTTGCAGATGCGCTCGAAGAGCTCCCCGCCGGAGGCGTACTCCATGACGATGGCGAGGTGCGTGGGCGTGAGGATCACCTCCTTGAAGCGGATGATGTTGGGGTGGCGCAGCGACCGGTGGTTGATGATCTCCCGCTGCACGTTCTCGTCAATCTGCAAGTTAACATGCGTGCTCTTCAGTTCTGATTCCGTCCCGTGCAGGAAGATGAAGAACTAGTAGTAGAAGTAGAAGTACCTTCTCCCCTCGCTCGATGTACTTGACGGCGACGAGCTGGCCGTCGGCGCGGTTGCGCATGAGGCGCGCGACGCCGAAGTTGCCGGAGCCGATGTCCTTGACGAGCTCGTAGCGGTCGCCGTCGTGCATTATGGGCATGTCCATGCCCGGCCCCACCGTCAGCGCCGCCCGGTCCATCCCTCCCTTCCTTCCCTCCCCTTCCCTCCCCCACCGCCGGCGCCGCGGAGCAAAGCAAAGCAACCGAGCAAGCTCCCGCGCGCGCGCCTCCCGTGAGACCCCGCGATCCAAGAGCGAGAGAAAGAAGCCTCGCCTTCTTCCCTTTAGTTTAGTTAGCTGATGATGATGAGCTCCAGCTCCAGAGGATTGGGCGGAGGAGAAAACCCACCTCGTGATCTCTCCCTATCGCCTCGCGCTTTTCACCCCGCGCCCACGCCTCGCCGGCAGCCTTTATTTCTTAATAAAATCGCCGCGCTCTGGTTTCTTCTCCTCGCTGTCTCTCTGTGCGTGCGTGATCGCTCGATCTTAATATTTTTCCCTCTCCGCTCTGTTCTGTTCCGCAGGCGAACTATCCAGTCCCAGTCCGGTGGGGAAGACGGGCGGGGGCGTGTCGTGTCCTCCTAACCGACGTGTGGGCCGGTGGGCTCTGGGCCCCACGCGTCGGGCTTGTCACGGGAGGGCACCGCTGGTGTGCACGTAAGCGGCGTTGGTCAATGACGTGCAGACCCGGTGCGGTGTGGTACGGGTGGGGCCGGGATGTCGGTGTCTGCGGTAGGACGGTGGCGTAGGCGTAGGGTGGTGGGGGAGGGGGGGTGGGGAGGCTGAAAATATCTGGAGGGGTGGCTGGAAGGCGTACCGCGTGGAGCACGGGCGACAGCCTGAACAAAGGTCGGTAAGTTGAGCCCGCCGCTCTATGCGTATCGGATGGTGATTTGGTGGCCCGTTGTGCACGTGGACGGCTCCGATTGATTTGACGCTGTGGGCGTGCTCTCATCTCGGCAAAAGCCGTCGAGTTGATCGGCTGACTCGCTGTAGCTAATGACTGAATTAGGTTGTGTCGGTTTGGTTTGCCGTCTTGATTAGGGCATCTCTAATCCAAAACCCAAACGGGCAACATTATTTGTCCGCGAAAATGTTAGTGTTCGGACATGTTCGTAAAATTTAGATCGATGCGCAGTGACCTGACGCAAGCCTTTAAAAAGGTCCCCTATTTACCAGCCTCCTTTTCCTTTTCGTTTCTTTTTGTATGTCGATTTTTTTCTCCGGACATTGGAATGATTCAAATATTAATATTGCAATACGATTATAACTCAAATACGAATGTTACAACTCATACATAAAAAAAAGCTTTCAGATTACATAGCTCAAATTAAACTCTAATTTATTCAGACTCATGCTCTATTGATTTTAATGAAACACCAGCAATGTTCCATTGGATCATTTGAAAGTCGTGTATGATTTTCTGATTATGAATCTCAAACTCAGTCGCGTCTTGTTTTGAGAGAACGACAATTCCAAGATCACTCATGTGTTCTGCATTGCGATCACCCTTGCAACATCCTAGTCATGATCCCTGTTAATGCATCTAAGACTAGCTCATGTATTGATGATGAGTATGAATTTAATGGGACATGGGCTGGCCGTCGTCGATTTCAAAGTGATTGGTTCACAAACGATTTCTTGTTGGAATATTCACCTCTAACAAAATCTTGCCTTGTTTTCTCTTTTCGAAGAAGCCAATTGGGAAGTATGGTTCAGACATATTCAAGATCAAAGGATTTGATAAGTGGAAATAGGTTAACAATAGAAAATAATGTGCTTTCCTCACACATATGGGCACTAGTCCCAACTCCGCTCACATTTTTGCAGTTATGTGTTATGAAAACCTGAAAACTAAAATGAATCATGTTGATGAGGTGATTAGAAAGCAAACTAAGAAGATGGTTCATGCATCTAGTGCCCCTTAGTGATTTTCGTGTATTGAAGACTTATAGGTTAAGGGACTAATGTGTTTGTGAGTGTACACAGGTACTATAAGTCTATGAGGAGTTTGATATTTACAATGAAAGTCGACCCCTAAAAATGAATGTCTTCATCTGAAGACTTTGGTTTTCTTGAAGACTTTGAAAGTGAGGAAATTGGTGTGACCTTGAAGACTTCCATATTCATGCGAGGATTATGAAGCGTGAAGACTTCTGTTTTCGTAGTTTCATTTTCACTTTCTTGAGTCATAGGAAACATCGTACTATTAAAGGGGTTCGAGGTAAAACTAAGGAAAAGTTTCCAAGTGATGCTCATCTCAAAATCCTACACCTACCCAATCCTCTCGAGTGAAGCCATTGGAAATCTCATACACTTCAGTCAATTTCTTCAGTGACAGAGACGAAGTTCTTCTGGTCTTTGAGGAATTTGTTCTGACTGAGGAGTTAGGAATTCGCCAGTGCGGATTGCCTACAAGTGAGGAACATGATAGCCCTGAGGAATTTGATACTCAAATATCCGACCGTTGCTGTGCTACGCGCCAGCTGTCCCAAAATATCTACCCACCTAACGGTCATTATAATTGAATGGCATTTATGTCTTATCATGTCGGGATGCTCCCTAGGCTATAAATAGCCGCCCCCTACAACCACTAGTTGGTTGGCTGTTCCGAGAGATAGATTGGCACTTGTCATTTAGAGCATCCCATCCTCCGAGGAGTTTGAGAGAAAATCATTGGTGAGGAAAACCCAAACCCAAACACCTACAAACCCAAAGTGATTGAGCATCACCGAAGAGATTGTTATTGTGTGGAACCGACGCTTGTTACCTTTGAGGACTGTGCATCCTCCAGACGGTTAGGCGTCATGGTCTAGAGCATCCAAGAGGAAATTGTGGATCACCGAGTGACCGAGTCTGTGAAGGTTTGGAAGTTACCTGAAGACTTACCACGAGTGATTGGGCGAGGTCTGTGTGATCTTAGCTCAAGGAGAATACGGTGAGGACCGTGTGTCCGGGACTGTGTGTCCTCTAGTTTAAATACCTAGCTGCTCCAACCAGACGTACGACTATCACAACAGTTGGAACTGGTCATCCAATTCATCGTCTTCACCAAGCTACTGGTTCTATTTCCTCAACCCTTTCATTTCCTCATTCATGTGTTGATGAACTTGATCGTTACTGTTTGAAGACTTTGACTGAAGACTTTCTCTATTTCCTCAATCCTATTTCTTCAGTCATTTAATCTTCAGCCTACTTATCCTGTTTACACGCTACTTGTACTCTGTGTATGTTTCATTTCATCATGATGATTGTGCTACTGTTCTGTTATACATGCATCCGAGTACTTATTCCGCTGCTAAGTAGTTTGTTGCTTAGGAATTTCCTCACCTAGAAATTCCTCAGTGAAAAATTTGTAAAAATCTTCTATTCACCCCCCCCTCTAGTCGATATAACGCACTTTCAACAAGACTAAGGCTAAAGACTTCCACTGATGCCATGAGGAGAATAATTTAATTTCAAACATTTAGAAATTTTGAATACTTGATTTCTAATAATTATTCTATGTTGATTGCATCAGGTGGTTAATGTTCTAAGCATGTCCCTTTAGAGGAAATGATGAATCCGAGGGTTCCAAGAACCAATGTAATTTCCAGGAAATAATTAAGCTTTTGGCTTCTTATGATAAGGACGTACATGAAGTCGTACAAAATGCTCCAAGAAATGCAAAGTACATCTCACCAACTATTCAAAAAGGAAATTGCTAGTATATTTGCTGAAAAAGTGAAGACCTCAATTAAAGAAGAACTTGGTAATAGCAAATTTTCTATCATGGTAATTGAATGTGGAGATGAGTCTAAAAAAGAGCAGATGGCAGTAGTTCTTCGACTTGCAAACATAGAAGGGGTGATAGGAGAACATTTTCTTGATCTTATTCATGTTAGAGACATCAGTGCTTTGACTCTCAAAAACACAATTATTACCGTCCTAGTTAATGAATGTGAAAGATATTAGAGGCTAAGGATATGACGGGGCTAGCAATATGAGGGGAGAGTGGAATGGGCTAAAAGCTCTAATTTTCAAAGAGTTTGGTTAGTGCGGGATACTACTCTCCCTGTCCAGTTCTGGAGAAGAGAAAGGTTGCGTTCCTTCTTTTCTTTCAGATAGTGGGATGACTTTCATCGGATACGGCTTTCCACAGAATTCTATAGGGATCCCACATGCATACTATATTCATTGTCTAGCTCATCAACTCCAATTGGCTCTTGTTGCTGCTTCAAGGGAGGTACATGAGGTCCATATTTTTTTCAACATTTTATAGTAAATACAGTTAGTGCATTTCCCAAACACAATGATGAGCTGCTAGAAAAATAGGCTGCTGAAATTGCTAGAGAGATTGAATTGGGAGAGCTTGACACATGAAGGGAGGCTAATCAAATAGGATCTTTACAAAGGGCCGGGAACAATAGGTGGAGTTCCCACAACAAATCTATCAAAAGTTTGTTGAAGATGTTTGTCGCAACAGTTTCATTGCTAAGAAGTGTAGCAGCTGATCGTTCAGCTACAAGGAACTCAAGAGGAGATGCTGGAGGTTCCCTGAAAATCCTAGTGACATTTGATTTTGTGTTCATTCTACACTTAATGGAAAGAATCATGAAAATCACATATGTCTTGTGTCTCAAACTTCAACATAAATCTTTGGACATTGCAAATGCATTAGATTGTGTTTCTAACACGAAGGAGTTGCTTGCTGAACTGAGAGACAATGGATGGGACAGTCTTTTTGAAGATGTAAAATCCTTTTGTGCGAAACATGAGATTGACATCCTGGAGATGGATCAAAAGTGTGTCTCTTCCCCTATCTCTCTATGATTATTTGAATTAAAATGTGGAGATTTAGTCACTTACATACTTACTCATCAATGTCTGGATCATGCAACTAATTCATGTTTTTCATATATATTGCAATTTTAGGTATGTTGATGTGACAAAATCTCAAAATAAGCACGGCAACACCACAGTTCTCAATCATTACAAAGCAGATGTGTTAATTGTTGCAATAGATCAACAAGTGATAGAGTTGAATGATCAATTTTTTTTGAGATTTAGAGTAGGGGAACTACTCTATTGTAGCCACAAATTCTTAAGACATGAGTTGACGAAGGCACTCAGGTACGTCGGCGATCATCTCCTGGTCTCCTGTACTTCTGGCCACTAGCTGCAAGCCCATGCGCCAGGGCATTGCATGACCTTCCTACACAATTGATGGTGTGGGATTGAAACGTATTCAGAGCATCCTTGATGTCAATGAGCAGCGCATAGTAAGGGGAACGGGAGCAGTCCCCCATCTTCAGAGCATTTGCAATCACTTGGCTGCCTAGTTCCAAAATCAGAGGGCCTCTATAAACTCTCAAGAGTCTGTTAAGACCAAGCAGAGCAGCTTTTCCCTCTGCTTCCTCGACGCTGAGGCAGGGCGACATCCTTTGGCTGACAGAAATGAGAGCATGCCCTTTACTGTCTCTGCCTCCTGCAGCGGACTCTCCTGAATCTGCCATATATGAGGCGTCAGTATTCAACTTGACCGATCCCATGGGGGTCCAGACCACTGAATTTTTGGTTGTGCCCGGCGTGCACCCTGCCCACTGTTAGCTCCCAAGCTCTTATCTTTATCTATATCCCTCATTGTTGTCGCGCCTCGGAACTCCTCCGAGTACCTAGTCAAGAACTGTACCGAGCCCATGATTGTGTTCCTTTCCTGAACTTCGAATGCAATCTTCTCGCAGGTGCCAACATCTCCAAAGAAGGAATAGGATGTTAGCACGAGTTTCTTCGGATTCGGGGTCAAGGAGCATCTGCAGCCAGTCTATTCTGGTGTATCTGAATGATTTCTTCGGTGGGAGGTGCCATTCTTTCCTCATGGCTTCCCTGAGGGCTCTACTCTTAGTACAGGAAATTACCGGATGGTACTCGTTCTCTTCACCATTGCCACAGATATTACAGATTGAGTCCACCTCAAGTGTCCTCCTGGATTTGTTCTTTTTTGTGGCGAGGGTATTTGTAGCTATCCTCCATCCAAAGATCCGGATTTTTCCCGGTGCTTTTGCTTTCCAAATAAGGTCCCAAATGCTACGGTCATCTGCATCTCGTGTTGAGCTTGAAGGATTTGCTTGCTGGGTCTGGAGTGTGGAGGCAGCTAGTCTGTAAGCGCTCCTAACCAAAAAAAATTCCATTCTTCTCATAGTGCCATGCGACGCAATCTTTTGCCTCTGCTCTTGGAATGGGAATTTTGCATATTTCGTCAGCGTCAAACTCATGAAAAATCTGGCGAATCAGTGGCACATTCCATTCCTTTCCTTCTTCATCCATCAGTTGATTGACCCATCGGAGCCTTGATCTTCTCGTGAAGACATCAGTTTTGAGGCCCTCCTTCCTAGGGATCCACTGGTCCCTTTGTATTTGAATGTTTCTACCATCTCCCACACGCCAAATTAGGCCCTTCTTCAGAAGTTGGAGCCCCGACTCAATTGCCCTCCAGACCGGCAAGGCATCCGAGGCAAAGATAGTGTCCAGAATGTTGCCCTTGGGGTAGTACTTGGAATTAAGAACTCGAGCACATAAACTGTCCGGATTTTGGATTAGGCGCCAACCTTGCTTGGCCAGTAGCGCTTGGTTAAAAATATGCATGTCTCTAAAACCGATACCACTGGCCCTCTTGGGTTTAATCATTCTCTCCCGCGACATCCAATGTACTTTCCTGTGGCCCTCTTTGTCACCCACCAAAAGTCCCTAATCAATCTCTTGTATTTCTCACAAAATCCTTTCGAGAGCAGGAACACACTCATGATGAAAGTGGGAAGGGCTTGGACATTATATTTTACATGGACTTCCTTCGCTGCATAGGACATGAATCTTTCAAACGAGTCATTACATCTCTTCGCGAATCTGTCGATGATTGGTTGAAAGTGTTCATCCTTCATTCCCCCTTCCGGTGTAGGCAGCCCCGAATATTTGCTTTCAAAGGTTTCCGTCTGAACGCTAAGAGTGGCTTTAATTGCATCCCTCGTTGCAATAGGGCAAGACTCGCTGAAGAGGAGAGAGAATTTGCTAGCGCTAAGTAATTGTCCTGTGCATTTCTGGAAGGTGTCCAGCACTCTCCCAACAGTTTCAGCTTGATCAACCGTGGCCTTGAAGAAAAGAAGACTGTCATCGGCAAACAAAAGGTTTGATACACCCGGGATGTTTCTCGCAATCTTGATTAGCGTCAACTTGTCCTATGCAATGTTCTTATTAATTAGTTTCAACAGTCCCTCAGCCATGAAGAGGAAAAGATATGGACTCAGGGGGTCCCCTTGTCGAAGACCCTTGGATGGGAAAAACGGATCCAAAAGTTCCCCATTACATCTCACCGAATACCTTACTGATCTGACGCACTTCATGACCCAGTTGGTCCACTTCTTGCAGAAGCCACTCTTCAGCAGTACACCTTCCAAAAAACTCCAATCAACTCTGTCATAGGCTTTTGCCAAATCCAGTTTATAAGCACGATACGTCTCCCGGGGGGTTTTGTAGTATTGTATTTTATGGAAACATTCAAAGGCAATGAGTGCATTATCCGTGATCAATCTACCCGGGATGAAGGCACTCTGGGTTTCTGATATGATGTCATCTAGGATAGGTCGGAGACGGTTAACAAGGCATTTGGAGACCACCTTGAAAATTACATTACAAAGGCTGATGGGGCGGTAGTCTTTCAACGATTGAGGATCTTTGCCCTTTGGGATTAGTGATACGTCTCCAACGTATCTATATTTCTTGATTGTTCCATGCTATTATATTATCTGTTTTGGATGTTTAATGGGCTTTACTAAGAACTTTTATATTATTTTTGGGACTAACCTATTAACCAAAGGCCCGGTGCAAATTGCTGTTTTTTTTGCCTATTTCAGTGTTTCACAGAAAAGGAATATCAAACGGAATCCAAACAGAATGAAAGCTTCGGGAGAGTTATTTTTGGAATAAACGTGATCCAGGGGACTTGGAGTGGACGTCAAGAAAGAAGCGAGGAGGCCACAAGGCAGGGAGGTGCGCCTGCCCCCCTGGGCGCGCTCCCACCCTCGTGGGCCCCTCGCAGCTCCACCGACCTACTTCTTCCTCCTATATATATCCATATACCCCAAAAACATCCAGGAGCACCACGAAACCCTATTTCCACTGTCGCAACCTTCTGTACCCATGAGATCCCATCTTGGGGCCTTTTTCGGCGCTCCGCCGGAGGGGGAATCGATCACAGAGGGCTTCTACATCAACACTGTAGCCTCTCCGATGATGTGTGAGTAGTTTACCACAGACCTTCGGGTCCATAGTTATTAGCTAAATGGCTTCTTCTCTCTCTTTGGATCTCAATACAAAGTTCTCCTCGATCTTCTTGGAGATCTATTCGATGTAATTCTTTTTGCGGTGTGTTTGTCGAGATCTGATGGATTGTGGGTTTATGATCAAGATTATCTATGAATAATATTTGAATCTTGATAACCCACAAGTATAGGGGATCGCAACAGTTTTCGATAAGTAAGAGTGTCGAACCCAACGAGGAGCTAAAGGTAGAACAAATATTCCCTCAAGTTCTATCGACCACCGATACAACTCTACGCACACTTGACGTTTGCTTTACCTAGAACAAGTATGAAACTAGAAGTACTTTGTAGGTGTTTCTGGATAAGCTTGCAAGAAAGTAAAGAACACGTAAATAAAACTATGGGCTGTTTAGATAAAGACACAACTAAAGTAAATATGGCGAGTGTGGAAAAGTGGTGGTAGGAGTTGTGGAATTGTCCCTAGGCAACTGACTATGTTACTAGACCGATAATCGTTATTGCAATTCTATTTGAGGGAGAGGCATAAGCTAACATACTTTCTCTACTTGGATCATATGCACTTATGAATGGAACTCTAGCAAGCATCCGCAACTACTAAAGATTCATTAAGGTAAAACCCAACCATAGCATTAAAGCATCAAGTCCCCTTTATCCCATACGTAAACAACCTACTTACTCGGGTTTGTGTTTCACCACCACGCAACCCAATGTAAGCGAATCATGAACGCATTGCAACACCCTACAGCGGAATCCTCACGCTATGCCGACACGGAGGGCACCATAGGACAACACCAATAATAAAACATGCAACTCAAATCAATCATAGCAATTCATCAATCACCGATATGACAACGAAAATCTACTCAGACATCATAGGATGGCAACACATCATTGGATAATAATATGAAGCATAAAGCACCATGTTCAAGTAGAGGGTACAACGGGTTGCGGGAGAGTGGACCACTGAATATAGAAGGGGGAAGGTGATGGAGATGTTGGTGAAGATGACGGCGGTGTTGGTGTAGATACCGGTGATGATGATGGCCCCCGGCGGCGTTCCGGCGCCACCGGAAGCAAGGGGGAGAGAGCCCCCCTTCTCCTTCTTCTTCCTTGACCCCCTCCCTAGATGGGAGGAGGGTTTCCCCTCTGTTCCTTGGCTCCCATGGCTTGGGAGGGGCGAGAGCCCTCCGAGATTGGATCTATCTCTCTGCTTCTACGCCTGCTCGCCTGCTTCACCGCTTTCGCGATATATGGAGATCCGTAATCCGATTGGTCCGAAACTTTCGCCTAGATTTTTTTCCGAATATTATCTTTCTTGCGGCAAAAGAAGAGCATCAACCGCTTACGGTGGGCTCACGAGGTAGGCGGCGCGCCTGGGCGCGCCCGCCTCGTGACCACCTCGCACCGCCTCGCGTGGATTTTTCTTCCGAATTTTCCATATTTTCCAAAAATAAGCTCCGTCCGCTTTTATCCCGTTTGGATTCCGTTTGATATGGATATTCTGCGAAACATAAAACATGCAATGATGTGAACTGCTTTGAGCAATCGGATCAATATGTTAGTCCCAAAATAATATAAAAGTTGCCAAAAGTATATGAAAGTGAATAATATTGGCATGGAACAATAAAAAATTACAGATACGACGGAGACGTATCAGCATCCCCAAGCTTAATTCCTGCTCGTCCTCGAGTAGGTAAATGATAAAAAAAGAATAATTTTTGATGTGGAATGCTACCTAGCATAATCTTGATCATGTATCTAATCATGGCATGAATATTAAGACACGAGTGATTCAAAGCAATAGTCTATCATTTGACATAAAAACAATAATACTTCAAGCGTACCAATAAAGCAATCATGTCTTTTCAAAACAACAAGGCCAAAGCAAGCTTATCCCTACAAAATCATACAGTTTGGCCATGCTTCATTTTCGTCACACAAAATGCCCCCATCATGCACAACCCCGATGACAAGCCGAGCAATTGGTTCATACTTTTTAACGTGCTTCAGCTTTTTCAACCCTCATGCAATAAATGAGCGCAAGCCATGGATATAGCACTATAGGTGGAATAGAATATAATGATGGAGGTTATGTGGAGAAGACAAAAAAGGAGAAAGTCTCACATCGACGCGGCTAATCAATGGGCTATGGAGATGCCCATCAATTGATGTCAATGCGAGGAGTAGGATTGCCATGCAACCGATGCACTAAGAGCTATAAGTGTATAAAAGCTCAACAAAAGAAACTAAGTGGGTGTGCATCCAACTTGCTTGCTCATGAAGACCTAGGGCATTTGAGGAAGCCCATCGTTGGAATATACAAGCCAAGTTCTATAATGAAAATTCCCACTAGTATATAAAAGTGAAAGCATAGGATACTCTCTCTATGAAGAACATGGTGCTACTTTCAAGCACAAGTGTGGTAAAAGGATAGTAACATCACCCCTTCTCTCTTTTTCTCTCATTTTTTTGTTTTCTTTTTTTGGGCCTTCTCTTTTTTTGGCCTTTCTCTTTTTTTATTTATTTTTTTCGTCCGGAGTCTCATCCCGACTTGTGGGGGAATCATAGTCTCCATCATCCTTTCCTCACTGGGGCAATGCTCTAATAATGATGATCATCACACTTTTATTTACTTACAACTCAATATTACAACTCGATATCTAGAACAAAGATATGACTCTATATGAATGCCTCCGGCGGTGTACCGGGATGTGCAATGATCTAGCGTAGCAATGACATCAAAAAACGGACAAGCCATGAAAACATCATGCTAGCTATCTTACGATCATGCAAAGCAATATGACGATAAATGCTCAAGTCATGTATATGATGATGATGGAAGTTGCATGGCAATATATCTCGGAATGGCTATGGAAATGCCATGATAGGTAGGTATGGTGGCTGTTTTGAGGAAGATATAATGAGGCTTATGTGTGACAGAGCGTATCGTATCATGGGGTTTGGATGCACCGGCGAAGTTTGCACCAACTCTCGAGGTGAGAGAGAGCAATGCACGGTACCGAAGAGGCTAGCAATGATGGAAAGGTAAAAGTGTGTATAATCCATGGACTCACATTAGTCATAAAGAACTCATATAGTTATTGCAAAAGTTTATTAGCCCTCGAAGCAAAGTACTACTACGCATGCCCCTAGGGGGATAGATTGGTAGGAGAAGACCATCGCTCGTCCCCGACCGCTACTCATAAGGAAGACAATCAAAGAAACACCCCATGCTTCAAATTTGTCACACAATGGTTACCATACGGGCATGCTACGGGACTTGCAAACCTCAACACAAGTGTCTCTACAATCCACAACCACCCACTAGCATAACTCTAATATCACCATCTTTATATCGCAAAACTATTGCAAGGAATCAAACATATCATATTCAGCGATCTACAAGTTTATGTAGGATTTTATGACTAACCATGTGAATGACCAATTCCTGTCATCTCTCTAAATAGATATAAGTGAAGCAAGAGAGTTTAATTCTTTCTACAAAAGATATGCCCACGCTCTAACAAGTATAATTGAAGCAAAAGAGCATTCTACAAATGGCGGTTGTCTATGTAAAGAGAAACAGGCAATCCAAACTTCAAATGATATAAGTGAAGCACATGAAGCATTCTATAAAGCCATACTCAAAAGATATAAGTGAAGTGCAATGAGAATTCTATAAATCAACCAAGGACTATCTCATACCAGCATGGTGCATAAAAGAAAAATAAGAACCTAATTGCAAAAGACGCTCCAAGACTTGCACATATCACATGAACGAAACGAATCCGAAAACATATCGATACTTGTTGAAGAAAGAGGGGATGCCTTCCCAGCATCCCCAAGCTTAGACGCTTGAGTCTCCTTGAATATTTACTTGGGGTGCCTCGGGCATCCCCAAGCTTGAGCTCTTGCCTCTCTTCCTTCTTCTCACATCGAAACCTTCTCAATCAAACACTTCATCCACACAAAACTTCAATAGAAAACTCGGTAAGATCCATTAGTATAATAAAGCAAATCACTACTCTAAGTATTGTTGAAAACCAATTCATATTTTGTTTTTGCATTGTTTCTACTGTAATATAACTTTTGCATGGCTTAATCCACTGATATAAATTGATAGTTTCATCAAAACAAGCAAACTATGCATCAAAAACAGAATCTGTCTAAAACAGAACAATCTGTAGCAATCTGAACATTCACCATACTTATGATACTTGAAAAATTCTGCCAAAATTAGGAAAAATAAACAATTTGTACAGAAAGACAGTGCAAAAATAATAAGAACCATTTGACGTTCCAGTAAAAAACTAAAATTCGCGCACTACAGCCAAAGTTTCTGTCCTGCACCGCACAAACCAACAAGCATTGTAAACATCCTAAAGGCAAACCTTGGTACATTATTTTTATAATACAATGGAATTGTACAAGGGGATAATTATTTCTGTTGAAAAGTTTCTGTAATCAAGATTCACAAAGTTTCTATGAGCATGAACAAAGTTCAAGGCTAGCTCCCACATCAACAATGCTCGTCTTTCTCACTTCCGCTTTTCTTTTTGAAAAAGTTTTGGGTTACCCTCTTTATTTTTGTTGTTTTTAAACTATATGAAAGCACTCAACAGAAATAAATGACTCTCTAAAACTTCCGGGTTGTCTCCCTGGCAGCGCTTTCTTTAAAGCCATTAAGCTAGGCATATAGTGCTCAAGTAGTGAATCCACCCGGATCCCAAGGTATACCAAAGCCAATTTTAATTAGCAATGATTTGTAATTTAGTAGTGAGCACAAAGTAACATATATCATGTAATGACGGAGTCTAACTCTCTTCCTATGCATTGGCATGTCATAAAAGAACAATTCATGCACACCTAGTAAAGGCCAATGCATAGTATAAATAGTTTCTTGCAATTTTGTCATTTGGGAAACATAGAGAGGTGGAGATATAGTTCCTCTCTCATAATAATTGCAAGTAGGAGCAGCAAGCACATGCATATTATATCTATCAAAATCATCATGTGCAACGGTAAAAGGCAACCCATCAATATAACCCTTAATAAGGGCAAACTTCTCCGATATAGTATATTCGGGAGAATTCAAAAAGATAATAGGACTATCATGCGTGGGTGCAATAGCAACAATTTCATGTTTAACATAAGGAACTATAGGAAGTTCATCTCCATAAGCGTAATTCATATTGGCATCTTGGCCACAAGCATAGCAAGCATCATCAAAAAGGGGTATTTCAAAATAATCAACGGGATCATAGCAATCATCATAGCAATCATCCTTCGGTAAGCACGAAGGGGAATTAAACAATGTATGAGTTGAAGAGTTACTCTCATTAGAAGGTGGGCACGGGTAGCTAATCCGCTCTTCCTCCTTTTGTTCTTCGCTCTCCTCATCATATTTTTCATCCAATGAGCTCACAGTTTCATCAATTTCTTCTTCCATAGATTCCTGCAAAATATTAGTCTCTTCTTGGACAGCGGAGACTTTCTTAATAAGTGCATTAATTTCATAATTGTATTTATAATTCTCATAGCAATATTTAAGGATAGCTAAATTTTCAGATCTATAAACAGCATCATCAAAATCCTCAAACTCTTTACACATAGCTTCAATTTCATAAGCACCCATAAAAGCAACAAATTCTTCTATTTTTTCCACATCATAGTAATCATATATACCTCTAGCATAAGAAGCTAAGGTTTCATTATCATTAAATTTGCATGAAAAGGGAAGGTGTGGAGAATTCATCCTAGAGAAACAAGTATAATCATATTCCACGCATAGTTGCCAAGCATACCACTTCAATATATGAATTTGATCCCATAATAGTTTCCCTTTTTGTGTCAAGCAATAATCCCTAAAGTATTCACGTTGATCCAACGTTACTCCCATTACATAATTGAATGGGGTTTTCTCAGGATTATTAAAGTAGTACATAATATCTTTCACATAACCAGCATCGAGGGTTTTAGGAGGTTCCCCATCTCCATGAGTGGCAAGTACACCTAATTTTTTTGGTATTTCGTGTTCCATATCCATAACTAAAGATAGAGAACAACTAAGAACAACAAATAAAAATTACTTATTGATAAAGCAAACAAGCACACACGAGAATATTCACCCCACGCTATGACTCCCCGGCGACGGCGTCAGAAAAAGGTCTTGATAACCCACAAGTATAGGGGATCGCAACAGTTTTCGATAAGTAAGAGTGTCGAACCCAACGAGGAGCTAAAGGTAGAACAAATATTCCCTCAAGTTCTATCGACCACCGATACAACTCTATGCACGCTTGACGTTCGCTTTACCTAGAACAAGTATGAAACTAGAAGTACTTTGTAGGTGTTTTTGGATAAGCTTGCAAGAAAGTAAAGAACACGTAAATAAAACTAGGGGCTGTTTAGATAAAGACACAACTAAAGTAAATATGGCGAGTGTGGAAAAGTGGTGGTAGGAGTTGTGGAATTGTCCCTAGGCAACTGACTATGTTACTAGACCGATAATCGTTATTGCAATTCTATTTGAGGGAGAGGCATAAGCTAACATACTTTCTCTGCTTGGATCATATGCACTTATGATTGGAACTCTAGCAAGCATCCACAACTACTAAAGATTCATTAAGGTAAAACCCAACCATAGCATTAAAGCATCAAGTCCCCTTTATCCCATACGTAAACAACCTACTTACTCGGGTTTGTGTTTCACCACCACGCAACCCACTATAAGCTTAATCATGAACACATTGCAACACCCTACAGCGGGAATCCTCACGCTATGCCGACACGGAGGGCACCATAGGACAACACCAATAATAAAACATGCAACTCAAATCAATCATAGCAATTCATCAATCACCGATAGGACAACGAAAATCTAGTCAGACGTCATAGGATGGCAACACATCATTGGATAATAATATGAAGCATAAAGCACCATGTTCAAGTAGAGGGTACAGCGGATTGCGGGAGAGTAGACCGCTAAATATAGAAGGGGGAAGGTGATGGAGATGTTGGTGAAGATGACGGCGGTGTTGGTGTAGATCGCGGTGATGATGATGGCCCCCGGCGGCGTTCCGGCGCCACCAGAAGCAAGGGGGAGAGAGCCCCCCTTCTTCTTCTTCTTCCTTGACCTCCTCCCTAGATGGGAGGAGGGTTTCCCCTCTGTTCCTTGGCTCCCATGGCTTGGGAGGGGCGAGAGCCCATCCGAGATTGGATCTATCTCTCTGTTTTTGCGTTCTATTCTGGCTCTGTTTCACCGTTTCGCGTATATATGAAGATCCGTAACTCCGATTGGCCTGAAACCTTCGCCCAGATTTTTTCCGAATATTATCTTTCTTGAGGCAAAAGAAGAGCATCAACCGCCTTACGGTGGGCTCACGAGGTAGGCGGCGCGCCTGTGGGGGCGCCCCTGCCTCGTGACCACCTCGCACCGCCTCGCGTGGATTTTTCTTCCGAATTTTCCATATTTTCCAAAAATAAGCTCCGTCCGTTTTATCCCGTTTGGATTCCGTTTGATATGGATATTCATGAAACATAAAACATGCAATGATGAACTGCACGGGCAATCGGATCAAGATGTTAGTCCCAAAATAATATAAGAAGTTGCCAAAAGTATATGAAAGTGAATAATATTGGCATGGAACAATAAAAAATTATAGATACGACGGAGACGTATCAAATCTCCTCTGAATTCTTTTATGTATGATTTGTTATCTTTGCAAGTCTCTTCGAATTATCAGTTTTGTTTGGCCTACTAGATTGATCTTTCTTGCAATGGGAGAAGTGATTAGCTTTGGGTTCAATCTTATGTGTCCTTTCCCGGTGATGTTAGGGCAACAAGGCACGCATTGTATTGTTGCCATCGAGGATAAAAAGATGGGGTTTATATCATATTGCTTAAGTTTATCCCTCTACATCATGTCATCTTGCCTAATGCATTACTCTGTTCTTATGAACTTAATACTCTAGATGCATGCTGGATAGCGGTCTATGTGTGGAGTAATAGTAGTAGATGCAGAATCGTTTGGTCTCATCGTCATGACGTGATGACTATATACATGATCATGTCTAGATATTCTCATAACTATGCACTTTTCTATCAATTGCTTGACAGTAATTTGTTCACCCACCGTAATACTTATGCTATCTCGAGAGAAGCCACTAGTGAAACCTATGGCCCCCGGGTCAATTTTCCATCATATAATTTTCCTATCTATTTTCACTTTGCAATCTTTACTTTCAATCTATATCATAAGAAATACCAAAAATATTTATCTTATTATCTCTATCAGATCTCACTTTTGCAAGTGCCCGTGAAGGGATTGACAACCCCTTTATCGCGTTGGTTGCAAGGTTCTTATTTGTTTGTGTAGGTACGAGGTGACTTGCGTGTAGTCTCCTACTGGATTGATACCTTGGTTCTCAAGAACTGAGGGAAATACTTACACTACTTTGTTGCATCACCCTTTCCTCTTCAAGGGAAAACCAACGCAGTGATCAAGAGGTAGAAAGAAGGATTTCTGGCGCCGTTGCCAGGGAGATCTACGCCAAGTCAAGTCAAGTCAAGACATACCAAGTACCCATCACAACTCTTATCCCTTGCATTACATTATTTGCCATTTGCCTCTCGTTTTCCTCTCCCCCACTTCACCTTTGCCTTTTCTTCGCCCTCCTTCCGTTCGGTCTTGTGTTACCATGTTCCTTCTTTTTGCTTGCATCTTTGCTTGCTAAAAGTTTATCGATCCTCATCCACTCGCTAATCTCTTTGAGAGATCCAATTATGATGAACCTATTGCTAGTGAGTTGAGTGCACTAGATTATCTTTATGAGGTTTGCTACCTCTTGAGCACTGCGTTGGTTTTCCCTTGAAGAGGAAAGGGTGACGCAGCAAAGTAGCGTAAGTATTTCCCTCAGTTTTTGGGAACCAAGGTATCAATCCAGTAGGAGACCATGCACAAGTCCCACGCACCTACACAAACAAATAAGAACCTCGCAACCAACGCGAAAAAGGGGTGGTCAATCCCTTCACGGTCACTTACGAGAGTGAGATATGATAGATATGATAAGATAATATTTTTGGTATTTTTATGATAAAGATACAAAGTAAAATAAAAGGCAATAGAAATAACTAAGTGTTCAGAATTAATATGATGGAAAATAGACCCGGGGGCCATAGGTTTCACTAGTGGCTTCTCTCAAGAGTATAAGTGTTACGGTGGGTGAACGAATTACTGTCGAGCAATTGATAGAAATGAGCATAGTTATGAGAATATCTAGGTATGATCATGTATATAGGCATCACGTCCGCGACAAGAAGACCAAAATGATTCTGCATCTACTACTATTACTCCACACATTGACCGCTATCCAGCATGCATCTAGAGTATTAAGTTCAAAAGAACAGAGTAATGCTTTAAGTAAGATGACATGATGTAGAGGGATAAACTCATGCAATATGATATAAACCCCATCTTTTTATCCTCGATGGCAACAATGCAATACGTGCCTTGCTGCCCCTGCTGTCACTAGGAAAGGACACCGCAAGATTGAACCCAAAGCTAAGCACTTCTCCTATTGCAAGAAAGATCAATCTAGTAGGCCAAACCAAACTGATAATTCGAAGAGACTTGCAAAGATAACCAATCATACATAAAAGAATTCAGAGAAGATCCAAATATTGTTCATAGATAATCTTGATCATAAACCCACAATTCATCGGATCTTGACAAACACACCGCAAAAGAAGATTACATCGAATAGATCTCCAAGAGAATCGAGGAGAACTTTGCATTGAGATCCAAAGAGAGAGAAGAAGCCATCTAGCTAATAAATATGGACCCGAAGGTCTGAGGTAAACTATTCACACATAATTGGAGAGGCTATGGTGTTGATGTAGAAGCCCTCCGTGATCAATGCCCCCTCCGGCAGGACCCGGAAAAGGCCCCAAGATGGGATCTCACGGTTACAGAAGGTTGCGGCGGTGAATTAGGTTTTCGTGGATGCCCCTGATGGTTTGAGGGTACGGAGATATATATAGGAGGAAGAAGTACGTCGGTGGAGCAACATGGGCCCCATGAGGGTGGAGGGCGCGCCCCCTGCCTCGTGCTCTCCCCATTGATTGCTTTACATAGACTCCAAGTCCTCTGGATCACGTTTGTTCCGAAAATCACGTTCCCGAAGGTTTCATTCTGTTTGGACTCCGTTTGATATCCTTTTCCTTCGAAACACTGAAATAGGAAAAAAACAGCAATTTGGGTTGGGCCTCTAGTTAATAGGTTAGGCCCAAAAATAATATAAAAGTGTATAATAAAGCCCAATAAACATCCAAAACAGAATATAATATAACATGGAACAATAAAAAATTATAGATATGTTGGAGACGTATCAAGCATCCCCAAGCTTAATTCCTGGTCGTCCTCGAGTAGGTAAATGATAAAAACAGAATTTTTATGTGGAATGCTACTTGGCATAGTTTTCAATGTAACCCTCTTAATTGTGGTATGAATATTCAGATCCGAAAGATTCAAGATAAAAGTTTAATATTGACATAAAAGTAATAACACTTCAAGCATACTAACTAAGCAATTATGTCTTCTCAAAATAACATGGCCAAAGAAAGTTCATCCCTACAAAATCATATAGTTTGGTCATGCTCCATTTTCGTCAGACAAGAATGCTCTCATCATGCACAACTCCGATGACAAGCCAAGCAATTGTTTCATACTTTAGTAATCTCAAACTTTTTCAAATTTCACGCAATACATGAGCGTGAGCCATGGATATAGCACTATGGGTGGAATAGAATAAATGATGGGGGTTATGTGGAGAAGACAAAAAAGGAGAAAGTCTCACATCAACGTGGCTAATCAACGGGATATGGAGATGCCCATCAATTGATGTTAATGTGAGGAGTAGGGATTGCCATGCAATGGATGCACTACGGCTATAAATATATGAAAGCTAAACAAAAGGAACTAGTGGGTGTGCATCCAACTTGCTTGCTCACGAAGACCTAGGGCATTTGAGGAAGCCCATTGTTGGAATATACAAGCCAAGTTCTATAATGAAAAATTCCCACTAGTATATGAAAATGACAAAACAAGAGACTATCTATCATAAAGATCATTTTGCTACTTTGAAGCACAAGTATGAAAAAGGATAATAGCATTGCCCCTTTCTGTGTTTTTTTTATTTTGGCCTTTCTCTTTTTTTTGGGACAATGCTCTATGAATGATGATCATCACACTTCTATTCATTTACAACTCAATGGTTACAAATCGATACTAGAACAAAGTATGACTCTATATGAATGCCTCCGGCTGTGTACCGGGATGGGAAATGAATCAAGAGTGAAATGTATGAAATAATATGCATGGTGGCTTTGCCACAAATACGATTTCAACTACATGATCATGCAAGGCAATATGACAATAATGAACGGGTCATAATAAATGGAACGGTGGAAAGTTGCATGGCAATATAACTCGAAATGGCTACGGAAATGTCATAATAGGTAGGTATGGTGGTTGTTTTGAGGAAGATATAAGGAGGCTTATGTGTGATAGACGTATCGTATCACGGGGTTTGGATGCACCAGCGAAGTTTGCACCAACTCTCAAGGTGAGAAAGGGCAATGCACGGTACCGAAGAGGCTAGCAATGATGGAAGGTAAGAGTGCGTATAATCCATGGACTCAACATTAGTCATAAAGAATTCATATACTTATTGCAAAAATCTACAAGTCATCAAAAACCAAGCATTACGTGCATGCTCCTAGGGGGATAGATTGGTAGGAAAAGACCATCGCTCGTCCCCGACCGCCACTCATAAGGAGGACAATCAAAGAACACCTCATGTTTCAAATTTGTTACATAACCTTTACCATACGTGCATGCTACGGGATTTGCAAACTTCAACACAAGTATTTCTCAAATTCACAACTACTCAACTAGCACAACTTTAATATCACTACCTCCATATCTCAAAACAATCATCAAGCATCAAACTTCTCTTAGTATTCAGCAGACTCATAAGAAAGTTCTATTAATCTTGAATACCTAGCATGTTAGGACTAATTTCTCAATTAAAACAAATTACCATGCTGTTTTGTAGGACTCTAAAAATGATATAAGTGAAGCATGAGAGAACAATAATTTCTATAAAACAAGTCCACCACCGTGCTCTAAAAGATATAAGTGAAGCACTAGAGGAAAAACTATATAGCTCAAAAGATATAAGTGAAGCACATAGAGTATTCTAATAAATTCCGAATAATGTGTGTCTCTCTCAAAAATGTATTCAGCGAGGATAATTGTGGTTAACTAAAAAGCAAAGACTCAAATCATACAAGGCACTCCAAGCAAAACACATATCATGTGGTGAATAAAAATATAGCTCAAGGTAAAATTACCGATGGACGAAGACGAAAGAGGGGATGTCTTCCGGGGCATCCCCAAGCTTTGGCTTTTTGGTGTCCTTAGATTATCTTGGGGTGCCATGGGCAACCCCAATGTAACATCCCAAATTTCCAATTTGGAATGTTATGCATTAGATCATCATTGCATATCATATTTTATTGCATTTTTGGCTTGATCCTATAAATTCTACGCAACTCAAGGACCCATGGAGAGAGTTGTGGATTTCGTTATTTTCATATTTGAGTTTTCTCAAATTTTGAAAAGAGGATCGTTTGATTTTAATTATTTTCTCTTCAAATATTTCTTTTATGAAAATAAAAGAGACGGGATAAAATGACTTCCCCAAAATAAAGAAATATTGGAGATTCAATATTAAAATCAAATAAGAGTTTATTCGGAGTTTTTATCGCTATTTTATTTGAATTAGGAAAAATATGCGTTTTTCAAAATTGCACTAGAGGCCCAAATAAATATTCACCTTGTCCGGTAGATTTTTAGAGGACGGGGAAAATTTATTTCAGGATTTTTGGAGTATGTTTAGTATTTCTTTTCTTTGTTTTTCTGCGCGGATTTTTTAAAAAGTCAGCCGACTTAGTCGGGCCGTGCCCAACTAGGACTCCAACCCGGCCGGCCTTATAAGCCGCCGAGGCCCGCCAGCCCCGCCGAACCCTAGCGCAAGCCCCCCGCCTCGATCGCCGCCGCCATGAAGCCGCCGCCGCCGCCTCGCCGCTCGCCGCCGCCCGTCTCGCCGCCGCGGCCGCCCGCCGCCGCCAGTCTTCGCCGCCAAGAGTTCGCCGCTGGAGCCGCTCATCGCCGCCACCACCAACCCCGCCGCCGACGAGGTAGCCGGCGCCGACGGTTTTCGTCGGAAAACTGATCGGTTTTTTTTCGAAACCCTAGATCTAGATCGGTTCGGTTATTTTTTTCGGTTTATTTACCTAGCGAACGCTCGTTCGTACATTCGTTTTAACGAACGGTTTTCACCCGTTTACCGCAGACAGCGAACGTTCGTTCGTTAGCCTGTTCGTCAGTTTTTCTTTTTCTAGGGTTTTTCCGCGATTATTTTTTATCGCGATTTCTGGCCCGATTTTTGTTCTAGTATAACTTTTCGCTCGTTTATCGGAATCAGGCGATTCAAGCGCCTAGATCTTCGTCTCGAAGCCTTCTTTCTGTTTAGCCAACTTGAACAAGATTTTTCTATTGTAAAATTTGACTTTAGCCCAGATTAGTAATCAAATCTTGTTTCTTTCGTAGTTTGAGTTTCGTTGCTTCATTTGGTTTGATTCTTTTTGCAAACCGGAGTTCTTAAGTTGAACTTTCTGGTTAGATCTTTTATTTGAGTTTTACCCGTGATTCTAGTTGAGTGCTTATTGTATGCTTGTTTGTTTGCAATAGAGTACCCGGAGTGCGAAGCGTGCTACTACGAGTCTCTAGGTTTCACGGATCATCAGCAAGGCAAGTAACACTTTGATCATACTCCTTTACTACCCAGTTTTATTGCATTAGATCAATCCACAAACAATTGCATGGTTAGGATTTGATTAACTTGTGGGTTTTGGGAAGTAGTTGAGGTAGTACATATTCACCTGTTTATTTTCAAACCTATGGGAGTTACTACTACGTTATGCTTATATTGCTATGCTATGCTCGTAGACGTGGATTGGGTTTGAGTGTATTCATGAAAGATGTGAGATTGTTAATTAATGGTTCAACTTAAGGTGGCAACTTAAATACACATCTGGGTGGATTGCTTGTGGGCACCTGGAGAATCCAGTGTTGTCCTAGGATATCCTGCAGGACCAGTGTGATCATCCTACGGCCTGCCACCCAGGCTCAAAGGGATCATAAGATTATTCATGCTAGAAACTTCCGTGTGCAACCACAAGCTATTATGGGCTCTAGCATAGTTGATAAGTTGCGTGAAGCTCTTGAAGAGGTAGACTAGAAGATGTAGTGGGTTGTAGGTGGTACTGTCTACCCAGAGTAGAGAGTTAATGCTTCAGAAAGACTGTGTCTCGAATCTCCGACCATGGATGTATTCGAGTCTTGTGGGGAAAGGTGCGCAAACCTCTCCAGAGTGTACAAACTAATCATGGTTAGCCGTGTCCCCGGTTATGGACATCTTGAGTATCTGGTTCTTGGATTATCATGTTGATCTCATCACTCTTAATATAACTTGATTGGGTTTTAATGATGATGCTTAATTGGGATTGAGTTGGAGGAACCTTCTCAATGTTTAACAACCACCATGATAGTTAAATAAAATTTATTCCTTTGCTGTTGGAAAAAATGGCTTTATGCAAAACTGTAACCATAGAGCTTACCACCAGCCAAATATGCATGTAGTGATAGCTATTCTTCTGTTCATTACTCTTGTGTTACCTTGCCAGCATATTCCATGTGCTGACCCATTTCGGGCTGCAACGTTCATGTTGCAGACTTTTCAGATGACGAGTAAGGTGCCTTAGGTCATGGTCTTTCACTCAGTGATGCCGTTGGAGTTGATGGACTCACTTTATCTTCCAAGCCTTCCATTGTTATCGTTTTTAGATGGTCTTAAGCCATATTTATTGTAATAAGTTCTCTCTTGAGACATTCGATGTAATAAGTGTGTGATTGCTACTCTGTTATAAATCCTCAAAGCATGCGCGTGTCAAGATTACCGATCGAGGATGACACCGATGCAGAGAGATCGAGTGTTTGAGGCCTGGTCGCTACAAGATGGTATCGAGCACACGCCGATCTGTAGGGACACACATTGCCGGTGTCAAACCGCGGATCTCGGTAGGGGGTCCCGAACTGTGCGCCTAGGCGGATGGTAACAGGAGACAAGGGACATGATGTTTTACCCAGGTTCGGGCCCTCTTGATGGAGGTAAAACCCACGCCCCGCTTGATTAATATTGATGATGTGTGTTACAAGAGTGGATCTACCACGAGATCAAAGAGGCTAAACCCTAGAAGCTAGCCTATGGTATGATTGTTGTTCGTCCTATGGACTAAAGCCATCCGGTTTATATAGACACCGGAGAGGGCTAGGGTTACACAGAGTCGGTTACAATGGTAGGAGATCTACATATCCAGACGCCAAGCTTGCCTTCCACGCCAAGGAAAGTCCCATCCGGACACGGGACGAAGTCTTCAATCTTGTATCTTCATAGTCTTGGAGTCTGGCCGATGATGATAGTTCGCTATCCGGACACCCCTAGTCCGAACTCCTCAAGAGCCTCGAACCAGGCTTCAATGACGACGAGTCCAGCGCATGTTGTCTTCGCATTGCAAGGCGGGTTCTTCCTCCGAATAATTTATAGAAGATTGTGAACACCGGGATAGTGTCCGCTCGCAAAAATAAATTCCACATACCACCGTAGAGAGAATAATATTACACAAGATCAATCACGACGATTCGTGGGCGTGACGTCGCACCACTACCAAGCCTTTACTCAAATTATTTTTATTGTTCCACCTCGGTAGCGTTTAGCTAAGCGGTTTCCTTGGCATGTCTTGTCGAGCAGAGATCGTGTTACCCTTATTCCGGATTCCCATCAATACGGACGTGGGTAACCCAACCGCGCCATTGATTGTGACGCTCGGAGATAAGCGAGTTTTACCAGGCGGTGGGGACACATGTTTTGTCCGCCCATATAAGGGATAAAGATCCAACCCTTTACCCGCGCCTTCTTCCTCCTTGGCTTATCCATCTCCGTGAACTCGAGCTCCAGTGCCCAAGTCCGCACTTCTCACCTCAACCTTCTCCAACTATGTCCGGAGCGGGAGGCAAGTGGATGGCCTCCTCCGTCGCGGAGGGGCAGATCCAGAAGCTGCGCGACTCGGATATTTGTCCAGCAACATCGCAAGATCGGCTCCCCGACGAGGAGAGCTCATTCCCAACCCAGGCCCCATGAGAGGGTAGTATTTCTTCCCCATTTCCTCCGCTGGACTGGGCTTCCCGCTTCATCCCTTTGTCCGGGGCTCATGTTCTACTACGGCCTAGATTTCCATGATCCGCCCCAATTTCATCCTCAACATCTCGGTGTTTATCGTCAGGCGAGGCCTTCCTCCGCATCCAGCCCAACTTCGCTTATGGCTCAAGACCTTCAAATGTCAAGTCAAGGTTGTGAAGGGCAGCCAAGCGGAGTGCGGAGGCGCCATGGTGGGCAGGATGTCCCACGTTACGTGGCTGGAGGGCACTTTCGTGGAAACCATCAAGGGTGGCAATCGGGGTGGTTCTACATCACCGAGCCGCGTGACCCTGATTGGGCAACGACCCCCGAATTCAGATCTGGCATCCCTACACGGCTCACCTCCTGGAAAGAGAGTGGTCGGATTAGGGGGGATTCGGAGGAGCTGACCGGACTCCAAGCTCAGATCCGAAGCTAGTGGACAAGAAGCTCAAGCTTGTCAACGTAGTCCGTGTCATGCTCATCCGCGGATTCTCCCGTGCCAACGACGGGCTTCAACATGTGGAGTTTGATCCGCGCAGCACTGCACCTGAAGGGCTCTTCGACACTACGCATTTAAGATGTCCGGAAGGTGCTGTTCAAACGCCGAAGCTCCCGTGATCCGCCATCAAGATCGCGGATTCCGCCGCAGCGCCCAGCCGACGAGGTAAGTGATTTCACCACTTGTTTTCCATAGTTTGGCTCTATGCGGATCTAAACTCCCTTTACCTTTGACAGAATGGTGGCGAAGGCGAACGGATTATCCGTCCGCCCCATTGCCGAGGACTCAGCGGACGCCCGCCTAACGGGGCAGCTGGCTCCGCACCCCACGTGGTGCCGGAGAAGAAGGCCAAGAAGACGGCCACGGGACTCGGAAGAGTTCTGTTTTCAGGTGCTATCGGATGATGAATCCGAGGCCGACTCCTCCCACCAAGGCGAGGAGGAGAAGAAGAAAGCCTCTCCCCCAGCGGGGGGAGGGAAGAAAAGGAAGGCTTCCCCAACAAAGGAGGCCGAAGGGTCCAAGAAGGGAAAAACTCTTCCCCCGGACTGCCCGCCAATGCCAAGGATTTACGACGAGGATCGGCCTCCAAGGGCCAAGCCTGGCGAGATCGTAAGTATCCGGACTCCCGAATAACTTCAAGGTTTTTTCTTTTCGCCACATAATGTCTTTCTAATGCCGCATACAACCTTGCAGTCCGCCCAAGGATGATCTTCCCGTTTTGTCGAGCGGGTCCTTGGGTGCGCCGGATATGGATTCCTTCCGACTGCCTCCACCCCGTGTGCGCGGACGACGCCGAGGTGGGATCCCGAAAAGGACCCACCAGAGGAGGAGGCCCGGAGGTGTCACAGACACCCTCCCGGACTGTGCACGGACTCAGCCCCGGAGGCCACGGTGGCTCGAGTCCATGGCGACCCTTCAGAAGAAGGGCAAGGCCGCGACGCCGGCTGCCTCCGTCCTGTTGGAAATATGCCCTAGAGGCAATAATAAAAGCATTATTATTATATTTCCTTGTTCATGATAATTGTCTTTTATTCATGCTATAACTGTATTATCCGAAAATCGTAATACACGTGTGAATACATAGACTACAATACGTCCCTAGTAAGCCTCTAGTAGACTAGCTCGTTGGTCAACAGATAGTCGTGGTTTCCGACTATGGACATCGATGTCATTGATAACGGATCACGCCATTAGGAGAATGACGTGATGGACAAGACCCAATCCTAAGCATAGCACAAAGATCGTAGTTCGTTTAGCTAGAGCTTTTCCAATGTCAAGTATCTCTTCCTTAGACCGTGAGATCGTAACTCCCGGATACCGTAGGAATGCTTTGGGTGTACCAAACGCCACAACGAATCGGGTGACTATAAAGGTGCATTACACGTATCTCGAAAGTGTCTCATTGGGTTGACACGGATCGAGGCAGGATTTGTCACTCCGCATGACGGAGAGGTATCACTTGGGCCCACTCGGTAGTGCATCATCATATCGAGCTCAAAGTGATCAAGTGTCCGGTCACGGATCATGCATTACGGTATGAGTAAAGTGACTTGCCGATACGAGACTGAACGAGGTATTGGGATACCGACGATCGAGTCTCGCAAGTAACATACCGTCGATAAAGGGAATAGTATACGAGGTTGCTTGAATCCTCGACATCGTGGTTCATCCGATGACATCATCGAGGAGCATGTAGGAGCCAACATGGGTATCCAGATCCGTTGTTGGTTATTGACCGAGAGCGTCTCGGTCTTGTCGCATGTCTCCCGAACCCGTAGGGTCTACACTTAAGGTTGATAACGCTAGGGTTATTAGGAAGACTTGTATGTGATTACCGAATGTTGTTGAGTCCGGATGAGATCCCGGACGTCACGAGGAGTTCGGAATGGTCCGGAGGTAAAGATTTATATATGGGAAGTTGTCAAACGGACACCGGAAGGTTTCAGGTCATATCGGTATTATGGAGGGGCCACCGGAAAGGTTCCGGAGGACCACCGGGAGGGGCCACCCCTCCCGGGGGGCCACTTGGGCTGCGAGGGAGGCAGCCAGCCCCTGGTGGGCTGGGCGCAACCCCTCCCCTTGGCCCATGCGCCTAGGGTTGAGGGAGGAACCCTAAAGGGGGCGCCCCCCTTGCTTGGGGGGCAAGCCCCCCTCCCCTTGGTCGCCGCCCCCTCTAGATGCATCTAGAGGGGCCGCCCCTCCTCCCTTCCCCTATAAATAGAGGGGTGAGGGAGGCTGCAACACACAATTGAAGGCGCAGCCCCTCCCCTCCCCAACACCTCTCCTTCTCCGCGTGCGCTTGGTGAAGCCCTGCCGGAGAACTGTCACTCCTTCATCATCACGCCGTCGTGCTGCTGTTGAAGCCATCTTCCTCAACCTCTCCTTCCTCCTTGCTGGATCAAGACGGAGGAGACGTTGCCGGTACCGTACGTGTGTTGAACGCGGAGGTGCTGTCCGTTCAGCGCTTTGGTCATCGGTGATCCGAGTACGACTCCATCATCACCATCCCCACGAGAGCTTCCGCACGCGATCTACAAGTGGTATGTAGATGCAAACTCACTCCCTTGACTCGTTGCTTAGATGAACTCATAGATGGATCTTGGTGAAACCGTAGGAAAAATTTTAATTTTCTGCAACGCTCCCCAACAAAGGGCATCATGAGCTAGGTCTATCGTAGTTCTCTATTGCACGAGTAGAACACAATTTAGTTGTGGGCGTGGATCTTGTCAACTTACTTGCCGCTACTAGTCTTATCTTGCTTCCGCGGTATTGTGGGATGAAGCGGCCGGACCAACCTTACGTGACGCTTACGTGAGACCGGTTCCACCGACTAACATGCACTAGTTGCATAAGGTGGCTAGCGGTGTCTGCTCTCCCATTTTAGTTGGAGCGGATTCGATGAAAAGGGTCCTTATGAAGGGTAAATAGAAGTTGACAAAATCACGTTGTGGTTATTCGTAGGTAAGAAAACGTTCTTGCTAGAACCCAATTGCAGCAACGTAAAAGATGCAACAACAATTAGAGGACGTCTAACTTGTTTTTGCAGCAATTGTCATGTGATGTGATATGGCCAAGTTGTGATGAATGATGAATGACATATTGTGATGTATGAGATCATGTTCTTGTAATAGGAATCACGACTTGCATGTCAATGAGTATGACAACCGGCAGGAGCCATAGGAATTGTCTTTATTTTGTATGACCTGCGTGTCATTGAAGAACGCCATGTAACTTACTTTACTTTATTGCTAAACGCGTTAGCCATAGAAGTAGAAGTAGTCGTTGGCGTGACAACTTCATGGAGGCACAATAATGGAGATCATGATGATGGAGATCATGGTGTCATGCCGGTGACAAGATGATCATGGAGCCCCGAAGATGGAGATCAATGGAGCTTGATGATAATGGCCATATCATGTCACTACTATATAATTGCATGTGATGTTTATTATGTTTATGCATCTTGTTTACTTAGAACGACGGTAGTAAATAAGATGATCCCTTACAACAATATCCAGAAGTGTTCTCCCCTAACTGTGCACCATTGCTAAAGTTCGTCGCTTCTAAACACCACGTGATGATCGGGTGTGATGGATTTTTACGTTCACATACAACGGGTGTAAGACAGATTTACACACGCAAAACACTTAGGGTTAACTTGACGAGCCTAGCATGTACAGACATGGCCTCGGAACACGGAGACCGAAAGGTCGAACACGAGTCGTATGGAAGATACGATCAACATGAGAATGTTCACCGACGATGACTAGTCCGTCTCACGTGATGATCGGACACGGCCTAGTTGACTCGGATCGTGTAACACTTAGATGACTAGAGGGATGTCACATCTGAGTGGGAGTTCATTCAATAATTTGATTAAGATGAACTTAATTATCATGAACTTAGTCTAAAGCTTTTTACAAAATATGTCTTGTAGATCAAATGGCCAACGCTCATGTCAACATGAACTTCAACGTTCCTAGAGAAAACCAAGCTGAAAGATGATGGCAGCAACTATACGGACTGGGTCCGAACCCGAGGATCATCCTCATAGCTGCCAAGAAGGCATATGTCCTAGAAGCACCGTTAGGTGACCCACCTGCTCTCCCAAAGACTGCAAGACGATTTGAACGCTTGGCGTGCACGCATCGATGATTACTCCCTCGCTCAAGGCGGCATGCTTTACAGCTTAGAACCGGGCTCCAAAAGGGTTTTGAGCAACACGGAGCATATGAGATGTTCCAAGAGCTGAAACTAGTTTTCCAAGCTCATGCCCGGATCGAGAGATATGAAGTCTCCGACAAGTTCTATAGTTGTAAGATGGAGGAAAACTGTTCACAAGGAGCACATACTCAAAATGTCAGGTTGCACAAGTACCGTCCCAAATGGAGATTAACCTCCTGACGAGGCGGTCATTGACAGAATCCTTCATCGCCCCACCAAGCTACAAGAGCTTTGTGATGAACTACAACATGTGGGATGGTAAAGACCATTCTGAAGTGTTCTCTATGCTGAAGTCAGCAGAGGTTGAAATCAAGAAAGAACATCAAGTGTTGATGGTCAATAAGACCACTAAGTTCAAGAAGGGCAAGGGCAAGAAGAACTTCAAGAAGGACGGCAAGGAGGTTGCCGCGCCCGTAAGCAAGTTGCCGGAAGAAGTCAAAGAATGGACCCAAACCCGAGACCGAGTGCTTTTATTGCAAGGGAGGGTCATCGAAGCGGAACTGCCCCAAATACTTAGCGGACAAGAAGGCCGCAACACCAAAGGTATATTTGATATACATGTAATTGATGTGTACCTTACCAGACTCGTAGTAACTCCCGGTATTTGATACCGTGCCGTTGCTCATATTTGTAACTCACAGCAGGAGCTGCGGAATAAGCGAGATCTGGCGAAGGACGAGGTGACGGCGCGCCGGGAATGGTTCCAGAGTCGATGTGATCGCCGTCGGCACGCTACCTCTTCATTTACCTACGGATTAGTCATGAACCTTAATAATTGTTATTTGGTGCCAAGTTTGAGCATGAATATTGTATCCGGATCTCGCTTAATGCGAGATGGCTACTCATTTAAATCCGAGAATAATGGTTGTTCTATTTATATGAGAGATATGTTTTATGGTCATGCTCGATGGTCAATGGTTTATTCCTAATGAATCTTGCGTAGTATTACACATGTTCATAGCGTGAATACCAAAAGATGTAAAGTTGATAACGATAGTCCCACATACTTGTGGTAATCGCTGCCTTGGTCACATTGGTGTCAAGCGCATCAAGAAGCTCCATGCTGATGGACTTTGGAGTCTTTAGATTATGAATCATTTGACACATGCGAACCATGCCTCATGGGCAAGATGACCAAGACTCCGTTCTCCGGAACAATGGAGCGAGCAACCAACTTGTTGGAAATCATACATACCGATGTGTGCGGTCCAATGAGCGTTGAGGCTCGCGGAGGATATCGTTATGTTCTCACTCTCACAGATGACTTGAGTAGATATGGGTATGTCTACTTGATGAAACACAAGTCCGAGACCTTTGAAAAGTTCAAGGAATTTCAGAATGAAGTAGAGAATCAACGTGACCGAAAGATAAAATTCTTACGATCGGATCATGGAGGAGAATATTTAAGTCACGAATTTGGTACACACTTAAGAAAATGTGGAATCGTTTCACAACTCACGCCGCCTGGAACACCTCAGCAGAACGGTGTGTCCGAACGTCATAATCGCACTCTATTGGATATGGTGCGGTCTATGATGTCTCTTACCGATTTACCGCTATCATTTTGGGAATACGCCTAGAGACAGCTACATTCACTTTAAATAGGGCACCGCCTAAACCGCTGAGACGACACCGTATGAATTATGGTTTGGGAAGAAACCTAAGCTCGTCGTTTCTAAAAGTTTGGGGATGCGATGCTTATGTCAAGAAACTTCAACCTGAAAAGCTCGAACCCAAGTCGGAAAATGCGTCTTCATAGGATACCCTAAGGAAACCATAGGGTATACCTTCTACTTAAGATCCGAGGGCAAGATCTTTGTTGCCAAGAACGGATCCTTTCGGAAAAGAGTTTCTCTCGAAAGAAGTAAGTGGGAGGAAAGTAGAACTCGATGAAGTACTACCTCTTGAACAGATAGTAGTGCAGCTCAGAAAATGTTCTGTGATGCCTACACCAACTCAAGAGGAAAATAATGATCAAGGTACTTCGGATCAAGTTGCTACTTGAACCTCGAGGTCCACGAGGACACGTTCCGCACTGCAGTGGTACGGCAACCCTGTCCCGGAAATCATGTTGTTAGACAACGTGAACCTTCAAACTATGAAGAAGCGATGGCGGCCCAGATTCCAACAAATGGCTAGAAGCCATGAAACCGAGATAGAATCCATGTATGAAAACAAAGTATGGACTTTGACCGACTTGTTCGATGATCGGCGAGCGATAGAAAACAAATGGATCTTTAAGAAGAAGATGGACGCGGATGGTAATGTCACCATCTATAAAGCTCGACTTGTCGCTAAGGGTTATCGGCAAGTTCAAGGGATTGACTATGATGAGACTTTCTCTCCGTAGCGAAGCTTAAGTCCGTCTCAATCATGTTAGCAATTGCCGCATACTATGATTATGAGATATGGCAGATGGACGCCAAAACAGCGTTCCTTAACGATTATCTTAAGGAAGAGCTGTATATGATGCAGCCGGAAGGTTTTGTCGATCCTAAGAATGTCGACAAAGTATGCAAGCTCCAGCGATCCATTTATGGGCTGGTGCAAGCATCTCGAGTTGGAACATTCGCTTTGATGAGATGATCAAAGCGTTTTAGTTTATGCAGACTTATGGAGAAGCCTGCATTTACAAGAAAGTGAGTGGGAGCTCAGAGCATTTCTCATATTATATGTAGATGACATACTTTTGATGGGAAATGATATAGAATTCTTGGACAGCATTAAGGCCTACTTGAATAAGTGTTTTCAATGAAGGACCTTGGAGAAGCTGCTTATATATTAGGCATCAAGATCTATAGAGATAGATCGAGACGCCTCATAGGTCTTTCACAAAGCACATACCTTGATAAGATTTTGAAGAAGTTCAAAATGGATCAGTCCAAGAAGGGTTCTTGCTCAGATTGCAAGGTGTGAGATTGAGCTCAGCTCAATGCCCCACCACGCAAAAGATAAAGAAGAGATGAGTGTCATCCCTATGCTTCAGCCATAGGATCTATTATGTATGCCATGCTGTGTACTGACTGATGTAAACCTTGCCGTAAGTTTGGTAGGAAGGTACCAAAGTAATCCCGCAAGGAACACTGGACAGCGGTCAAGAATATCCTGAAGTACCTGAAAAGGACAAAGGACATGTTTCGTTTATGGAGGTGACGAAGAGCTTGTCAGAAGGGTTACGCCGACGCTTAGCTTCGACACAGATCCGATGACTCTAAGTCACAAACCGGATACGTGTATATGTTGAATGGTGGAGCAAGAAGCTGGTGCAGCTGCAAGCAGAAGCGCCGTGGCGGGATCTACATGTGAAGCGGAGTACATGGCAGCCTCGGAGGCAGCGATGAAGCAATTTGGGTGAAGGAGTTCATCACCGACCTAGGAGTCATACCCAATGCGTCGGGGCCGATCAAACTCTTCCGTGACAACACCGAGCTATTGCACTTGCCAAGGAGCCAGGTTTCACAAGAAGACCAGCACATCAAGCGCCGCTCAACTCCATCCGTGAAAATGTTCAGGATGGAGACATAGAAATTTGTAAAGTGCATACGGATCTGAATGTCGCAGATCCGCTGACCAAACCTCTTCAGCGGGCAAAACATGATCAACACCGTAACTCTATGGGTGTTCGATTCATCACAATGTAACTAGATTATTGACTCTAGTGCAAGTGGGAGACTGTTGGAAATATGCCCTAGAGGCAATAATAAAATCATTATTATTATATTTCCTTGTTCATGATAATTGTCTTTATTCATGCTATAACTGTATTATCCGGAAATCGTAATACACGTGTGAATACATAGACTACAATACGTCCCTAGTAAGCCTCTAGTAGACTAGCTCGTTGGTCAACAGATAGTCATGGTTTCCGACTATGGACATCGATGTCATTGATAACGGGATCACGCCATTAGGAGAATGACGTGATGGACAAGACCCAATCCTAAGCATAGCACAAAGATCGTAGTTCGTTTTGCTAGAGCTTTTCCAATGTCAAGTATCTCTTCCTTAGACCGTGAGATCGTGTAACTCCCGGACACCGTAGGAATGCTTTGGTGTACCAAACGCCACAACGAATCGGGTGACTATAAAGGTGCATTACACGTATCTCCGAAAGTGTCTCTGGGTTGACACGGATCGAGACAGGATTTGTCACTCCGTATGACGGAGAGGTATCACTGGGCCCACTCGGTAGTGCATCATCATAATGAGCTCAAAGTGATCAAGTGTCCGTCACGGATCATGCATTACGGTATGAGTAAAGTGACTTGCCGATAACGAGACTGAACGAGGTATTGGGATACCGACGATCGAAGTCTCGCAAGTAACATACCGTCTCGACAAAGGGAATAGTATACGGGTTGCTTGAATCCTCCACATCGTGGTTCATCCGATGACATCATCGAGGAGCATGTGGGAGCCAACATGGGTATCCAGATCCCGCTGTTGGTTATTGACCGAGAGCGCCTCGGTCATGTCTCAGATGTCTCCCAACCCGTAGGGTCTACACACTTAAGGTTCGGTAACGCTAGGGTTATTAGGAAGACTTGTATGTGATTACCGAATGTTGTTCGGAGTCCCGGATGAGATCCCAGACGTCACGAGGAGTTCCGGAATGGTCCGGAGGTAAAGATTTATATATGGGAAGTTGTCAAACGGACACCGGAAAGGTTTCGGGTCATATCGGTATTATGGAGGGGCCACCGGAAAGGTTCCGGAGGACCACCGGGAGGGGCCACCCCTCCCGGGGGCCACTTGGGCTGGAGGCAGCCAGCCCCGGTGGCTGGGCGCAACCTCCCTTGGCCCATGCGCCTAGGGTTGAGGGGGAACCCCAAAGGGGCGCCTTGCTTGGGGGCAAGCCCCCTCCTTCGCCGCCCCCTCTAGATGCATCTAGAGGGGCCGCCCCTCCTCCCTTCCCCTATAAATAGAGGGGTGAGGGACGGCTGCAACACACAATTGAAGGCGCAGCCCTCCCTCCCAACACCTCTCCTCTCAAGGCGCTTGGCGAAGCCTCGCCGAGAATCAGAACTCCTTCATCATCACGCGTCGTGCTGCTGTTGGAGCCATCTTCCTCAACCTCTCCTTCCTCCTTGCTGGATCAAGATGGAGGAGACGTTGCCCGCACTGCACGTGTGTTGAACGCGGAGGTGCTGTCCGCTCAGCGCTTGGTCATCGGTGATCCGAGTACGACTCCATCATCACCATCCCCATGAGAGCTTCCGCACGCGATCTACAAGTGGTATGTAGATGCAAACTCACTCCCTTGACTCGTTGCTTAGATGAACTCATAGATGGATCTTGGTGAAACCGTAGGAAAATTTTTAATTTTCTGCAACGTTCCCCAACACGTCCAACCGGGGGTGCCTGATAATTTGCTGGAGGTGCTCAACGGCGCCTCCATCGAAGAGGAACACCGCACTGTTATGAGTGCGGTGATTCAGAAGGTTCAGCTCGCCAAGAGCGAGCTGACCGAAGCCCGCAGTAGCCTTCTAACAGGCTTTGAGGTAAGAATTTCAATATATGTAAAATGGTACCGCATAGACAGAGCCCTCGATGCTCGGTTCGTGTTCGGAAAGAAAAGCGGACCGAGGATCTTTAGAAAGATAAACGCAGGAGTCATAAAAATATGTCAATATGGGATTGCAGGTTGTGTTCTTGACCTCCGCCAGACCGATCAAGTGGAGGTCAATACTTTGAAGGAAAACCTTGAGCGGTCCGAGAACGAGCTCGGCCATGCCAAGAAGCAGCTCGAGGAAAAGAAGGTGAGTAATACCTTATGAAAATTGTACCTTATGAAAAGGATTTGGTTGCAAGAAAATGACAAGGATAACGTGGGTATTGCAGGGCCACTAACGAGGTGGCGACCTCGAAGGAGGCGGTGGTCGCGGCCGAACGTAATGCGGCATGGAGCGCACCGAGCGAGAGAGAAGCAGGAGGCGGGTGGCGGAGGTACATCAAGAGCTCCAGGATCTCGTAAAAAAACATGAGAGCTTGGAGCGTGACTCGAAGACTCGAGAGTCTGAGCTTGCAATGACTCTTGAGAGTGCCAAAGCCGCTAAGGCCGAAGCCTACAAGGCCCTCCAGGAGGTTGAGGCGGTGAAGAAAATAGCAGCGGTAAGGCATTTTCATGCAAAGTAAGCATGTGAGTGTTAATTACCTGTTGCTTACCGGAATCGGAGCTCTTCAGAGCTGTTCGCAGATCTTCCTCGCAGCGTGTCCCATGCTGCCGATTCTACCGGGCCGAGGAGGGAGCTCGACGGAGAAGGTCTTGGTCTCAAGATGTCGAGGCGGACATCCGTGTGCCCTTAGCAACCAGTGAAGCAGCTGGTCAAGCTCCACAAGGCGGCCGAACAGGCCATGAAGGGCCTCATAGTTCGGATGTGGCCTAAGGAGGCCATGCCTGGGAGCTACTTCGGCCTGGTGCGGCGGCTGATGGATGCGTGCCCGTGGGTAGAAGTCATCAAGTATTCCGCTTGTATTAAGGGTGCCCGTCGGGCCCTTGCCCGCGCAAGAAGGTGCTTTGGGCAAGATGGATGCCTGTAAGCTCGTGGACGGACCCGCCACCAGAGGGCAAGGAGCATCGCACGCCCGAGATGTATTATAAGAGTGTGCTGAAGGGTGCCCGCACTATTGCGGGTGAGTGCTCCAAAGATGTAATATTTGAGTAGACTCGCATTTTGTTATCCTGTGCGCTGAAAACTTAGTTCATATGCGCTAAGCAACGCTTGCTAATTTAAAATATTACCTTCTGTGCGGCCGTTTATCAAATCTGAGAGATGGCAAGTCGTCGGCTTCAGCCCCCATGCCACGAAAGTCTTTGGGGTGTTGGGATAAACTTGAGCGCTCTTGTTCCCATTTTTGGGTCCATCTAGGGAGGCGCTCAACACAGCGAACAAGGCAACCGGACTTATAATGCTTGAACACTCTCACTTAGCCATAGAATTCTATAATTTTAAATTTCGCGAAGCCCCTAGTCTTCGGAAGGCTGAATTTGGGGCGCTATCCACGCCTTGGCCGGACAAGTATCCGCTCCTCGCCTAAGCGGCATAAGTCTTTAGGACTCACAAAAACCTCTCGAACAGCGACCGGCTCTCGCCTCATCATGACGGTCAGTTTTAGCTTTTCCATCGAGGCGTTAACCCAGCTCAAGCTGGGCGGAATCGCAGATGGTTCTCCCAGTGCTACCTTAGCCGATATAACGAACGTAAGGTACCAAAACATGGGAGCCGGGCAAACCCAACTATTGACCCAAGACATGATTCGGAGCCGATGCATATAGTGCTATAAGTTCGGGGTGCCGCACTTGTGAAAGTGTTCGGACTTATCATACCATAATGCGGGAAACATAAGCCCCTGGTGTATATTAGCTGTACCAAAGTGTACGGATGCAACATGCCGTGAATGAACATATGTATGAAAAAGAAATGCAATTATAAGCAAAAAGGTGCTGCATTGTTTTATTCAATAAGTGTTGCTACGAATGCAGAACGATACAAATAGTGCGATAAGCAAGGTATGGGACTGTTAAACATGTCCCCCTCCAGGGGTAGGCTGCAGATTGGTGTATGGAAATGCTCGTAATAGAGACCACCTGTATATTCTTTGTAGCCTTTATCCTTCCCTGGCTGTTGCATCGTGAGTTCGGCAGGTCTGCTGCCGGACAGGGCCTCTGACAAACGGAGTCCTGTGGGTAAAAAGTAAAAGGTAAAAAGAAAAGAAAAAGGAACGACACACTTGAGAGCCCCTGGTGTGGTTGAGCCATGATCGGGTTTATCGTGGTCGTGCCCTCTCCCCATGCCCATGGTATATTCAGAGCGTAATGGTGTACGCGAAGGACCTCCTTTGACGTTCGCGCAGAGCTGGGTGGGGCCGCATCGCTCACGCTGTGCTCGGAACGTGCTGTGGTCTTGTTGTAAGTTACTCGGGCGCTTAGCTGTGTCCGCCGCTTAACGCCGGACTCGAGAATTGCCTTAAGAGGTTGTATTGCATTTCGCCGTGAGAGAGCTGTATGTTCCTCCGTGCGGAGAGAACGTTCGGTGTTTCCGTTGACCGTGATGACTCCTCGAGGGCCCGCATCTTGAGCTTGAGGTATGCGAGTGCGGCACCGCGCTGAACTTTGCAAACGCTGCACGTCCGAGCAAGGCATGATAGTCGCTGCGGAACGGGACTATGTCAAGATTAACTCCTCGCCGGAAGTTATCCGGGATCCGAAGACCACTTCCATGTAATTGAGCCTGCATAATTGGCTTCTACACCTGGTATGACGCCTTTAAAGGTTGTTTTGGTAGGTTTAATCCTTGAGGGTCTATGCCCATTTTGCGCACCGTATCCCGGTAAAGCAGGTTCAAAGCTGCCGCCGTCCATCGGGACTCGGTTAGGTGAAACCCATCGGCGATTGGGTCTAAGACCAGTCTGGCGAATCCGCCGTGGCGGATCTTGGTGGGGTGGTCCTTCGGTCAAAAGTGATCGGGCAGGAGGACCATGGATTGAACTTCGGGCAACTGGCTCCATCGCCAGACATCCTCGAGTGCACGCTTCGCCTCCCTTTTGGGTATGTGCGCTGCGATATCATGTTCACCATCCGCACTGTGGGGGAAACCCTTCATCCTCTATTATTCGGCGGTTGGGTCTCGCCTCGCCATCCCTATGCAGCCCCTTGTCATTGTTTTCGCAATTAACTTGCCTGCTCGTTGAATACCCAACAGTCCCTCGCTGGTGTGGTTAGCTGGCTTTTCGGGGTGCCGTATCCGCACAAGCGGTCGAGTATTCGGTCCAAATTGACGGACCCGAGTAGTTCTTTTGAATGGCTTTTTCCGCTGACCGGGTTTAGAGCCTCTGAATCCGGCATTGATTGCCGTATCCTCAATATTGTCGCCGTTAATAAGGCGTTTGTTTTTGTTACGACGCGGCTTGCCATTTCAGTCCTTGAAGTCTGGACTGCCAGAATTTTTGCTGAGGTTGTTGCTGCGTGCTAGCCAACTGTCCTCACCCACGCAGAAGCGGGTCATGAGTGATGTGAGGGCTGCCATGGATTTTGGCTTTTCCTGTCCTAGGTGCGGGCAAGCCACTCGTCGTGGATGTTATGCTTGAAGGTCGCGAGGGCCTCCGTGATCCGGACAATCGACGATTTGGTTTTTCTTGGTTAAGAACCATGTCCAGAATTGTCCGCCGATTCGTCTGGCTGCTGAATTATGTGGCTTAGGTCATCGGCGTCGGTGGTCGCACATAAGTGCCCCGAAGTTATCGAGGAATGCGGCTTCAGTGTCCTCCCAGCTCCCAATTGACTCTGGCGGCAAGCTGTTGAGCCAATGCCGGCTGGTCCTTTAAGCTTGAGGGGGAGGTATTTGATGGCGTGAAGATCGCCACCGCGGGCCATGTGGATGTGAAGGAGATAGTCTTCGATCCAAACCGCGGGTCTGTTGTGCCATCATCGGATTCAATATTGACGGGTTTAAACCCTTCGGGATTTGATGATCCATTACCGTCTGTGAAGCATAGTGGGTGTGCGGCGCCCAGATCGGGCGATATCACGACGGATCTCAAAAGAGCATTGTTCTGTTTTGTTCGCCCGACCGACTTATCGCGGTCCGGCGGACGGTTGTCGCCACGCATCGTGGGGGCGGCATGCGATCCATAGATCGATCTTGATTGTCTTGCCTTGTCCTCCAATATATCCCGCAGGTCCAGAGCGTTCCCGTGGCCCCTGTGCTTTTGAGCGATGCCGGGTACGGTTCTAGTGAAGGGCCTAGAGGCCTCTTCGTCGCGACCACGGGTGGTCGGTCAGCCCGATTGTCTCCCCGGTGATGCGGGTTCGTAAGCCTCCTCCTCTAATCGGGGAGCAGCTTATGCTTAGGGTAGCTTTTGAGGGCGCTCGAGCTCATGCTCTTCGCCGCGAGGACTTCACCATCCGTCGGCCAGCGATCCCGATCAGCTCTAAGCTGTTGTCGCTTTTTCTTGAGGCTGTTCGCCGTGGCTATAAGCCCGCGCCTAAAACGCTCTTGTTCGACGGGATCCTCGTGCACGCACGAATTCATCGTCGTCGAGGCTTGCTTCGCCTCGGGAGGGAGGCATATAATCCTCTACCTCTTCTTCGCCGCTCTCTCGTGCAGACTTGCTTCTCTCCTCCTCTGCGCTGAGTCCCGCCGAGGGGTTTTCTTCAGCACCGTCCGGGTGTTATTATCTCCGTGTCGGAATCACCGTTTTTGCTGTGGCGGATTTAGAGCGGCGCCACCGACGCCGGGCGCTCGGTTGCTTCTTGGAGGGTCATCCTCGGTTGTTCCATCGTCGTTCCCATCTTTTGGGATGTCCACCATGTATATGTCGATGACGAGGTGGCCTTCGAGGCCCGTAGGCGCTGGGTCTTGGTCGCCTCCGCATCGCCATCCATACCGCCCATGTCTTGAGTCAATTCTAGCATGTCGGTTAAATCAACGACAGTGGCTACAAAGTGGGTGGTGGGTGGGCGTTGAATTTCTTCGTCGTCCGCATCCCAACCTTCTCGACCGTAATCCGCCAGGCTCTCCGGATAAAGAGAGAGACTTTAGTGAATTCAGGATGTCGCCAAAGGGCGAAGTGCTGAAAGATGTCCGCGCAGTGAACTCCATGACGGGCGCCCAATCGGATTCGATTGGCAAGGGCGCGGAGGGTTCGGAGTCCGAGAGGAGTCCGCACCACAGAGTCAAGGTCTTCGCAGCGACAGGATGGAGTTCGCTCGATCGCCAGAGATTAAAGCCCCGAGGCGGTGTCCAACCACTCGTCCTCCATCGAGAATCCGCCCGGATTAAGGGTCGGAGCGGATTCTCGTGCGGCCTCTGTGGCAATCGCTCGCTGCAGAGCTAGATCATGCCCATCGAGACAAGGCGACGCTTGGCTGCGGCTCAAATCCATCAAGATCAAGTCTTCGCGGATATCCGCCGTAGTTTAAATCTTCCAAATCGACCGACGGCCAGGGCGAAGCTTTCGATCTGCTCCAGATGGCTGCGAATTGGCCCATAGTGCAAAGCCGCCGAACTCAAGATCTGTCCGGGAGAAAAGTCTCACCGGACGCGTCGTTGTTGATGATCGAAGGAGCCATCGGGCCTGTTGGTGACGCGACGTAGGGACTCTCAATGAAAGCACCAATGTCGGTGTCAAACCGCGGATCTCGGTAGGGGGTCCCGAATCGTGCGCCTAGGCGGATGGTAACAGGAGACAAGGGACACGATGTTTTACCTGTGTTCGGGCCCTCTTGATGGAGGTAAAACCCACGCCCCGCTTGATTAATATTGATGATGTGTGTTACAAGAGTGGATCTACCACGAGATCAAAGAGGCTAAACCCTAGAAGCTAGCCTATGGTATGATTGTTGTTCGCCCTATGGACTAAAGCCATCCGGTTTATATAGACACCGGAGAGGGCTAGGGTTACACAGAGTCGGTTACAATGGTAGGAGATCTACATGTCCAGACGCCAAGCTTGCCTTCCACGCCAAGGAAAGTCCCATCCGACACGGGACGAAGTCTTCAATCTTGTATCTTCATAGTCTTGGAGTCCGGCCGATGATGATAGTTCGGCTATCCGGACACCCCCTAGTCCGGAACTCCCTCAACGACCATTAAGCTAAAACCCTAGATCACTACTCTCTTCTCATTTCTGACTCCTCTCCATTTTCTACTCTTTAGGACGGCGGATGCAAAGGAACAACTTTGCACAACCGGATGAAGATACACCTTTTGGACGACACTTGAAGGAAGTTACTAGATACCTGAACATCGGAATACCAAGCTTCACCGGGACTTACAACGCCACTTTACCAGAAGAGGAGCGCTGGATGATTCAAGTTCAAGTTCCAGGAAGGACGTTCACGCCAGTTACTAAGCCCATAGAGTTTTCCTTTGATGCACCCACCTGGAGTCTAGGCAAGAGCATGGCAGCCCACATCAGCATGGGATGCATTGAAGAAGTTTACCACAAGGATCTCAAGGATACTATTTACCAGGTTTGTGGGCGCCGAGATGAGCAATGGGAGATGATCAGCACCGGGAAGGATAGATCTATTGCAACTTTCATCCAGGAGTTAAACCAGCACATTCGTCGCCAGGAGAACCAGATGTGCGCAGGCATGATAGATCTGAAGAAGGTATTGACCAGGATCACGGAGTTGGAGGAAGAACTCAAGTCTACACACGATGGATACGAGGAGGAAATGATGATACTCGTGGAGAAGAATGACGACCTCACAAGGAAGCTAGGAGTATTCATGGGAGACCCCGCGCCAGGAGAAGTCGATGATTCCACTTGCCCGGAGAACTACATCATCATCGACGACACCGACTCAGACCCTGACGATAGCGATGATGACTTTGTTGATGAAGCTGGAGCAGATATTATGGAGTCTTCCATCGATCAATTTTTCTAGTTGACCACCATATCAGTAGTAGTATTCCCCCATGTATATAGTATAGTTCGAGCACTTTTGTAATGATAGTTAGACCGATTTATGCCCTTGTTTGAATTGATTGAAGTGATATGATTGTGTTTGTCTCATGTACATATGGGTAGTGTTTTCCCCCTAGACCTCATTCTATTCTGTTTCCTCAGCTTTTCTAAACCCAGCAGATGCCTCCGAGACGCGACAATGGATTTGCTTTCCCGCCGGAGCTCACTCAGTTGATCCAGCAGCAGAATGCTTTGATGCAGATACTAGTCCAGAATCAGAATCAGGGGAACAACAACAACAACAACCCACCACCACCACCACCTGTTGATCACTTAGGCTGTTTTCTAAGGCTGAATCCGCCGGTGTTCTCCAGTAGCACCGAGCCGATAGTTGCAGATGATTGGCTCCACAAGATTGGAAGGGAGCTGACCACTGCAGGATGCACAGATGCGGAGAGAGAGTGCGTTTTGCCACACATCAGCTTGATGGACCCGCAGCATCATGGTGGGAGAATTTCACAGCCACTTACCCCATCGACACTGTTACATGGGACTAGTTTCAGCAGGCTTTTCACACTGCCCATGTATCAACAGGAGCTATGGCCATGAAGAAGCGCGAGTTTCGCAACTTACGCTAAGGAGGACGCACCGTTGGCCAGTATGTGGACGACTTTAGTAAGCTAGCACGTTATGCCCCAGATGATGTTGCTACGGATGCCGCTAAACATGAGAAGTTTCTGGAAGGACTGAATGATGAGATGAGCATGCAGTTGATGGTGGCAACCTTCAATAACTACCAGGAGTTGGTAGATAGAGCTCTCATGATTGAAGGCAAGAAGCAGCAAATTGACAACCGCAAGAGGAAGTATGGACAAGGGAAGTATAATTCTGGAGCTCAGCAGAGACCCTGCTTTACCCTGAACTCGGGAGGACCCCTTCAACATAACCATGGAGGTCACAATCACAATAGAGGGATTTCGCACAACTATAGTGGCCCAAGGAATGGTAATGGTAATGGAGGAAGCAACGGCCAGAACCGTTCCAACCCAGCAACGCCCGCCAAGAAGGATCTAAGTCACATTACTTGTTTCAAGTGCGGGAAGAATGGACATTATGCCACGGAGTGTTCTGAAGCAAAGAATGGGAATGGCAATGGAAGCTCTGGGAAGAAGCCCAACCCTTTCAACAGGGGACAAGTGAACCACGTTAGCGTGGAGGAGGTTGAAGCGCAACCCGATGCAGTAACAGGTAAGTTTATGGTTACGTCATTTACTGCAGTCGTTCTTTTTGATACCGGTGCATCGCATTCATACATATCAAGGGGATTTGTCGATAAGTTTAAACTGCCAACCCAAGCCCTTAGGTCACCCATGTTAGTAACCTCACCAGGAGCAGAGTACATGGCTAGCCTATGGTGTAAGCGGTTACCATTAAGGATTGGTAATTACCTGTTTCCCTCAGACCTAATAGTATTGGAGTCACAAGGACTGGATGTGATATTAGGCATGGATTGGTTATCGAAGTATTGAGGGAACATTGACTGCGCCAGTAAGTCGATTTTGCTTACCACCTCAGAAGGAAGAAGGATTAAGTATATATCCCGGCTTGTGCCGAATAGGACTCAAGTGAATTCCTTATCAGGAGTTGTACAGGAGGAAGTACCAGTGGTGAAGGATTTCCCGGATGTATTTCCAGAAGAGTTGCCAGGCATGCCAACGGATAGAGACATTGAGTTTTTTATTGAGCTTTTGCCAGGCACAGGGCCAATATCTAAGAGACTGTACAGGATGCCCGCTAAGGATTTAGAGGAAATTAAGAAGCAGATTAAGGAGTTACTGGATAAAGGCTATATTCGCCCAAGCTCGTCACCTTGGGGATCACCAGTGCTTCTAGTGGAGAAGAAGGATGTATCATTGAGGATGGCTGTTGATTATCGAGGGTTGAATGAGGTGACGATCAAAAACAAGTACCCACTGCCGATGATCAATGTTTTGTTTGACCAGCTACAAGGAGCTAAGGTGTTTTCCAAGATCGATCTGCGATCAGGGTACCACCAGCTGAAGATTCGAGAGTAGGATATACTAAGACAGCTTTTACCACAAGGTACGGGCTATATGAGTATACCGTTATGTCATTTGGTCTGACTAACGCACCTGCCTATTTTATGAACATGATGAACAAGGTGTTTATGGAGTTTTTGGATAAGTTCGTCTTGGTGTTCATTGATGATATTCTAGTCTACTCGAAGAATGAAGAGGAGCATAAAGAGCATTTGCGTCTGGTACTTGGTAAGCTCAGAGAACACCAGTTATATGCCAAGTTCAGCAAGTGTGAGTTTTGGTTGAAGGAAGTTGGATTCCTTGGACATGTTATATCCGGAGAAGGAATAGCAGTAGACCCTACCAAGGTTGTCACTGTGACAAATTGGGAAGCACCCACGTCAGTTGGAGGTTTATTGAGAATTTCTCGAAGATTGCAAAGCCCATGACGGAGTTGTTAAAGAAGGACACCAAGTTCAAATGGACTGAGGAATGTGAGGCCAATTTTCAAGAGTTGAAGAAACATTTGGTTACAGCTCCAGTGTTGATTCTGCCAGATCAACGCAGGGATTATCAAGTGTATTGCGACGCTTCTCATCGAGGACTTGGAGCAGTACTTATGCAGGAGGAAGGGTTGTTTCATATGCCTCACGACAGCTTAAACCCCATGAGTTGAATTATGCTACCCATGATTTGGAGTTAGCAGCCGTAGTGCATGCGTTGAAGACATGGAGACATTTTCTCATAGGAAACCATTGTGAGGTGTACACGGATCACAAGAGTTTGAAGTATATCTTCACACAGAAGGAGTTGAATCTCAGTCAGAGGAGATGGTTAGAGCTCATTAAGGATTATGATATGAAGTTGCATTATCATCCCGGAAAGGCTAACGTAGTGGCCGATGCGTTGAGCCGCAAGAGTCATGTCAATACACTCAAGACCGGAGAGTTACCCAAGGAGTTAGCAGAGGATCTTCGTGAACTATGTTTGGAAATAGTTCCGGGAGGTTATGTAGCAGCATTGGAGATTCAGTCTACTTTGATGGATAAGATCAGGGAAGCTCAGAAGACGGACAAGGAGATTGCCGAGATAAAAGAGAGGATGAGCAAAGGAAAATCTAAGGGATTTCGTGAGGATGAGCACGATACCCTATGGTTTGAGGACCGCATTTATGTGCCCAATGATCCGGAGATCAGGAAGTTGATTTTGCAAGAGGCTCATGATTCGCCGTATTTGATTCACCCTGGAAATACCAAGTTGTATCTGGATTTGAAGGATAGCTTCTGGTGGACCGGAATGAAGAAGGATATTGCGGAGTATGTAGCAGTTTGTGATGTATGTCAGAGAGTGAAGGAAGAACATCATAAGCCAGCTGGATTGTTACAGCCATTGCCGATACCCGAATGGAAGTGGGTTAAACTAGGCATGGACTTTATCACAAGATGGCCCAGGACTCGTTCAGGCTATGACTCGATATGGGTTGTAGTCGATCGGCTGACGAAGGTAGCTCATTTCATCCCCGTGAAGACCACTTACACCAGTGCTAAGTTGGCAAAGATATACATGACCAGGATCGTATGTCTACATGGAGTTTCGAGGACCATTGTATCAGATAGAGGGACCCAGTTTACCTCAAAGTTTTGGAATCAGTTGCATGAGACTTTGGGAACCAGGCTAGAGTTCAGTACAGCCTTTCACCCGCAGACAGATGGACAAACTGAGAGAGTCAATCAGATTCTGGAGGACATGTTGAGAGCTTGTGTGCTAGACTATGGATCTAGTTGGGACGACACCTTGCCTTACGCAGATTTCTCTTACAACAACAGCTATCAAGCCAGTTTGAAGATGGCCCCTTTCGAAGCATTGTACGGAAGGAGGTGCAGGACACCGTTGTTGTGGGATGAAGTTGGAGACCGTCAGTTGTTTGGACCAGATTTGATTAAAGAGTCTGAAGAGAAGGTTAAGCTGATACGTGAGAGACTCAAGGTAGCCCAGTCCAGGCAGAAGAGCTATGCGGATTCTAAACGCAAGGAGACAGTTTACCAAGTCGGAGACAGAGTGTATCTTCGTGTTTCACCTCTTCGAGGAGTTAAATGTTTTGGAGTTAAGGAAAAATTAGCCCCGAGATTTGTAGGACCATACAAGGTTTTGGAACGTATGGGAGAAGTTGCTTACAAGTTGGAATTGCCAGAAGGATTGTCAGGAGTTCACGATGTGTTCCACGTTTCTCAGTTGAAGAAGTGCCATGCAGAGATGGCTGATATTCCTCTGAGAGATACAGTGCCACTGGAAGCGATTCAGTTGGATACCGATTTGACCTACGAGGAGAAACCAGTCAAGATTCTTGAGTTTGCCAGCCGAGTCACACGCAGTAAGGTTATCAAGTTCTGCAAAGTTCAGTGGAGCCACCATACCGAGGATGAAGCCACCTGGGAACGAGAGGAAGACCTACGAAAGGATCACCCTCACCTATTTTCTAGCCAACCCGAATCTCGAGGGCGAGATTCATCTTAAGGGGGGTAGGTTTGTAACATCTTAAATTTCCAATTTGGAATGTTATGCATTAGATCATCATTTCATATATCATATTTTATTGCATTTTTGGCTCGATCCTAGAAATTCTACGCAACTCAAGGACCCATGGAGAGAGTTGGGGATTTCGTTATTTTCATATTTGAGTTTTCTCAAATTTTGAAAAGAGGATCATTTGATTTTAATTATTTTCTCTTCGAATATTTCTTTTATGAAAATAAAATAGAGGGGATAAAATGACTTCCCCAAAATAAAGAAATATTGGAGATTTAATATTAAAATAAAATAAGAGTTTATTCAGAGTTTTTATCGCTATTTTATTTGAATTAGGAAAAATATGCGTTTTTCAAAATTGCATTAGAGGCCCAAATAAATGTTCACCTTGTCCGGTAGATTTTTAGAGGACGGGGAGAATTTATTTCAGGATATTTGGAGTCTGTTTAGTATTTCTTTTCTTTGTTTTTCTGCGCGGAATTATTTTAAAAAAAGTCAACCGACTTAGTCGGGCCGTGCCCGACTAGGACTCTGACCCGGCCGGCCTTATAATCCGCCGAGGCCCGCCAGCCCCTTGAACCCTAGCGCCACCGCCCCCACCCTTATCCGCCTCGCCGCCGCCGCCGCCGTCTGCCGCCGCCGCCCGCCACCGCCCATTGAGCCCGCCGCCAGCTTCGCCGCACAGAGTCGCCGTCGCCGCCACTAACCCCGCCGCCGACGAGGTAGCCGCCCCCGCCGCTGCCGGTTTTCGCCGGAAAACTGATCGTTTTTTTTTCGAAACCCTAGATCTAGATCGGTTCGGTTATTTTTTCGGTTTAGTTACTTAGCAAACGCCCGTTTGTATGTTCGTTTTAACGAATGGTTTACACCCTTTTACCGCAGACAGCGAACGTTCGTTCATTAGCCTGTTCATCAGTTTTTCTTTTTCCAGGGTTTTTCCGTGATTATTTTTTATCGCGATTTCTGACCCGATTTTCGTTCTAGTATAACTTTTCGCTCGTTTATCGGAATCGGGCGATTCAAGCGCCTAGATCTTCGTCTCGAAGCCCTATTTCTGTTTAACCAACTTGAACAAGATTTTGCTACTGTAAAATTTGACTTTAGCCCAGATTAGTAATCGAATCTTGTTTCTTTTGCAGTTTGAGTTTCGTTGCTTCGTTTGGTTTGATTCTTTTTGCAAACCGGAGTTCTTAAGTTTAACTTTCTGGTTAGATCTTTTATTTGAGTTTTACCCGTGCTTCTAGTTGAGTGCTTACTGTATGCTTGTTTGTTTGTGATAGAGTACCTGGAGTGCGAAGCGTGCTACTACGAGTCTCTAGGTTTCACGGATCATCAGCAAGGCAAGTAACACTTTGATCATACCCCTTTACTACCCAGTTTTATTGCATTAGATCAATCCTCAAACAATTGCATGGTTAGGATTTGATTAACTTGTGGGTTTTGGGAAGTAGTTGAGGTAGTACCTATTCACCTGTTTATTTTCAAATCTATGGGAGTTACTTCTACGTTATGCTTATATTGCTATACTATGCTCGTAGACGTGGATTGGGTTTGAGTGTATTCATGACAGATGTGAGGTTCTTAATTAATGGTTCAACTTAAGGTGGCAACTTAAATACACATCTGGGTGGATTGCTTGTGGGCACATGGACAGTCCGGTGTTATCCTAGGATATCCCGGAGGACCCGTGTGATCATCCTACGGCCCGCCACCCAGGCTCAAAGGGATCATAAGATTATTCATGCTAGAAACCTCCGTGTGCAGCCACAAGCTATTATGGGCTCTAGCATAGTTGAGTAAGTTGCGTGAAGCTCTTGAAGAGGTAGACTAGCAGATGTAGTGGGTTGTAGGTGGTACTGTCTACCCAGAGTAGAGAGTTAATGCTTCAGAAAGACTGTGTCTCGAATCTCCGACCATGGATGTATTCGAGTCTTGTGGGGAAAAGTGCGCAAACCTCTGCAGAGTGTACAAACTAATCATGGTTAGCCGTGTCCCGATTATGGACATCTTGAATATCTGGTTCTTGGATTATCATGTTGATCTCATCACTCTTAATATAACTTGATTGGGTTTTAATGATGATGCTTAATTGGGATTGAGTTGGAGGAACCTTCTCAATGTTTAACAACCACCGTGATAGTTAAATAAAATTTATTCCTTTGCTGTAGGGAAAAATTGGCTTTATGCAAAACTGTAACCTAGAGCTTACCACCAGCCAAATATGCATGTAGTGATAGCTATTCTTCTGTTCATTACTCTTGTGTTACCTTGCCAGCATATTCCATGTGCTGACCCGTTTCGGGCTGCAACGTTCATGTTGCAGACTTTTCAGACGACGAGTAAGGTGCCTTAGGTCGTGGTCTTTAACTCAATGATGCCGTTGGAGTTGATGGACTCACTTTATCTTCCAAGCCGTCCGCTATTATCATTTTTAGATGGCCTTAAGCCATATTTATTGTAATAAGTTCTCTTTTGAGACATTCGATGTAATAAGTGTGTGATTGCTACTCTGTTATAAATCCTCAAGTACTGTGCGTGTCAGCATTACCGGTCCAGGGATGACACTGATGCACAGAGATAAGACTGTTTGAGGCCTGGTCGCTACACCCAAGCTTAGGCTCTTGCCACTCCTTGTTCCATAATCCATCAAGTCTTTACCCAAAACTTGAAAACTTCACAACACAAAACTTAACAGAAAATCTCGTGAGCTCCGTTAGCGAAAGAAAGCAAAACACAACTTCAAGGTACTGTAATGAACTCATTCTTTATTTATATTGGTGTTAAACTTACTGTATTCCAACTTCTCTATGGTTTATAAACTATTTTACTAGCCATAGATTCATCAAAATAAGCAAACAACACATGAAAAACAGAATCTGTCAAAAACAGAACAATCTGTAGTAATCTGTAACTAACGCAAACTTCTGGAACTCAGAAAAAATCTACCAAAATAGGAAGACCTATACAATTTGTTTATTGATCAGAAGCAATTGGAATCAGTATTTTATCATGTTCTGGTGATTTTGAACAATTGTTTTCGTGAACAGAACGTTTCTGGAATTTTCAGCAAGATCAAATAACTATCATCCAAGAAGATTATATAGGTTTAACTTGGCAAAAACACTAATTAAAACTTAAAAACAAATCTAACCAGAGGCTAGATCAGATATTTATTCCTAAACAGAAGCAAAAAGAAAAAAACTAAAATAAAATTGGGTTGCCTCCCAATAATCGCTATCGTTTAACGCCCTTAGCTAGGCATTGAGATTTCGATGATGCTCACATAAAAGATAGTAATTGAAACACAAAGAGAGCATCATAAAACATGGGAAAATCACATCTAAGTCTAACATACTTCCTGTGCATAGGCATATTATAGGCAAACAAATTATCAAGACAAGCAAATACTAGCATATGCAAGGAAGAAGTGAGAAACAATAGCAATCTCAACATAACGAGAGGTAATTTAGTAACATGAAAATTTATACAACCATATTTTCCTCTTTCATAATAATTACATGTAGGATCATAATCAAATTGAAGAATATAGCTATCACATAACATATTCTCTATATGATCCACATGCATGCAAAGTTGACACTCTTCCAAGATAGTGGGATTAACATTAACCAAAGTCATGACCTCTCCAAACCCACTTTTATCAAAAACTTCATAAGATTGATCAAAATCCAAATATGTGGGATCTAAAGTTGACACTCTTCCAAACCCACTTTCAATACTATTGCAAACATTATTATCAATCTCATATTCATCATGGGGCTTAAATAAATTTTCAAGATCATAAGAAGAATCACCCCAATCGTGATCATTGCAACAAATAGTAGTCATAGAAAAACTAGCATCCCCAAGCTTGAGGTTTTGCATATCATTAACACAATTGACATTAAGAGAATTTATAATAACATCATTGCAATCATGCTTTTCATCAAAGGAACTATCAAGTATGGGTGCAATAGCAACGATCTCACGTTTAACATAAGGAACTATAGCAAATTCATCTTCATAAATATTGGCATCATGGCCACAAGAATAGCAAGCATCATGTTCATCGAGGGATATTTCAATCAAATCATCGGAATCATCATTATCTATAGATTCATGCATATAATTATTTTCTTCCAAAGCAACGGTCATTCTCTAAATAAATTCTTTGACATAGACATTATGAGCATAGTTTTCATAGCAATATTTAAGTATTTCAAAATTTTCAGATTCGAAGAGAGTAATATCATACTTTTCAATCAAAGAAGCAACTTCATAAGCACCCTTAAAAGCAACAAATTCTTCAATTTTCTCGATATCATAGTAACTATAAACACCCTTTGCATAAGAAGATAATATTTCATTTTCATTAAAATCACAAAGGTAGTGAAGGTGTTTTTTAGGGTTCTTAGAGCAACAAGTAAAATCACAAATTTCACAAAGATTCCAAGCATAACACAGCAATCTATTTATTTGATTCCATAAGAGTCGCCCTTTTTCAGACAAACGGTGACGCACAAAATGAGCATGCTCATCTAAAGATTTCCCATCAACTAGGCTAGTTGGGGTTGCAGCACGAGTGCATAAGGATCGAAGATGATCCAAGTAGAACACTTTAAGTGGATCCATATCAATATATTTTTAGCAAGCAAAGATGCAAGCAAATATAAGGCACGTGGAAACACAAACAGAAAGGCATACGGGAAGAAGGCGAATAAAACGACAAGGGTGAAGAGGGGGAGAGGAAAACGAGAGGCAAATGGCAAATAATGTAATGCGAGGGATAAGGGTTTGTGATGGGTACTTGGTATGTTGACTTTTGTATAGACTCCCCGACAACGGCACCAGAAATTCTTCTTGCTACCTCTTGAGCACTGCGTTGGTTTTCCCTTGAAGAGGAAAGGGTGATGTAGCAAAGTAGCGTAAGTATTTCCCTCAGTTTTTGAGAACCAAGGTATCAATCCAGTAGGAGACCACGCACGAGTCCCACACACCTACACAAACAAATAAGAACCTCGCAACCAACACGAAAAAGGGGTTCTCAATCCCTTCACGGTCACTTACGAGAGTGAGATCTGATAGATATGATAAGATAATATTTTAAGTATTTTTATGATAAAGATGCAAAGTAAAATAAAAGGCAATAGAAATAATTAAGTGTTGGGAGATTAATATGATGGAAAATAGACCCGGGGGCCATAGGTTTCACTAGTGGCTGAACGAATTACTATCGAGCAATTGATAGAATTGAGCATAGTTATGAGAATATCTAGGTATGATCATGTATATAGGCATCACATCTGCGACAAGTAGACCGAAACGATTCTGCATCTACTACTATTATTCCAACATCGACCGTTATCCAGCATGCATCTAGAGTATTAAGTTCAAAAGAACAGAGTAATGCTTTAAGTAAGATGACATGATGTAGAGGGATAAAATCATGCAATACGATATAAACCCCATCTTTTTATCCTCGATGGCAACAATACAATACGTGCCTTGCTGCCCTGCTGTCACTGGGAAAGGACACCACAAGATTGAACCCAAAGCTAAGCACTTCTCCTATTGCAAGAAAGATCAATCTAGTAGGCCAAACCAAACTGATAATACGAAGAGACTTGCAAAGATAACCAATCATACATAAAATAATTCAGAGAAGATTCAAATATTGTTCATAGATAATCTTGATCATAAACCCACAATTCATCGGATCTCGACAAACACACCGCAAAAGAAGATTACATCGAATAGATCTCCAAGAGAATCGAGGAGAACTTTGTATTGAGATCCAAATATAGAGAAGAAGCCATCTAGCTAATAACTATGGACCCGAAGGTGTGAGGTAAACTACTCACACATCATCGGAGAGGCTATGATGTTGATGTAGAAGCCCTCCGTGATCAATGTCCCCTCCGACAGGACGCTGGAAAAGGCCCCAAGATGGGATCTCATAGGTACAGAAGGTTGCGGCGGTGGAATTAGGTTTTCATGGATGCCCCTGATGGTTTGGGGGTACAGAGAAATATATAGGAGGAAGAAGTACATCAGTGGAGCAACGTGGGGCCCACGAGGGTGGAGGGCGCGCCCAGGGGGTAGGCGCGCCCCCTGCCTCGTGCTCTCCCCGTTGATTGCTTTACGTAGACACCAAGTCCTCTGGATCACGTTTGTTCCTAAAATCACGTTCCCGAAGGTTTCATTCCGTTTGGACTCCGTTTGATATCCTTTTCCTTCGAAACACCGAAATAGGCAAAAAAACAGCAATTTGGGCTGGGCCTCCGGTTAATAGGTTAGTCCCAAAAATAATATAAAAGTGTATAATAAAGCCCAATAAACATCCAAAATAGAATATAATATAGCATGGAACAATAAAAAATTATAGATACGTTGGAGACGTATCAAGGTTTTGCTTGAAATTCGTGAATCTGAAAATTGTGATGAAGAAATTTATGAAGAGATTCACGATAGCTCCTTGAATAAAAAGCATGATTGCAATGATTTTACTATAAATTCTCTTGATGTCAATTATGCTAATAATATGCAAAATCATAAGCTTGGGGATGCTAATTTTGCTATGTCTACTACTTGTTGCAATGATCATGATTGGGTTGATTCTTCTTATGATCTTGAAAATTTATTTAAGCCCCATGATGAATATGAGATTGATAATAATGTTTGCAATAATATTGAAAGTGGGTTTGGAAGAGTGTGAACTTTAGATCCCACTACTTTGGAGTATGATCAATCTTATGAAATTTTTGATAAAAGTGGGTTTGGAGAGGTCATGACTTTAGTTAATGTTAATCCCACTATTTTGGAAGAGTGTCAACTTTGCATACATGTGGATCGTGTTAAGAATATGCTTTGTGGTAGCTATATTGTTGAATTTGCTTATGATCCTACATGTAATTATTATGAGAGAGGGAAATATGGTTGTAGAAATTTTCATGCTATTAAATTACCTCTCGTTATGTTGAGATTGCTATTGTTTCTTTCCGCTTCCTTGCATATGCTAGTTTTTGCTTGCCTTGATAATTTGTTTGCCTATAAGATGCCTATGCATAGGAAGTATGTTAGACTTAGATGTATTTGTCACGTGTTTTATGATGCTCTCTTTGTGCTTCAATTCTTGTCTTTCATGTGAGCATCATTTAAATCATATATGCCTTGCTACGGGCGTTAAACGATAGCGCTTGTTGGGAGGCAACCCAATTTTATTTTTATTTCTTGCTTTTTGGTTCTGTTTAGTAATAAATAACTCATCTAGCTTCTGTTAAGATGTGTTTTCATGTTTTAAATTAGTGTTTGTGCCAAGTAGAACCTTTGAGAAGACTTGGGTGAAGTCTTTATGATCTTGCTGTAAAAAACAAAAACTTTAGCGCTCACGAGATTAGCTGCCATTTTTTACTGGAGAGTGATTTTAGGTTGATGCTTTTTGCAGATGATTAATAGAAAAATTCCTCACGTCCACCAATTTATTTCAGAATTTTTGGAGTTACAGAAGTATACATTTGATCCAGATTACTACAGACTGTTTTGTTTTTGACAGATTCTGTTTTTCGTGTGTTGTTTGCTTATTTTGATGAATCTATGGCTAGTATCAGAGGGTATGAACGATAGAGAAGTTGGAATACAGTAGTTTTAACACCAATATAAATAAAGAATGAGTTCATTACAGTACCTTATGGTGGTGATTTGTTTTCTTATACTAACGGAGCTCATGAGATTTTCTGTTGAGTTTTGTGTTGTGAAGTTTTCAAGTTTTGGGTAAAGATTTGATGGATTATGGAATAAGGAGTGGCAAGAGCATAAGCTTGGGGATGCCCAAGGCACCCCAAGGTAAAATTCAAGGACAACCAAAAGCCTAAGCTTGGGGATGCCCGGAAGGCATCCCCTCTTTTGTCTTCGTCTATCAGTAACTTTACTTGAGGCTATATTTTTATTAACCACATGATATGTGTTTTGTTTGGAGCGTCCTGTATGATTTGAGTCTTTGATTTCTAGTTTACCACAATCATCCTTGCTGTACACACCTTTTTAGAGCACGGTGGTGGGTTACTTTATAGAAATTATTGATTTCTCATGCTTCACTTATATTGTTTTGAGAGTCTTTTAGAACAGCATGGTAGTTTGCTTTGGCTACAAAATTAGTCCTAATATGATGAACATCCAAGATGGGTATAATAAAAACTATCATATAAATTGCATTGAATACTATGAGAAGTTTGATACTTGATGATTGTTTTGAGATATGAAGATGGTGATATTATAGTCATGCTAGTTGAGTAGTTGTGAATTTGAGAAATACTTGTTCTAAAGTTTGTGATTCTCGTAGCATGCACGTATGGTGAACCGTTATGTGATGAAGTCGGAGCATGATTTATTTATTGATTATCTTCCTTATGAGTGGCGTCGGGGACGAGCGATGGTCTTTTCTATCAATCTATCCCCCTAGGAGCATGCGCGTAGTACTTCGTTTCGATAACTAATAGATTTTTGCAATAAGTATGTGAGTTCTTTATGACTAATGTTGAGTCCATGGATTATACGCACTCTCACCCTTCCACCATTGCTAGCCTCTCTAATACCGCGCACCTTTCGCCGGTATCATACACCCACCATATACCTTCCTCAAAAAAGCCACCATACCTACCTATTATGGCATTTCCATAGCCAATCCGAGATATATTGCCATGCAACTTACCACCGTTCCGTTTATTATGACATGTTTCATCATTGTCATATTGCTTTGCACGATCATGTAGTTGACATCGTATTTGTGGCAAAGCAACCTTTATAATTCTTTCATACATGTCACTCTTGATTCATTGCATACCCCGGTACACCGCCGGAGGCATTCATATAGAGTCATATTTTGTTTCAAGTATTGAGTTGTAATTTTTGAGTTGTAAGTAAATAAAAGTGTGATGATCATCATTATTAGAGCATTTTCCCAAGTGAGGAAAGGATGATGGAGACTATGAATCCGCCACAAGTTGGGATGAGACTCCGGACGAAAAGAAAAAAAGAGGCCATAAAAAAGAGAAAAAGGCCCCAAAAAATAATAAAAAAATGAGAGAAAAAGAGAGAAGGAACAATGTTACTATCCTTTTGCCACACTTGTGCTTCAAAGTATCACCATGATCTTCATAATGGAGAGTCTCCTATGTTGTCACTTTCATATACTAGTGGGGATTTTACATTATAGAACTTGGCTTGTATATTCCAGTGATGGGCTTCCTCAAAATTCCCTAGGTCTTCGTGAGCAAGCAAGTTGGATGCACACCCACTTAGTTTCTTTTGTTGAGCTTTCATACACTTATAGCTCTAGTGCATCCATCGCATGGCAATCCCTACTCACTCACATTGATATCTATTGATGGGCATCTCCATAGCCCGTTGATACGCCTAGTTGATGTGAGACTATCTTCTCCTTTTTGTCTTCTCCACAACCACCATTCTATTCCACATATAGTGCTATATCCATGGCTCACGCTCATGTATTGCGTGAAGATTGAAAAAGTTTGAGAACATCAAAACTATGAAACAATTGCTTGGCTTGTGGTCGGGATTGTGCATGATTAAATACTTTGTGTGATGAAGATAGAGCATAGCCAGACTATATGATTTTGTAGGGATAACTTTCTTTGGCCATTTTATTCTGAGAAGACATGATTGCTTTGTTAGTATGCTTGAAGTATTATTATTTTCATGTCAATATTAAACTTTCATCTTGAATCTTTCGGATCTGAACATTCATGCCACAATAAAGGAAATTACATTGAGAAATATGCTAGCTAGCATTCCACATCGAAAATTATGTTTTTATCATTTACCTACTCGAGGACGAGCAGGAATTAAGCTTGGGGATGCTTGATACGTCTCCAATGTATCTATAATTTTTTATTGTTCCATGCTATTATATAATCTGTTTTGGATGTTTAATGGGCTTTACTAAGCACTTTTATATTATTTTTGGGACTAACCTATTAACCGAAGGCCCAGTGCAAATTGCTATTTTTTTGCCTATTCCAGTGTTTCGCAGAAAAGGAATATCAAACGGAATCCAAACGGAATGAAACCTTCGGGAGAGTTATATTTGGAACAAACGTGATCCAAGGGACTTGGAGTGGACGTCAAGAAAGAAGCGAGGAGGCCACGAGGCAGGAAGGCGCACCCCCACCCTCATGGGCCCCTCGCAGCTCCACCGACCTACTTGTTCCTCCTATATATATCCATATACCCCAAAAACATCTAGGAGCACCATGAAACCCTATTCCACCGCCGCAACCTTCTGTACCCGTGAGATCCCATCTTTGGGCCTTTTCTGGCGCTCCGCCGGAGGGGGAATCGATCACGGAGGGCTTCTACATCAACACCATAGCCTCTCCGATGATGTGTGAGTAGTTTACCATAGACCTTCGGGTCCATAGTTATTAGCTAGATGGCTTCTTCTCTCTCTTTGGATCTCAATACAAAGTTCTCCTCGATCTTCTTGGAGATCTATTCGATGTAATTCTTTTTGCGGTGTGTTTGTCGAGATCCGATGGATTGTGGGTTTATGATCAAGATTATCTATGAATAATATTTGAATCTCCTCTGAATTCTTTTATGTATGATTTGTTATCTTTGCAAGTCTCTTCGAATTATCAATTTGGTTTGGCCTGCTAGATTGACCTTTCTTGCAATGGGAGAAGTGCTTAGCTTTGGGTTCAATCATGCGGTGTCCTTTCCCAGTGACAGCAGGGGCAGCAAGGCACGCATTGTATTGTTGCCATCGAGGATAAAAAGATGGGGTTTATATCGTATTGCTTGAGTTTATCCTTCTACATCATGTCATCTTGCCTAATGCATTACCCTGTTCTTATGAACTTAATACTCTAGATGCATGCTGGATAGCGGTCGATGTGTTGAGTAATAGTAGTAGATGCAAAATCGTTTCGGTCTACTTGTTGCGGACATGATGCATATATACATGATCATGCCTAGATATTCTCATAACTATGCACTTTTCTATCAATTGCTCGACAGTAATTTGTTCACCCACCGTAATACCTTATGCTATCTTGAGAGAAGCCACTAGTGAAACCTATGGCCACCGGGTCTATTTTCCATCATATAAGTTTCCAATCTATTTTTACTTTGCAATCTTTACTTTCAATCTATATCATAAAAAATACCAAAAAATTTACCTTATTATCTCTATCAGATCTCACTTTTTCAAGTGCCCGTGAAGGGATTGACAACCCCTTTATCGCGTTGGTTGCAAGGTTCTTATTTGTTTGTGTAGGTACGAGGCGACTTGCGTGTAGTCTCCTACTGGATTGATACCCTGGTTCTCAAAAACTGAGGGAAATACTTACGCTACTTTGCTGCATCAATTAGGATGATGACTGTATCATTAATCCCTTCTGGCATTGACCCATTCACAAAGAAACTGAGAACACCTCTGATCACATCCTCCTTGAGGACCTCCCAGTTCCTTTGATAGAAGCGAGCCGGGAAGCCATCGGGCCCAGGGGCTTTGAGTGGTCCGATCTGAAACAGAGCATCACTTATTTTCCACTGCCGAGAAAGGTTTAGTGAGCGCCTCATTCATATTGTGTGTCACTTTTTTTGTCAAACAGCTCCAAAATCTCCTGTGGGTTTAATCCGTCCTCCTTTGCGTACAGGTTTTTAAAGAAAGAATTTTTCATTTCCACAATCCCTTTCTTATCCTCCACCCAGACCCCACTGGAATCTTTAAGTTCGGCGATATCGTTCTTTTTTCCCTCCAAGTAGCTTTCCTCTGAAACCAATCCGTGTTTCTATCCCCTTCTCTTAGGTACAAAACTCTTGATCTTTGTCTCCACATTATTTCTTACCGTAACAGTAGTTCATCTAGTTCATTGGCCAGCTTGTTTACTTCTTTTTGCTGCGCTGGGTTGGGATGTAAACTCCATAACATACTTAACTTCTTCCTGATCTCCGCTGTTTGTTTAATAACCGAACCGAAGTCTCGCTTTGCCCAGTTTCTAAGTGTGTTTTGCATGTGCTGCAGCTTAACGCCGACCTCATGCATGTTTCCAGCCGCTCCTCCCTCCTTCCATGAGTTCTTGACAGTAGGCTGTAGAGATTCTACCCTCTCCCACATTTGCTCGTATCTGAAAATTTTGGCTGTCCTCTCACCTCTCGGCAGCCATACCTGTCTCTTCCCAAGCCGCAACAAGATAGGGAGATGGTCAGAACGTGACGAGCAAATATGTTCAACAGAAGCATTAGACCACTCTGGAGAACCAACTGCTCTGTCAAGTCTCGCTCGTACATTGTTGCTGCCCTCTTGCTTATTACTGTAAGTCCAGACAGGACCTTTGAATCCCAAGTCAAACAAGTTACAATCAGCAAGGACAGTGCAAAAGTTTTCCATATGCCTCTCGGATCTTCTCGAAACCGAGATGTGTTCGGACTGCCACATTGTTTCATTGAAGTCACCCATCATTAGCCAAGGCACACTCGCGACGTCTTTTATTCTGCGCAACAGAGACCACATGTGGTGGCGCTCATGAGCCTTAGGTTCACCGTACACAAAGGTGCCCTGCCATTGGAGACCATCCGGAGACAAGCGAATCAACACATCGATATATCTCGCCCCCACGGCAATCTTCTTTATTTCCACACTGTCATCATAAAAGAGGGCAATGCCGGCACCTTTTCCGATACCGGGTTGCACGATACAGTTACGGAGGCCGAGCCTCCACTTGAGATTTTTGACATACTTATTATTTTTCCGAGTTTCAGAGAGGAAGACGAGCTTGGGCTTGCATGTGTGCACGAGACACACGAGTTCCTGAACTGTTCGAGGTTGCCCGAGGCCTCGACAGTTCCAGCTCAGGATCGTCATGGCTCCTGGTGGGCACCATCCTCGGCACCCACCAGTTTACCGAGAGCCCCTATGCCAGTTGCTTACTGCTCTCCATCCTCTCCCACATCTTCCCCGCCCTCCATTGAGTTGTGTTCTTGATCTTCTTCTGCTGATCATGCTCAACATATTCTTGCTTTTCTTCCACAATTGTGGTTGCCTCTAGATCTCCCTCCCCTCTCTTTCGAAGGACTGTGACCACCTGTACTGTTTTCTGTGCACTCCTCTTGCTACCATGATGTTTCTTTGCTCTGTGTATGGAGCCATCCTAGGGTGGTGCTGATTCAGTGGCCCCATCAGACAGTCCTTCTGTCTCCTTTGTCGCCACAACCATTGGTGGTGAAGAGGCGTCGGCTGCAGCTATGACGGTCTGATTTTCGATCGTAGGGCCCAAGGAAAGAACCTGATGCCCCTCCTCCATAGTTACCTTCTACTGCATTTCAGGCGTGGTAATGTGCACTGCTTTTGGGGTAGGATCAGGGTTCGTCGCCGGGTCCATGACTGCTGCCTGGATTGGGGTGTCAGCATCAGCCTGATGGACGCCATTCATCGAGATGGGGCCGAACCCTGGAGGGTAGTCCCGACCGGCAATCAGGTTCGCCATGCCACTCCCCCCAACCAAAGGGTTGGCGACTGCATGGGTGCCGCCATTGTGGGCGTTTGACCCCTCACCTTCAGTTTGGCCGGCTGTGCCTCTTGATTTGCTGGTTCCAGGACCAAGTTTGATCGCGCTTACAACAACCATCGCAGCCTGCACAAGAGGATCAGCAAGCACCACCTCTGGGATGTCCCCATACTTGTCCACAGCTAGCTTCGCTGGTGCAGTTCTTGAATGATCGATTTAGTTCTCAAGTAATTGAGCTTTTAGATCTTTGTTCATCGTTGGATCCGAGGCATGATGCTTTCAACAAGTCAAAGATATGCACACTAGTAGAGAAATCCTATCCAACAGATTTTTCTAGTCAAGAAAGAGATAGGTTGGAGTGCGAGCTACCACATTTTCAGTTTGAAACATTCAAGCTTCCAGAGATCAAGAACTGCAAACCACTTGTCGATCTGACAAAAGGAATAGTTAAGACTGGCAAGTCTTCTGACTATCCAATGGTTGAGAGGTTGTTATGATTGATGATAACTCTCACGGTGTCAATTGCAACAGCAGAGCGAGCCTTTTATGCAATGAAACTAGTCAAGACATGGCTTCAAAGTAAAATGGAAGATGATTTTCTTCGTCATTGCACGATAGTTTATATTGAGAAGGAACTAGCAGCAAAGTTTAGCTCTGAAGAAATAATTGATATCTTTGATACTGATGCTTGTAAAGCTGAATTTAAATTGATAGATACGTTTTTCTTCTTACCACAGAACAACAAACATATATGTACTATCTAGATCTCCTAATATTTACTATGGTATCTTCTTATATATCCTATGATTTTTTTGCGGGAAATATAACCTATGATTTTGATGCTTTCGGTTCTTTCCCCCACTCCCCACATCTCGATTTTCTGGCTCCATCCTACGCCCTAGCCATCAGTTGGGCTGCTACGCATCAGCCGGCGGATAAGTAGAAAGCACCCGCCGCCGGGCTGGCCGTTGGATTGATGCGTGGAGCTGTCCGATCTACCCATCCATGTGCGTCACCTCTTTCGAAACAAAGAGCGGTGTTGCGGAAACATTTCTAACATCCGTCGTGTTGTAAAAACCTTTGCAACAGAGGTGATGTTGCAGAATTTTTTGCAACAAAGATCATGTTGCAGAAAACGTCTGCAGATTTTTTTGCAGCAGAGGTGATGTCGCAGAATTTTTTGCAACAAAGATCATATTGCAGAAACATAGGTTGTGTTGCGGATATTTTTTTGCAACATAGGTTGTGTTGCGGATATTTTTTGCAACATAGGTTGTGTTGCGGAATTTTTTATATGCAACATAGGTCGTGTTGCACAATTTTTTTCTGTCTTTTTTTGCAACAACGATGATGTTGTGGAAGAAGTTTTGCAACATAGGTAATGTTGCAGAAAATTTTGCAAATGAAAAAAGTGTGCAGAAACACCGTCGTCGTTGCCTGCGTCGAGCGCGCCGCTGCCAATCACAACAGAGCAGTAGCACCACTGCCCCTGCTGCTGCAGAAGCACGCCGCTACGGGGAAGCGCACCAACGCGACGGGGCACCACCACCACCGCCCACCAACGTGGCGGGGCACCACCACCACCGCCCCACCACATCATCCCTCCCTTTATTTCACCCCTGCAGGAATGAGGAAAAATCTATGGATCTAGCGGGGAAAGGATGCACACCTGCTGCTTGGGCAGCCGTCAGCGACCTCAGATCGCATTGGTGTCGTCCAGCACGGCTGGTCTGCCGTGGTCGACCACCTAGCCGCCGCCTCCGTCCTAGCCGTACGGTGCTCTGCCTCTCCGCTGCTGGATCTAACCACCAAAGAGCTTTGAAACACGCCTCGATTCGTAAAGCGTTTAAACAAAGAATGAATGCAGAGACCGCGCGTAGGGTGCGGGTGCTTTCGGCCATTGGATCAAAATACGATCCGACGGACACAGAGCCGGCGGACATAGGCGCGGGATCGGCCGGCAGAAGGTAAGTTTTTCCCTTTTTTTTATAACTTCAAGTATTTGAGGGGTACACTTTTTTTTCCGATGAACCCTAAAAGTCTCATCCTGGGCTGGGCCGGGCCGGGCCGGTGCAAACGGAGACGGGAAATGAGATATCCTGGTCCGCTTGAGAGAGTGCCTGGGCTTGGGCACGCTGTTGCTTCCGCTTGTCACCGCTTCCACGAATCTTTGCCACACACAAACACTGTGTTCTGCGCCGTCGCGGGTCGGCCACCTCATCCACCCCTACCCGCCTTCGTCACCCGGAATTCAGGCAACCAACCTCGCAGAGCCTCCTCCGTCCTCTCCCGGCGTCGCAGGCAGGGGAAACCTAGCTTCCCACCATCCTAGCTGCAGGCAGGGGCGCTGAACTTGGGAGGCAACGACCTAGAAACAGGTAGCCCTCTTCCGTCTCTACTTCTCTGGGGTTCTCGATTCCGAATAAGCGCATCAGACTGAGGTTTCAAACCGTCCCATATGTTGTTTTCCCGGAAATTCTCGGGAATGCAAGTCGAGAATCGCATGCTTATTTGTCAAATTTTAAAGTAACAAGTAACCGAGAAATAGTAGGTGTTGGGGGGCAGGAATTCCAAATAATAGGTTTTAGGAGCTTATCTATTGGGGTTTCCCAATATTAATTTTTTTAGTCGACTTGCCAGATCAAGAAATATAGTTACAAGCAAGGGTTTGGCTATGCATAATGTAGAATGTAGCGGTCAGGTTTTCTTTGTACCAATTCCAAAAATTGGGCACCTACTGTTCCGCTGACACGGAAATTGATTGTTTTCTGTAATATGCATGAACAGGAGTTTCAGTATGCAGCAAATGGCGCTATCTGCGTTCGTCACAACCCCCTCCTCATCCTATAACAATAACTTACCGGGGTTGACTGCCCGCCGGTCTCAAAGATGGCATGCGAGACGCCTGCGCAGCCAAGTCCGAGCGCAGGCACAGCAAGAGTTGCAGTATAAGAAGCTTGGAGATTCAGACCTTCTTATCAGCGAGATTACTCTTGGAACAGTACGTGCATAGCTGCAGATCATGTTGTATCTTGTTGCTGCATTTCTTTTACAGTCCGGGCTGATTCTTTGTTCCTTCAGATGACTTTTGGGGAGCAAAACACAGAGAAGGAAGCATATGATATGCTTTCTTATTCTTTTGATCAGGGCATCAATATCCTGGACACTGCAGAAATGGTCAGTGCAGAACTGTGTATTCTTTCCTTCCCTCTGTGAACTTTATTCCCTTATCCTCTGAAGCTCAATTCTATCAGCCATCCATGAATATAGATCTAGTTTTTAATTTTTTATTCCTTCAGTACCCAGTTCCAACAAAGAAGGAAACTCAAGGGCGGACTGATCTATATATAGGCAGGTGGATGCAATCCAAGCCACGAGACAAGGTACTGTAAACAGGCCCAGTTGTTTATCACCTTATACTAAATTGTTCAATCATGCCCGCTGCTTGAATTACCGGCAAATTCATGGACATGAGACTCTACTCTGTTTAATTAACTTGTTTCTATGTGTACATGATTCTTTTTTGTGATCTGCATATATGTTACGCTAATTCCCCGCCCAAGTTGATGTCAGTGTTTAGGATTATTTTTGATGAAAGAGCAGCATTGAGCTGTTTTCATTAATGATATGGCCCAACAGAATAAATATAAACGTGAAAGCCTGGGTCTAGAGATATGATCATAATGATAAGAATAAATATGTTGAACAACAGAATAAAATATGGCCCAGGCTTTAGTATCAACAGACCCCAAGTTTTCCATTTGTAATGACATGTTTGAATAGTATCACTGAAAGTCTGAAACATGACACTTGCACGATTTGATTATGTGTATCTAGGTGATTCTAGCCACCAAAGTTTCTGGTTATTCAGAGCGATCTACTTATCTTCGGGATAATGCAGAGGTGGTACGTGTCGATGCCGCCAATATCAAGGAAAGTGTTGAAAAGAGTCTTTCACGTTTATCTACAGACTACATTGATTTGCTTCAGATACACTGGTTAGTGTTTCATTTTGAAGATTATTCTTGCTTAGGCATAACCAGCACATTTTTTTGTCCAGCTCGAATGCATGCACAGTCATTTTCATAGCCAATATTCATTAGATTAACTTTGTCAGATGTTTATTTGTTCATGAAAATATTTTCCAACTTATTATCAACATTAGGGAGGAGGTTATTTTTTGTTATATTGATATAGTTTGTTTCTTTTACCTTGACGAGAAAACCAACCCTGCCTCCAAATGTTTCTTTTATGTCTTTAGGCCCGATAGGTATGTGCCAATATTCGGTGAATTCAGTTATAATTCAACCAAATGGAGGCCAAGCGTTCCATTTGAGGATCAATTGAAAGCTTTCCAGGAGCTAATTGATGAAGGAAAGGTATTATTTTTTAGGCATTTTTTCGAGAAAACACAAAAAACGCGTGATGCATATTTAGCTGATATTTTTACAGAAGAGAAAGAGTTGAAATTACAAACGCTCCCGTCAATCCTCAGAGAGCAGAGAGTCTCCATAACCACCTAAAAATCTCATGAACTACTCACAAAATGCTACAGCTCCAATTCCTGCTACAAGACCTAGAGATTACTCATAAAATTCAGCTATGCCTCTTCCCCCCGCAAACACCCAGGTTTTCAAATCTTGATGGATGAGTGTGGTCAGAGCGCCAGAAGAAACCTGCAGGTGAATGTTGTTGAACACCCTTGCGTTTCGTTGCTCCGCAAACTCCAACAAGTAATCATGACCATGGAGTTGAAACCACACCGTTTTCCCTTGGGATCCTCTTGCGAGTGCTGTACTACCAATCCTCCAAGTTGTCAGTAGCAATCGGAACATGAAGGCATTGCATGAGGATGTGATCTGTTGTGTCCTCCTCTTGGTCACAGAGATAGCAGGGTGAGGGATGATCTTGTAGGCCTCATCGTTCAACTGTGATCAGTTGTCCAGATACGGAACTGCAACGCCAGCCACATGAATATTTGCAATTGAGCGGTGCACAGCTTTTCCAGATGGCGCTGGCCAAAAACATGACATGCAAACATACTACTAAAGCTTGTTTGTAAGCTTTTGAGATTAATAGAAACAGGTTACCATTTGATTTCGACCACAAGAAACTCTTAGTTAGCATTCAGTCTTTGAAACCGCTGCACGAAACTCATTATCCTGAATGGCGCTGCTAGTCTGAACTTATCTTGTTTGAGCTCCCCTTGTAAGCTGGTGTCCCCTTGTAAGAATGCTGCCAATGGGAGTTGCAATGAAAGCCAGGCTTAATGCCTTGTTTCTAGAAGTAGCTTATGATAATGTTGTTACTGCATTTTAGAGGCACATTTGAGTAGTTCACTCACAGCATATTCGAAGTGCAGACAAGAGCAATTGTTGAAATCACTTTTATTGTCTGTTCTAGGTACGCTATATCGGTGTTTCCAATGAAACCTCATATGGAGTAATGGAGTTTGTACAGGCTGCCAAACTTCAAGGACTTCCAAAGATTGTGAGCATCCAGAACAGTTATAGTCTAATTGTGAGATGCCGCTTTGAAGGTGAAACAGATGGCACCGATCTCTTCACTAGATTCATCAGAATTCTGTTTATCAGGCCCTTAGTTCTAAATAACTGAGTTTTTTACCTTCTCTTTTAGTCTGAAAATCAGTTGCCTGTGATGTCAAATAAATACAAACTGCTGATAAATATTTGCTGGCAACTAATTTCCTTCCTGCTTAGATACAACTGAAAAGAATGAAAAGGGTTCCATACAATCATATTATGATTTTGTTAAATTGTGCATTTTGTATATTCTTGAGGTGATGGTATCAGAGTGCCGACTCTTGAATGTGCAGCTTAGTGTGTGCCTAATATGCTGGACCTAGTCTTCATGTTTTTTTTTGTCACAGTTGATCTTGTTGAGGTCTGCCACCCAAATAACTGCAATGTTGGGCTGCTTGCCTACTCTCCATTGGCGGGTGGCGTTCTCAGCGGAAAGTATCTTGATGCTAACTCTGCTGGTGCAAAGAGGAGCAGGCTGAATCTTTTCCCGGGATACATGGAGCGCTACAACGCGTCTTTGGCTAAAGTATGGTTAAACACTACAACTAACCATTCAGAACTGAAGTTTATTAGTTTCCCACTTTTCTGAGGGCGGCGGTTTTCATCCTCGTTTACTTCCTATTGCCTTTGTTTCAGGAAGCAACGGACGAGTATGTCAAGCTTGCCAAGAAGCATGGGCTAACACCTGTCCAGCTTGCCCTCGGCTTCGTGCGCGACCGCCCTTTCACAGCTAGCACCATCATCGGAGCGACCACCATGGATCAGTTAAAGGAGAACATCGATGCATTTACCAGCGCTCCGCGGCCTCTGCCACCACAAGTCCTCGATGACATTGAGATTCTTTTCAAGAAATACAAAGATCCAGCAATCCTCTAGATGTTCATTCACCTTTTTGCTACAAAGGACATCAATCCTCAACACGTACAAAGACCTAGCAAGCGGACATGGATTACACAATTTTGTTCATGTTTATTACGCATTGCTTTGTTTCTTTCAACTGATATTTCCCAAATGTGTATGTGTTTATTTTTTTTAACAGATAGTATATCTCGGAGTAAAGAATGATGTGCTACATATAATCAGCTATTTTTTCTCTAAATTTTTTAAAACAGGAAAATTTGCCTAGTTATCATATCATCACCTATTCGTTCTCTATTTTTTTCTAAACAGGGAAATTTCTAAGAGTTATCAGTACTGCACTCTGTTGCCTGTTGCAGCGGATTGGTGTGGGCGTGTGGCTCCGTGCGTCGTTGGTGTTCCCCTGTGGTGTGAACGTGATACCAGCCGTGCGGCGGCCCGTATCCTCCATGGTGAAACGGGTAAGAACATCTTCAATAGTTGTGTTCTATCCCCGTCGATGTGAACATCGTCTCCCAATGAAAGAATTTTTGGTCTTATATGATACTCCCTCCGTTCCGGTTTACTCGTCGTTGAACTAAAACCACGACGAGTAAATCGGAACAGAGGGAGTACAATGTGTTGTTTGATCCTTGGTGAGCCCGTGTCAGTCTCAGTGTGCGACGTACTAGCAGTGTGCTTACTATATTAAGTGCGATGCTTACCTCATCCCGAGATTTCCACTGCTGTTTTACAGTGTTTTGATTTTTCCAGGGAGACTTATTTGTTGAGTTTCTGTCTGGAAACGAAGAGCGCAACCAGCACATGCCATCATTCACCATTGCACCGACCTTCAACTAGTTTGAACGGCTAGAGAGATGCATTGGAGACTCATCAGCTGCAAAACTTAGGCATGTTTGGCTGCCATACACTTGTACACACTGCCATATTTTCATGCCACAAATCTGGGTAATGCCATATATATTTCTAGCGGCTAAATTGATCGCTACACTTGTGGTAAAAGCGGGCTAGCTACCAAATAAATCAGTGAAGCACGGAGGTAGATTGTGCCAAAGGGTACAAAGGCTGTGTGCTGAAGATGTGAAACACGTTGCCGACACTCAAGGCCATCACTACCAGCAGAAACACCATGAACGGTCTCGTTTCGGCGTCATAGTAGGCGTTATAGGCTATCCTCATCTGATTCACCATGTACAGCCACACAACGGCCAAGAACACCTGCAGAATTCAGTGAGTTACATGCACCGGGCAAATTCAGTTTCAGTTAGCACATCGACCGCATCACGACTTGCTACTATTTTTGGGGGGCTTCGTAGTTAGTTACCTGGAAAAAGCGCCGGCAGGACAGCCACTGCGTTGCTTCCACGCCCCCATCGTCCGCAGGCGACGCCATGGCGTGTTCTTCGGGTACGCCCTTCTCAACGTCCAGCAGCGGTGCCTCCTCTGTCGCCTCGCAGCCGGACGCGTCGCACGGCGTCGAGGAGATCCACTGTGCCGTTGGGGGAAGAGGGACGGCGACGTGCGGGGCTTTACCCTAACTTTTTCTTTCCGCCCCACACAAGAGTTTACTCTGGATACCTAAATTGACCTCGCGTGCGAGTTAATATCGGAGACGTGGGCACCGTGTAAATAATCATTAGGGCTTTAAATACACACGCATAAGAGGCAGCTGGCAGGGGCAAACAAGGAAAGTTTTTTTTTGCGGGGGCAAACAAGGAAAGTTAAGATGATCAAGTAAATCACGCAGAACATATACTGTATCACGGATAAAAACAGAAACCTTGCCCCCCCCCCCCCCTCCCCATATGAACACTGTATAATGGCAAGTACTCATATACACGTACATACACTTATCTCTATAAACACTCGCCCGCACACCCTATTCCTACGAGTACCTTCAAGATGATGAATCGGCACAACATCTTGAGATTGATAAAGTCATCCGAAAATTCGCAGGGCGCGCACCTGCTAAGCCTTGCTTCACCATTCATTCACATTGTGATCCATGCAGTCGTTTGCACCCAAAAATGCCTAAAAATCACATGTAGCTGTGTATAGTGGCGCATTGACTGCTCGTTCTGGCAGCGATAGCAGCCGTTGGATGGTAGAGACCTCGATGTAGTTTTATTATGGTTGATGTTAGCGCCATGGATCTATCTAGGTGCTAAGATGAACTCGTTCCTCACGATGATATGAATCAGTAACGATCACAGAGTTCATACACGAATTTGGTTTGGGAGAAGGGCTAGCTCTCACGCGGGAGAGAAAGGGGAATCAGGTAGGCAGCGTCCGTGCCTTGCCGCCGTGATCCTCTGGATACCTCTGGCTTCATCGCGCTGTGCTTAAGTAGGGTGGCTGATTGCCTGCAAGTGCACATGTTTTAGTTGTAGCCTTTTCAAAGTAAGAGTATCGATCCCACTGGGAGCACATGAATCAGACTTTTGCCTCTTGTAGAGAATTATGTACTTTTGTGCCTGCAAACAATTGTAAACTCAAAGCAGAGTGAGGGCGAATGAAAAGGATTGTTGAGTAGTGTTTCGAACTTGTAACTAAATAACATAAAAAGTAAATAAAGTGTGAGGATTGTGATGACTAGTGAAACAACAGAACAAAAGGGCGCTCTCAGGGAGTCCGAAATCCCCATTGGTATGTTTCTAACACACATATGCATAAACATAGTATATACTAGATACCTGAGCTACTGTTGATGATTATGCTGGGCGGAGCCGGGTACAGTACACGTTCTACTCGTGGTAGACTTTGTGCCACGCACTCCACTATCATAGTCTCCCCCAGAGGGTTACAGCTCATGATAATTAAAGGTCTCCCCATGGACGCGACCTCTCTAGGGTTCTCCATTATTCCCCTATCAGTTGCAAATGCTAAGAGCGATAGGCTTTTACTGTCACCTCGAATTACCTCCGCGTCCTAAACCTTAACAACGACAGTGATATACTTCGTGGCCATAAGGCACAAATACTGAGTGGCCCCCCTTCACAACATTCACGAAGTTATTAAACTAAGCATTCAACAGAGGATCTCATATCCAGATTAAACGTTTCAGATCCTATACATACCAAGGTTCATCCATATCCCCGAGAACTTGGGTGTACTCACACTTGAAGGCAACAAACATGATGACAATGGCAATGTAGATGGATGAAAGATTCAATTGACACACCAAAGGATCCACTAGGGTTCTTGATGTTGCAGATGATAAGGATGTGGATGGTGATGGTGTAGTGGATGACGATGACGATGGTGATGATATTGTCCCCTTCCGTGATGAAAAGGATCCCCTCCTTCTCCTTGAACAATACCTCCTCCGGATGAACTCCGGAGGCTAGGTTTCTCCCTTATGGATGCATTTCTGGTGCCTCTGGGTGTCTCCTCCCCGATCCGATTCGACGGGGTGGAAGTAGTTGATCCAGCGGTGGCGGCGGCGTGCCATACGACCGCTCATACCGGCGCTCGCGGCAGTCGTATGGAACGCCGTCTTTTGCTCTAGAAGACTAGAAGCACGACGACGCCTGTTCCTTTGGCCTCCTTGCTTGATTCTTTTCTGGAAAGCGATTATCACCTTAAATACGTGATTCCGCAACCATTTCCGAGGATTCTCTCCATTAAATAATGCTTGATCCAAAAGACGTCACCTGAGGGATTATTGATACGTCCATTTTGCATCATGTTTTCTTACTATTATTCATAATGTTTTTATCCATAATAATGCTTTTTGGAGTAATTCTAAATCCTTTTATCTCATAATTTACAAGGTACACACAAAGAGGGAGAATTCCGGCAGCTGGAAATTTGGACGTGGAAAAGCTACGTCAGGCCACCTATTCTGCACAACTCCAAATGAGTTGAAACTGGATGGGGATTTTTATGGAATATATAATAAATATTGGAGCCAATAACTACCAGAGGGGGGCCACCAGGTGGGCACAACCCACTGGGCGCCACGCCTCGGGCGCGCCTCGGTGGGTTGTGGCCTCCTCGGCCCACCTCCGGTGCCCATCTTCTGGTATATAAGTGATTTTGACCTAGAAAAAATAAGGAAGAGGCTTTTGGGACGAAGCGCCGCCGTCTCGAGGCGGAACTTGGGCAGGAGCACTTTTGCCCTTCGGCGGAGCGATTCTGCCGGGGGAACTTCCCTCCCGGAGGGGGAAATAATCGTCATCATCATCACCAACAACTCTCCCATCTTGGGGAGGGCAATCTCCATCAACATCTTCACCAGCACCATCTCATCTCAAACCCTAGTTCATCCCTTGTATTCAATCTTGCTACCGAAACTATAGATTGGTGCTAGGGGGTGACTAGTAGTGTTGATTACATCTTGTAGTTGATTACTATATGGTTTATTTGGTGGAAGATTATATGTTCAGATTCATGATGCCATTTAATACTCCTATGATCATGAGCATGTTTATCATTAGTGAGTAGTTACTTTCGTTCTTGAGGCCACTGGAGAAATCATGTTGCAAGTAATCATGTGAACTTGATATGTGTTCGATATTTTGATAGTATGTATGTTGTTATTCCCTTAGTGGTGTCATGTGAACGTCGACTACATGACACTTCACCATGTTTGGGCCTAAAGGAATGCATTGTGGAGTAGTAAATAGATGGTGCGTTGTGAGAGTGACAGAAACTTAAACCCCAGTTTATGCACTATTCTGTAAGGGACCGATTGGATCCTAGAGTTTAATGCTATGGTTAGAATTTATTCTTAATACTTTTCTCGTAGTTGCGGATGCTTGCGGGAGGGTTAATCATAAGTAGGAGCTTTGTTCAAGTAAGAACAACACCTAAGCACCGGTCCACCCACATATCAAATTATCAAAGTAGCGAACGCAAATCAAACCAACATGATGAAAGTGACTAGATGAAATTTCCGTGTACCCTCAAGAACGCTTTGCTTATCATAAGAGACCGTTTTGTCCTGTCCTTTGCCTCAAAAGGATTGGGATATCTTGCTGCACTTTTGTTACTATTATCGTTACTTGCTCGTTACAAATTATCTTGCCATCAAACTACTCCGCTGCTTACAATTTCAGCACTTGCAAACATTACCTTACTGAAAACTACTTGTCATTTCCTTCTGCTCCTCGTTGGGTTCGAAAATCTTATTTATCGAAAAAAGCTAAAATTGATCCCCTATACTTGTGGGTCATCAAGGCTATTTTCCGGCGCCGTTGCCGGGGAGTGAAGCGCCTTTGGTAAGTGGAATTCGGTAAGGAAACATTTATATAGTGTGCTGAAATTTATTGTCACTTGTTACTATGGAAAACAATCCTTTGAGGGGTTTGTTCGGGGTATCTTCACCTCGTCCGGAACCACAATTAATTGCCCCTCAACCTACTGTACCTACTGAAAATATTGAATATGAAATTCCTTCGGGTATGATAGAACATCTGCTAGCTAATCCTTATGCAGGAGATGGAACCGAACATCCTGATATGCACTTGATATATGTAGAACAAATTTGTGGATTGTTTAAGCTTGCAGGTTTACCCGGAGATGAGGTGATGAGAAATGTTTTCCCTTTATCTTTGAAGGGAAAAGCATTGGCATGGTATAGGCTAAGTGATGATATTGGATCATGAAATTGGAATCGTTTGAAATTGGAGTTCCACCAAAAAAAATTATCCTATGCATCTAGTTCATCGTGATCGGAATTATATATATAATTTTTGGCCTCGTGAAGGAGAAAGTATCGCTCTAGCTTGGGGGAGGCTTAATTCAATGTTATATTCATGCCCCAATCATGAGCTCTCAAGAGAAATTATTATTCAGAACTTTTATGCTCGGCTTTCTCGTAATGATCAAACCATGCTTGATACTTCTTGTGCTGGTTCTTTTATGAAGAAAACTATTGAATTCCGGTGGGATGTTTTGGAAAGAATTAAATGCAACTCTGAAGATTGGGAATTCGACGAAGGTAAAGAGTCAGGTATAAAGCTTAAATATGATTGTGTTAAATCTTTTATGGATACCGATGCTTTTAAAAAGTTTAGCACTAAATATGGACTTGACTCTGAGATAGTAAACTCCTTTTGTGAATCATTTGCTACTCATGTTGAACACCCTGAAGAGAAGTGGTATAAATATAACCCACCTATTAAAGAAGAGATTAAAAAACTGATACAACCGTATCTAATGTGGAGAACAAGGAGTTCCAAGCATTGGGTACTGTTCCGGCTACATGTGCAGCCCATGTGTATAGCTTGATGCATGTTCAAGAAGAGAATAACAAAGTTGAGTATAACCACATCATGTGTGTACGTTCCATACCTTGCTTGGATAAATGGAAGGAGAATCAAGCATATGAAGAGATTTACGTGGAGGGAAACTCTAAGCTGGCTAATAGCACGTACAATGATAATTACTGCAATTTTGCATGTCCACGTCCATCAGAACAGAAGCTTGCCAGAGAATTTAATTTGTTTATTAATTTTAATATTTGTCTCATACAATTAGGAGACAAGGATCAGAAAGAAGTCAATGTATTTCGCTACTACTTTGAAAGGCTACGACCACCAGAGATACGCGAGATCGTCAGGAGGCGCCGACCGACGGACGTGTTGTACTTGTGCGCTACAGGATGGGGTCCACCAAACCAGCAGCTTACGTACGGCAAAGAGGTGGCGCACCTAATTTTATATGTATCAAGTTTGAGTCGGTTTGCTAGTTTGAGAATAAAAGAAAGCTGCCGAGATGTAAAAGGCAAGTACTTTTATAGTTTAGGAGAGTCTAGGATTTATTTGAAGCTAGAGATAATATCGTGTCTTACTAGGCAAGTCTATACGTGGGTCATAAATAATGAGGGTGCGGCCATGTAAAGGTGAGGTTATATTTTGATAATAAACACGATGTGTTTTTAGGGTAAATCCCCTTATCGAGTTTTGGGGGAAGCTGTCTAAAAATCCCTAAGTTTTGGAGGAAGCTTTAGAAAACCTCTGTGTTGCGATTTCTCTGCGAGGAAATTGTTTTGTGCGTGAGTACCGTCATCGAGATTGGTTTTCTCGTGCTGAGCCGTAAGGTTCAAACCCTCTATTTCGTGTACATCGCGTGCGCGGGCGAGAGGTTGCTGCTATTGGTGGTGGAGTGTCGTGAAAGGTCGGGCCGCAACAACGGATCGGATCTCGCCATCGAGGTTCGGTCTACATAAAAAACCAGTACTAGTTAAGGAAAAAACTATACTTTATAATGTTGATCCAGTTGTTCCTACTGCTTATATTGAGAAACCCCCTTTTCCTGTTAGGATAAAGGAACATGCTAAAGTTTCAACTGTGGTTAACAAAAGCTACGTTAGAACACCTAAACTAGATGAACAAATTAAAGTTGAACCTAGTATTGCTATGGTTAAAGATCTCTTGGAAGAAGATATAGATGGGCATGTTATTTACTTATGTGAAGAAGCTGCTAGAATTGCCAGACCTGATAGAAAAGATAAACATAGACCTGTTGTTGGCATGCCTGTTATTTCAGTTAAAATAGAAGATCACTGTTATCATGGTTTATGTGACATGGGTGCTAGTGTGACTGCTATTCCTTACACTTTATATCAAGAAATTATGAATGACATAACACCTGCTGAGATAGAAGAAATAGATGTTACTATTGAACTTGCTAATATAGACACTATTTCACCAATTGGGATTGTTAGAGATGTTGAAGTCTTGTGTGGGAAAATAAAATACCCTACTGACTTTCTTGTTCTTGGTTCCCCACAAGATGACTTTTGTCCCATTATCTTTGGTAGACCTTTCTTGAATACAGTTAATGCTAAGATAGATTGTAAGAAACAAACTGTTGGTGTTAGCTTTAGTTATGAGTCTCATGAGTTTAATTTTTCCAAGTTTAGTAGAAATCATCATGAAAAAGAATTGCCTAGTAAGGATGAATTAATTGGTCTTGCTTCTACTGCTGTTCCACCCACTGACCCTTTAGAGCAATATTTGCTAGACCATGAAAATGATTTACATATGCATGAAAGAAATGAATTAGATAAAGTTTTCTTTGAACAATGTCCTCTGCTTAAACACAATTTGCCTATTGAAACTCTTGGAGGTCCTCCTCCACCTAAAGGTGATCCTGTGTTTGAATTAAAACAATTGCCAGACACTTTGAAATATGCTTATCTTGATGAAAAGAAGATATATCCTGTCATTATTAGTGCTAACATTTCAGAATATGAAGAAGAAAAATTATTGAAAGTTCTAAGGAAGCACCGGGCTGCTATTGGATATACCCTTGATGATTTAAAGGGCATTAGTCCCACTCTATGTCAGCACAAAATTAATATGGAACCTGATGCTAAACCAGTTATTGATCACCAACGTCAGTTAAATCCAAAGATGAAAGAAGTGGTAAGGACGGAAATACTAAAACTTCTAGAAGCAGGTATAATCTATCCCATAGCTGATAGTAGATGGGTAAGTCATGTTCATTGTGTCCCTAAGAAAGGAGGTATAACTGTTGTTCCTAATGATAAGAATGAACTTATTCCACAAAGAATTGTTACCTGCTATAGAATGGTAATTGATTTTAGAAAATTAAACAAAGCAACTAGAAAAGATCATTACCCTTTGCCTTTTATTGATCAAATGCTTGAAAGACTGTCTAAGCACACACACTTTTTCTTCCTTGACGAATACTTTGGCTTTTCACAAATACCTGTATGTCAACCTGATCAAGAAAAGACTACTTTTACTTGTACTTTTGGAACCTATGCTTATAGACGTATGCCTTTTGGTTTATGTAATGCACCTGCTACCTTTCAAAGATGCATGATGGCCATATTCTCTAACTTTTGTGAAAAGATTGTTGAGGTTTTTGTTGGGGAATGTAGTATATCAAAAAAATTCCTACGATCACGCAAGATCTATCTAGGAGAAGCATAGCAATGAGCGGGAGAGTGTGTCCACATACCCTCGTAGGCCGAAAGCAGAAGCGTTAAGCAACACGGTTGATGTAGTCGAACATCTTCACGATCCAACCGATCAAGTACCGAACGCACGACACCTCCGCGGTCTGCACACGATCAGCTCGGTGACGTCCCTCGTACTCTTGATCCGGCTGAGGCCAAGGGAGAGTTTCGTCAGCACGACATCGTGATGACGGTGATGATGAAGTTACCGACGCAGGACTTCGCCTAAGCACTACAACGATATGACCGAGGTGGAGATCTGTGGAGGGGGGCACCGCACACGGCTAAGACAACTGTCAACTTGTGTGTTCCAGGGTGCCCCCTGCCCCCGTATATAAAGGAGCAACAGGAGGCCGGCCGACCCTCATGGGGCGTGCCCCAAGTAGGATCCCTACTAGGTTTCCAACAAGGAAGAGAGGGGAAGGAAGGAGAGGAGAGAGGAGAGGAAGAGGGGCGCCGCCTCCTAGTCAATCGGACTCCTCAAGGGGCGGCCAGCCCTAAGGGCCCTCCTCTCTCTCTCTCACAAGGCCCATGTTGGCCCATTAGTTCCCGGGTTCCGATAACCCCAAGACTCGATATTTATCCGGTGACCCCCGGAACTCATCCGGTGTCCGAATAACATCGTCCAATATATCAATCTTTATGTCTCGACCATTTCGAGACTCCTCGTCATGTCCGTGATCACATCCGGGACTCCGAACAACCTTCAGTACATCAAAACACATCAACTCATAATACTGATCATCATCGAATGTTAAGCGTGCCGACCCTACGGGTTCGAGAACTATGTAGACATGACCGAGACTCACTTCCGGTCAATAACCAATAGCGAAACCTGGATGCTCATATTGGTTCCTACATATTCTACAAATATCTTTATCGGTCAAATCGCATAACAACATACATTGTTCCCTTTGTCATCGGTATGTTACTTGCCCGAGATTCGATCGTCCGTATCATCATACCTAGTTCAATCTCGTTACCAGCAAGTCTCTTTTCTCGTTCCGTAATGCATCATCCCGCAACTAACTCATTAGTCACATTGCTTGCAAGGCTTATAGTGATGGGCATTACCGAGAGGGCCCAGAGATACCTCTCCGACAATCAAAGTGACAAATCCTAATCTCGATCTATGCCAACTCAACAAACACCATTGGAGACACCTGTAGAGCATCTTTATAATCACCCAGTTATGTTGTGACGTTTGATAGCACACTAAGTGTTCCTCCGGTATTCGGGAGTTGCATAATCTCATAGTCATAGGAACATGTATAAGTTATGAACAAAGCAATAACAATAAACTAAATGATCATAGTGTTAAGCTAACGGATGGGTCAAGTCAATCACATCATTCTCTAATGATGTGATCCCGTTCATCAAATGACAATTCTTGTCCATGGCTAGGAAACTTAACCATCTTTGATTAACGAGCTAGTCAAGTAGAGGCATACTAGTGACACTCTGTTTGTTTATGTATTCACACATGTACTAAGTTTGCGTTTAATACAATTCTAGCATGAATAATAAACATTTATCATGATATAAGGAAATATAAATAAAACCTTTATTATTGTATCTAGGGCATATTTCCTTCAGTTTTCATGGATGACTTCTCCGTTTATGGGAAGTCTTTTGATGATTGTTTAAGCAATCTTGATCGAGTTTTGCAGAGATGCGAACAAACAAATCTTGTCTTGAATTGGTAGAAGTGCCACTTTATGGTTAATGAAGGCATTGTCTTGGGTCATAAAATTTCTAAAAGAGGTATTGAAGTGGATCAAGCTAAGGTTGATGCAATTGAGAAAATGCCATGTCCCAAGGACATCAAAGATATTCGTAGTTTCCTAGGTCATGCTGGTTTCTGTAGGAGGTTTATCAAAGACTTTTCTAAAATTTCTAGACCCCTTACTAATCTTTTGCAAAAGGATATTCCTTTTGTTTTTTATGATGATTTTCTTGAAGCCTTTCAAACACTCAAGAAAGCCTTAATTACTGCACCTATTGTTCAACCACCCGATTGGAACTTGCCTTTTGAAATTATGTGTGATGCTAATGATTATGTTGTAGGTGTTGTTCTAGGACAAAGAGTTGATAAGAAACTGAGTGTTATTCATTATGCTAGTAAAACTCTAGACAGTGCCCAAAGAAATTATTCTACTACTGAAAAAGAATTCTTAGCAGTGGTGTTTGCTTCTGATAAATTTAGACCTTATATTGTTATTCCAAAGTAACTATTCACACAGACCATGCTGCTATTAAATATCTTATGGAGAAGAAAGATGCTAAACCTAGACTTATTCATTGGGTTCTTTTGTTACAAGAATTTGATTTACATATTATTGATAGAAAAGGAGCTGAGAACCCAGTAGCTGATAACTTGTCTAGGCTTGAAAATGTGCTTGATGACCCATTACCTATTGATGATAGTTTTCCTGATGAGCAGTTAGCTGCAATAAATGTTGCTAATAGTTCTCCTTGGTATGCTGACTATGCTAATTACATTGCTGCTAAATATTTACCACCTAGCTTTACATACCAACAAAAGAAAAAAATCTTCTATGATTTAAGACATTACTTTTGGGATGACCCACATCTTTATAAAGAAGGAGTAGATGGTACTATTAGACGTTGTGTACCTGAGCATGAACAGGGACAAATCCTACGGAAATGTCACTCTGAGGCTTATGGAGGGCATCATGTTGGAGATAGAACTGCTCACAAGGTATTGCAGTCTGGATTTTATTGGCCTACTCTATTCAAGGATGCCCATAAGTTTTTCTCTTCTTGTGATGAATGTCAAAGAATAGGCAATATCGATAAGCGTCAAGAAATTCCTATGAATTATTCACTTGCTGTTGAACCATTTGATGTTTGGGATTTGATTACATGGGACCTTTTCCTTCCTCTAATGGGTATACACATATTTTGGTTGCTGTTGATTATGTTACTAAATGGGTAGAACCTATTCCAACCAGTAGTATTGATCACAACACCTCTATTAAAATGCTTAAGGAAGTTATTTTCCCAAGGTTTGGAGTCCCTAGATATTTAATGACTGATGGTGGTTCACACTTTATTCATGGTTCTTTCCGTAAAATGCTTGCTAAGTATGATTTTAACCATAGAATTGCATCACCCTATCATCCTCAGCTAGTGGTCAAGTTGAGCTTAGCAATAGAGAAATAAAATTAATTTTGCAAAAGACTGTTAATAGGTCCAGGAAGAATTGGTCTAAGAAATTAGATGATGCACTTTGGGCTTATAGAACATCATATAAAAATCCTATGGGTATGTCTCCTTATAAAATGGTTTATGGAAAAGCTTGTCATTTGCCCGTGGAGTTAGAACATAAAGCATATTGGGAAGTTAAAGAGCTCAACTATGATTTCAAACTTGCTGTTGAAAAGAGGTTATTTGATATAAGCTCCTTCGATGAATGGAGAACCCAAGCTTATGAAAATGCAAAGTTATTCAAAGAAAAAGTCAAAAGATGGCATGACAAAAGAATCCAAAAATGTGAGTTTAAAGTCAGAGAATATGTTCTTCTGTACAACTCTCGTTTTAGATTTTTTGCAGGGAAGCTCCTCTCGAAATGGGAAGGTCCATATGTCATCGAGGAGGTTTACCGGTCTGGAGCCATCAAAATAAATAACCCCTAAGGAACTAACCCGAAGGTTGTCACTGGGCAACGAATAAAGCATTATATCTCAGGTACGCCTATCAATGGAGTCCTTCCGGAACACTCCAGAATCATAAAAATAAGGAGGTACGTGATATGGTAAGTAAACAGACTCCAAAAAATCCGCAAAAAATATTTTCTGTCAGTTTTGGAATATTTTGGAATTTAGAAAACAAAGAAACTCCCAGGAAGTGTCCCCTGGTGGGCACAATACACCAGGGCGCGCTAAGCCTGGCGCGCCCAGGTGGGTTGTGCCCACCTGGGACACCTTCCGTACTCCGTTTTTCTTCTGTATGCTTGTCCTCTAAGATAAAATAATCTATATATACCTCCCGAACCTGTTGATCACCATATCGCGAAGAAATCCTCGGTTATCTTTTCTTGCTGTTTTCTGACAGATTCAAGGTCTGAGAGATTTACTCACGGCTATATTGGAGAGTACAACTTCATCACCTTCATCTTCTTCACCACCAAAGGAGAATCGAGTATCAGCTATGGGCACTCCCCTTGGTTTCCTCCAAGCTTGGGGGAGGTGCCCCGGTATCGTATCATCCCACTATCTTTTTGCTTTTACTTATCTTACTTCAATCTTTTGCCTTAGATGGAATAATTTTAGTTCGATCGTTTTCTTCTTTGAGAGTTTGCTTAGTGATCTATCATTGTTATCGTGTGCAAGTTATAAAATAAAGTTAGTTTGCTTACTTTACTTTCATGTTGCAACCAAAAATAAGAAATAAAGAAAGAAATAAGAAAGAAAGTAAGAAAAAGAAGAAAGGAAATACGTCAATAAGATTTTATACTAATCCTATGGTAGGTGATAGCACCACATATGGAAAAGTATAAGTAGAAAAATTTTATTAGAGATTAACAAACATAACATTAGTCAATGATGCAACTCATGAAAGAATTAATAAGGGAAGAGAAGATTCACATATGTATATACTATCCTAGAAATCTTTTGTGATTGTGAGCCCTCATCAAAATATTATATCCCAAAATTGTTGACGTTGGACAAGGAAGACAACCTAATGATTTATGTGTGTTTATATTCACATAGAAGTCATATTGTCATAGATCCTTTAACATGTGATGCTTGCCCCCTATCTTTGCTAGCCAAAAATTCTGCACTAAGTATAGATACTACTTGTGCATCCAAAAACCCTTAAACCAAAATGTTTTTCAAGTGTCCACCATACCTACCTATGGATTGAGCAAGATCCCTCAAGTAAGTTGTCATCGGTGCAAATGGCAATAAAAATTGCTTCTAAATATGTGAGATCATTTAGTGTAAGAGAAAATTGAGCGTTGTATGAACTTGGATGAGAAAGAATAAAAGCGACAGACTGCATAATAAAGGTTCTCATCTTAAGGGGCAATACAATGTGACGTTCTCTTGCACTAAGGGATTTAGCATGCAAACAAATAAGCGCATGGCAACCTCTGCTTCCCTCTGTGAAGGGCTTATCTTTTACTTTCATGTATTTACTTTTATGCAAAGAGTCAAAAGTTTTCCTTCTATTCCTTTTTATTTATTCTTTTGGCAAGCATCTCCATAAACATATTCACCAGCACCATCTCATCTCAAACCCTAGTTCATCCCTTGTATTCAATCATGTCACCGAAACTATAGATTGGTGCTAGGGGGTTACTAGTAGTGTTGATTACATCTTGTAGTTGATTACTATATGTTTTATTTGGTGGAAGATTATATGTTCGGATCCATGATGCCGTTTAATACTCCTCTGATATTGAGCATGCTTATCATTTGTGAGTATTTACTTTTGTTCTTGAGGTCACGGGAGAAATCATGTTGCAGGTAATCATGTGAACTTGATATGTGTTCGATATTTTGATAGTATGTATGTTGTTATTCCCTTAGTGGTGTCATGCGAACGTCAACTACATGACACTTCACCATGTTTGGGCCTAAGGGAATGCATTGTGGAGTAGTAAATAGATAGTGGGTTACGAGAGTGACAGAAACTTAAAGCCCAGTTTATGCACTATTCTGTAAGGGACCGATTGGATCCTATAGTTTAATGCTATGGTTAGAATTTATTCTTAATACTTTTCTCGCAGTTGTGGATGCTTGTGCGAGGGTTAATCATAAATAGGAGGTTTGTTCAAGTAAGAAAAACACCTAAGCACCGGTCCACCCACATATCAAATTATCAAAGTAGCGAACACAAATCAAACCAACATGATGAAAGTGACTAGATGAAATTCCCGTGTAACCTCAAGAATGCTTTGCTTATCATAAGAGACCGTCTTGGCCTGTCCTTTGCCTCAAAAGGATTGGGCTACCTTGCTGCACTTTTGTTACTATTATCGTTACTTGCTCGTTACAAATTATCTTGCTATCAAACTACTCCGCTACTTACAATTTCAGCACTTGCAGATATTACCTTACTGAAAACTACTTGTCATTTCCTCCTGCTCCTCATTGGGTTCGACACTCTTACTTATCAAAAAGAGCTATAATTTGTCGGCATTCTGGGAACTGGGGTCCCCAGACTTGCCTGCCTGCGGCCCACGGCGTGGCTCCACTCGCGGCCCAGTACTGTCGGTCTTCACCAACAAGCGCTCAAGACCCTCGCGAGGGGCCAAGCCTCGCGAGGCGGACGACACAAGACCTCCTCGGGAGTGGCCTCATCAGGCTGGCTTGCGAGGGGTGGAGAGATCAAGGCAAGGTGAACCTCGCGAGGTTCCAATGACGTAAGCCATGACGACCAAGGCCAGGCGGGCGCCAGCGCGCGTAGTGTCCCCGTTTCCTCTTTGGTCTAAGGAGGCAAGCGCAGGCGATGAGTACTAAGGCATCAGGCAAAGGTTTCCATATCGGTGCAATGAGACCAAGACCAGCAGGACCGCAGGACGGAGGTTACTGTGGAGCCCAAGACGGCGTCACCACCAGAGCCTTTGGCAGGCGAAGACCACCTTTAGTTAGGATAGCTTGTACTAGCTGTCCCCCTTCAAATTGGCCGTTGTTGGCTCCCTTCCCGCTCAATATTTGGGGAGAGGACCAGGGCATCTATAAATAGGACTAGCCACCACAGTAGGAGGCATATCATCTTGGACTGGATCCACTCCATCCTCACACCCACCAAGCACAAGAGCACCTCTCCTCAGGAGGCTGTTCTTCCCCTTGTACTGTTCATCCTCAGCCCGAGAGGCAATCCACCACACCACACGGAGTAGGGTATTACACCACAATGGTGGCACAAACCAGTATAAATCTCGTGTCTCTTGTGTTGCGTGTTCGTCGAGCTAGGCCTTGAGATCGCGGTGAGGCTGAGGGCGTGATTCGATAGGGGAAATCTTCGTGCGCACCCCAGTGTTTGAACCTCAAGGGTTTTGCCGGAACCCGAAATCCGAAATTTGGCGCACCAGGTAGGGGTGCGCCGAAATTTCCTTCCGTCGATCTGCGTCCTGTCGCTTCATCGCATCCATGGTGGGCGCTCGCCGAGCTCGCGCTGAGTGCCAGGCCGCCCTCGCTGCCCGGGTTGCTCAGACGGCTCCCATCGGCGGGCCTCACCATCGTTCTCCGTCACCTGCCGCCAACGCCGCCACCGGCCCGGCGGGGAACGAGCAGCAAGCGTCCTCGCTGCACCCCTCAGTGCGGCAGGACGGCCGCACCGCCACTCCGTCGCTGACCCCGACCGGCTCGTCATCTCACGCTCGCCGCTCTCCCACGGACGCGCAGGCCGCGTTGTGCATAGCACGCGAACTCCTTCGCTACCGCCTGCCGACGACCTCTACCAGGACTGGCTGGACCGCATCACTGAGCTCGTCAGCGCCGCAGAGGGCTCCCTTGTGCCCTCCCTCTCGCTCCCTCGCCCTTCGCCAGCTGCGGGCAACGTGGCTCATGAAGCGCCACTGCCACCACCTCCGCACCAAGATGGCGTCCTGGCGCCAAGGCGTGCGGCTCCCCGGCGCGACCCGCCGCGTCGGGCGCCCGTGCGTGAAGAAGGAAGCTGCCAAGAAGTTCCTCGTCCGCAAGAAAACGCTCCCACGCTCCCGGCACCTCTACGACAAGACCGTGCGCCGCCTGCGGTGGCGGTGCGGGGACATCAAGGGCAGGCTCCACATCAGCAAAGGGTCCCGGTGGCCACTGCAGGCTACCGCGCCTTCACTCCTGAGCTGCGTAGCGTCGCATTGCCGGGTAAGTTCAAGGCAGACCTGCCTCCTCGCTACGACGGCACCCCCGACCCCATGAAGTTCTTGCAGCTCTACGAGCTGAGCATCGAGGCGGCCAACAGCGACGAGAAAGTCATGGCGAACTGGTTCCCCATGGCTCTCAAGGATGGTGCCCGCTCATGGCTCTTAAACCTGCCTACAGGCTCCATCTCCTCCTGGAACAAGATGCGCGACCGCTTCGTTGCCAACTTCCAGGGCACTCGCGACTGCCCTCTGACCGCGGGTGACCTATGCCATGTCAAGCAGCAGCCAGGAGAGACGCTCCAGAAGTACATACAATGCTTCAACAACGTTCGCCTCAAGATCCCCAAGGTGACGGACGAGGCCATCATCTCCGCATTTTCTGATGGCGTCCGTGACGTCAAGATGAAGGAGGAGCTCGCCATCCACGAGGAGCTGTGCACGTCCCTAGAGTTGTTCAAACTGGCGACCAAGTGCGCAAGGGCTGAGGAAGGGCGCCTTTCCCTCCTTGAGCTCCCAGCTGCCGACCTGGAGGAGAAGAAAGCCAAGGCCAAGGACGTGAAGCGCAAGGGAGTGGTTGTACTCGCGGCGGAGCCGGACACGAAGCGTAGCCGCGACCAGCCTGAGTCATCCAAGAGCAGTCGACCATTTTGCGCCTTCCACAACGTTCACAGCCACAACATCAACGACTGTCAAGAGCTTAGGGCCATTCGAGATGGACACCTTGGTCGACGCCCTAAGCGCAATGACTGGGGCTAGGGCCGATGAGGAGGACGCGGAGGAGGACGCTGGGACGACCGTGGATCTCACCAAGAGTGGCGCGACCGACCTCGTGAGGACCGCTGGCAAGACCAACCTCGCGAGGGCGCCTGGAGGGATCAGCCTCGCAAGGACCGCCCTTAGGGTAATGATGGGCTTCCTCCGCTGCTGCCACCACCAAGAAGGAACAACGACCATCATCAGGACGAGGGGGCTAGGGGCTTCCATGAGCCGCGGGCTATCGCCTGCATCTTGGGCGGAGCTCAAGCCCCAGCCTCTCAGTGAATCTTCAAGAAGTTTGCTTGCGAGGTGAACGCAGTCCTCCCTAGGCTCGAGGCCACACGCCCGCTTAGGTGGTCCAAGTGCGCCATCACCTTCAGTTCGGCAGATCAGTTCAAGTGCGCGGCCACCGCTGGCGCTCTCCCGATGCTTTGTTCACCCATCATCAGCAACGTACAAGTCACCAAGACCCTCGTCGACGGCGGCGCAGGGCTCAACGTCCTGTCCGTCGAGATGTTCGACAGCCTCCAAGTGCTCTACAATCAGCTTCAGCCTACCAAGCCCTTCTCAGGAGTGACCGATGGTTCCACCACACAGAAAGGGCAGGCCCGCCTCCCTATCACCTTCGGCAGCGTGACAACTACCGCACCGAGCTCATCGACTTCGACGTCGCCCACATCCGTCTACCGTACAATGCCATCCTCGGGTATCCGGCCCTAGCCAAGTTCATGGCAGTGATGCGCCACGACTACAACGTCCTCAAGATGCCAGGAAGCGGCGGGATCATCACAGTCCCCTGCGAAGAAAGAGATGCGGTGTGCTCCCTCGAGCACGCCTTCCAAGCAGCGTCAATCGAAGACCCCGACAACAATGCAGCGCAGTACCCTCCTGAGGTCGTCCCCAAGAAGAAGAAGAAGAAGCTACTCCGCATAGGGCCTCAGGAGAACGGCGTCGCAAGTGGAGCCACGTCAGGATCAGCGCCCGCGCCTGGGGCGCCTCCCTCCCTCACATAGGAAGGCGCGCCCGGCGCCCTCCTCGGGCAGGGCTTGGGGGCTCTCTTCTGGAGGGCCTTAGACCTTGCCACCATCACGAGGGAGGCGTGCTTCACATCATGTTTCCCTCAAGAGGACACCGGACGAGGAGCGCCAGGCGCTCAGGAGTTCATTGCCAAGACTACTCAGAAACTGCAGGATGCAAGAGCCATGCGCGGTGACCGCTGCTCACCTGGCGCAGCTCCCCATCCAGGCGAGAATGGCGGGTTGCGTGTCCGCATCGACATCCCAAGGCTCAACAGGGCCGCATCTCAAGAGCTTTTCTGGCCTTCACGCATGGGACACTGCGATGGCCCGCCTCACAGCTACGTTCGCATGCCCTTGGGCCTGCCGAGCGTGGCGTCCGCCTTCCGGCGCAACCTGTAGAGCATCCTGGTGGCTCAGGCGACCAGGCATCACGCCGTCCTGGCGGAGATGGAGACGGTCCTCAAGGAACCGCCTGGACCTCCAGAGCCTCCCGAGGCTCAGGGTCCCGGTGGCTCGTGAGGAGCAACCCCTTCGTCACGCATCTTCAGCTGCCCCAACATTCCTTCAACAACAGAACCAGGTGACATTTTCCAAGTTTATTTAGCTGTGAGCGCCCCTCGAGCTGCATCATTCCCAGGCCTCGTGGGTCCGTCCCTGCGGCATGTATCCCTTTACATCTTTAGCTTACTTTGTTGGGGGCGCTCCTCGGGCTGCATCATCCCCAAGCCGCTTGGGTTCAGCCCAGTGGCGTGTATCGTTCCTGCCTTTACCTGAGCTAGTTCGCTTCTCATGCACAATCTATGTATGGTTATCACCTGCTTGATTGTCACCTACCACAGGATCTGTTCACACTGGCATGGCGCTTGTGCTTGGGTCCCTCCCTGCAACATCAATAAACCTGAGCGGTTGAGCTCTGGCCCGCGGCACGCCCCGCGCGCATCACCTCACCAGGCCCTCAGTGCCTTCGTTCTCTTACGAAGCGACTAGTGGTCGGCCGGCAATCATAATGGCAATCTGTGCCCCTCCTCGTGCTGACTTGCAGGAACCTCTCGAGGACAACAGCGGGCGATACCACGGGCTCCTTCTTCTCCCACGCGATTCGCTTGCGCGTTAAAAGGGGGGCTCCAGAGCATCGCGACTCAGGAGCTCCTACTGGCTCTCCAGCCCTCACCCCCTGGCCTTGACCACGGCATCGCGACCTGGCATACCAGCGGCGGCTGAGCTCGCTCGAGGGCCGGGACCTGAGGACATAGAGCACAAAGGAGAGTGTGGAGAGGAAGGGGAAGCACGCATGGGCCCAACCTAGCTGCGCCACGACCGCCAGCGCACAAGCTTGGTGCAACGCAAGGAAACGACTCCAGACTGCCAAGATAAGTTTCGTGCTCCGACCAACCAATCGCTACGACACGGGATCCTCACTCACTGCAGCCCTGCCGCGGCAACGTCGCCTCCCTTTCTTACCTCTCGATGGTCGCTTGCGCGCTAAAGGGGACCTGATACGTCTCCAACGTATCTATAATATTTGATTGTTCCATGCTATTATATTATCTGTTTTGGATGTTTAATGGGCTTTACTATACACTTTTATATTATTTTTGGGACTAACCTACTAACACAAGGCCCTGTGCAAATTGCTGTTTTTTTTTGCCTATTTCAGTGTTTCGCAGAAAAGGAATATCAAACGGAGTCCAAACGGAATGAAACCTTCGAGAGCGTGATTTTTGGAACAAACGTGATCCTGAGGACTTGGAGTGGACGTCAAGAAACAACCGAGGAGGCCACGAGGCAGGGAGGCGCGCCTGCCCCCCTGGGCGCACCCCCACCCTCGTGGGCCCCTCGTGGCTCCACTGACCTACTTCTTCCTCCTATATATACCCATGTACCCCGAAACCAACAGGAGCACTACGAAGCCCAATTTCCACCATCGCAACCTTCTGTACCCGTGAGATCCCATCTTGGGGCCTTTTCCGGCGCTCCGCCGGAGGGGGAATCGATCACGGAGGGCTTCTACATCAACACCATAGCCTCTCCGATGATGTGTGAGTAGTTTACCACAGACCTTCAGGCCCATAGTTATAGCTAGATGGCTTCTTCTCTCTCTTTGGATCTCAATACAAAGTTCTCCTCGATCTTCTTGGAGATCTACTCGATGTAACTCTTTTTGCGGTGTGTTTGTCAAGATCCGATGAATTGTGGGTTTATGATCAATATTGTCTATTAACAATATTTGATTCTTCTTTGAATTCTTTTATGTATGATTGGTTATCTTTGCAAGTCTCTTCGAATTATCAGTTTGGTTTGGCCTACTAGATTGATCTTTCTTGCAATGGGAGAAGTGCTTAGCTTTGGGTTCAATCTTATGTTGCTCGATCCCAGTGATAGTAGGGGAAACGACACGTATTGTATTGTTGCCATCGAGGATAAAAATATGGGGTTTATGTCATATTGCTTGAGTTTATCCCTCTACATCATGTCATCTTAGCTAATGCGTTACTCTGTTCTTATGAACTTAATACTCTAGATGCATGCTGGATAGCGGTCGATGTGTGGAGTAATAGTAGTAGATGCAGGCATGAGTCGGTCTACTTGTCACGGACGTGATGTCTATATGCATGATCATGCCATGATATTCTCATAATTATGCACTTCTCTATCAATTTCTCGACAGTAATTTGTTCACCCACCGTAATACTTATGCTGTCTTGAGAGAAGCCACTAGTGAAACCTATGGCCCCCAGGTCTATTCTCCATCATATAAGTTTCCAATCTATTTTACATTGCAATATTTACTTTCAATCTTTATCATAAAAATACCAAAAATATTATCATCTCTATCAGATCTCACTTTTGCAAGTGGCTGTGAAGGGATTGACAACCCCTTTATCGCGTTGGTTGCAAGGTTCTTATTTGTTTGTGTAGGTACGAGGGACTTGCGTGTGGCCTCCTACTGGATTGATGCCTTGGTTCTCAAAAACTAAGGGAAATACTTACGCTACTTTGTTGCATCACCCTTTCCTCTTCAAGGGAAAACCAACGCATGCTCAAGAGGTAGCAAGAAGGATTTCTAGCGCCGTTGCCGGGGAGTCTACGCACAAGTCAAGACATACCAAGCACCCATCACAAACTTTTATCCCTCGCATTACATTATTTGCCATTTGACTCTCGTCTTCCTCTCCCCCACTTCACCCTTGCCTTTTTATTCGCCCTCTCTTTTCGTTCGCCTCTTGTTTGCTTGTGTGTTGGATTGCTTGCTTGTCACGATGGCTCAAGATAGTACTAAATTGTGTGACTGTGCCAATACCAACAACAATGATTTTCTTAGCACTCCGATTGCTCCTCTTACCGATGCTGAATCTTCTGAAATTAATGCTGCTTTGCTGAATATTGTCATGAAAGATCAATTCGCCAGCCTTCCTAGTGAAGATGTCGCTACCCATCTAAACAACTTTGTTGATTTGTGTTATATGCAAAAGAAGAAAGACGTGAATAATGATATTGTTAAATTGAAGCTATTTCCTTTTTGTCTTAGACATCGTGCTAAAACTTGGTTTACGTCTTTGCTAAAAATAGTATTGATTCTTGGAATAAGTGAAAAGATGCTTTTATCTCTAAGTATTTTCCTCCAGCTAAGATCATCTCTCTTAGAAACGATATTATGAATTTTAAGCAACTTGATCATGAACATGTTGCACAAGCTTGGGAGAGAATGAAATTAATGATACGTAATTGCCCTACACATGGTTTGAACTTATGGATGATTATACAAAGTTTTTATGCCGGATTGAATTTTGGTTCTAGAAATCTTTTAGATTCGGCTTCGAGAGGTACTATTATGGAAATCACTTTAGGAGAAGCTACTAAACTCCTAGATAATACTATGGTTAATTATTCTCAATGGCAGACTGAAAGATCTACTAGTAAAAAGGTGCATGCAATTGAAGAGATTAATGTTTTGAGTGGAAAGATGGATGAACTTATGAAATTGTTTGCTAATAAGAGTGTTTCTTCTGATCCCAATGATATGCCTTTGTCTACCTTGATTGAGAATTTTGTTGGTAGGAACAATTTTGGTAACAACGCTTATAGAGGAAACTTTAATCCTAGGCCGTACCCTAGTAATTCCTCTAATAATTTTGGTAATTCCTACAACAACTCTTATGGAAATTTTAATAAGATGCCCTCTGATTTTGAGACTAGTGTTAAAGAATTTATGATTTCTCAAAAGAATTTCAATGCTTTGCTTGAATAAAAATTGCCTAAGATTGATGAGTTGGCTAGGAACGTGGATAGAATTTCTCTTGATGTTGATTATTTGAAACTTAGATCTATTACACCTAAGCATGATATCAATGAGTCTCTCAAAGCCATGAGAATTTCCATTGATGAGTGCAAAGAAAGAACCGCTAGGATGCGTGCTAAGAAAGATTGCTTTGTAAAAGCGTGGTCTTCTAGTTTTCATGATAATAAGGATGAAGATCTAAAAGTGATTGATGTGTATCCTATTAAATCTTTGTTTTGCAATATGAATCTTGATAATGATGGGACTGGAGATGAGTCAACTTTAGTTAAAACGCGTCCCAATGATTCGGAGTTTTTAGATCTTGATGCAAAAATTGGTAAAAGTGGGATTGAAGAGGTCAAAACTTTACATAGCAATGAACCCACTATTTTGGATTTCAAGGAATTTAATTATGATAATTGTTCTTTAATAGATTGTATTTCCTTGTTGCAATCCGTGCTAAATTCTCCGCATGCTTATAGTCAAAATAAGGCTTTTAGTAAACATATCGTTGATGCTTTAATGCAATCCTATGAAGAAAAGCTCGAATTAGAAGTTTCTATCCCTAGAAAACTTTATGATGAGTGGGAACCTACTATTAAAATTAAAATTAAAAATCATGAATGATATGCTTTGTGTGATTTGGGTGCTAGTGTTTCCACGATTCCAAAAACTTTGTGTGATATGTTAGGTTTCCGTGAATTTGATGACTGTTCTTTAAACTTGCACCTTGCGGATTCCACCATTAAGGAACCTATGGGAAGAATTAGTGATGTTATTATTGTTGCAAATAGGAATTATGTGCCCATAGATTTAGCACCAATATAAATAAATAATTAGTTCATTACAGTACCTTGAAGTGGTGTTTTGTTTTCTTTCGCTAACGGAGCTCACGAGATTTTCTGTTAAGTTTTGTGTTGTGAAGTTTTCAAGTTTTGGGTAAAGATTTGATGGATTATGGAACAAGGAGTGGCAAGAGCCTAAGCTTGGGGATGCCCAAGGCACCCCAAGGTAAAATCCAAGGACAACCAAAAAGCCTAAGCTTGGGGATGCCCCGGAAGGCATCCCCTCTTTTGTCTTCATCCATCGGTAACTTTACTTAGAGCTATATTTTTATTCACCACATGATATGTGTTTTGCTTGGAGCGTCTTGTATGATTTGAGTCTTTGCTTTTTAGTTCACCACAATCATCCTTGCTGTACACACCTTTTGGGAGAGACACACATTAATCAGAATTTATTAGAATACTCTATGTCCTTCACTTATATCTTTTGAGCTAAACAATTTTGCTCTAGTGCTTCACTTATATCTTTTAGAGCACGGTGGTGGTTTTATTTTATAGAAATTATTGATCTCTCATGCTTCACTTATATTATTTTGAGAGTCTTTTAGAACAGCATGGTAATTTTCTTTGGTTATAAAATTAGTCCTAATATGATAGGCATCCAAGATGGATATAATAAAAACTTTCATATAAAGTGCATTGAATACTAAGAGAAGTTTGATACTTGATGATTGTTTTGAGATATGGAGATAGTGATATTAAAGTTGTGCTAGTTGAGTAGTTGTGAATGTGAATTTGAGAAATACTTGTGTTGAAGTTTGCAAGTCCCGTAGCATGCACGTATGGTAAATGTTGTGTAACAAATTTGAAACATGAGGTGTTCTTTGATTGTCATCCTTATGAGTGGCGGTCGGGGACGAGCGATGGTCTTTTCGTACCAATCTATACCCTAGGAGCATGCGCGTAGTGCTTGGTTTTTGATGACTTGTAGATTTTTGCAATAAGTATGTGAGTTCTTTATGACTAATGTTGAGTCCATGGATTATACGCACTCTCAACCTTCCATCATTGCTAGCCTCTTCGGTACCGTGCATTGCCCTTTCTCACCTCGAGAATTGGTGCAAACTTCGCCGGTGCATCCAAACCCCGTGATACGATACGCTCTATCACACATAAACCTCCTTATATCTTCCTCAAAACAGCCACCATACCTGCCTATTATGGCATTTCCATAGCCTTTCCGAGATATATTGCCATGCAACTTTCCACCGTTCTGTATATTATGAGATGCTTCATCATTGTCATATTGCCTTGCATGATCACGTAGTTGACATCGTATTTGTGGCAAAGCCACCATGCATATTATTTCATACATGTCACTCTTGATTCATTGCCCATCCCGGTACACTGCCGGAGGCATTCATATAGAGTCATATTTTGTTCTAGTATCGAGTTGTAATCATCGAGTTGTAAATAAATAGAAGTGTGATGATCATCATTAATAGAGCATTGTCCCAAATAAAAAAGAGAGAGAGAGAAAGGCCAAAAAAAAGAGGAAGGCCCAAAAAAAGAAATAAAAGAGAAATAAAAAGGGACAATACTACTATACCTTTTCCACACTTGTGCTTCAAAGTAGCACCATGATCTTTATGGTAGAGAGTCTCTTGTTTTGTCACTTTCATATACTAGTGGGAATTTTTCATTATAGAACTTGGCTTGTATATTCCAACAATGGGCTTCCTCAAATGCCCTAGGTCTTCATGAACAAGCAAGTTGGATGCACACACTTAGTTTCTTTTGTTGAGCTTTCATACATTTATAGCTCTAGTGCATCCGTTACATGGCAATCCCTACTCCTTGCATTGACATCAATTGATGGGCATCTCCCTAGCCCGTTATATTAGCCGCGTCAATGTGAGACTTTCTCCTTTTTTTCTTCTCCACACAACCTCCATCATCATATTCTATTCCACCCATAGTGCTATATCCATGGCTCATGCTCATGTATTGCGTGAAAGTTGAAAAAAGTTTGAGATTACTAAAGTATGAAACAATTGCTTGGCTTGTCATCGGGGTTGTGCAAGATGAGAGCATCTTGTATGACAAAAATGGAGCATGACCAAACTATATGATTTTGTAGGAATGAACTTTATTTGGCCATGTTATTTTGAGAAGACATGATTGCTTGGTTAGTATGCTTGAAGTATTATTATTTTTATGTCAATATTAAACTTTATCTTTAATCTTTCGGATCTGAACATTCATGCCACAATAAAGAAAATTACTTTGAGAAATATGTGAGGTAGCATTCCACATCAAAAATTCTGTTTTTATCATTTACCTACTCGAGGACGAGCAGGAATTAAGCTTGGGGATGCTTGATACATCTCCAACGTATCTATAATTTTTTATTGTTCCATGCTATTATATTATCTGTTTTGGATGTTTAATGGGCTTTACTATACAATTTTATATTATTTTTGGGACTAACCTACTAACCCAAGGCCCAGTGCAAATTGCTAATTTTTTTGCCTATTTCAGTGTTTCGCAGAAAAGGAATATCAAACAGAGTCCAAACGGAATGAAACCTTCGGGAGCGTGATTTTTGGAACAAACGTGATCCAGAGGACTTGGAGTGGACGTCAAGAAAGAAGCGAGGAGGCCACGAGGCAGGGAGGCGCACCTGTCCCCCTAGGCGCGCCCCCTCCCTCATGGCCCCCTCGTGGCTCCACCGACCTACTTCTTCCTCCTATATATACCCATGTACCCCGAAACCAACCAGGAGCACCACGAAACCCTATTTCCACCGTGACAACCTTCTATACCCGTGAGATCCCATCTTGGGGCCTTTTCCAGCGCTCCGTCGGAGGGGGAATCGATCATGGAGGGCTTCTACATCAACACCATAGCCTCTCTGATTATGTGTGAGTAGTTTACCATAGACCTTCGGGTCCATAGTTATTAGCTAGATGGCTTCTTCTCTCTCTTTGGATCTCAATACAAAGTTCTCCTTGATCTTCTTGGAGATCTATTCCATGTAACTCTTTTTGCGGTGTGTTTGTCAAGATCCGATGAATTGTGGGTTTATGATCAAGATTATCTATGAACAATATTTGAATCTTCTCTGAATTCTTTTATGTATGATTGGTTATCTTTGCAAGTCTCTTTGAATTACCAGTTTGGTTTGGCCTACTAGATTGATCTTTCTTGCAATGGGAGAAGTGCTTAGCTTTGGGTTCAATCTTGCGTTGCTCAATCCCAGTGACAGTAGGGGAAATGACACGTATTGTATTGTTGCCATCGAGGATAAAAGATGGGGTTTATATCATATTTCTTGAGTTTATCCCTCTACATCATGTCATCTTACCTAATGTGTTACTCTGTTCTTATGAACTTAATACTCTAGATGCATGCTGGATAGCGGTCGATGTGTGGAGTAATAGTAGTAGATGCAGGCAGGAGTCAGTCTACTTGTCACGGATGTGATGTCTATATACATGATCATGCCTAGATATTCTCATAATTATGCACTTTTCTATCAATTTCTCGACAATAATTTCTTCACCCACCGTAATACTTATGCTATCTTCAGAGAAGCCACTAGTGAAACCTCTGGCCTCCGGATCTATTCTCCATCATATAAGTTTCCAATCTATTTTACTTTGCAATCTTTACTTTCAATCTTTATCATAGAAATACCAAAAATATTATCATCTCTATGAGATCTCACTTTTGCAAGTGGGCGTGAAGGGATTGACAACCCCTTTATCGCGTTGATTGCAAGGTTCTTATTTGTTTGTGTAGGTACGAGGGACTTGCGTGTGGCCTCCTATTGGATTGATACCTTGGTTCTTAAAAACTGAGGGAAATACTTACAGTACTTTGCTGCATCACCCTTTCCACTTCAAGGGAAAACCAACGCTTGCTTAAGAGGTAGCAGGACCTCCCGAGCATCGTGTCTTAGGAGTTCTTACTGGACCTCGGGCCACTCACCTCCTGGACTTGACAATTTCATCGCGACCTGGCATACCAGTGACGGCTGCAGCCTACCTGGGGACCTGGACCTGCCAGCGTAGAGCACCAAGCCGCCGCGAGGATATAAAGGGAAGACTGAGCCGAAGCAGGACACACGCTCGCACAATTTGGATAATGCCAACAAAATACGTTACATGTTCTTTACACGCCCCCACGGGGTTTGCTTCGATTCCTCGCAAGGAACAAAATAAAGGAAATTCAAGGAGCCCTATCTACACGCGCCAGCGTGGCCGACACCATCATCAACAGTGGGCCACAGGAGGCCAGCGCCAACCCCATCCAGATCAGCGACGGCGGCGGCCAGATGCTGCGGCCTTGCTCCGACCCCGGCGGGAACTCGGGGGCATGTAGCTGTCGTCGCTCGTCTCCGGAGTCTCGTAAGGCTCGGGAGAACCGCTGGACTCCCAAGCGGCGCCACTGCTGCTGGATGAGTCACTGGCAAGGTGGGCGGCAGGCCCGGCTCCTGCCGCGGCACCGTTCAGGCGGCCCTCTCCAGGGCAGCACTCCAAGCAACGGCCTTCCGCGTCGAAGACCTTGAAGAACATGGTGGAGGTGTCGTCGTACCTGAAGTGGATCGCAAGGGCGCCTTCCGCGTGGCAAACCCGAGCAACCTCACCCCAGCCATGGGTCATGAAGATCTTGCCCGGGGAGACGGCCTTCCGCGTCGAAGACCTTGAAGAACATGGTGGAGGTGTCGTCGTACCTGAAGTGGATCGCAAGGGCGCCTTCCGCGTGGCAAACCCGAGCAACCTCGCCCCAGCCATGGGTCATGAAGATCTTGCCCGGGGAGACGGCCTCCACTTCCGCTCCGGTCACCGGGGCGTCGCAGTCGGCGTGCTGCAGCCATAGCTCGAGGGGCCCCCTCGGCGGCATCTCGGCGGAGAAGAACTGGGGGAAGTGGATCCAGGTGCGCGGAGGCATCGCCGCCCAAAGCACGAGTTCACGCAACGAGTCCACAACATGGGCCCCTGGGACGACGGCGTGCGCCACCATTGTGTGGCGACCGCGGCCACGGCGTGCGCCACCATTGTGCGGCTACCGCGGCCACGGCGTGGGCGACGCCGCTCGCCGCCTCTCCCTCTTGAGCCCTCGGCTTGGGCATATAAGGGCAGCAGATACCCAGGAGGTGGCCGCTCGTACCAAGGCCTTGTCACCTCCTATCTCACGACTACGTCACGACGGTGGACCAGCCTCTTCTTCGTCGGAAGAGGCCGAGCTCATCGCGGGGAGTTTTTCCCTTCTCCGCGGCCGAGAATCCCCGGATCGGCGCCATGGAGTCGCTACTGGCAATGGAGCAAGGGAGGAGAAGCGAGCGGAATGGGAAGAGATGGGCAACGGGGGCTCTGCCCCTCCTCATTTATAGCAGGAGAAGGCCAACCAGCGCCCCCACGATCACATGTAATGATGGTTTTTCCTTGCACGCAGCACGGACTCGTCAAGTCGGGCAGTTGCCAAGGCAGCGTGGGGAAGCGGAGATGCCCACGTCCAATCAATCGCCACTTGTTGACCAAGGCCGCAGGCTGTTGGGGCCCTCGGCGCTCCGCACTTCCCCTTTGGCTTCGCCTCGAAGCCAAGCCCGAGCGCGCCTTGGGCCCGAGGGCAAGTGTCGGTGTTATGGGAATGGGGGTCCCCATACTTGCCTGCCTGCGGCCCACGGCGTGGCTCCACTCGCGGCCCAGTACAGCCGGTCTTCACCAACAAGCTCTCAAGACCCTCGTGAGGGGCCAAGCCTCGCGAGGCGGACGACACGAGACCTCCTCGGGAGTGGCCTCATCAGACTGGTTCGCGAGGGGCAGAGAGATCAAGGCAAGGCGAACCTCGCGAGGTTCCAATAACGTAAGCCATGACGACCAAGGCCAGGCAGGCGCCAGCGCGCGCAGTGTCCCCGTTTCCTCTTTGGTGCTAAGGAGGCAAGCGCAGGCGATGAGTACCGATGCATCAGACAGAGGTTTCCATATCGGTGCAACGAGACCAAGACCAGCAGGACCGCAGGACGGAGGTTACCGTGGAGCCCAAGACGGCGTCACCACCAGAGCCTTTGGCAGGCGAAGACCACCTTTAGTTAGGATAGCTTGTACTAGCTGTCCCCCTTCAAATTGGCCGTTGTTGGCTCCCTTCCCGCTCAATATTTGGGGAGAGGACCAGGGCATATATAAATAGGACTAGCCACCACAGTAGGAGGCATATCATCTTGGACTGGATCCACTCCATCCTCACACCCACCAAGCACAAGAGCACCTCTCCTCAGGAGGCTGTTCTTCCCCTTGTACTGTTCATCCTCAGCCCGAGAGGGAATCCACCACACCACACTGGAGTAGGGTATTACACCACAATGGTGGCCAGAACCAGTATAAATCTCGTGTCTCTTGTGTTGCGGGTTCGTCGAGCTAGGCCTTGAGATCGCGGTGAGGCAGAGGGCGTGATTCGGTAGGGGGAAATCTTCGTGCGCACCCCAGTGTTCGAACCTCAAGGGTTTTTCTGGAACCCGAAATCCGATATAATTGATCCCCTATACTTGTGGGTCATCAATTATCAACAAAAAGAAGTGCGTGAACGCGGTAAAATTCCACAAAGCCTACTACGTAGGCACAAAATACATAGTAAAAACATCACATAAATTGGACTCATCAAATCCCCCAAGATTAAATCTTGCTCGTCCCCGAGCAAGTACCATGGCTTGTAAAAACAGGTCAGCCTTGTGTTTATGAGTTATGGATATGTAGAAGCATGAGTCCATCACTGTTCTAAAGGAATGATTTGAGATGAGAGATTTGTAACAAATGACACCTCATATTCACCACGATAATGATCATGCAGACATCCACATTTTGTTGCTCAATTTTATTATGAACAGGTAACAACTTCATATCCTAGTTCATCGGTATTTCAACTGGGCAAGCAGTTATTCCTCTCCTCTTATTCTTTTAGGAACTTTATATTTTTCACATAATTAAGTCTCCTGTCATTGAGACATGCTATAGGCTCATCTCATCTTTTGTGTGATATGTAAGCCAAACATGAATCTCGGCAAGACTTATTTTATAAAAGCACTTTTTAGTTTTTATGGGGATTAATTTCTTTGCTTGCCCTCTTGTGAGTTGAAACCTTCAATGAACTAGCATATGTAGTTATTTCATCTTCTTTCCAAAATTTAACAACTGTAGTGTGGAGGACTTATAGTCATTATGAAAGTAATCATGGGATACTATTTAGATTCACAAAAGTCATCAAGTACGTTCTCAGTTTGGCAATAATGGTTTCACACATCAAGATCTGTGTATACTCATTGGAAAGGATCATTCCATATTCAAGAGAACGATGTAGTTCAACCTTATCGAAAATAAATCCTAATCTTGACTTGTGGAAAGAAAATGCATAAAGGTAAAGATACAAAGTGCACATGACCAAGCTTACAATCAAGCCAGGGAGATCCAAGCACTAAGCGTTGTATGCTCACTCCTGGAATCCTTGGAAAGCAGCACATATGCTCTTGAGTTTCTTCTTCACCCCCTTGATCACAATTTGCTGATCTTCTATAACCTGAGTCAAAAATGCAAGTTGAGCAGTGTTGTTGTTAAGAGCATCAATCATAAGCCCAACCTTATGAAGAAGTCCATCAACCCTTGCTTCCAAGTCTTTACTCATCAACCAGTAAAAATCAATCCCATCTCCGATCACATTAACAGAAGACCTCGAAACTTTCTCCAATTCCCGGATCTTTTCCTTCATCTCCTCTTGGGTCGGTGGATCCTTTCCCCACTCAGCTTGAGGAGGCCCCGGAGGAAATAATGGAATAGATCCACATATATTGAATTGTTAGGGATTAGGAGGATACTCATCTGTAGTGCCATCATCTCCTTCTTTTGCTTGTTCTTCCTCTTTGATCTCCACCACCTCGACTTTCTCGCCAAGGTCTCTCTTCTCCGGATGTGGTTCCTCCTTGAGGCTTAACTTTCTCAAGTCTTCCCATCTCGAGGGCACGTCATCATCCAAATTGGGGAAGGGAATGATGGGAACACACGTGGATGAGGTCTTGTTGCTCATGGTGACACCCGGACTGGTGATCTGTAACTAAAAGCATTTTGGTGGAGATGGGAAGTAAAAGAGATGTGAGATTAGATGGTTTGGGGCTTAATGACGTGCCCCTTCCCTCCTTATAAAGGCTAAGCTTATAGGTTATCACGAGATCAAGGACAAAAATTTAGTCAGAAAGAAATCATAACTAAATCGGGAAAGAATCGCAAGAGCAGACCATGATATGCAAGTTCTTGCAATTCTTGTTACATGAGTTTTTTGTGATAAAGAGTTGAGACAATCGAGTCTTTGATAAAGGCATTACATTGCCATGTACTTGACAATCAAGCTTTCTCTTACAATTTTCGGTTTCAGTTCATAAAATGATAATTCAGCTGTGTACTTATTCTTGGGAAAAGGCTTCTCCTGAACTGACTGATCATTTGCGCGTGTGGACCACCTCCATGAGACCGTGACCGTCCGATTAGTGCTTGATCTTGCGGCACACAACACCCTACCCACCACACCTGTTTGCAACATTGGCGATGTTGCAAATAGCCGAGCGCAACATAGGGCGTGTTGCGGACCGACCAGTCGAGTGCCACACATCCCATGAACGTAGTCACGTACGCAACCTTATATCCTCGAGCCATCGTATTCCTCTCGATGCATCCCCCCCCCAAAAAAATCTTCTCGAGCCATCGTCTTCCTCTTGACGCATCCTCGTTTCCCCTAAATTTATTTTTCCTTGCAGGTCACGCCCATCCAATTCCCCTCCAAGCTGTCGCCGTGCGCGATGCTTCCGAGGATGGTGCCATTGTTGCATAGCATTGTTGGAAATATGCCCTAGAGGCAATAATAAATTAGTTATTATTATATTTCCTTGTTCATGATAATCGTTTATTATCCATGCTATAATTGTATTGACAGGAAACTCAGATACATGTGTGGGTACATAGACAACACCATGTCCCTAGTAAGCCTCTAGTTGACTAGCTCGTTGATCAATAGATGGTTACGGTTTCCGACCATGGACATTGGACGTCATTGATAACGGGATCACATCATTAGGAGAATGATGTGATGGACAAACCCAATCCTAAGCCTAGCACAAAGATCGTAGTTAGTATGCTAAAGCTTTTCAAATGTCAAGTATCATTTCCTTAGACCATGAGATTGTGCAACTCCGGATACCGTAGGAATGCTTTGGGTGTACCAAACGTCACAACGTAATCGGGTGGCTATAAAGGTGCACTACAGGTATCTCCGAAAGTGTCATTGGGTTGGCACGAATCGAGGCGGGATTTGTCACTCCGTGTGACGGAGAGGTATCTCTGGGCCCACTCGGTAGGACATCATCATAATGTGCACAATGTGATCAAGGA